>OU343222.1:29384070-30128909 GCA_910596185.1 Chrysanthemum makinoi | reverse complement strand
TTTAAGCTACTCTATAAGCTTATCGAGAAGCTTAGTGAGAAAGGATAGGTAGTCTTCAAGACCACCTAACAAACTACAAATGGACCAAATGGAGACCATAACAAGCTGATTGAACTCCATGTAATGGCCTGTGAAGATCTCAAAAACAAGTTTTGACATAGTTTTGTCTTTTGAACACAATTGCTGATTTTGACTTATTTGAGATTTAGAGACAAATTTGGGACTGATTAAGCTAAAAGTGGATGTAATAAGACCCAAATAAGCTACCCTAACAGATTCTACACCTAAATGCTTAATAAGCTCGGTGATTTCCAACATATGCATATTAGATCAGTTTCAAGCTAATGTTGACTTTCTATGTGTTTGGATGCAATAAGATGACTATTATGAATGCAATAAACTAAGACAAGCCTAAAGCAACTGATTTACTCCAACATTTAAACCTCTATCACAGTTTTAGTACTAATCCAAACACTCCTTTTAACTATTCTAATGAGCAGATTACACTACTACTCCTACTCCTACTTATGCAAACTTTATAACAACTAAAAGACTGAGATCAGAGAACATCAAATAACATTAAATCAAGCATCAATCATCAAGCCACATGATCATTCATAAAAAACAGTTTTGAGAAGGAAAAAGGTGATTACTCACTTAGTTATTCTAGCCAAATTTGGGCAGAGTAACAAGATATCAAACCAATGTAAACACCAACCAACAACCTAATCCAAAGAACTAGATCAACCAACCTTTCTTCGAACCAAATGAGATCACCGTTGACTTTTCGTTGACCAAATATTTTTGTGAATGTAAGTGAATGAAATAGAACAGAACAACAAATAAGCTCACAAGAGCTATATGGCTGTATATATGAGCTTATTACAATCTTAAAAACGACTTATTCAAGACAAATAGTGAAATGCAAGATCAAAACAAAACTTAGAAACTTTTATTAGAACTGAAATTAGAGTACAAAAGGTTTGAGATTACATAAAAACTTTAAGAAAACATAAAACTCTAAAAAGCGAAAATAGGAACATAAACTAATTTTAAAGGAAAATAATGCACACTCAAAATGGTGAGCTGGGGTAT
The DNA here is from genome assembly GCA_910596185.1 of Chrysanthemum makinoi. Lineage (NCBI taxonomy): Eukaryota > Viridiplantae > Streptophyta > Magnoliopsida > Asterales > Asteraceae > Chrysanthemum > Chrysanthemum makinoi. The sequence continues at coordinate 30,127,814 of OU343222.1, read as the reverse complement.
TTATATTTGGATCAAGGTGGGATCCTTATCGAAGATGCTAGAAGTCCTTTCTCAGCCACTCAATCATTCCATTGTCACCATAGCCAATCACAAAGCTCCAATTCACCAAATGAGGTGTTTCGGCCAATGAGGTTGCTCCATTTGTCCACGCGGCGCTTATCCCGACATGTCGGAGGCATCTGAAGGTGGAGAGATTCTTAGTAATGCAGGTTGGGGTCATTGGTAATTGGTGGTATTGGGTAAATCCGTGATTTGGGTAAAAGGGCGTTTGGATTTGTTTATTTTATTTCAAGAGTTGCCGGGTCATGGGTTGGGTAAACCAGTGGTTTGGTCTGTATACCGTAAATATAGTGTTCGGGTTGGATATATTGGACGGATGGATGGGTTGTGAGTTTGGGCCGGTAGAGGGTTTCTATTATTTAATGTTTTGTTTATTGGATTTGGATTATGTTGGATTAGTTAAGTGATCCAAGAGCAACCATAGGGACCAAAGTTGTCAAATCTGAAATTCCAAGGACCATTCTTGTAAATCTGAAAGTTATATCAAGGACCATCTTTGCCAATCTTCAAATAAACCAAGGGCCAATTTGCAACTTTTGAATCTTCAAGGGTCACTTTTGTCAAATGCTGAAACTTGAGGGGCCATTCTTGACATTTCTTCAAACTTGATTAAAACTTCCAAAAATCATCCTCGGAGAATAAAATCTTCATAAATGCTCAATTTTGATCTTCCTACCAAAGCTCTCTTTGATCTCTCGCTCGATTTACGCCTCCGATTTGGCTTTTTGTGTGTTTTTACATATCCGCACTGCTAAGCACAAACTCAAGAAAACCACAAATATTAGCAATAAACTTTCTTGGTTATTTTGGGTCAATTTTGATAAAGAAAAGGTATGTGTTTTAGCACATACCAAAATACCCGAACGAGACCATTGTCGCGGTCCTCACGAATGCAATCAACTCAACGCTTCTAAAATCAAAGATTTCAATCTCTTTCTACTAAACCTATGAAGAAGTAGCAAAGATTCCTCAAAGAGATTAAGAAAGCCTTAATTCTAAAAGCCGCTTACCTTTTAAATAACATGTATAGATATTACGGTTAAGCACATTCGGTTATGAGGACGGTTTGTTGAACTTTCATGTCGATCAATAACTCCAACATTTTTCAAACGACATGTTTGGATCGCGAGTAAGAAACACAACACGCTGAAGTGACCATACGGATAGAATATGATTCCCGATTTTTCACAAGTTCCCAAACTAAGCGAAAAATCGAAATCATTGTTAAATATGATTCTAGATGCTAACACTACCCATGGAAGTTACTTGTGTAATTACCTTTTGTTCCCATTTTCCTATTTTCCTCTAGATTTTTTATTTTTTGTGAGAAATGAATTTCTTCAAATTCTCGCTTTATAACTTTTATTAGATAAAGATACAAAGCTAAGTCGATAATTAGTTATCCGCCTTCTCTCAAGAACCATTGTCCCAAAAATGAGGTCCACATCAAGGAATTTTTATTCATTTATACTCATCATTTTTCAACATCAAAATTTTTTCATACACATTTTTTTTTTTTTTTTTTTTTTTTTGCACTTATACTTTTACTTATATGAGCTATGAACTGAGCTTCACCGGTAATTCCAAGACTATAGGCTTCATGAAATGAGGATCCAGGCTGGCTAGGCTAAGACCTCACTCAATCCCGGCTAAAGATCCAAGGGTCCGATCTACGACACCGCAGACTCATAACTTTACTTATTACTTTTCACTTATCAATTATTGCTTATTTATTACGGATCCTTGATGTGTACCCAATTTTTGAAACAAAGATTCTTTTAAGAAGATAAAGAACTAACTATCGCCAAAAACTCAACATCTCTAATTATTTATTAGCAGATATGGGGTGAAACAATTTTGTGGGAACAAAAGCCATAAGTACCTTCGATGGGCTCTAAAGAGAACCAACTACTCCACGCTTAGCATCTAAACTCATAAGTAACTCTATCATTTATCTCTCAAATTTAAAATCCCAAATAATGAGATCCGCATATGCTTAGCCGATAATTTTAGATTATCTATGGTTAGGGAACAAGCTGGCTCAACACGGTCAAGTCGTAATTCCATTCCTACTCACCAAATGAAAGTCAACAAGGTGTCAAACATATATTAACTTAGAAATTGCTTCGCCTAATGAAATCAAGTCATGCATATTTAAAATCACTGTGGAAACTTGCAAATTCTTAGCTCTGTGAGCTAGAATTCGTGATTTTATAGCTTCATATCTTAAGAGACTAGCAAACTTTTCAATCAAAAAGACTTAACAAAAGCTTGAAAATTTTTAAATTTTTCGGTTGTAAGCACAATTTTTCATTTTCTAAGGAAAACGGGTTGTGAGAGAACACGACAAAAATAAGCAAGTGCGGTCAAATCAAATCAAAGATTACCCTACCCCATACTAGAACGAAACATTGTCCTCAATGTTTAAAGGCAAGGGTATCAACGAAAATCTAAAAGCCGCTTATTAAGTATGCTCAAAGATAAACGTTAGTCGATAAGATTAGGATATCGGATTTTCATCAGCATCGATCATGAAACTCGAGTGGAGAAAAGACAAACTTCGAACACGAGAGTCTTCATATCGGGAACATCCTAAACACAACATCACAAACAACCAAACACGAAATCAAGAGGCAATTCCTCGTCACTTATTAGAAAATAGAAAGAAAATAGAGATAAGCATGGGGTGCCTCCCCACGGCGCTATCGTTTTTGGTCAATGAAGTCGCTAGCTTGACTCGATCCCCAATTCAGCTTGTCCTTAGGAAAGTTTGGAGATCCGGGACAACCATAGATGGGATGTCCCCTCCAAAATAATCACACGATGGCCATTCACTTTGAAATTAGGGCCATCGAGTTGAGAAAGCTCCACCGCTCCATAAGGAAAACCGGCGACGGTGAATGGTCTTGACCAACGGGTTTTGAGTTTGCCCAGAATATCTTCAATCGAGAAAAAGGAGAACTTGATCACCAACGCTGAAAACGCTGTTTTGATTTTAGAATCATGAATCCTCTTAGTCTTTGAAAATCAAAGAATTTCGTAAGCCCATCCCTAAGCTCATTTAATTCATTCAATTGAACGCGGTCTTAAGATCAAAGTTAGCATGTTTCAAGGCCCAGAATGCCTTATGTTCGAGCTCGATGCAAGCAACAAGCTTTTCCATACACCAACTTAAATGGGGTGCACCCGATGGGTGTCTTGTATGCCGTGCGGAAAGCCCATAATGCATCATCTAACTTATCGGCCCATGAAGCTCGATTTTCTCCAACGGTCCTTTCTAAAATCCTTTTCAAACCACGATTGGAAACCTCAACTTGTCCGCTTGTTTGCGGGTGATACGCGGTAGAAAGACGATGGGTAACTCTATATTTAGCCATAACTTTAGCAAATTGTTCATTACAAAAATGGGTACCGCGATCATTGATGATAGCACGAGGTGCTCGAATCGGAAAACAAGTTCTTCGAACTTAACAACCACTCGAGCGCCATTGGTGGGGCCTTCACTTCAACCCATTTAGACAAGTAGTCAACGGCCACGAGGATATACTTATTACCCTTAGATGATGGAAATGGCCCCATAAAATCGATGCCACACGCCAAAAAATCTCGCAAACTTGAATAACATTTTGTGGCATTTCATCCTTTTGCGAAATTTTCCCTTGACGTTGGCAAGAATCACAAGATTTGACTAAATCATGAGCATCTCGATATATGGTAGGCCAATAGAATCGGAATCAAAACCTTCTTAGCGGTGTAGCTTGCACCATGATGGCCACCGGTGGGTCCGTTATGGCAAGCATTGAGAATATCAAGGGCCTCTTGGCCATGAACACACCACCGGATTACTTGATCCGCACAAATCTTAAACGGTAGGGATCGTCCGAAATAATGCTTAACTTCAAAATTTTTCTTCCGTTGGGACGACATCCTTTTACTCTTAAATTGCCCGCATGGTAATTTGCAAAGTCGGCAAACCATGGGGTGTTTCGGTCTTTCTTAGCAATCATCCCAAGTGTCTCAAGAGGAAATGTTTCGAATCTCCTTTTCTCGAAAACACTTTGATGGGGATTCTCAAGTCTAGAAAGTGTGATCGGAAGAAGGTTCTTCCTTTTTGTCAAGAATAGTAACATCAAACTCTTGAAGGAGGAGAACCCACGGTAGTAATCGTGGCTTAGCATCTTGCTTTGCCAAAAGATACTTTAGGGAAGAATGGTCGGTATACACTATGGTCTTCGACAAGACAAGGTAGGGTCGGAATTTCTCAAAAGCATAAACAACGGCCAATAATTCCTTTTCAGTAGAGTCGTAATTGTGTTGGCCTCGACAATGTCTTACCGCATAGTGTATGGGTTGAAAATGTTTCACTTACGCGCCCCAAGATCGCCCCAATTGCGTAATCACTTGCATCACACATGAGTTCAAAGGGCAAATCCCAGTCCGGGGCAACTAAGATCGTGCTTCCGCTTAACTTTTGAGAAAATTAAATGCTTCAACGATTCGTGGTGAAGATAAACGGAGCATCCTTCTCGAGATGGGTCGAGGGCGGCTATCTTAGAAAAATCTTGGATGAACGGCGAGAAACCGCATGACCCAAAAACTCCAATACCTTTCGGAGTGGGATGAGGGAGTTTAGCTATAACGCCGACTTTAGCTCGGTCGACCTCAATCCTAGATTTTGAAATCTTATGGCTGAGGACAATGCCCTCTCGAACCATGAAATGGCACTTCTCCCAATTCAAGACCAAGTTGGTGTCTTCACACCGCTTGAGCATGTGGTCTAGATGAGAGAGGCAAGAAGTGAAAGAATCTCCATAAACCGAGAAATCGTCCATAAAACTTCCATAGACTTCTCGATCATGTCATGAAAAATAGCCATCATGCACCTTGGAACGCACGGAGCATTGCATAAGCCAAATGGCATTCGCGCGGTAAGCAAACGTTCCATAACACGGAAAGTCGCTTTCTTGATCATGCGATCAATCGAATTTGAAAGTAACCAAAACCATCGAGGAAGCAATAGAACTCCCCCGCTAAACGCTCGAGCATTTGATCCATAAAAGGTAGCAGGAAATGGTCCTTGCGAGTAGCATCGTTCAATTTTCGATAATCAATACACACCCTCCATCCGTGATGAGGCGTGTGGAAATCAACTCATTATTGTTATTGGCAACGACGGTCATGCCACCTTTCTTCTGAACACAATGGATAGGGCTAACCCATGAGCTATCGGAGATTGGATAAATGATTCGGCCGAGGAGTTTAAGAACTCTTTTTGATAACGCCATGAATTTTTGGGTTAACCCTACGTTGTTGTTGAATCACGGGTTTACAATCATCCTCCATTAGGATTTTGTGGTACGTAAACGAGGATTGATTCCTTTGATATCGAAATTTGCTGCGATTGCATTTTTATGTTTTTCGGGACATCCAAAGTGCGGTCTTCTCCTCATCTTTCAAGTTTTTAGCAATGATGACTGGAAACTTGTTTGGTTCTTCAAGAAAAGCGTATTCAAGATGAGGAGGTAAATCCTTGAGCTCGGGCTCCGGAGGATTTTCATTAGACGTTTGTACTTCTTTAATTTCGTTAATCGTGATCTCTTTCGGAAGGAGTGACGGTAATGGATCTTCATTCAACAATTGCTCAAGATAACGGATATCTCCTCCTAATCATAAACACCATCATCAATTTCTGGAATCGATTCATCATCGCAAGAAACTCATCAATTTCTTCCAAAATGAAATCACCTCCCTCAACGGAGAGAGAGGGAAGAATCGGCAATAATAGGCTCGTAAGATGGTTCAATATTTTCAGAATGAATAGTGGGATTACCACTCATAAAATCAAGAAGCTCTTAAGCATACTCCTCCGTAGCAATATCGAGAACGTCGATTCGATTAATAGAAGCATCATCATAATAGGAGGAGTATCTCGAAGGATGGTTAATGTTAAATGAGACGGTTTCCTTATGAGATCGTAAAGTAATTTCTCCTTCATAAACGCCAATCATCGACGCCCGCTCAGAAGAAAGGTCCCGAGAATAAGCGCACTCGGGAATCAGCATCAAAGTCAACGACAACGAAGTCGGGGGGAAAATGTAGTGGTCCGACCTTCACATAGACATCCTCATTCTTTCGAATAGAGGTTGATCGGTCTGAGTTCAAGAGTCATCTTAGTAGGAGTGAGATCCGAGAGAAAGCTTGTTATAAATCGAAGAGGCATTAAGTTAATACTCGCACCAAGATCGCCAAGGCGGAGCATTTCACAATTCTAAAACTCACAGGGATAAGAAATTTGCCGGTCTCCTAACTTTTCGGAAGTTTCTTGAGGAGCACCGCCGAGCAATTCTCATTCAACGGTGTTTTTGCAATTTCAGCCAACTTTTCCTTATTACTCACTAAATTTTTGATCATGGCGGCAAATTTCGGCATGAGGAGTAAAGCGTCGGTGAAACTGATGTTAAAATTCAATGATTGAATGATTTCAACAAATTTCTCCATTTGGTTTTCGGTTTTATCATGAATCCTTTGATCTTGAAGTCTAGACGGATAAGGAAGTGAGGGTTTGAGAGTAGTCTTGAACATCGGGTTCGAATGGAGTCTGAATGACCGAGGGGGACGGTGCAGCTGCACATTTTTTCAATAACCACTTTCTCGCTCCTCCTCACCAACCGAGTAGGAAACGATGGTTCGTCATAAGCCTTACCCGCGGTGGTTATAGCTTTAACTCACCCTTCGGGTTGGGAATGGTATCACTTAGAAGAGATCTCGAACTCGAGGGTTGACTTATCTTACACAAAACAAAGATTCAACATGTTCTCAAGTTTATTCTGCGAAGCATCCAATTTGTTGTTCTAAGTCGATTCTCATTCTTAAACTCATTGCTTTGTCTAGTCAACGAAGATTGAAACTCATTTCTCAAACTTGAAATCTGAGTTTGCATGGTTTGGATGGTAGCATTATTGTGTTGAACGTAATTCGTGAATTCATTTGAAGGCAAAGGCGGAGCTTGATAGCTTGAATTTGAATATCCTTGATTGTAATTGACTCCTTGATTCGGGTATTGATTTGGTGGGGATTTGAATTGGTTTTGAACATTTGGTCCACGAACTTGATTCTGATTAAAACGATTCGATTGTTCGATTGAGAAAATCCCGGAGGTCCAATTTGATTACTAACACAAGGGTTTGGTTCAACCTGAGAACGGTATTGGTTACCTCCGGTTACGGCATTAGCTTCAAAAGGATTTCCATCGGTGGCGGTACAATTGTAGTAGGTGCGGCCACCACAAGTAGTACAAGTCGTTTCCACCGCTTTGACTTGAGCAGGTGGAGAAGAATTAACCTTAGCGGTCTTAATCTTAACCAAAGCCCTAATCATGTCCGTAGCTTATCAATCTTAACATCGGTGCTAGACGTATTTTCGTAAGACGAGGACGATGGTGTAACACCCACTCGGCAGCAACCGATTTGCTACGTGATGTACCTAACTTTATATTTGTTCTCAATAATTGACAAGGCATCTCTCGTTGATCGGCTCAACAAATTACCACCCACGCGGCATTGAGAGAGTCTTGATCAGCCTCTCATTCAAACCGTTATAAAACGATCTGGTGCAAACTCAAAACCATGATGGGGAAATTGCCTAAGCAAATCTTTGAATCGGTCCCATGCCTCACTAAATGATTCATCAAATCTTGGTGTGAATTTTGTTATTTCATTTTTAAGGCTTGTTGTTTTAGATGGTGGGAAGAATCGTCACTTAATTTTGACACTAAATTCTCCATGTGGTTATCGATCGAGGTAGTTTTCGAGCCAAATCCGGCGCCTCAAGTGCGTGAAAACGGAAGAAGCTTGATAGCCTCCTCCAGAACGTTACGGTACTTGATCGTAGACGTGAGCTTGTTGAATCGTCGGATATGAGAGTGAGGATCGCTCTCTCAAATCCGTAAATTTGGCTTGACGAAACCAAATTTATCAATCCGTGTTTAAGCTCAAAGTTATCGGCAACGATTGCCGGAACGACGATGGCTTCTCCATAACCCTCGGTGGGTGCTTGGAGTTGCTCTAGCATGGATCGGTTGTCCTCCGCCATTTCGATGATGGGCGGGGTTTGATTAGTTCAAATCTCGGGTTCGACTAATGGAGCACGCCTATTTCGCCTTCGAATTGTAGCGGTTTCAAGTATCGGTCAGAAGTTGTTGGAACGAAAGCGCATGCACTTTCAAAACCAAGGCAATTAAAACGAACGGTATTCGAAACACACGTGAACTTAACCAATAATCCCAAGTGAATAAATCACCTCTATAAGACAAACGCAAGCGAATGGGAGAAGCTTTTTAGGTCGCGTGAAGCTTATTAAAACCCGCTTCTTTTCACCGCAATTTAATGTCAGCCGTCTTATACCCACCACGCTTTGTTTATCAAATAGAAATAAATCGACTCACGCGACACAAAGGCAAGTTTTTGATCTTTAGTTCGGGAACTTATTAATGATAACACCTCCGCTGAGAATGTTATATAATTGGTGTCTTCTATTTATTAGCAAAAACACAAGAGAAAATCTTTTTTGTATTTTTAATATGATATATATATATATACAAAAGAAAAAGGAAAATATTTTTACTTTTTTATTTTATAGAAAAATAGTAACTTCACGAATGAAGGATCTCGAGTCACTAATCGTCAAACCTCAAACGATATTGTCGTGACACAACCTCCCGCAGCGGCGCCAAAATTTGATTTTGTGTTGCCGATGCCACACCGTCAAGTTATCTCACACAAGCTAGCCACTTGTGAATGACTAACCGTAAGAAACTTAAAACAGCTCGATAATCGATTTGTTGATAATGAAGGCTTAAGGGTATGTGTGTACAGATAAAACCTCAATATCGATATCAAAAATAATCACGAAGATAGATTAAAATTCCTTTAGGAAAAAGAATAATTAATCAAATCCCGTGTGTGATCGTTGATACGATTAGTCAACCGAATCGCTTTCCCAACGAGGCGAATTGCCAACGCCGTTTTTGGTTTGGAATTTAATGCTCGATGTTTTGATTTGTTTGATTTTGATTTTATTAAACTACGGAAATAGGGAAAGTAATTAAGGGAATCTATTTTACGGGAAATCCTAAATGCGAATTAACTAAAATGTAATTAATAAAACGTAAATAAAAGGCAACTACGTCTAAATTATATCCTAAAAATGCCTAAAATTACTTTTACTCTAGAAATGCAAGTTGAAAACTAATTTAGATTTAAAACTATTTTTTAGGATTTTCTGGATTTTATTAAAATTAAAACTAATTTTTAACTATTAAAACTAATTTAAAATACTAAAAATTATGAAAATCATAGGGAAAAATATGAAACTATTTTTATAAAATCTAAAATATCCTAAGAGAATTTTCAAAACTATTTTTTTTAATTTTATGATTATTTTTCTATTTTCTATAATTTTAAAACTATTTAAATCTAATTTAAATTGTGAAAAATACCAAATAAAAGGGAAAAAAATAAGGAAAAATATTTTTTATGCTTTTATATTTTTCTTAAACTGGGAAAATTGAAAAATTATTTTTGGAACTTTTTCTTAATTATTTGCAATAAAAGCTATTCAAAAGTACCTAAAAACTATTTTAAATAGAGAAAATAGCAAACAAAGGACCAAAAATTATGAAAAACACAGGAAAATTCTAAATTATTATTCTGGTTCTATGAAAAATATAAAATATAATGATTATGTAAGATATATAATGTAGCAGTAAATACCAAATAAGCACTTTAATATAAGCAAATAAGCACAACTAGCCACCAAACTGTTTGAACTAAATTATACTATAACTACTCTAAAACAACTAACTACTGCTACTCCTAACCTCAAATAAGCAGCCTACCTATGATTTAAGCTAACTGCTAATTCTACCCAAACAGCTCCTCGGCCCCTTTAAGCTACTCTATAAGCTTATCGAGCTTAAGTGAGAAACAGATAGGTAGTCTTCAAGACCACCTAACAAAATACAAATGGACCAAATCTGAGACCATAACAAGTCAGTATTGAACTCAGTGCAATGTCTCAAGATCTGCACAAACAAAGTTTTGACATAGTTTTGACTTTTGAACACAATTGCTGATTTTGACTTATTTGAGATTTAGAGACAAATTTGTGACTGATTAAGCTAAAAGTGGATGTAATAAGACCCAAATAAGCTACCCTAACAGATTCTACACCTAAATGCTTAATAAGCTCAGCTGATTTCAACAGTTATGCATATTAGATCGGTTCAAGCTAATGTTGACTTTCTATGTGTTTGTATGCAATAAGATGACTATTATGAATGCAATAAACTAAGACAAGCCTAAAGCAAACCGATTTACTCCAACATTTAAACCTCTATCACAGTTTTAGTACTAATCCAAACACTCCTTTTAACTATTCTAATGAGCAGATTACACTACTACTCCTACTCCTACTTATGCAAACTTTATAACAACTAAAAGACTGAGATCAGAGAACATCAAATAACATTAAATCAAGCATCAATCATCAAGCCACATGATCATTCATAAAACAGCTTTGAGAAGGAAAAAGGTGATTACTCACTTAGTTATTCTAGCCAAATTTAGGTGAGTAACAAGATCAAACCAAGGTAAAACACCAACCAACAACCTAATCCAGAACTAGATCAACCCAACTCCATTTTCAACCAAATGAGATCACCAGTTGACTTTTGTTGACCAAATATTTTTGTGAATGTAAGTGAATGAAATAGAACAAGTAAACAACAAATAAGCTCACAAGAGCTATGGACAGCTTATATGAGCTTATTACAATCTTAAAAACAAACTTATTCAAGACCAAATAGTGAAATGCAAAATCAAAACAAAACTTAGAAACTTTTATTAAAACTGAAATTAGAGTACAAAAGGTTTGAGATTACATAAAAACTTTAAGAAAACATAAAACTACTGAAAAGCCGAAAATACAAGGAACATAAACTAATTTTAAAGGAAAATAATGCACACTCAAAATGGTGAGCTAAGGGGGTATTTATAAATGGATTGCAAGCTTGGGATCCTTATCGAAGATGCTAGAAGTCCTTTCACCCACTCAATCATTCCATTGTCACCATAGCCAATCACAAAGCTCCAATTCACCAAATGAGGTGTTTCAGCCAATGAGGTTGCTCCATTTGTCCACGCCAGTTACCATCTTATCGATGTCGTGAGGCATCTAGAAGGTGGATAGATTCTTAGTAATGAGGTTGGGGTCATTGGTAATTGGTGGTAATTGGGTAAACGGATGATTTGGGTAAAAGGGCGCGTTTGGATTTGTTTATTTTATTTATTTGGCCGTGGGTTGGGTAAACCAGGGTTTGGTTCGGGTATAGACCGGGTAAATATAGTGTTCGGGTTGGATATATTGGACGGGATGGATGGGTTGTGAGTTTGGGCCGGGTAGAGGGTTTCTATTATTGGGCCGAATGTTTTGTTTATTGGATTTGGATTATGTTGGATTAGTTAAGTGATCCAAGAGCAACCATAGGGACCAAAGTTGTCAAATCTGAAATTCCAAGGACCATTCTTGTAAATCTGAAAGTTATATCAAGGACCATCTTTATGAATCTTCAAATAAACAAAGGGCCAATTTGCAACTTTTGAATCTTCAAGGGTCACTTTTGTCAAATTGAAACTGAGCGGCCATTTTGACATTTCTTCAAACTTGATTAAAACTTCAAAAATCATCTCTGAGAATAAAATCTTCATAAATGCTCAATTTTGATCTTCCGCTCGCCTAAAGCTCTCTTGATCTCTCGTGCTCGGATTACGCCCTGATTTTTTGTGTGTTTTTACATATCCGGTACATGCAACACAAACTCAAGAAAAACCACAAATATTAGCAATAAACGGCTCTTTCTTGGTTATTTTGGGTCATTTTGATAATGAAAAGTTATGTGTTTTAGTACATACCAAGTAGCTCTCATAATGATTCATTGCCTTCTTTTGCCTTGGTTGTTGTGGTTGAAGGTTGAATGATCAAGGTTTAAAAGATGGTGAGGAAATGTAGTTATGGAGCGCTGCTAGTGTTGCCCGATATGGGTTAGGCTGAAAGAATTGTTGTTTGTTCTCTGGTTGGGCCTGTCCAACTAGTTGCTTGTCTAATTTGTTGTATCCCGTTTCTTTGATGATTAATATATCTTTCACCCTTTGCACAACATAGTCTAATTTGTATAAAAAGGAATGTTGTTTAATGGTGGGTGAAAGCTAAAGATACGCAACATAGTTTTTCAAAACAGATGATGTACGCAATGAACTTTGAAAATTATTATTGTACGCAAAATACTTTCAAATTTGAAACGATGTACGTCATATGACCGGGAACTAGTAGGTTCCCAGGTTACAAAGTTTAAAATTTGAGAAATGGTCCCCGCGTTTGCGTTGACTTTCACCGTCATCCTTTGACTTTATTTTCAAAAAGTTTCAAGTAGTGGTCCTTATGGTCATTGACTTTCGATTTAGTCCGTTTTATACTTTTTCACCCGTTCTCTTACGTTTTATCCGTTTTCATCGGTTATTTTTCCGTTTTAACCGTTTTATACGTTTTAGTCCGGTTTCTCACGCTTTTATACTGCCGTTGTTTTATCACTATCATCCATTTTTCTTACTTTTTATTGGTTCATCCAGGTTTTGGCCATTTTCTTACATTTTATTAGGTATATAATATATATATATATATATATATATATATATATATATATATATATATATATATATATATATATATATATATATATATATATATATATATGGGAGTGTTATTGTGGTATACACCTTAAAATAGAAAATAATAAGCACAATTATAGACCATTGGATGAATTATCAAGGATGACATCTAATCTTAATTAACTAATTAATTGATAATGGCAATATTGTAAATAGATGAAACATTATGGCATTTTCTATATTATGCATTTGATAGGTGGAGCCACTCACGAGTATTTTTGGGTTTTCGAATTTTCTACCAGCTTTTATAATTATTTTTTATACTAATTAATGATGCATCAATCTATTTCTTTATATTATATTAGTGTAACTTGTGACAAGAACACAAATTTCTTCTTTTTCCGTCAGTTCTTTTTTCTCAGTTTCGTTTTTCAACTTTCGTTTTTGAAGTGCACATTAAATTTTGTTATATTTGTGGTGTAATATTAACACACACATTAAAATTTTAGTATATATGACACACTAAAATTTTAGTATATTATTAGTAACACATTACCAATATTTAGTACATTTATAGTGAGACACTAATTTTTGACACTTTTCTAGTGACAAATTAAGTCTTTTGACACTCTAAGTTTTTGACACATTTTTGATACATTTCTAATGACACACTATGTTTATCATATAAATTTTTAATTTTTGTAGTGAAACACTAATTTTTGTGACATGTTTCTAGTGAAAAATTAAGTCTTTAACACACTTAGTTTCATGATATATTTCTAGTGACACGCTATGTTTTTCGACACACATTTTTATTGACACACTAGGTTTTATGATACTAAGTTTTGTGACATATTTTTTTATGACACACTTTGTTTCATAATACATTTATAGCGACTCACTTAATTTTATAATACATTTATAGTGACACTAGGTTTTATGATACTAAGTTTTGTGACATATTTTTTTATGACACACTTTGTTTCATAATACATTTATAGCGACTCACTTAATTTTATAATGCATTTATAGTGACACACTTAATTTTTGACACATTATTGATACATTTTTTTTAACACTTAATTTCAAAATACATTTAATCACTCACCAAGTTGTTTCAGATTCAGAATTTTCACCATACACAATGATGTAAATATAAACAAAAACGCAAAGCACATCATTTTGATACATCATGTGATACGTAATTAAAAAATAAAAGATTTTAACATAATAATGATAGCACAACTTCTATCTAACTAAACACCATCCAACTAATACTAAAACTTCTTTTACAAATTTATATGTAAAAAGAACATAAAAACATATACCAGTACGTATGTACGATAAAAGATAATAACAAAACATAGAGAAAAAGATAAAAACATATACTAGTACGTATCATTCGAGACCACCAACAAACAAAATCAAAAAACCAATATTACATAAGTATAATCTAATGATAGATAGATCAAAAACCAAAAACACATACGGATGGACATATACTTATCGTAACAAATTTAACCCGATTTGATAAACATGAAGGCAACGACTAGATCTTGATCTGATAACCCATCTTTGTGACCTTGGAAAACGTAGATCTAGATTCTGACAAAAAAAAACTGCGTTAAATCAAATAATGATGATCGTTGATTATTGAAACGGTGATGGCGGTGTTAACGTCAATGGGGACCTGATATCTTGTTTCGTTTTGATAGAAGGAATAAGCGTGAGATCGATATCATAAAAATTCCGGTAACAAATATTTGAAACCCAACAATGAATTCCGACCACTTAGTCGCGGGATCGGAAACTGAAACCGCCGGCCCAAAGAGAAATTTAGAAGAAAAAAAAAGGTTGCAATGGAATTATTTTAGATGTAGATCATAAGGACTCATCATATATTATTTAAATGGAATTTGTCTTCATCATAAGATGATAGACTGGAGGAGTATACTCCGTATATTTTGATTTGTTATCTAATATAAACCGAGTATAAAGTCAATGACGGTTTAGAGTTTAAGCTAAAAGATAGGATGTAATCAAATGTCAATAATACCCTTATTTGTTTATTAGTGAATTAAAATTTATTTAAGTAGCAAATTTCCACTTGTCTCAAATTCATTGGTGCCTACTATATTCTATTTTAAATTGTACACCATAAGAACATAAATCTATGTATATATATATATATATATATATATATGGGGATAGCTTATTACTCATTTTTGTAGCCAATTGGCTACAATCCCTTATAAAAAATACACTAGCAATGATTCAAGGACCCACGAAAAAATCGGACCCACAAAAATAATCAGACCCACATTTTTAGCACAAAATTGTTGCCAATTTGCTACAACTAATTGTAGCTATAATATATTTCCTATATATATATATATTTATATATATATATATATATATATATATATATATATATATATATATATATATATATATATATATATATATATATATATATATATATATTTGATCGTTTTTATCCGCTTATGTTTTATCTAACTTTCTTCGTTTTTGCCCGTTTTTGTCCGTTTTTTAACATTTTGTCTGTTTTTCTTATATTTTGTCTGTTTTTTTCACGTTTTTTTTTACCGTTTTTCTACTATATCAACATATTGAAAATTTAAAAAAAAAAAAAAAGTCAAAAAAATTTGTAAAAAAATTTGAAAAAGAATTTTCTAAAAAAAGTTGGATTTTTTTCACAAATTTGAAAAGAAAAAATCCCAAAAAAAAATTGAAAAAAAATAATTCGAAAAAATAATTTGAAAAAAAATTCCAAAAAAAAATCGCAAAATTTTTTTTTCCAAAAAAAAAAGAAATTGGAAAAATATTGAAAAAAAAATTTAATCAAAAAAAGTACATATTTTTAAATTTGAAAAAATATTTTTTTATTAAATTTTTTATTTAAAATTTTTCAATTTAAAAAAAATTAAATATTCAAAGAATTTCGAAAAAAAAAATTTGAAAAAAAAAAATCAATTTTCTCTTTTTTTTGAAAAAAAAGTATTTGCAAAAAAAAATTTAGAATTTCTTTTTGCAAAACTTTTTTTTCGGAAATTTTTTTTTTGCAATTATTTTTTTCAAAATTTTTTTGGAAATTTTTTTTTTCAAATTTACGAAAAATTTTCCTTTTTTGGACACTTTTTCAAATTTTTTCTTTTTGAAAAATTTCAAAATTTTCAATATGTTGAAATAGTACAAAACGTGAAGAAACGACAAAATGTAAGAAACGGACAAAAAGGATAAAACCGATAAAACGTAAGGAAAACTGACAAATCGTAAGAAAACGGACAAAAAACGGATGATAATGTATAAAACGAACGTAAAACGAATAGAAACGATGAAAACGATAAAAACATAAGAAACTGACTAAAACGTATAAAAACGGACGAAAACATAAAATAACGGATGAAAACGGACAAAAACGTAAGAGAACGGGTGAAAAAGTATAAAAACGGACTAAATCTGAAAGTCAATGACCATAAGGACCATTACTGAAACTTTTTAACCGAAAATAAAGTCAAGGTTATGACCGAAAGTCAACGCAAGCCACAGGACCATTTCTCATCAATTTTCAAACTTTGTAACCTGGTAACCTACTAGTTCCCTCATTATTACGCACATCGCTCCAAATTTGAAAGTATTTTATGCGCACAATGGGAATTTTCAAAGTTCATTGCGTACATCGTATGTTTTTAAAAAACTATGTTGTGTATCTTTAGCTTTCACCCTTTAATGGTGCATTGTTTTTTAATGGTCAACCTTTTGAAAGAGTGTTGTTCAAGACTTTTGACTAATTTTGCTTCATTAACTGGCTGACGTATTTGAAAATAATCGGTTCATATGTATTATAATTCAAATAAGCAATAGATTAGGGAACTCTTTAATCTATTGCGAACCAAAGAGCAAGGTTTGAAAGCAGTGTCATATCTGATTTGAGCGTTGTAAAAGAAGATTTCATAATGGTCGAGCAGGTATTTATCAATATTTTTCTGCATTTGTTAATTAAATTATGCACGAGTAATTTATGTACCTTTATCAAATACACATATATGTTGATGGTACAAAAAGATGCACACACCAGGCCGTCAATGGTGATTGACATAGTTAGGGGTGATGGTGGTGATGCCGAGTGTAAGATAACCTGAAAATAAGAAATAGAAGACACTACGTTAGACGGAGCGTGGGGGAAGCCCTTGCGAACCGCCTCCAGTGTGAGAATCAGTCATGGTGATTATGTCATGAAAGTATTTAGGTGAAGAAGATGATATCTCCTGGGTTAAGTTAAGTTACATACCTCTGTAACGACTTCCTTATTTATAGGCATAATAATCTGATAGAGCAGTTACAGAGGGTGTGTGGAGGCAGTTACAGAGGTCATGGCAGTTACAGAGGTCATGGCTAAGATCATGGTTTGACCAAATCTTATTTGACCAGATCTGTTTGACCAGCTCGATCATACCCACGTTCATAGGTAGAGAGGCTATGACCTTTAGGCTTCGACCCTTGTCGGAGGCCAGGCTTCGTAGGAGGCGTGGGATTAGACTTAAGTAGTCCAGAAACCCTTTGTTATATAAGGAGCGTGTGTATTAGGTTTTGCCATATAACTTTCGCTTTTAATTATAAGTGAGTTTTATCAGAACCTATTTGTACATAAGCCGAGTTGTCAAAGGTACCAAGGTTTGCGTACAAACTTGGCTTTGTTCTATAATGCATGCCATAATGGCATATTATCGCATTATGTTAGGCTTTGGTGCTCTCGCACTGATGCGAGGATGATGGGGGTGTCCCATGATTTTAGGTAACCGCTTGGTTAATGTCCCACGATCCCTATCTTGCTGGGAAAGCCTTGATAGGGTTGTGAACGTGGGTTTGACTTGGTCTTATGAAACTTTGCATTAATATCTTCGAAGAGCATACCCCGAAGGGCTTAGCCCTTCAATTGGTGAATTCCCAATTGGTAACCATATCGTAGATGAATTGGTTTTACGCTAAAGAATATTTTTGGAGGTTTGCCAAGTATGTCGAATGTAGCTCGAAGTGAGTATGAAGGAGAGACCTTCAAATTGAATGGATGGTATATCATCAAGCCCCTCGGTCGAAAGTGATGCGTACACTTCGAATTTATTGCTTTCGACTTAAAATAAATACTTCCTTGTGATAAATCGAACAAGTATTAATTGTTAAGTAATATAAACCTCGAAGGTCGTATATTTTGTATGTGTATGAAGCCTATGGACTTCATTTAATTTAAAGCGCACTCCTGGACGACTTACTTTCTTTTGCTAGGTTATGGCCTTTATGTATGTTAAAATAATGTCCTTTGTTTAGGATTTTAATTATCGTAGGTGGGGAGTGGTTATCCTCACATTTTATGTTTATCCTTTAAGCCATTTTCGACCTTCAAGCAAGCAAGAATGAAGTTTGTTTTGCTAATAGTACTTTAACCCCAAGGGTAGTGTGTATCCTTCAAGAAAATTTCATATTGTGCTCTCTGGACGTCGGCCTGATGTTAAACATTTTTACTTTATGCTTTATTGGGCTTCGGCCTATCCTTAGACAGTTTTTGGAACCTATCTTTTGGGTTGCGGCCTTATGCTACATGTGCTAGCATATTTTACTATCTACGAATGGAGACTATGTCTCAATTTTGATGTGATGTTTGTTCTTCTTATACGTTACTTATACACGTATTTTACAACCTAAGGCGTATGGTAGATGCATAGCCTTATTGTGTGTAAATTCTGCACCAAAAATATAGCAATCGTATAATTTAATTGCTGACAGAGGGTTGCGACCCACTCCATCTTTATCCTTTGGGTACATAAGGCTTGGAATACCTTAAGACCACTTAGGAAAGTTAACGTGAAGTTATTGGGATGCTTTTAATAGCTCATAGGGCTTTGTTATACCTTATGTTATCCCTTCGACGTTGAAACTTATAAACGACTTGGCTGAAAAAATCTTTGTTGTATAGAACGAAACAAGAGATTTGAGGGAAATGTGCTATATCATTAAGTGGGTAGGGAGGATTACATCATTTTAAGAAATGAAAACTAAGACACCTACCATTAATGCTTCTTTCTCCAAGTGAGAAGAAATCTAAACATGGGTTTTAAACAAAATAAAGTATGTTTTACATCTATGAGGTTATGTAATTATACTTGCAGAGTCGAGGCTCTATAATTGTGTCTAAGGAGACACCTATGAATCAGAGGCTATGCTCTGTAGTTGTATCGACAGAGGCTTATGTAAGCATATGTGATGCTCCGTAGTCATATCGACAGAGACTTATGTCAACATGTGTGAGGCTCCGACATCTCAAAATATATGATAATAGTATATAGGTTCCATGATAAATTTTGTTACTATCTAGTACGCGAATACGAGTCTCTGTCATCTCAATAGAGCTTGTGTGAAATGCCTTGTCAAAAGAGGCTTTGTCAGCAATGGACTTATCATCACGAGTGACATAATAAAGCTTAGTATAAAATTACTTAAGGCTTATTTACGTACATCACATATTTAACATGTGTGGATTATGTTTTATGCTAAAAATAACATGAAAGCACTAACAGAGGTTCTAGGAACGTAGGGTATCCTCTGTCAATGTTGTACGATCTCTAATGATCATTGTGTCATAAGAAAAGGCTCAATAAAAGATGGTTTATAGTATTCTTAATAAACATCAAAAGTTTCATATGTAGATAATATGCTTTGTAGTGAAACATAGGCAATATAGCATATTAGTTTCATAGAAAACATACCAGATTGACAAAGGGTATCCTCTGTCGTTAATGCACGATCTATGTTCACCTTGTGGTAAACATTTTGCGAAGGAAGGTTCTAGCCCTACTTGCATGTACCATAATGTGCCCCAATTCCTTAAATGAATCCGTACGAAGGTTACAACGGAGGTTTCCATAGAGACCGAACAGAGGCGGTGATTTCAAGTCTTCTTCTCAGGAAAACCCATGACAGAGACTGCTGTAGAGACTTCTTCTCATAACAAACTCGAACAAAGGTTACGACAGAGCCCGCTATGGATGCTGCAACAGAGGTTACGAAGATTGCCCAGAGACTAAGAAAAAGGTCACTAATATTGCCACAGAGGTTGCTAAATTTGACCCTCCCTCTTAAGATGAACCAGAACAGAGGCTCCTAAACTCATAAGAAGTTATATTTTGACATCCATGTATACAAAAACACTCTTTGGATTTGCTAATAATATGAAAATATTATTAAACCCATTAAATTTATATTTTGATACTTTCATACCCGTAGAAGCACGATACTTGCTTACTCGTTTATATATGGTAATAAGATAAGATATTTTTTTTCTCTCTTTTTCTTTGATCTCGAGATATTATTTAGTTAACTATGCTAAGATAATTCTTTTGTCGTCACAAATATGTCGATCTAGGAGTTTCCATTATATTTCTATTGTCTTTACAAATTTTTGTCCTGATTAGCGATAGCTAAGAATTATATATTACGATATTTCTTTCTTGAAAAAATGAAGGAAATTTCGTGTACCGAATTATTAGTATAAAAATTGAATGTTAAAAAATGTCCCCTATCAAAAGAGAAGGAAATTTCCATCATGAGATTCAGCCGAATAACATTTCAACTTTATATGATTAAATTGAAGATTTTCATATGCAAATATGACAAAGCAGAAGTTGAATGACCAGATGGTTTGTAAGCTTAAGGGAATAATGGTCAATTTAATATGCATTTTTATAATTTGTGCCTTGTGAGCACATTTAAGGAGGATACCATAGTCTGAGTGTTATTTTTTGAATAGTCAGCTAGTGGTTGCGGAGCTTGATGTTGCAGACCACTCAGTGATTGTTGGTCATTCAGAGAATGGATCCAAGCTCTGAAATCCTCTTTAACATATGTTTTAAAAACAAGAGTTAAAAAAACCCATTTAATATATATGAATACTCATTTTTCCATTAGGAAAATATATTTAAAGCTCCCTATAATTAATTCATTTTGGCGGGTAACGCGTGCGGACGGCTAATGAAAGTTGACCGTTGCAATATGTACAAGTAAAATAAGATATTCACATCTTCTCTATATTAATATGCCATCCCACACCCTTTGATTTATTATTTCTCAAAACACACAATCACCCATCACCACCTTTGCTACGACAACCGACCACCCCACTTTATTCAGGTTTGGTTTGCTCATTTTTATTCAGTTATTTAGAGTTTATATGTATCTTTTTTTGTGTATAATTGTGCTATTAATATCTACGTGTGTATAATTAATTTTCTAGTTTGTTAGACTTTTTTAGATACTTTAGGATTTTAGTGACTTTTATTTGGTAGTTTGAAACTAGTTTATCTTATAAGAAGCCTATTTGAAATTAATTTATTACAGTAGAAGTTAATTACGGAAAGTCTTTCATATCACTTTTAAAATGTTTTGTTTTAGATATGATTTAGCTGAGCACGGTCTAAAAACCTAACCGGACCAACCAAACCATGCCGGATCAAAAATCAATTTCGCTAAAAACAACATATCGAGAACCGAATTGAATTGTTCGGTCTAGGTCCGGGTCGGTCTAGTTCGTCGGGTTGGTCCGGTCCAACAAAGCATAATGACCAGATTTGCGCATCGGACCGACTAGACCGATGACCGAATATGAGGAAAAGTGTGGAGCAAAGACCGGAATGAAATACGTTTAGTCGGATCCGACGGTCCAATTCATTCCAGTTTTTTTTATTCGGTCTCATCCGTGAACTATTATGCTCGACCCTACATATGAATATAGATATTAATTTAGCATTTGAGAGAAATTCAAAGCAATTATCCTTTACACCACCAATTACCAATCATGCTAACTCGTTTTGACCCGTCTTGTTGTTATCTAAATAATTCTTATATATTTATATTTCAAGCATGATTGCTAATGCGTGAATCCCTATGGTTGTTAAGATTCATATCGATTTTAGGATACTCCAAAAAAAAAAAAAAAAAAAAACAATCTCGATCTTACGTATCATCTTAGATAGCTTAAGATTTTATAAGATCTCGATCTTAACGATATGATCTTAAGATTTAATCCGACTTAATCTTACTTATATCGAACCATAAACCAGAAAACATTAAAGTTATGTACTATGTGTTAAAGAATTTTAAAAATAATACGTTAATCTTCTTAAAAATTTCATAATTATAATTTAGGAAAACATTTTCATGAAACATTGATATTATTTTGTGTTTATGATATGTATTAATAATTTGTAGATTTGAACATTATTACAAACACTATTAAAAAATGATATTATAGTAGAATCTTAAAATCGCAATTCGAACTTACCATCCTAATTTTGCATAAACAAAAATGATCGTGAATAGGATTCGATCTCGAAAAACCCGTTGTCGTAAGGACTAGAGTTTCAAAAACTTGTATTAATCTCTTGTTTTTAATCAAAATGTTTGTGAATATGACAAGTAAATAATGGTTTCTTAATGAGAGAATTTCTTTGTATATTGTGCTTAATGAATATTTATTGAATTATGTAAGATTTGCTTAAAAAAAGATGAAATAGAAAAATAGTATTAGGATTTTCGATTATAATTGTCTTTATCTATATATTTTTAGCTAAATGACGAAGACTTTTGTGTTTTGAGTCTTTATCTTTACCAATCTCGATCATGGTATAATCTTTTATTTTATTATTATTATAATTTTTTTTATAAAGTATCTCTTAAAGAGTTGATAGAGGTTGGACCTATTAATCAAACAGAAATTTTAATTTAACAGGATCATTGAATGGCATCTTCTTCAAATTCATCCGTTGAAAACAGCTTTAAGTATGATGTGTTTTTAAGCTTCAGGGGTGAAGACACCCGTAAAAACTTTGTCGATCATCTTTATCATGCTCTTAAAGATAAAGGCATTTACACTTACAAAGATGACGAGAAAATCCAGAAAGGGAAAAGGATCAGCGATGATCTCTTCAAATCCATTCAAGACTCGAAGTTCTACATCATTGTTTTTTCCAAAAACTATGCATCTTCGTCATGGTGTTTGGAAGAGCTTGTCAAGATTATGGAGTGTCAAAAGATGACTGGCCACACTGCTTACCCTATATTCTATGATGTGGAACCCACCGAAGTCCGCAAACAAAGTGGGACGGTTGGTGAAGCTTTTGCTAAACATGAAAATGAAGATGCAGCTGGGAAATGGAGAGAGGCATTCAAAGAAGCAGCCGATCTAGCCGGATGGGAGCCCAAGAACACTTTTGATGGGTAATTCCTTCATCATATCTATGTGTGCCATATTCGTTACTTTTGTTTGTTGCTAACTCGTTGATACATGTGTTTTCTACAATATATTGTTAGGTGTTTTCCTCAACTAAAAAATTAGTTATAGGTTCAACAATGGTTTGATTTAATTCACCCTTAAAATGCGTTTTACTATGCATATATTAGTTCTACTACTCAAATTTTGAAAAAATAATGTTCAAAACGACATATTTTCTAAGAATTTTTTATGGTTTCGCATGTAAGATTAGATGTGAGACAACCTCATATTCACTTTTTCATATTATTATTATTATTATTATTATTATTATTATTATTATTATTATTATTATTATTATTATTATTATTATTATTAGTATTATTATTACGTTCTTACTCCATATATGAATGTATGCTAAACATGTATTGATTTACATAAAAACAGGCATGAAGCTAAATTTATTAAAAAAATTGTTCAAGAGATTTCACTAGAATTACGCTCCATGAGTTTCGGCTTTGATGAAAAGTTAGTTGGCATGGAGACTCGAGTAAAAGATGTTGTTTCATCTTTAAAAGTTGGTATTGGTGAAGTTCGCATGCTAGGGATCAAGGGCATGGGAGGGGCTGGGAAGACAACTACAGCGAAAGCTGTTTTCGATCATCTATCTGCTGATTTTGAAGCTAAAAGCTTTGTTGGGAATGTGAGAGAAGTTTCCAATGGCTCTATGTCTGGTTTAAAGAAATTACAAGAGCAAGTCCTTTCATATGTGTTGAATGAACAAGTCACTCTAAATAGTGTTGATGATGGGAAAAACATGATGAAAAGGAGGATGTTCGGTAAAAAGGTTCTTCTTGTTCTTGATGATGTGGATCACATAGATCAACTTGAGGCGTTAGCCGGTGAGCCTAAGTGGTTTAAGCCGGGTAGTAGAATTATCGTTACAACGAGAGATGAGCAAGTGCTAGTTGCTCACAGAGTGCATTTTATTCATGATATCAATCTCTTATCAGATAAGGAAGCAATTTGTCTCTTCAGTAGGTATGCATTTGGAAGAGAGAATCCCCTTCAAGGATACGAAGAGTTATCAGGAAAAGTAGTATGCTATGCTGCTGGTCTTCCCTTAACAATCAAAGTCTTGGGTTCATTTCTATGTGGTAAAGATATGGTTGAATGGGAAGATGCCATAGAAAGATTAAAAAGAATCCCCTTAAAGGACACTATGGAAAAGCTAGAATTAAGCTATATAAGTCTGGAGGATGATTATAAGGAAATATTTTTAGACATTGCATGCATATTGAAAGGAGAGCGCAAAGCACATGCAATTAAAATTCTTGAAAGCTGTGGATTTCATGCTAGAAATGGGTTGAAAGTTCATGAGCAGAGATCTCTAATAAAAATTTCTAAAGATGAGTTCTTGGGCATGCATGACCATATAGAAGAAATGGGAAAGAACATTGTTCGTCGTTCACACCAGGATGAACCTAACAAGCATAGTCGATTATGGTTTGATGAGGAGATTGAAAATATATTGGATAAAGACATGGTAAAGATTAGTTTAATTGTACGGTAACTAATACATTTTCATTTGTTCTGACTTCTGACATGAGGTTTCTGGACAATGTTTTTGGATTGCAGGGTACTGAAGCCACAAGATGTCTAAAACTTCATATGTGGAGAGGAAATTCAAGTAATCTTATGAATGGTCTTGGAAAAATGAAGAAACTTAGATATCTTGATTTGTATTTTGCAGATTATGATTCTGAATCTGACTGCGAAAGTGATGGTGAATGTCTTGGCACCGATCCGAATTATAATTCTGAAACTGAGTGTGAAAGTGATCCAAAATTGTATGATACCATACAATACATTACAAACTCCTTAAAATATCTAAAATGTTGGAATTACCCTTTCTCGTTTTTACCTAAAACATTTCAAGCAAACAATCTTGTTGGACTTGATACGAATTATGGCAGAATGGTACAACTTTGGGAAGGGGAAGAAGAAAAGGTAGAATAATCGTTGATTGGTTGCTTTGCATAATTCATAATAATGCTATTAATTTATTGGTTTGTTAATACACTAATATTTATCTTCTTGTGTTATTTTTGCTGGCAGGTTCTTGAAAAACTCAAATTCCTTTCTTTCTTTAAACCAATTTTGAAGACCTTTGATTTTAAGATTACTCCAAATCTAGAGACGTTTTCTCTTGATAGTTCTGGTAACTTAGAAGAACTTTGCTTGCCCGTTAGTTGTCAAAAGCTCAAGCAAATAAATATCAGTGGCTCAAAGTTAAGAACATTTGACCTTGGGTTGACTCCAAATCTCGAGACGTTATCTCTTGATAGTTCTGGTAACTTAGAAGAACTTTGCATGCCGCCGGGTAGTTTTCAAAAGCTCAAGCATCTCAATATCAGTCACTCAAAGTTAAGAACCTTTGACCTTGTGTTGACTCCGAATCTCGAGCGGTTATGTCTATATGATTGTGCTGATTTTGATAAACTTCACGTGTCTGTTGCATGTCCAAATCTCAAATTCCTCGATCTTCGTAAATCAAAGTTGAGGAGCCTTGACCTTGAGCTCATTCCAAATCTTGTGTGCTTATTACTTGAAGATTGTGATAAGTTGGAAGATATTAACGCTCCCGTTGGATGCCTAAGAAAACTTGGCTACTTAAACTTAAACCGTTGTTTGAGGTTTATGGATTTTGAGTTTCACGGTAGATGGGAACCAAAGGTTAATTGTTCTTCAGCTGCTGTACATCTGGCTGGTGAGTTTCTAGATCTATGCCCATTGCACCCCGACAGTAATCTCCCAAAGTTGCGGTTTCGTTGTTATTATATAGAATATCTACCGTCATCAGTTGGAAATATTGAGAAGCTTATTTCTTTTGGTCTATGTGCTTGCACAGACTTTGAGAAATTTTCAGAAATGATTTGTAGTTTACGATGTTTGAGAAAGCTTAAACTCAAATGCGATATTCCAGAGTTTCCTAAAGATGTTGCCAAGTTAGAATGTCTAGAGGAGCTTTGTTTGTCATCTACAAAGATAAAACATCTTCCAGATAGCATTTGTATGTTAAAACATCTGAAAACTCTCAACCTTCATTGTTGTGCTCTTCTTGAGAAGTTGCCTGATGATCTTGGCCTATTAGAATGTTTAGAAGAGCTAGTTATAACAGGTACATGCATAAGTCATCTTCCGCAAAGCATTTTTGGGTTAAAAGGTCTACTTATCACTGCATCTATAAAGCTTCTTCAGTTGTATGATTTTCCTCCAGAGATAAGAACCACAACCTGGTCCATTCGGTGAGTAACAGGCACTTCCTTAGTTTTCTAAATTCATTTTTCTTTTATTTTAATATATCGAATATGATTTTTGGCCGACAAAAATTATTCAAACAAAATAGTATGACGTTGTTTAAGAAAAAATAAATAAATTGCACGAATGGTCCTTATAGTTTATACCAAATTACATTTTTAGTCTCAAAATACCTGAATTTACATAAACGATATCCGTTATAAAACTTGTTACACTTTTGATCCCTTACTGTGTTAAAGATGTTTAGTTTCAAAAATTTGGTAGACGGTCCATAGATAAAATGTAACTATTGTACTTGTTTTCAAAGATTATCCATTGTCGATTGCATTTTAATTTCATACTAATGGCGCAATTCCACACTGAGAACTTGTTAGGAGAGTTGAGTCTATTATCGGTGATGGCTTTAGGAGAAGGGGAAGACCAAAGACCAGGTGGGAGGACAGACTCAATCTTGACCTCAAGGAGCTCCTTTTATACAGGGACATGACCTCTGATAGGAGCACGTGAAGAACAAGGATTAGGTTAGGGTAGATGAGTAAACCGTGCAGGCGTAGAGAGACATGGAAGTTTTGTGGGATTTGTTGATCCCCCAGGATTGCAGTCGCTTTTTTTTTTTTTTTTTTTTTTTTTTTAATTTATTTAAATCTTCCTTTTATGCTTGAATGATTGTATCCCTTTGATGGCTCTATGAATTTTATGCATGTTTTATTTTTAATCTTGTATGATTTTGCATTCTTAATGCTTTTATTTGATTGCGCTTTTTGTTCATACATGTTGCCTCAGTGCCCCTTGTGTTGTTTTTTTTTTCTTCCTATATTGGCTTATATGCTCTCTTGTTTCTTTGTCTGTATGCGTTTATGTCTTTGCTCACTTGTATGTTTTTGCTTTATATGATTTCTTTTATGCCATTGTCTTTCTATCCTCATACACACCACACATTATGTCTATTTGCTCGCGCGCGCACACACACACTTGCCGGAAAGTCTTTTTGGAAGGAGTCCCTCTATCCTTGGGTAGGGGCGTGATGTGTGTAAAGTATAACTTTGGAAATTACCAAACTAGTGACTATACACAAATGGCAAATGCACTAATTGTATGTAATATAGTAAAGTAAGTATCGGCTTTATCGTCCCAAGGAAGCCATAATCAAATCAAAATAATCAATGTTCGTTTTATATTTAGTTATGTAATGGGTTTTTGTTTTGTTTTCGTAAATCTATTAGAACAAAGCTAAATCAATTTAAACTAAAAAAAAAAAAGACTTTAAAATAACTAATTAACTAAAATTGCTTAGAAATAATATGATAAAAACGAGTGTTCACCCAGATAGACTTCACTTGGATTGGATAATACTCAACAAAGTGAAATTGTGCGATTCAGGTAACAAATATGGCTAGACTTTGAGGGTCTTCATCGTCTAACCCTAATAATTATTGGAAAGTGCTACAAAGGTCTTTGTAAACACCACCTCAAATTATGCTTTTGAAATATCCAGCCAACGAACCATTCACACTTACCGAAAATGTTGTGCTAGAAACACATTCCATAATCCCCATTCACACTTACCGAAAATGTGGTGCTAGAAACACATTCCATAATCCATGAAACCATGCGAGAATGAAACCCACCCAAACTCAAATAAGATCTTCTTAAGAAACCCCCCAGTCCAAAGTGTCATAGGCTTTTTGGATATCAACTTTGAAAGTGCATCTCGGCGGCGTATATCTAAATAATAATTATGCATTAGCTCTTGAGTTAAAAGAATATTGTTTGATATTTTTCTACCCAGCACAAAAGCTGATTGGTTTTTGCTAACCAAATCATTAAGACTATCCTTAATACGGCTGGAGATAATCTTACTAATGCATTTAAACAAGACATTACAACAAGATATAGGTCTATAGTCCGTGTAACAAGTAGGAGAAGAAACCTTAGGAATGAGGGCAATAATCGTATGATTAATTTCCTTAAGAATTTTACCACTGGTAGAGAATTCTCGGATAGCATTAGATATATCAATTCCAATAATGCTCTAAGCTCCTTTAAAAAATGCAGTCGTATAACCACCCGGGCCCGGTGATTTATCACCACCCATTGAGACTCTTTGATCTCCTCATTTGTGTTGGAATTATATACTATGACAATCATATATAAAAACACATAAACATCAAATCAAGTGCGGAAGTGTAAAAGAACGTATAATGAATAATTAATTAACTAAGCATAAAGTATGCGTACATTTTGATTCTAGCCGAACAAGAATCAATTCCACAAAACTAGCAATTGAGATGAACCCTAATTAGCGTTTATAGGATTATAAGAATTACCCCTTACCGTTTTGTAATTCAATCCAAGATACAATCAATAGTGTGATTGTACCACGTTCTTGTACACAGTACTATTAACTAATTAAAGTAAATGCTAGTTTAATTAACACAAAACATTTGTTAAGGAAAAACAAAAGTAATCGACCACGTACGAATAAGTGTTGATCGATTGGACTAAGAAAAACACACAAACAATTTAGGTTTTAGGTTTAGGTGTACAAGAGTAAATAATAATGGCCCTAAGCCTTGTATTTATACTTGTAGAAACTTAGAGTCCAAGTTATGGTAGGATTGGGTTATGGTAAACCCCCTTAGACGATCGGTTATGGAATCCCCATGTGATTCTAGAACCAACTTGACATCTAATTTCACATCTAGTCCTTTCCTTTAACATTTAACGACCGTTAGTCCATTACGTTTAATTCTCTAACGTTCGTTATGTGATTTGTGTAAACAATAACTAAATATAACATTTTATATTTAATTAATATAACTTTAATTCTCATACGTAAAGTGTGCAATCCGTGATCTCGAGTTCGATCATAACACACAACTATTAATTTATTGTCCATTAAACCAACAATTTTTCTCCTCTCGAATCATCAAAGTAACTTGATCATTTGTTAACTTATTCAAAATTAAATTTTGAATGTCTAACTCACTTGTTGGACCACATTGACCAAGAAAATGAGAAAAGTGGGCCACGAAACTCTCTTGAACATTACTATTATTTTCGTAACAGTGGCCATCAGTAGCCACAACCCTATCTATTCGATTTTGAGACACCCGACCCTTTACGGCTTTATGTAAATCGAATTCTCGTTGCTCAACGATTCAATTAATGAGGCTTTACATAAAGCCTCATTACCCACGAAACTCTCTTGAACATTATTGCTCACACGTAACCATTTGACTTTAGCTCGTTGCTTAAGGAATCTCTCTTTATCAAGTAAAGCCTCATTAAACGCTTGAAGATAAAAGGCTTCCTCCTCACGTAATTGAGTATTGAACGGGTAACTATCAATTGCTTTTTGAACCTCGTCGAGCTCAAAACAAGGACGTTTTACTCTTTCATGAATATTACCCTTTTCTTTTAGAAGCTTACGAAGAGGCTTTTTCAAAGATTTGAGCTTTTTCACAACACGATACATCTCATAACCTTCAATAGCCAAGTACCAATTAAATGCCGCCACATATTTTAATTATCATTTAGAATAAGAAGATTAGTGAATTTAAACGGTTTAGGACGATATTTGGAGCATTTAGGAATCCTTAATTAGAACAACCGGGGAATCCTTAGTGAATGCGGTACAACTGAAGTAAAGCATTCGCACCAACAAACACATCATTGAAATCCAAGTTTGCCATCCATTGTTCAACAATAGGCATAGAAGTAGGATCGGGATAACTGCTGCATAGAAGTAGGATCAGGATAACTGTTGCTAGTGTTAAATTCATCCATCCATTGTTCAACAATATTAACACTTGACTTAGCAGTAGTTTGAGGATAACTACTGCTAGTGTTAATTTCAGCAGTAGCTTCAGCAGTACACTAGCATTAGCAGTAGGTTTAGGATAACTACTGCTAGGCTTGCTAATGTTGTTTTCAGACACATAATCATCCATTTGAGGTTTATCACCTCTAACATCACCACCAGGAACCTCTTTATCAGCAGCTTTGTTCCCTGGTTCTTCAGATATCACTTTTTCACTGGAAGGTTTCTTTTTGTCATTTTGTAAACTCTTCAAGATTGAGGAGAAGGGAGTGTCACTAGACAAAATTGGCAGCAATATGTAGTCTGCAGTAGATTCTTTCTCCACTCTAGTATGAACTGCAACAACATTTTCTTTGGTACCTGCACATTTGTTAGACTGATTCCCTGCAGTGACTGGCTCATAATTCATAGATTTTGTTAGCACATCAATATTAAACAGCCAATCAGGACCTTTTCCTACAACATTGGGTTTATTTTCGTCAAACTTAATATATAGGTTCTCCTCAACAAATCTGGTTCTAGTGCTAAATAGCCTAAATGCTTTACTATTTATAGAGTACCCAACAAAGAAACCCTCATCAACCTTCCCATCAAACTTGCCCAGGTGATCTATGGTATTAAGGATAGTTACAGGACACCCAAATGGTTTCAAAAAGTCTAGGGTAGGAGTTCTACCATGAAATAACTCATAGGGGGTCTTGTTATGAGGCTTTACTACCAAAACTCTATTCTGTACATAACAAGCAGTATTTATTGCTTCATCCCAAAAGGTTGTTGGTAATTTAGAATCTTCAAGCATAGTCCTAGCAGCATCAATAAGTGTCCTATTTCTCTTCTCAACCACTCCATTTTGTTGAGGAGTCCTAGAAACACTAAAATGTCTTTGAATACCCTTCACTTCACAGAACTGGTTCATTTCCTTATTTTTAAACTCAGTCCCATTGTCACATCTTATCACTTTTACTTTTAGATCAATTTGGTTTTCTATTCTGGTTATAAAGGCCTTAAGGATCCCACTAGTTTCATCCTTACTTGCTAAAAAGAAAACCCAAGTGAATCTACTATAGTCATCAGTGACAACTAGGCAATACATTTTCTTGATTAAACTCTTAACAAAGGTAGGTCCAAATAAGTCCATATGAAGAATTTGCAATGGTTAGCTTATAGAGCCCATAGTTTTGGTCTTACAAGAGGCTCTGTGCTGCTTTCCCTTCTGACAAGCAACACAGTTTTCATTTAGGTCAAAAATCTTGGAAGGTAGACCTCTTACAAGATTTCCATTCACAATTTTGTTTATAGTTTTAAAGTTCAAATGGCCAAGCCGTCTATGCCAAAGTCTAGACTCATCAGATGTGGCCTTAGCAAATAGGCATGTCAAACCACCCCTAGGAACCATGTTCTTTTGGTCAACATTATATATATTTTATGTCCTTGGAACACTAAGTAGGATCTGACTTTCATCAATCAGATTAAACTTTGGGGATAAGATGATACACTCAGTGTTAGTGAAAAGAACACTATTCTTTTTGTCACACATCTGTGACACACTAAGGAGGTTAAACTTGAGTTCTTTGACAAAGTACACATCTTCAAAGTCAAAAGAACTAGTTTTAATCTTTCCCTTCCCAATGATCTTACCACCCCTTGGATTGCTTCCAAAGGCTAAATATCCTCCATCAATAGGCACATACTCAAAGAGATAGGACATCTTCCCTATCATGTGCCTAGAGCATCCACTGTCAATAACTCCTCTGTCCAATAAGTCCACCTGTGGATTGCCCTGCATATAAAATAAGAGAATTAGTTTCTCTTGGCGACCCAAGCCATGTTAGACTTAGATCTACCTTGTGTATCCATGTAATCAAATCTTTTAAGAACATACGATGCACTGTTGTCTTTGGAGACATGGTCTAAATCAGGTATTTTTGGTCACCAAACCCAACAAGTTGTGGCCATAACAACAGCGACCTCATTACCCATAACAACATTATTAGTTAATTTTAGCTTAGCAGCAATTACTTTTTGCCAAGCAGTAGTTACAGGTTTTCTATAAGCTGTATTTACTTTTTGTTTATTCCTGTTGTTTATAAATGTTGTTTTCCTCTAAATGGGTCTATACATAGTTGAATGTGCCTTTTTCAAAAAATAGGTCTTTAAAATGGGCAGCATTAACTAGTGGTTTTGTGGTAGCAGTAGTAACAGATCTAGCAGTATTTACATTTTTCAATCCTGATCTCATTATAACTGCTTTTGGAGCAAAAGAACTTTGAGTATGAGGGTGAGCTAAATTAGCAAAATTAGAATGATTCACCCTTTTAGCATAGTTCCAATTAGAACTTTCACAAGTAAAACAAGGCTTATTATTCATAACAAAATCACTTCCTAGTCTATCAGATATCATCTTGTTCCAATTTCTCTGAATTTCCTCTACGACTAGAAGTGTTCCTATTACAGACTCTACTATTTCTGCATTTTCATTAGCAGCATTTTCCGAAACAGTTTTATTTTGGACCCTAGACTTGACATTATCTTCGTCCTCATTATCAGACACCCAATCCTCAATCACTGGTGCCTCTGACTCTCTTCCATCCTACTTAGACTCTCCTCCATCAACACTCTTATCTCTAGGGATTTCAGATACCTTTTCCTTATTGGCATTGCTATTCTTTTCTTCCCTTGTAAAAGACAAATCAGGCAAAGGGGGATAAACATTTCCAGAGGCATGAGGTGAAACTTCATTATAAAATATTCCATTTTTATATCATATACCTTTCATCCTATTATAGATATGTGTATCTATCATATTGTTAACCCTTTTAGAGTTATTTTCCCATCTTTCAACATGTAGTTCAATGCCATATTTTTCTTCTTGAACTTTTTCTTTTTCTGTTTGAACCTGATCTAATTTAGTTTTAAGCTCATTTATGGTTTGATCTCTAATATACACTTTAAGCTCTAATGTTCTAATTTTTCACATAAAACAAGTTCATTAGATTTGAAGAATTCTAGTCTAGCTTCAACACTTTATAAACCTTCCTTATAGCCTAAAAGTAATAATTTAGCATCATCAAGTTCTTTTGTTACTTTATTATAATCATCTTTCAAAAAACATGAATCTGAACAACATGATTCAAAGGATACCTCAGAATCTAATCCCTAAGAGCTGGAGGATGAAGAGTATGCCATGAGAGCATAGTCAGTAGGGCGTTTTATAGCTTGGTCACTCCAGTCATATCCTCCAAGCCCATCACAAGACACCAAGGCAGTTTTGGTTGTTGTCTCCTAACCTGGAATAGTTCTTCTCTCCACCTCCCTTGATCTGTTATCCTATGATCTTGGGAACCTGCATTCCCTTGCAAAATGACCCTTCTTTTTGCAGTTGTAGCACTCCACTTTGGACTTGTTAAAGACCACCTATCAGTGCCATTCATCTGCAGACTCCTACCAGTCCTGAAGAAACCTCCTTGCCCTCACAGTCAGCATAGCCATCTGCCACCTTAGATCCATCTCCTCCATGTCATCAGGATGGATCTGATTAAGATCCTCATTAGCCAATTAAGCAGTAGTGCCTAAATTGGAAAACAAGGAATAAACAACTACATCATCAAGGTTTTCACTTCCACCAGCAGGTCCAGATGTGCTAGCAGCACTAACTTCCTTAGCAGTAGAAACGTCAGCCATAGTGCTGCTGGAAGAAACAAATGCCAAGTTTGTTGAACTAGAGTTTGAACTTGACTTTTGTTTAATTTCATCTTCAAAAACCTTGAGATTATTGCGAAGATCATCCAAGGTTGACTTTTCCAATTCAGGTTTGTTCCTCCGCACAATAGCATGTGTGTTCCATTCAGATGGAAGACTTGCCAGCAATTTTTGGTTTAAATCTTCTTTTTTAGTCACCACCCCACAAGCTCTAGTTGGCTAACGAGCTTCTACAACCTGTTGCAAATTTCATCAAGAGTTTCACCACTTGACACAGAAAAATTTGCATACTGCTGCTTGAGAAGATTCTTCTCATTCTTCTTAGTAGCATCATTTCTTCCAAACTTCTTCTCTAGATCATCCATCAACAGCTTAGCATCCTTGATGGAATTGAATGATAACTGGTATTCATCAGGAATGGCCATCATCAGAATAGTTCTGGCCATGATCTCCAGTCTTCTTTTGGCTATGTCCTCTGCAGCAGTGAGAGGGATAACCTTTCCATCTGATCCAACTTTTAGAACAGTATTTCCAGTTTTAATGATTTCTCATAGACCAATATCTATCATTTGGATGTGCTGTTCTATTCTCATCTACCACATCTCATACTCATCTGGCTTGAGAATGGGAATCTTATTATGTGCCAAAGTGTGTGTAGAGTCCATCTTTCATGGTTTTCAATAGTTTTCTTCTTGGTATAATAGTTTCTTGATCACACAAGCTCTGATACCACTTGTTGATCCCAATTTACTTTGTAAATATAGATCTTTGATAGCTTCTGTTTAGAAAAATGTTTGATTCTCTAAGTATTACGCGGAATATAACACTTAATGAATAAGAAGAATGTAATATATAACAATCAAATGCTTCATATTATTAGAACAATAATACGAGTGATCTTGATATCACTAGAGTTTACAACCTTGAAGCCGCCTCAAATTTATTTATTTTTCACTATGACCTAGGATCCCTTTTTATAGATTAAGGAGTCCTGTTCAGTTACAATGACTTCCTATACAATGTATATCAAAATCATATCTTTTCTATACTTATCTAATCCTACATTATAGGTACACACCATTCCTTAAATACAAAGACTATAAAACTCTAGCAGTAGCTTGAAATACACTAGTAGTAGATAGAATTACTCTGGGAGTACTCAGCCTTCAGCAGCAGAAACTTTGTACTAGCAGTAGTTTTTTCAAGTCCAGCAGTAGTTACTACTTTGCATATTTCGTTGATCTTTTCCAGCAACACCTACCAGTAGTTAGAATATACCGTGAAGGACTACCGGTGTTATTTTTTGCAAAGATAAGGACCAAGAGTACAACTTTAAAATATTAGAGATGATAAATGTAATTTTCCCCAAATTACAAGGACCATTTATGTAAATTACTCTATTTTTTATGGTTATCACGGTCGCTTTACCACACTAATTTACTCATAAAGGGTCGTTGGCGTTAATGTGCCAGTAATCACCACGTCCTATAAGTGTTCACCTCGATTACACACCAAGCTAATTCGCAATGTATCATAATTTCCATTTTGAAATTAACCGACTCGCTCTTTCAAATCTTATAAATCAACCCGCCAAACTCGTAGTCTCAAACATTCACCCTTCGTCATTTCTTGGTGGTCATGCTCTTAAGATAATGTATATTGTTAGGTTTTAGGGATTTTAAAAAAGAATTTAGGGTTTAGTTGTGATAAAAGTGTATGAAATTATTGGTTGAAGTTTATAAAATCTTAGTATTAAGGTATGGTTGTCATTTATAGTTCATTGGTAGGTATGTTTGGCAAGGAACTTTTAAGAACGTATAGGAGCGTTTAGCATTTAGCGTTTAACATTAGAATTAAGGATTGATTTCATATATCACCCTACTTTCATAATTAATTTCATATATACCCAAAGTGCAAGTATTGAATTCATAATGTACAATGGTTTTAATGAATGTTTGGGTATATATTAAATTTCCAACCAAAAGGAGGGGAGATATAAAATTACCCCTAGAATTAAAATCTCGTTGGCAAGAAGCCAAGGACTGTTTAGTGTTTTGTTTTTTCTAAAACTGCTACTTGCAGGAGCGTTTAGTGTTAGGTTTTACGTCATTTTACACTTGGTAATCACTTATACAACTACTTTACCAAACACTTAAATAAACTGCTGATGCTAGCCTGCTAGTAAGGCTGTTAGTCGGGTCGGGTTGGTCGGGTACGGGTCAAGTCGGGTCGGGTCAAACTCCATTTGAGGCTAAAAATATACCCGAACCTACTATGAACTCGGGGTAGTCGGGTTTGGGTCTATTCGGGTTCGTGTAAACCCGAATATGTATAAAATGATTGAAAATTTTGCCTAAGTCAATAAATTTTTTGTGTTTGGCGTTACACTACTAAAACTTCATAAAAAAATATATCCAAATAATATAAAAACCCCTTCTTTGGGTCGATCACCCAAACCCGAGTTAGCCAAACATTTTCAACCCGATACCCGACCCTATTTAGTATTCAGGTTATTCGGGTTGACCCGAATAACCCGAATAAAAATATTGACCCGAGTAACCCGACCGAATAGGCTTAATCGGGTTCGGGTGAGGCCGGCTTTTTTGACACCCCTACCTGCTAGTTCAAATTTTGCCAAACATACCCTTAATTTGGTATATTTTGTTGTTTTGAGAAATGGAATGTGAATGTCTTCACACCATGGAAATGTAGGAAAATAATGAAATTTGGAGAAGGTAAATGTAAATAAAATGGGGAAGAGGATGAATTGATCATTTAAAAAAAAAAATTTTGGTGTTTGTGTTCTTGGTGTTAATGTGTGGGAGGTTCAATTCTGAAAACGATAAGAAACTCTTTTGTTGCAACTCGGAATCTGACATGTCATGGGTTACACGGAAATAAGCAAAACCTATACAAATTTGGAACATGTTTTTTATTACCGAATGTTTAGGTCTGAAATAACATAAAATGGTTATTAATGGTAGGTTAAGGTAAAAGTAGTATGTTGCATAAATCGGTAGAAACTTTGGCATAATATCCCCATCGTCACTAAACTGCCATAAATTTTGAATGCTACTTTGTTATACATGAAATGGTTTGTTGTTATAAAGATGCATTGTTTATTTAACAAACTAGGTGTAAAATTACTATCATCGTTTTAGTATTGTTTAGAGTATTTGGGATGCTTGATTATAGCAGTCATAGTTTAGACTTATACTTTGGAGTATACAAAGTAGTTTCATGCTTTTATGTTTGAAATTTAGAGTATTTTGGATGTTTAACAAAATCTTAGTAATTGTAGTTTGTTGAGACGAAATACAGACAATTGATAGAAGGAAAACTAGTAGACTTTATACTGGCAAAAGACTATAAGACGAAAATGCTAGACGGTAAACAAAAATGGATCTTCTGTACTCTATAACTATCTTAACTGTTTCTTACATTCTCTATTTTCTCGAATATGTTTGTTGTAAGATTTAATATCTATTCAACCTTGATCTTTACTATGAACATTATTATGTATTTATTTGTAAAGTTGCAGCCATGTAATCGAACTTAATAAGGCTGCAAATTCGTTAGTATTAATGTTGGTCTGGGCAGCATGCCAACAGACCCAACATAGGTGTAGATAAGTTGGTTATTAGTTAGAATGGAAGTTATAAATTGAAGGGACACAACTGTTATGTGAACAGGTTTCTTTGAACCATCACATCCCTTCAAACACACCCATTTGTTTAGTATAAATATATGTACATGTAAATAGTTTACGTTAACCCTTCCAAGTTATATATATCCAGATTTATAGAAGGGTTCAACCCTCATCTTCTTTGTGTTCTTATTGATTGTTTGAATGGTTGATACATACATGATGCTTGTTTGATAAGATATACGATCTTGGAAGTATCACACCTGTGCAAATTCGAGTTCCTTTAAACTACACTTTTATATCAAAAAAAAATTTTCTTGTTTTTCAGTTGGCACCGAAACAGAAAATCATGATTAAGCTGAGATCGATCATAATAGGTACCTCTAATAGAAGATTCATGCGAGAAGATTAATGGATGATGCAAGAATAATAAATACAAAGACAATGGGCCCAGTTCCATTACCACCAGGAAGAGAATCTACTGTGTGCTTAAATCCCCTCACATTAACAAAGACACAAGGTTCCATTTTGAGATCAGGATACATCAAAGGCTCATTGATATCCTACACCGAGATTCACAAATGATGAACTCTTTGATGCAGCTTGATCTACTTGCTGGTGTCGCTGTCGAGATTAAGCTTTAAAAGCATATTTCGAGTCTCTTTTTGCTGTTAAATGTTGTTACTCGATATTTTTGTGTATTGAATTTGTAACTTGTATCATTTTTGATTAAAGAGATGGTGCTTTAGTAAAATATTTTTTTTGGTAAAAGGCATTCCACCCGGTAAAATATATTACTCCAAAAAATGTTTAAGTACAATGGAATGTGGCTGAGGTACCACATTAACCGCAAGGAAACGCTTGACGCAACCACTAATCATTTATGACATGCCATAAACGACAACTAGCTACAACGAACTAGACCTCCAAACCAAAAACCATCATAAAAGATACAATTTACGCAAACTATAAAGCAACCTACTTAAGAAAAAAATCTTGAATTCCAGCAGCCTTTAACTAAGCAGGAGAGAGGCCAAAATCATCATCATCATCATAATTGTTTCCATCACCCGTATCCGCTTTCCGTTGCTTATAAACACTATGCTCCTTACCTCCACTTCCAGAATACAACGTCCTAATGTGATAATCAAAAACTTTGTGGGAAACTAGAAGGGGGGGGGGGGGGGGGGGGGGTTGAATAGTTTTACCGATTAAAATTTGGTTTTAAACTATTTAGATCGACTTATGTCAATCTATTTAAACATGTATGTTGGATGTTGATAGACAAGCATATATAAATATGTAATGAAAGAATAAGGAGTAAGAAGCACAAAACCACAACGCGAGTATTTATAGTGGTTCGGCTACAAGGACACCTTCCTTGCCCTACTCCACTCCCCGAGTCACCTACTCGAGAGTTCGTAAACACTACACGACACCAACTCCTTATGGCGGAGAAGCTTTCACAACGTTGCCTACTCTTTATCCGGTACAAGGCTAGATACCGGGTTCTTCCACAAGGTAGAACCAAACCTATCACAACGTTGCCTACCCTTTATCCGGTATTAGGCTAGATACCAAGTTCCATTAAAATGGAGGAACTACTACCCAACACTACACAAATCTTATCCCTAAGGAGATCCACTCCTTATGAAAACATTAACAAGGATATCAATATCCTTTGACCCAATACTAATCTATCTTGTACATCGAACACACCATATCGAATGTACACCTTAGGCATCTTTCACTAATGCCTTTGACTTGACCTCTAGGCATCCTTCACTAATGCCTTTAGCCTTGACTTCTAAGCACACTTCACAAGTACTTTCAATATGGACGTTCGACACCTTCACTAATGTCTTCGTCTTGACCTTTAGACATCCTTCACCTATGTCTTCAACACTACACTTCTAATGAGAAAGAAGAGAACTATCAACAAGAGAACCACAATAGTCTTGATGATTATGAAGCATGGCAACTCATGGACTTGAGCTTGCTCGACTTCAAAAGGTGGTGATCTCGCCTTTAAGAGGAACCTAGAGAATCACAAAAAAACAAAACTACATACATAGATCACTTGGATATGAGGTTAGAGAGTTTATAACTCAAGGAGAAAATATATGTGAAAGGGGTAAGTTACAATGAAGAAATGGCTCACTATTTATAGAAGAAAAATAGCTATTGTTCTACGAATCCCACGGATTCCTCACTTGAGGGATCCGTCCAGTGTATGGCTAGGGATCCGTGGGACGCTCCCTTTTGCAAAATATGTAAACACTAGTTGTTGTACATATGTATTACTAAATCATAAAACCACTTTTACTTGTTTAGTGTTTTATGTGAAAACGTAAGTGTGTTAGTAAACTATTGGCTCAAACCATTTACGTATTTTATTTGTTTTGTCAAAATGATTTTACGTTTGTTATCGGCAAAACATTAGAAGATCGTAAAATATAAATAAACATTTTTATGGCTTATTTGTATTAACAAACTTCATCATCTTCGTTGTCAGAAACTATCACATTGCCCACCTTAGAGAATGGGTTACCACCCACCTTAGTTGAAGAAATATCCTTTTTAAGAGATTTACCATCATTATCCACAAGGGTAGCTTTCCCATCAATTATAAGCTTTTCAAGCTTCCCAATTTTTGTCAGTAATAGGAGTTTTCTTCATAGGCGATGGATACTTAGTTTTGGAAGAACTAGAGATCACATCAGCAGTATCCATATTTCTAATCACAGGTTACAAAATCGCATCTTGTTCCGTAAGCACATCAAAACTGTTCTTCAAATCAACAAGGTTGATATCATCCACCCAATTATTATTCATACCTTGGTCATCCCAGGATGGAGTCGTACTACTAGTAGGATCAGTAGTAGGATCTTTAAAAGAAGTAGAACCTACATTAATCATTGGAGAACCTGTATTCGACGCCGATGCTCCTCTATTCTTTGGCTTAGTAACCGGCCTTTAGTAATACGAAACTTTAGGCTTTTGAAAACGAATCCCATCAACCTGACGATTAGTACCCTGAAGCTTACCTTTTCCTTTCTTCTTATAAGCTTCAACGAAACCCTCTTCATCAACCAACGATTTATCTTTCATAACCGGTTTCACTCTTTTAGGACATCCATCATCATTGTGATCAAATACTTTACAAGTCTCACATCTTGGCGGCTTCCACTCATATTCAATATCAATTTTTTCCAATGAATGACCGGACCTATTAAGGTAGGGAATAGCAACCACAAGAGAGTCAAGTAAGGCTTCCTTTGACAACACTTCCACAAGGGCCCTAGCATAAGAATTACGACCCCATGACTTAAGGCACATCGTACTCATGTAGGAATCTAGCATGATAGAACGACCAATTTGCGTTGTTATCAAACTAAGACCAACCTTAGAATACGCAACAACCGGAATATTATGGACTTTAACCCATACTTGAGCTAAAGTTATATCATCTATTGTATGTTTAGCGTTCGGAGTCTAAATATTCAAAAAACATAGGCACCAATCGTATCAACCATGGACCTTCTTCCAACAGCCTTTTCATACCATCTTTTGTTTCAAATCGGAACATAAAAAAACCATTATTGAGCATAACCCTTTGTAAACCAAAACTTTGCCCATGTATTTCTCACATAATTTTCAACAATCGGGAAAGCGAGTCTCTTACCAATGAAATAACCATACAAAGTATTGTAATAGATTAAGCTTAAATGATGTTTCTCAAGTCACAAATGGTTCAGGTTATTGTTTGCAATTGAAACTTGATCATGCCTTGATGAAGTTTTCATTTATTATGTGCTTCGACTTTATATGAACTCATGCTAACTTGAAAAAATTTTAGGGCATAAGTCGAAAAGAATTCAAACTTGAAACTCAAACAAAATGGTGAAGCATGATCAGATCAAAATGTGAGATATTTTAATTTTGATCCATGATAGTGTGCAAACAACTTGAAGGGAAGGCTTCATTACATGATTTGAGTTTGTGTTGTG
The DNA here is from genome assembly GCA_910596185.1 of Chrysanthemum makinoi. NCBI lineage: Eukaryota > Viridiplantae > Streptophyta > Magnoliopsida > Asterales > Asteraceae > Chrysanthemum > Chrysanthemum makinoi. Next base: position 30,086,254 of record OU343222.1, on the reverse strand, counting down.
GTGAGTTCAAACATGTATATTACATGATTTGAGTTTGTGTTGTGCTGAGTTCAAACCCGTATATGAGTCAATTAAAAGGTTACAAATCATAATTTCTAGAAAAAAAAAACAACAGTATATATACAATGTGATAAGTAGAAAAGTGAAAAACATAACTTTAAAAAAAATATAATAATGGTATTATTATGTTCAACAAGACATGAAACACTAGGCCTATACCTTATTTTGAAAAAAGATATTGATTAAGAAAACTTGCGAGGCATAACTGAGACGAGGTAAGTTGCTAGGTACTCGAGATCGCCTTGTTAAATACTCAAATACGAATTTTTAAATGAACTTGATGTCAATGTGCCAGCTCAAGCTCAAACTCCTCGAGCAAAATCCCAACTCGAGTTCGCGCTCCAATATCCTTAACGACTTGAAATGCTCAGGATATTTATATGAAAAACTATTTTTGTACCTAGACTTTATGTTTGATACCAAAACCAACTTAGAAAATAAATTTATTTCAAATACATGTATGAGACTTATAACTAGTGTAGATAAAGGTAGCCTGATCATGGTCAGAAAATTACGAATCAAAAAATCATATCGGACAGACAAAAACAGGACCATACCGAAACCGATTTGCCCCAAAAGACCGGACCAAATGTGTTTGTTCCGGTCCGGGTCGGTCCGGTTTGTCGAAAATATCCAGTCCAAGAAATAATAATGGCCGGTAAGACCATATCAAACACACCAAACACCGAATATGAATAAAAAGGTGCACCGAAGATTAAACCGGGCTATTATGGTCAACCCTAGACGAAGGTGTAGATTGAGAAACAATAGAAGAATAATACGAAGAGGTCTAAATAATAATATAACCTAATAATTTTGAGGGTAGATTACCTAATTGCTTTTATTTAAATCTAATGATGCACAAGAAATAATTTTGTAAGAAAATTTACTAGCATTCACCAACTTGCACACTATAACTAACATTTTCAACTTGCGAACTATTATCACCATTTTCCAACTTGCAAATTACTATAATAAACTTTTATTCTTTTCTGATATCTTTTCTTTCTAAAAATACATCCTTAAGCCTCTTAAGTTTAATGATTATAAGTAGTTCCTAAACTTATCAGATGTTATATTTTGACATCCATATATACAAAAACACTATTTGGATTTGCTAATAATATGAAAATACTATTAAACCCATTAAATTTATATTTTGATACTGATGAGGACAAGATTGAGGAACTTGCGGAGGAGTATATGGAGCACATCGATAGTCACAATAAGCTTCGACAAGTCAAGACGTAGTTTGTGGATTAACTACGGCGTAACCCAAAGTCAAGATTACGCCGTACCTCTTTGTTAAAATTAGGTTTATGTTATGTGAATCAATTACACCGTAATTGATAAAATCAATTATGCCGTAACTATTTTTTGAATTTGTTTGTGTTCTGTGAAACAATTACGCTTACGCGGTAACTGTAGTCGGGTATGTTTCCTATTTTAGTTTTTGAGTCAGTTTTGGACGAGTTTTTCTAGCTTGTTCCCCAACTTTAGCTTCCCTATAAATATAGGGCTTGGGTTTTATGTTTATTATTCAATTATTCAATAAAATTTCAAGACTTTTTCTTATAAATCCTTGTGATTTGCAACAACCTTGATAAGTTTTTGTGTTACACGCTTCCGTTCTATGTCAGTTGGCATCAAAGACACGTTGATTCCTGGTGGTAATTGGTTTAGAAGTTCTTCGTCTATTAAACATCTAGAGCTTATTAGTATCCTAGATGGTTAATAGCGCATAAGCACAAAAAACCCGTACCAGTGGTGGGGTGCGGTCGACCGAAGACATGGATCGTGCGATTACCGATCTCGCGACCAAATTTGAGAGCTTATCCACCGTTCTTGAGGAAATCCAATCCAGGCTCGGGGATGGTAAACATCCAAATCGTGAGGGTGACGAACAAGGTGTCTATAAAAACCATCCTAACAACGAGGGTTTCAATAGAGATCGTGCATGTAACCAATCGCCTAAAAAAGTTTGGGGACATGATGACTTTGTGTCTTCGGAGGAGGAAGGAGATGAGGAAGATTATGAGGAGTTTGGTGTAGGGTTAAGGGATAGGAATCCATGACAAAGGAACGTGGTTCAAAGGAATGTCTGTCAACAAGGTTATGGTGAGCGAGAAAGTTATCGGGTCACGGCCGAGATTCCTAACTTTGTTGGAAATCTTGGCATTGAAGCGGTGCTAGATTGGTTATACGAAGTTGATAAGTTCTTTGACTTCATGGATATTCCCGAAGAAGAGCAAGTGAAGATCGTGGCTTATAAGTTGCGAGGAGGCGCGGGAGCTTGGTGGCAACGTGAACAGGAAAACCGTAGGAGACAAGGTAAGTATCCAATCAACACGTGGCCAAGGATGAAGAGAATGATCAAAGGAAGGTTTTTGCCTCCGGATGTGGAGAAGATATTGTACCAACAATACCATAGTTGTATTCAAGGGAAGAAGACCGTAGCCCAATATACGGGTGAGTTTTTAAGGTCGCAAACTCGTTGTGATTTGAGGGAAATGGAGGAACAAACCGTGGCTAGGTATGTTAATGGTTTGAATTCTTTGATTCAAGAAAAGTTAAGTTTGATGTCAATTTGATCAAGCTCAAAATCTGGCTATTAAAGTGGAGAGGTTGGCTTCTAAAACCGGAGTTGGGTTTAAACGGTCAACGTTGGAGACTTCAAGTACTTATGGGGGTCGGCCCAATCAAAGCCAACTTGCCCTTCCTAGTACTACTACTTCTACTACTACGACTTCTAAGAAGGCTAGTGGAAGTGGGTTTGACAAAGGTAAGGAAGCTCAAACGGCTAAATCTAATCCTTATACTAAACCAACGGGTGACAAATGTTTTAAATGTGGTGAGTCGGGGCATAGGTCGAATTTTTTTCCTAAGAGGAATACATTCTATACATCAGAGATTTGGAATGATGAAGTGTTTGGTGACGAGTCGTTTCAAGAGGGAGATGAACTTGAGTACACGCCGCCATTGGATGGAGAAGTGGAACAAATGACGCGTGTTATTCAACGATTTGTGTTCGCCAAAGGTTAGTGATTCTTCACAACGTAATAAGATCTTTCAAAGTAAGTGTTTGGTTAAAGAGAAGATTTGTACCATTATTATTGATGGAGGGAGCTGTGAGAATTTGGTGTCTAAGGCCTTGGTTAAAGCTTTTAAGCTACCAACCGAGCCTCATCCCAATCCATATCAAATTAGGTGGATTAAGAAAGGATCGGCGATTAAGGTGACCAAAATTTGTAAGGTTCCTCTTGCTATTGGAAAGCACTATAATGAGCTGATTACTTGTGATGTGGTTGATATGGAAGCATGTCATGTTTTGATAGGACGACAATGGCAACATGACGTGGATGCTACGCACCAAGGTAAGTCAAATATGTATTTGTTTAAATGGAGTGGGAAAGATATTTCTAGGTTACCTTTAGGTGTCAATTCTCCCGAAAAGAAAGTGGAAAGCAAGACTTTGGTGACGATGGTGTCATCACCAAAAGAGTTTCAAGCCAAAAGGAAGGAGACGGGGGTTTCATATGCTTTGGTAGTGAAGGGGGTTGAAGATGGTATGTATAATGTGATTCCGGAAGTGATTAAGCCCGTGCTTGAAGAGTTTAATAAAGTAGTTTCGGATGATACTCCGGATTCTTTACCACCGTTGAGGAACATTCAACATCAAACTGATTTGGTTCCCGGAGAAAGTTTGCCAAACCTTCCTCACTATAGGATGAGTCCTAAAGAGTTGGATATATTGCGTGATACAGTAGAAGAATTGTTGAGAAAGGGACATATTCAAGAAAGCATTAGTCCTTGCACGGTTTTAGCACTTCTTACACCAAAGAAGGTTAAAAGTTGGAGGATGTGTGTTGATAGTCGTGCCATCAACGAAATCGCGATAAGGTATCGTTTCCCTATTCCACGTCTTGATGATTTATTAGATCAACTTTCGGGTGCTAAAGTGTTTTCTAAGATTGATTTGAGGAGTGGGTACCATCAAATTCGGATTAAACCGGGTGACGAATGGAAGACAACTTTCAAGACAAAGGATGGGTTATATGAGTGGCTCATTATGCCATTTGGGTTATCTAATGCACCTGGTACTTTTATGCGTTTGATGACTCAAGTTCTTAGACCATTTATGGGTAAGATTGTGGTGGTCTATTTTGATTATATATTGATCTATAGTCAAACGGAGAAAGAACACTTGGATCATTTATGGAAGGTTTTAAAAGCTTTGACGGATAATGAGTTATTTGTTAATTTAAAGAAGTGCACTTTTCTCACTAACAAACTTTTGTTTCTTGGCTATATTGTGAGTTCGGATGGGATTCATGTGGATGATGAAAAGATTAAGGCGGTTAGAGATTGGCCTTCGCCTAATACTTTGACTGAAGTTAGGAGTTTTCAAGGATTGGCAACTTTTTATAGAAGATTTGTGAGAAATTTTAGTAGCATTGTGGCGCCAATCACAAATTGTTTGAAGAAAGGTCCGTTTAGGTGGTCAAGTGAAGCGGAAGAAAGCTTTAAAGTTATCAAGGAGAAGTTGACAACCGCACCAGTACTTTCTTTACCTAACTCTGATAAAGTTTTTGAATTAGAGTGTGATGCTTTTGGAACCGGAGTTGGAGTCATTTTGTCTCAAGAAGGTAGGCCCGTGGCATTTCATAGTGAAAATTTAAATGAGGATCGACAAAAGTGGTCGACTTATGAATAAGAGTTGTATATGGTTGTTTAAGCAATGAAGAAGTGGGAGCATTACTTAATTCAAAGAGAGTTTGTGGTTTATACGGATCATCAAGCTCTCAATTACTTTCAAACCCAAAAGCATTTAAATAAGATACATGCACGGTGGGCGAGTTTTTTTTTGAGAAATTCAACTATGTGATCAAGCATAAGTCGGGTACAAGTAATAAGCTAGCGGATGCATTGAGCAGGAAGACTAATTTATTGGTTGCTATTAGTAATGATGTTGTGGGTTTTGAATCAATTAAAGGGTTGTATGTTGAAGATGAAGATTTTCGTGGCATTTGGAAAGAAGTTGAGACCAAGCAATATCGAGGTGAGTTTCTTGTACTTGATGGTTATTTGTTTAAAGGTAATCGATTGTGTATTCCTAAGACTTCACTTAGGAGTCAATTGATCAAGGAGGTACATGCGGGTGGTTTGAGTGCTCATTTGGGTCGTCACAAAACTATTGCTAGCATGGAGAGCCGATTTTATTGGCCTCAATTGAAGAGGGATGTTGGTTCATTCGTAAAGAGGTGTGTTGTGTGACAAGAAGGAAAGGGTGTTGCACAAAATATGGGACTTTATATGCCATTACCCGTACCTGAGAGTCCTTGGGTTGATGTTTTTATGGATTTTGTGTTAGGCCTTCCTTGTACCCAATGGGGAGTCGATTCCGTATTTGTTGTTGTTGATAGGTTTTCCAAGATGGCACATTTCATTCCTTGCAAGAAGACTTCGGATGCGGCACATATTGCTAGGTTGTTCTTTTAAGAAGTAGTTCGTTTTCATGGAGTTCCCAAGTCAATTACTTCGGATCGAGATAGTAAGTTTCTTGCTCACTTTTGGTTAACTCTTTGGAGGCGTTTGGATACATCATTGAACTTTAGTAGTACCGCTCATCCTCAAACGGATGGTCAAACCGAGGTGGTCAATAGAACTTTGGGAAACATGATTAGGTGTTTGTGTGGAGAGAAGCCGAAGCTTTGGGATGTGTTGTTGGCTCAAGCCGAGTTTGCTTACAATAGTGCGGTTCATAGTTCAACGGGGTTTTCACCATTTTAAGATGTTTACAAGACGTCACCAAGACAAGTGGTGGATTTGATTGATTTACCGGGAAACACGAGTGCTCAAGCAAACAAGATGGTGGAAGAGGTTCAAGCTACTCATGAGTTTGTTCGAGCCAAAATTTCCAAATAAAATGCTAAGTATAAAGCCGCTTCGGATAAGCATCGACGTGTGAAGTTATTCAAGGTTAGTGATGAAGTGATGGTGTTTCTTCGAAAAGAGCATTGTCCTGTTGGTACGTATGGTAAGTTGCAGCCAAAAAAGTATGGATCGTACAAGATTCTCCGGAAAATCAATGATAATGCTTATGTGGTTGATTTGCCGAATACTATGAGTATTTCATAGACTTTCAATGTGTTGGATATCTATAAGTTCTACCATAGTGATTCGGATGAAGGAGAGAACTGATGAGGACAAGATTGAGGAACTTGCGGAGGAGTATATGAAGCACATCGATAGTCACAATAAGCTTCGACAAGTCAATACATAGTCTGTGGATTAACTACGGCGTAACCCCAAAGTCAAGAATACGCCATAGCTCTTTGTTAAAATTAGGTTTATGTTCTGTAAATCAATTACGCCGTAATTGATAAAATCAATTACGCCGTAACTATTTGTTGAATTTTGGTTTGTGTTTTGTGAAAAAATTACGCCGTAATTGTTAAGTTCAATTACGCCATAACTGTAGTCGGGTCTATTCCCTATTTTAGTTTTTGAGTCAGTTTTGGACGAGTTTTTCTAGCTTGTTCCCCAAGTTTGGCTTCCCTATAAATATAGGGATTGGGTTTTAGTTTATTATTCAATTTTTCAATAAAATTTCAAAACTTTGTCTTTTAAATCCTTGTGATTTGCTAAAATCTTGATAAGGTTTTGTGTTACACGCTTCCGTTCTACGTCAGACACTTCTCATACCCGTAGCGACGCGCGAAACTTGCTTACTCGTTTATCTATGGTATTAATGTCTAAAGAAGGATATCTATATTGATATTGATATCACGATTAGATATATTTTTTCTCTCTTTTTCTTTGATCTCGAGATATAATTCAGTTAACTATGCTAAGATATTTCTTTTGTCGTCACAGATTTGTCGATCTAGGAGTTTTCATTATATTTCTATTGACATTACAAATTTTTGACTTGATTAGCTATAGCTAAGAATTATTAAGATATTTCTTTCTTGAAAACCTGAAGGAAATTTCGTATAGTGAATTATTGTGTAGGAATTGAATGTTAAAAAATGGTCCTAATCAAAAGACAAGGAAATTTCCATTATAAGATTCATGTGAATAACATTTCAACTTTACATGATTAAATTAAAGATTTTTATAAGCACATATGACAAAGCAGAAGCTGAATGACCACATGGTTTGTAAGGTTAAGGGAATAATGGTCAATTTAATACTAAGCTCCCTCTAATTAATTCATTTTCCCGGTGATATGTACAAGTAAAATAAAATATTCACATCTTCTGTATAAAAATCCATCCCCCAACCTTTCATTTCTCGTTTCTCAAAACACACAATCACCACTACCATCTCTTGCAGCCACCACAGCCGAGCATCACCACTTTTATCAAGTTTGGTTTGTTCACTTTAATTCAATTATTTAGACTTTATGTATTTTATTTTGTCTATAATTGTGGTGTTAATGTCTATGTGTGTATAATTATATTTTAGTTTGTTAGACTTTTGTACATACTTTAGGATTTTAGTGACTAATTTCAGAGTCCAACACTAATTCATCATATAGGAAGCCCGTCCTAAATTAATTTATAAGAAGTTAATTTCAGAAAAGCCGCTTAGACACTTTTAGAATATTTTGTCTTATTTAAGATATGAATCGGAATGACTGATTTAGCATTTCAGAAAAATTTGAAGCATTTCTCCTTTACTCCACCAATTACCAATCACTGTCATAAGGACTAGAATTTCAAAAACTTGTATTAATCTCCTGTTTTTAATCAAAATGTTTTTGAATATAACAAGTAAATAATGGTTTTTTAATGAGATAATTTCTTTTGATGTTGTGCTTAATAATTTCTTGAACTATGTAGGATTTGCTTGAAAAATAATATGAAATAGAAAAATAGTATTAGGAATTTCGATTATAAATGGTCTTTATCTATTTATTTTTAGCTAAATGCCGAAGACCAATTTTGTGTTTAAAGTCTTTATCTTTATCAATCTTGATCATATATAATATTTTCTTTTTTTCATTTTTTTTTTCTTTTTGTTGTAAAATATCTCTTAAAGAGTTGATATTATAGAGGTTGGACAAATTGCTGAAACAGAAATTTTAATCTAACTGGATCAATTAATGGCATCTTCTTCAAACTCATCCGTTCAAAAGAGCTTTAAGTATGATGTGTTTTTAAGCTTCAAGGGTGAAGACACCCGTAAAAATTTTGTCGATCATCTTTATCATTCTCTCAAGGATAAAGGCATTTACACTTACAAAGATGATGAGAAAATCCAGAAAGGGAAAAGGATCAGCGATGATCTCATCAAGTCAATTGAAGACTCCAAATTCTACATTATTATTTTTTCCAAAAACTACGCTTCTTCGTCATGGTGTTTGGAAGAGCTTGTCAAGATTATGGAGTGTCACAAGATGACTGAGCACACCGCTTACCCTGTATTCTATGACGTGGAACCCACCGAAGTGAGAAAACAAAGTGGGGCTGTTGGTGAAGCTTTTGCTAAACATGAAAATGAAGAGGGCGCCGCTGGGAAATGGAGAGAGGCCTTGAAAGAAGCGGCCGATCTAGCTGGGTGGGAGCCAAAGAACATTCTTGATGGGTAATTTCTTACTTTTGTTTGTTGCTAATATATGATGAAAAGGATAATGGATCAAAGATTATTATTATTATAGTACTAAACATATCTTGTTTTTACATACACACAGGCACCAAGCTAGATTCATCAAAAAAATTGTTCAAGAGATTTCACTCGAGTTACGTTCCATCAATTTCGAATTTGATGAAAAGTTAGTCGGCATGGAGACTCGAGTAAAGGATGTTGTTTCATCTTTGGAAGTTGGTATTCATGAAGTTCGCATGATAGGGATCAAAGGCATGGGAGGGGCTGGGAAGACAGCTACAACGAGAGCTGTTTTTGATCATCTATCTGCTCACTTTGAAGCTAAAAGCTTTGTTGAGAATGTGAGGGAAGTTTCAAATGCCTCGATGTTTGGTTTGAAGAAATTACAAGAACAAGTCCTTTCTAATGTGCTAAATGAACACGTCACTCTTGATAGTGTTAATGATGGGAAAAACATGATGAAGAGGAGGATGTGCGGTAAGAAGGTTCTTCTTGTTCTTGATGACGTGAATCACATAGAACAACTGAAGGCGTTAGCCGGTGAGCCTAAGTGGTTTAAGCCAGGAAGTAGAATTCTCATAACAACAAGAGATGAGCAAGTATTGGTAGCACACAGAGTGAATGTGATTCGTGATATTGTTCTCTTATCAAAGCAGGAAGCAATTTCCCTCTTTAATAGGTATGCATTTGGAAGAGAGAATCCACCTCAAGAATACGAAGGGATGTCAGGAAAAGTTGTTCGTTAAGCTGCTGGTCTTCCCTTAACAGTCGAAGTCTTGGGTTCATTTCTATGTGGTAAAGAAATGGTTGAATGGGAAGATGCCATAGAAAGACTAAAAAATATTCCCTTGAAGGAGACTCTGGAAAAGCTAGAATTAAGCTATATCAATCTGGAGGATGCATGATTATAAGGAAATATTTCTAGATATTGTATGCATGTTGAAAGGAAAGCCCAAAAAAGATGCAATTAGAATTCTTGAAAGCTGTGGGTTGAATGCTAGAATTGGGTTGAAAGTTCTTGAGCAGAGATCTCTCATAACAATTTCTAAAGATGAGTAGGTCTTGGGCATGCATGACCATATAGAAGAAATGGGAAAGAACATTGTTCGTCGTTCACACCCTGATGAGCCTATCAAACATAGCCGTTTATGGATTGACGAGGAAATTGAAGATATATTGGCTAATGACATGGTAAAGATCAGTTTACTTGTTAGGTGGAGAAAACTACTACATTTTCATTTGGTGTGACGTCTGACATGATTTTTCTGGACACTGTTTATGGATTGCAGGGTACTAAAGCAACAAAATGTCTAAAACGTAATACGTTGAGGGGAAATGAGAGAATTTTTATGATTGTTCTTGGAAAAATGAAGAAGCTTCGGTATCTTGAAGTGACTTTTGCAGATTATTATGCCAGCCAATTGGATGAATCTACCCAATACGTCACAAATTCTTTGAAGTATCTAAAATTGGAGAATTATCCTTTCTTGTATTTACCCAAAACATTTCAAGCAAACAATCTTGTTGGACTTGAGATGAAGCGGAGCAGAATTGTACAACTTTGGGAAGAGGGAGAAAAAAAGGTAGAATGATTGTTGTTTGGTTGTTTTGCATAATTGGTAAGAATGCTATTAATTATTGGTTTGTTAATACAGTAATATGAATCCTTTTTCTTATTTTTGTTGGCAGGTTCTTAAAAAACTCAAATTAATTTCTCTCAGTGGCTCAAAATTGACAACCTTTGACTTTGGGGCAACTCCGAATATCGAGACGTTATCTCTTGGAAATTCTCGAAATTTAGTAGAACTTTGCATGCCAGTTACTTGTCAAAAGATCAAGCATCTCGATATCAATGACTCAAAGTTAAAAGCCTTTGACCTTGGGTTCACTCCCAATATCGAGACATTATCTCTTAGAGGTTCTCGTAATTTAGAAGAGCTTTGCATGCCAGTTAGTTGTCAAAAGCTCAAGCATCTCGATATCAGGTATTCAAAGTTGAGAACCTTTGACCTTGGGTTGACTCCGAATCTCGAGCGATTAGATCTTTCTTATTGTTCTGATTTTATTGAACTTCATGTGTCTGTTGCATGTCCGAATCTCAAATTCCTCAACCTTTGTAAATCAGGGTTGAAGAGCCTTGACCTTGAGCTGATTCCAAATCATGAGAGGTTAGATCTTACAGGGTGTGATAAGTTGGTAGAAATTAACCCTATAGTTGGATGTCTAAAAAACGTTCGCTACTTTTACTTAAGTGGTTGTTTGAGGTTTACCGATTTTGTGTTTCACAGTAGATCGGAACCAAAGGTTAGTCGTTCTTCAGCTAGTTTAGATCTGGTTGGTGAGTCCCTAGATTTATGCCCGTTACACCCCAACAGTAATCTCTTAAAATTGCGGTTTCGTTGTTCTTATTATGAATTTCTACCGTCATCAGTTGGAAATATTGAGAAGCTTATTTCTTCTGGTCTATGTGCTTGCTTAGACATTAAGAAATTTTCAGACATGATTTGTAGTTTACGATGTTTAAGAAAGCTTGAACTCCATTGCGATATTCCAAAGTTTCCCTAAGATCTTGGTAAGTTAGAATGTCTAGAGGATCTCTGTTTGTCATCTACAAAGATAAAACATCTTCCGGATAGCATTTGTATGTTGAAACGTCTCAAATCTCTCGAAGTGAATAATGGCGATCTTCTTGAGAAGCTACCAGAAGATCTTGGCAAATTAGAATGTTTAGAGAAGTTATATGTGAGAAGTAAGAAGATTGAATATCTTCCAAATAGCATCTGCATGTTAAAACGTCTAGAGTGGCTCAATGTTACAAATTGTTGTCTTGAGAAGTTGCCTGAGGACATTGGCCAGTTAGAGTCTCTGGAGATGCTAGATTTGTCAGCTACAATGATTAAAGATCTTCCATACAGCATTTGTATGTTAAAACATCTGAAGTTTCTCAACCTTCAACGTTGTGCTCTTCTTGAGAAGTTACCTGAAGATCTTGGCCGATTAGAATGTTTAGAAAAGCTAATTATAACAGATACAGGCATAAGTCATATTCCCCAAAGCATATTTGGGTTAAAAGGTCTACTTATCGTTGCAACTCCTGAGCTTCTTCAGTTGTATGAGTTTCCTACAGAGATAGCAACCACAACCTGGTACAAGCCTGATTGGAAGTCATTGGGATATTACAGGTACTTTCTTTGTTTTCTAAATTTATTTTTCTTTTATTTTTGAATTTGATATTGGCCGTAAAAAAATATTACAACAAAATCAATAGTTTCGTAGAAATTTAAAAAAAAAAAAAAAAAAAAAAACATGAATGGTCCTTATAGTTTATACCAAATTACAAATTTGGTATCTAAATATCAAACTTTACATGAATGGTCTATATCTTAAAATTTGTTAAACTTTTGGTCCCTTATTAGATGCTAGATGGTGCACAGATAAAACATATACTCCTTATGAGTTTTCTTAACTGTGTAACTATTGTACCTGTTTTCATACATTCTCCATTTTGTCGATTGCATTTTAATTTCCTATAAATGGCGGAATTCCACATAAGCTAGTATTATCTTGTTTTACTGTTGGTACCAAAACAGAATAGAAGATTAAAGTGAGGTCATATCGGGTACCTCTAATCATGGATGCTCCTAGGACAACGAATGCAACGAAAATGGGTCAAGTTCCTTTACCCACCAAGGAAAGAACCAACAAATGGAAAGACGCGTGATTACATTTTGAGATCAGGACACATCAACGGCTCATTGATATTCTACACCCGACTGCACAAACCATTAACTCATTGATGCAGCTCGATCTACTTGCTGCTGTCGATATCGAGGTTCAATCTTTTCATTGTGGATAACACTTCATCAGTCAGTCAAGCATTTTATCAAGCAAATTCAACGCATCTTTAAATTTTATCACAAAATATATAAAAAATGTCAATATCAATTACATCATCATTAGCTTCAACAATCTTCCCATTATGTGGGTTTGGGTTTAATGAATGTGGTTTAATTTATTTTTTATGTTAGGTTGAAGATGGTGAAACGGCTACTGGGATTGTGGGGGCTGATTTTGGCAAGGTGAGTTTTGGTGTTTTGTTTGGTTAAAAAAGAGTAAATTGCAAAAACTTTCCTTGTGGTTTGGTCAGATTGCAGGCGTAGTCATGTGCAATCTTTACAGGGAAGTGTGGGACCACTTTGTTATGCAGATAAACTGCATACTGAAGTTCCCTGTAGGGACACTGCCCGTGTACTTTTTAAGTTGCAAGAAATGCGTGTGCGATTTGACAAAACCACAAAGACGGTTTTTAAGGGTTGCTCTTAAGATAATGTATATTGTTGGGTTTTAGGCATTTTAAAGAATAATTTAGGGTTTAGTTGTTATAACAAGTGTATGAAATTATTGGTTGAAGTTTATAAAATCTTATTATTAAGGTATGGTTGTCATTATAGTTCATTGGTAGGTATGTTTGGCAAGGAACTTTTAAGAACGTATAGGAGCGTTTAGCATTTAGCGTTTAACACTTAGAATTAAAATCTCTTTTGGCAAGAAGCCGAGGAGTGTTTAGCGTTTTGTTTTTTTTTCTAAAAATGCTAGTTGCAGGAGCGTTTAGTGTTAGTTTTTACGTCATTTTACACTTAGTAATCAATGATACAACTACTTTACCAAACACTTAAATAAACGGCTGGTGCTAGCCTGCTAGTAAGGGTGCTAGTCGGGTCGGGTTGATCGGGTTCGGGTCAAGTCGGTTCGGGTTAAACTCGTGTCGAGGCTAAAAACATACTCGGGTTAGTCGGGTTTGGGTCTATTCGGGTTCGGGTAAATCCGAATATGTGTAAAATGCTTGAAAAAGTTGCCTAAGTCGTGTGTTTGGCGTTACACTACTAATAACTTCATAAAAAATATATCAAAATAATATAAAAAACCCTTATTCGGGATGATCGGGTTGACCCAAACCCGAGTTAGCCAAACATTTTCAACCCGATACCCGACCCTATTCAGTATTCGGGTTACTCGGGTCGACCCGAATAACCCGAATCAAAATATTGGCACAAGACTATAAGAAGAAAATGCTAGACGGTAAATAGACAAGACAAAAAATGGATCTTCTGTACTCTATAAATGTCTTAACTGTCTCTTACATTCTCCATTTTCTCGAATCTGTTTCATATTTTGTTTTAGTGGCGGTAACTTATATCAACAAAAAAATTTTCTTGTTTTTTCAGTTGGCACTGGAACAGAAAATCAGGATTAAGCTGAGGTCATAATGGGTACCTCTAATAGAATATTCATGCAAGAAGATAAATGGATGATGCAAGAACAACAAATGCAAAGACACTGGACCCAGTTCCATTACCCACCAGTGAGAGAATCTACTGTGTGCTTAAATCCCCTCACATTCACAAAGACACGAGGTTCCATTTTGAGATCAGGATACACGAAAGGCTCATCGATATTCTACACCCGACTGCACAAACCATCGACTCATTAATGCAGCTTGATCTTCCTGCTGGTGTTGATGTCAAGGTTAAGCTTTAGAAGCATATTTCGAGTCTCTTTTTGCTGTTAAATGTTGTTACTCGATACTTTTGTGTAGTGAATTTGTAACTTGTATCATTGTTGATTAAAGAGATTGTGTTTTAGTAAAGTATTTTGTAATGGCTTAAGCTTAAATTGATGGTTCCACAAGTCACAAATGGTTCTGGGTTATTGTTTGCAATTGAAACTTGATCATGCCTTAGCAGTATGAAACTTTATGTTTGATACCAAAACCAACTTCAAAAATAAATTAATTTCAAATGCATGTATGAGACTTATATATAACTAGTGTAGATAAAGGTAGCCTGATCATGGTTGGAAAATTACGAATCGGAAATTCAGATTGGACATACAAAAACAGGACCATACTGAAACTGATTTGCCCCAAAGAATAATGGCCGGTAAGACCGTATCAAACACACCAAAGACCGAATATGAAGAAAAAGGTGTACTGAAGATTAAACCGGGCTATTGCTCCGTTCGGTTCAGTTCACGGTCTATTATTGTCAACCCTATACGAAGGTGTAGTTTGACAAACAATAGAATAATAATACGAATAGGTCTAAATAATGATATAAGCTAATAAATTTGAGGGTAGATTACCTAATTGCTTATATTTAAATCTAATGATGCACAAGAAATAATTTTGTAAGAAAATTTACTAGCATTCGCCAACTTGCAAACTATAATTAACATTTGCAACTTGCGAACTATCATCACCATTTTCCAACTTGCAAATTACTACTAGTATAATAAACTTTTGTTCTTTTTCTGGTTTATTTTTTCTAAAAGTGCATCCTTAAGCATCTTAAGTTTAATGATTAAAAGTAGTTCCTAAACTCATTAAAAGTTATATTTTGACATTCATGTATATAAAAACACTCTTTAGATTTGCTAATAATATGAAAATGATTATTAAACCCATTAAATTTATATTTTGATACTTCTCAGTAGCGAAGCGTGATACTTGCTTACTCGTTTATCAATATTATTACTAATGTGTAAATGTCTAAAGAAGGATATCTATATTGATATTGATATTAAGATAGAGGAGAGTTATTTTACATACCAAACTTTCTTACATATCAAGTGACTCATCTCCGCCATCCATTTAAAAAGAAATCAATGGTTGAGATTAAAAGCATTTTATTATTTCACATATTTTTTATAATTTAAATATCTCTTAAACCGTTAATCGTTAAGCGAAAATATTTACACCGTCGTGAAGAGCATTTAATTATCTTTCTATAGACGGGCACTTTGATATATTTTCGAAAAAAGAAAAAAAATCGTTTATTTTCACGTTTTTTCCTTTTTTTTACGTTACTGAAATTTGCATGAAAAAAATCATATATGATAAAACACTAAGTTGATTATCACATGTGATATTAGTGTTAAATCATATATATGATATGTAATATCATATGTGATATTACACTAATATCACATGTGATATTACATATCATATATGATATTACACTAATATCACATGTGATATTCAAATTAGTGTTTTATCATATATGATTTTTTAATGCAAATTTCAGTAACGTAAAAAAAACGAAAAAGCTTTAAAAAAAACGTGAAAAATACGAAGAAAAAAAAATTGTCGAAAGTATATCAAAGTGCCTATCTATAGAAAGATAATTAAATGCTCGTCGCAATGATATATTTTTTTTCGCTTAACGATTAACGGTTTGAAAAATATTAATATTTGAAAAAAAAGAATGAAAGTGGGTTTTTTAAATTGTTGAGATTAATCTCATCCATTAGATCAAATAAAAATGAAGGGTGAAGATTGATCCCTTAGTATGTAAATAATCTTTTGTCCTCAAAAAATCTTTAATCATTAAGATAAGATACATTTTTTTCTCTCTTTTTCTTTGATCTCGAGATATAATTTAATTAACTATGCTAAGATATTTCTTTTATCGTCACAGATACGTCGATCTAGGAGTTTCCGTTATATTTCTATTGTCATTACAAGTTTTTGACTTGATTAGCTATAGCTAAGAATTATTACGATATTTCTTTCTTGAAAACCTGAAGGAAATTTCGTATAGTGAATTATTGTGTAGGAATTGAATGTTAAAAAATGATCCAAATTAAATCAAAAGACAAGGAAATTTTTATCATAAGATTCATCCGAATAACAACATTTCAACTTTACATGATTAAATTAAAGATTTTTATAAGCATATATGACAAAGCAGAAGTTGATTCACCAGATGGGGTTCGTAAGGTTAAGGGAATAATGGTCAATTTTATATGGATTTTTGTAACTTGTGTCTTACGAGCATATGTGGATATCACAGTTTAGATGTTATTTTTTGAATAGCCATTTAGTAGTTGTGGGACTTGATATTGGGATCACTCAGTAGTTGATGGCCATTAAAAAAGTGATACTTAAGCTGTGAGACTCTCTTTAATATGTGTCCTTAAAACACAAATTAAAAATATCCATTTAATATGGGAAGTGATTGAGACATTTATATCTTTTATTGTGAGACACTCAACTGTATAAGCAGTTAAAACACTCTCTAAATACTATACAAATATGTAATGCATATAATAAAGGGTCCTAATCTATGTAAATCAATTCCCATTTAATATACATGAATGCTCATTCTTCATTTACGAAAAAATATATTTAAAGCTCCCTATAATTAATTCATTTTGGCCGGTAACGCGTGCGACGACTAATGAAAGTTGACAATGTCGTTGCAATATGTACAAGTAAAATAAGATATTCACATCTTCTCAATATTAATATGCCATCCCACACCCTTTGATTTCTAATTTCTGAAAACACACAATCACCCATCACCACCTTTGCTACGACAACCGACCACCACTACTTTATTCAGGTTTGGTTTGCTTATTTTTATTCAGTTATTTAGAGTTTATATGTATTTTGTTTTGTGTATAACTGTGCTATTAATATCTACGTGTGTATAATTAATTTTCTAGTTAGTTAGACCTTTTTAGATACTTTAGGATTTTAGTGACTTTTATTTGGTAGTTTGAAACTAGTTTATCCTATAAGAAGCCTGGCTTAAATTAATTTACTAGAAATTATATCGGAAAGTCTTTCATATCACATTTAAAAAGTTTTGTTTTAGATATGATTTAGCTGAGTACGGTCTAAAAACCTGACCGGACCAACCAAACCATGCCGGATCAAAAATCAGTTTCGCTGAAAACACCATATCAAGAATCGGATTGAAATGTTCGGTCTAGGTCCGGGTCGGTCCGGTCCGGTCCAACAAAGCATAATAGTCGGATTTGCGTTAGAATAAATCGAACCGGACCAAGGACGGAATATGAGAAAAAGTGTGGACTGAAGACCGGACTAAAGTACGTTCACTCTGATCCGACAGTCCAATTCGGTCCAGTTTTTTGATTCGGTCTCATTCGCGATCTATTATGCTCGGCCCTACATATTAATACAAATAATTGATTTAAAATTTGAGAAAAATTCAAAGCAATTATCCTATACTCCACTTACCAGTCATGTTACAAGGAAAAAACAATCTAGATCTTACGTATGATCTTAGCTAGCTTAAGATTTTATAAAATCTCGATCTTAACGATATGATCTTAAAATCTAATCTGATTTGATTTTACTTGTATTGAACCGCAAACCAAAAAACATTAAAGTTAGGTACAATGTTTTATAAAAGAGTTAATTACACAAATGGCCACTGTGGTTTGTTGGATTTTTCCCTTTCAGTCACTAAACTTTTTTTTTACTG
This sequence comes from Chrysanthemum makinoi, assembly GCA_910596185.1. Lineage (NCBI taxonomy): Eukaryota > Viridiplantae > Streptophyta > Magnoliopsida > Asterales > Asteraceae > Chrysanthemum > Chrysanthemum makinoi. The sequence continues at coordinate 30,068,291 of OU343222.1, read as the reverse complement.
ATTCAGTCATTGTAGTTTCTTGTTGTTACGGATCTAGTCCAAATCCGTATAAAATGACCAAAAGCCCTTGTCACCTTTTTTTCAAATGAGTTGATTACATAAATGGTCACTGTGGTTTCAAATGACAATTAAGTAACGGCCGTTAGTCCTTTATACTAACGGTCATTAGTAAATAACCGAAAATTTGGTTTTCTTACGTGTTCGTCAATTTTTACACCTTATCGTCCATATTTACGCGTTTCCTTCTGTTTTTGCTCGTTTTCATCCGTCTTTACAAGATTTCATATGTTTTTACACGTTTTCAACCATTTTTACTCGTTTCATTCGTTTTTACACGTTTTCGTCCATTTTTACATGTTTTCGTATGTTTTTACACGTTTTCGTCTATTTTAGCACGTTTTCGTCCATTTTTATACGATTTCATTCGTTTTTACACGTTTTCGACCGTTTTTGCACGTTTTCTTTCGTTTTTACACGTTTTCGACCGTTTTCTTTTATTTTTACTCGTTTTCGTTTGTTTTTACACGTTGTTGTCCGTTTTTACACGTTTTCGTCCGTTCTTACATGTTTTTGTCTGTTTTTGCACGTTTTCGTCCGTTTTTACATGTTTTCGTATGTTTTACACGTTTTCATCCGTTTTTGCACGTTTTCGTCCAATTTTACACGTTTTCATTCATTGTTGCAAGTTTTCACACGTTTTCGTCTATTTTTACACGTTTTCGTCCGTTTTTACATGTTTTCGTTCATTTTTACTTGTTTTCGTCCGTTTTACACATTTTCGTCTGTTTTTACAAGTTATCATTTGTTTTTACACGTTTCGTCCGTTTTTACACGTTTTTGTCCGTTATTGCATGTTTTCGTCCGTCTTTACATGTTTTCGTTCATTTTTAAGCGTTTTCGTCCGTTTTTACACATTTTTGTTTGTTTTTACATGTTCTCGCTTGTTTTTACACGTTTCAACTGTTTTTACACATGTTATCTTTTTTACACGTTTTCGTCTATTTTCACATGTTTTCGTTCATTTTTGCACGTTTTCGTCCTTCTTTACTCATTTTCATTCATTTTTCACGTTTTAGTTTGTTTTTACACGTTTTCGTCCATTTTTGCATGTTTTGTCCTATTTTATACGGAAAAAATAGACGAAAACGTGTAATATGGACGAAAGGTGTAAAAATTGATGAAAACGTATATAAATGGATGAAAACGTGAAAAATAGATGAAAAAGTGCAAAAACAGACGAAAACATGTAAAAGCGGACGAAAACATTTAAAAACAGACAAAAACGTGTAAAAACGGACAAAAACGTTTAAAAACGAATGAAAAAGTATATAGATGGACGAAAATGTGCAAAAACGGACGAAATAGGGTAAAAACAGACAAAAACATGTAAAAAGTGATGAAAACGCGTAAAAACAGACGAAAACATGTAAAAATGGATGAAAACATGTAAAACGGACAAAAACGTGTAAAAAGGAGTAAAAACGGACGAAAACGTGTAAAAACAGACAAAAACGTGTAAAATAGACGAAAATGAGTAAAAACAAAAGAGAATGTGTAAAAATGGACGAAAATGTGCAAAACGAATGAAAACGTATAAAACGGACGAAAACGTGCAAAAACGGATGAAAATGTGTAAAAATAGATGAAAACATGTAAAAACGGACGAAAACATGTAAAAACGGATGCAATCATGTAAAAACAGACGAAAATGAGTAAAAACGGAAGAAAACGTGTATAAACAGACGAAAGCGTGCAAAAACGAATAAAAACGTATAAAAACGTGCAAAAACGGATGAAAATGGGTAAAAACAGACGAAAACATGTAACAACGGACGAAAACGTGTAAAATGGACGAAAACGTGTAAAAACGGACAAAAACGTGTAAAAACGGACGAAAGAGTAAAAACGGAAGAAAACGTTTAAAAACGGGCAAAAACATGCAAAAACGAAAGAAAACCAAATTTTCGGTTATTTACTAACGACCGTTAGTATAAAGGACTAACGGTCGTTAATTAATTGTTATTTGAAAAACACAGTGACCATTTATGTAATTAACTCATTTGCAAAAGAATGTGACAGGGGCTTTTTGATCATTTCATACGGATTTGGACTAGATCCGTAATAAAAGAAACCACAATGACTGAATCAATAAAAAAAAATGTTTAGTGAATGAAAGTGAAATATCCAACAAACCACAATGACCATTTATGTAATTAACTCTTTACAAAATTTAAAAAACAATACGTTAATCTTCTTAAAAATTCCATACTCTATAATTTAGTAAAATATTTCAATGAAACATTCATATAAGTTTTTGTTTATGATATATAATAATTTTAGATTTGAACATTACTACAAACATTATTAAGAAAATAATATTATAGTAGGATTTTAAAATCGCAATTCGATCTTACGATCCCAATTTTGCATAAACCAAAATGATCATGAATAAGATTTCGATCTTGAAAAAACCGTTGTCGTAAGGACTAGAGTTTCAAAAACTTGTATTAATCTCTTGTTTTTAATCAAAATGTTTGTGAATATGACAAGTAAATAATGGTTTCTTAATGAGAGAATTTCCTTCGATATTGTGCTTAATGAAAATTTATTGAATTATGTAAGATTTGCTTAAAAAAAGATGAAATAGAAAAATAGTATTAGGAATTTCGATTATAATTGTCTTTATCTATATATTTTTAGCTAAATGGCGAAGACTTTTGTGTTTTGAGTCTTTATCTTTACAAATCTCGATCATGGTATAATCTTTTATTTTATTATTATTATAATTATTTTTATAAAGTATCTCTTAAAGAGTTGATAGAGGTTGAACCTATTAATCAAACAGAAATTTTAATTTAACAGGATCATTGAATGGCATCTTCTTCAAATTCATCCGTTGAAAATAGCTTTAAATATGATGTGTTTTTAAGCTTCAGGGGTGAAGACACTCGTAAAAACTTTGTCGATCATCTTTATCATGCTCTTAAAGATAAAGGCATTTACACTTACAAAGATGACGAGAAAATCCAGAAAGGGAAAAGGATCAGCGATGATCTCTTCCAATCCATTCAAGACTCGAAGTTCTACATCATTGTTTTTTCCAAAAACTATGCATCTTCGTCATGGTGTTTGGAAGAGCTTGTCAAGATTATGGAGTGTCAAAAGATGACTGGCCACACTCCTTACCCTATATTCTATGATGTGGAACCCACCGAAGTCCGCAAACAAAGTGGGACTGTTGGTGAAGCTTTTGCTAAACATGAAAATGAAGACGCAGCTGGGAAATGGAGAGAGGCATTAAAAGAAGTAGCCGATCTAGCCGGATGGGAGCCCAAGAACACTTTTGATGGGTAATTCCTTCATCATATCTATGTGTGCCATATTCGTTACTTTGTTTGTTGCTAACACGTTGATACATGTGTTTTCTACATTATATTGTTAGGTGTTTTCCTCAACTAAAAAATTAGTTATAGGTTCAACAATGGTTTGATTTAATTCACCCTTAAAATGCGTTTTACTATGCATATATTAGTTCTACTACTCAAATATTGAAAAAATAATGTTCAAAATGACATATTTTTTAAGAATTATTTATGGTTTCGTATGTAAGATTAGATGTGAGACAACCTCATATTCACTTTTCTCATATTATTATTATTATTATTATTATTATTATTATTATTATTATTATTATTATTATTATTATTATTATTATGTTCCTACTCCATATATGAATGTATGCTAAACATGTATTGATTTACATAAAAACAGGCATGAAGCTAAATTTATTAAAAAAATTGTTCAAGAGATTTCACTAGAATTACGCTCCATCAGTTTCGGCTTTGATGAAAAGTTAGTCGGCATGGAGACTCGAGTAAAAGATGTTGTTTCATCTTTAAAAGTTGGTATTAGTGAAGTTCGCATGCTAGGGATCAAGGGCATGGGAGGGGCTGGGAAGACAACTACAGCGAGAGCTGTTTTCGATCATCTATCTGCTGATTTTGAAGCTAAAAGCTTTGTTGGGAATGTGAGAGAAGTTTCAAATGGCTCTATGTCTGGTTTGAAGAAATTACAAGAGCAAGTCCTTTCAGATGTGCTGAATGAACAATTCACTCTAAATAGTGTTGATGATGGGAAAAACATGATGAAAAGGAGGATGTTCGGTAAAAAGGTTCTTCTTGTTCTTGATGATGTGGTTCACATAGATCAACTTGAGGCGTTAGCCGGTGAGCCTAAGTGGTTTAAGCCGGGTGGTAGAATTATCGTTACAACGAGAGATGAGCAAGTGCTAGTTGCTCACAGAGTGCATTTTATTCATGATATCAATCTCTTATCAGATAAGGAAGCAATTTGTCTCTTCAGTAGGTATGCATTTGGAAGAGAGAATCCACTTCAAGGATACGAAAAGTTATCAGGAAAAGTAGTATGCTATGCTGCTGGTCTTCCCTTAACAATCAAAGTCTTGGGTTCATTTCTATGTGGTAAAGATATGGTTGAATGGGAAGATGCCATAGAAAGATTAAAAAGAATCCCCTTAAAGGACACTATGGAAAAGCTAGAATTAAGCTATATAAGTCTCGAGGATGATTATAAGGAAATATTTCTAGACATTGCATGCATATTGAAAGGAGAGCGCAAAGCACATGCAATTAAAATTCTTGAAAGCTGTGGATTTCATGCTAGAAATGGGTTGAAAGTTCTTGAGCAGAGATCTCTAATAACAATTTCTAAAGATGAGTTCTTGGGCATGCATGACCATATAGAAGAAATGGGAAAGAACATTGTTCGTCGTTCACACCAGGATGAACCTAACAAGCATAGTCGATTATGGTTTGATGAGGAGATTGAAGATATATTGGTTAATGACCTGGTAAAGATCAGTTTAATTGTACGGCAACTAATACATTTTCATTTGTTCTGACTTCTGACATGAGGTTTCTGGACAATGTTTTTGGATTGCAGGGTACTGAAGCCACAAGATGTCTAAAACTTCATATGTGGAGAGGAAATTCAAGTATTCTTATGAAAGGTCTTGGAAAAATGAAGAAACTTAGATATCTTGATTTGTATTTTGCAAATTATGATTCTGAATCTGACTGTGAAAGTGATGGTGAATGTCTTGGCACTGATCCGAATTATGATTCTGAAACTGAGTGTGAAAGTGATCCAAAATTGTATGATACCATACAATACATTACAAACTCTTTAAAATATCTAAAATGTTGGAATTACCCTTTCTCGTTTTTACCTAAAACATTTCAAGCAAACAATCTTGTTGGACTTGATATGAATTATGGCAGAATGGTACAACTTTGGGAAGGGGAAGAAGAAAAGGTAGAATAATCGTTGATTGGTTGCTTTGCATAATTCATAATAATGCTATTAATTTATTGGTTTGTTAATACACTAATATTAATCTTCTTGTCTTATTTTTGCTGGCAGGTTCTTGAAAAACTCAAATTCCTTTCTTTCTTTAAACCAATTTTGACGACCTTTGACTTTAAGAATACTCCAAATCTAGAGACGCTTATTCTTCAAAATTCTCTTTTTTTAGTAGAACTTTACATGCCCGTTAGTTGTCAAAAGCTCAAGCATATAAGTATCAGTGGCTCAAAGTTAAGAACATTTGACCTTGGGTTGACTCCAAATCTCGAGACGTTATCTCTTGATAGTTCTGGTAATTTAGAAGAACTTTGCATGCCAGTTAGTTGTCAAAAGCTCAAGCATCTCAATATCAGACACTCAAAGTTAAGAACCTTTAACCTTGGGTTGACTCCGAATCTTGAGCAGTTATGTCTATATGATTGCGCTGATTTTGTTGAACTTGACGTGTCTGTTGCATGTCCAAATCTCAAATTCCTCGATCTTCGTAAATCAAAGTTGAGGAGCCTTGACCTTGAGCTCATTCCAAATCTTGTGGGCTTATTACTTGAAGATTGTAATAAGTTGGTAGATATTAACGCTCCCGTTGGATGCCTAAGAAAACTTGGCTACTTAAACTTAAACCGTTGTTTGAGGTTTACGGATTTTGAGTTTCTCGGTAGATGGGAACCAAAGGTTAATTGTTCTTCAGCTGCTGTACATCTGGCTGGTGAGTTTCTAGATCTATGCCCATTGCACCCCGACAGTAATCTCCCAAAGTTGCGGTTTCGTTGTTATTATGTAGAATATCTACCGTCATCAGTTGGAAATATTGAGAAGCTTATTTCTTTTGGTCTATGTGCTTGCACAGACTTTAAGAAATTTTCAGACATGATTTGTAGTTTACAATGTTTGAGAAAGCTTAAACTCAAATGCGATATTCCAGAGTTTCCTAAAGATGTTGCCAAGTTAGAATGTCTAGAGGAGCTTTGTTTGTCATCTACAAAGATAAAACATCTTCCAGATAGCATTTGTATGTTAAAACATCTGAAAACTCTCAACCTTCATTGTTGTGCTCTTCTTGAGAAGTTACCTGAAGATCTTGGCCTATTAGTATGTTTAGAAGAGCTAGTTATAACAGGTACATGCATATGTCATCTTCCGCAAAGCATTTTTGGGTTAAAAGGTCTACTTATCACTGCATCTATAAAGCTTCTTCAGTTGTATGATTTTCCTCCAGAGATAAGAACCACAACCTGGTCCATTCGGTGAGTAACAGGCACTTCCTTAGTTTTCTAAATTCATTTTTCTTTTATTTTAATATATCGAATATGATATTTGGCCGACAAAAATTATTCAAACAAAATAGTATGACGTTGTTTAAGAAAAAAAAAAAGTAAATTGCAATGGTCCTTATATAGTTTATACCAAATTACATTTTTAGTCTCAAAATACCTGAATTTACATAAACGATATCCGTTATAAAACTTGTTACACTTTTGATCCATTACTGTGTTAAAGATGTTTAGTTTCAAAATTTTGGTAGACGGCCCATAGATAAAATGTAACTATTGTACTTGTTTTCAAAGATTATCCATTGTCGTTTGCATTTTAATTTCATACTAATGGCGCAATTCCACAGTCAAAACTTGTTAGGAGAGTTGAGTCTATTATCGGTGATGGCTTTAGGAGAGGGGAAGACCAAAGACCAGGTGGGAGGACAGACTGAAGCTTGACCTCAAGGAGCTCCTTTTATACACGGACATGACCTCTGATAGGAGCACGTGAAGAACTAGGATTAGGATAGGGTAGATGAGTAAACCGCGTAGGCGTAGAGAGACATGGAAATTTTGTGGGATTTGTTGATCCCCCAGGATTGCAGTTGCTTTTTTTTTTTTTTTTTTTTTTAAATCTTCCTTTTATGCTTGAATGATTGTATCCCTTTGATGGCTCTATGAATTTTATGCATGTTTTATTTTTAATCTTGTATGATTTTGCATTCTTAATGCTTTTATTTGATTGCTTTGCTTTTTCTTCGTACATGTTGCCTCAGTGCCCCTTGTGTTGTTTTTTTTCCCCCTATATTCGCTTATATGCTCTCATGTTTTTTTGTCTGTATGCGTTTATGTCTTTGCTTACTTGTATGTTTTTGCTTTATATGATTTCTTTTATGCCATTGTCTTTCTATCCTCACACAGACCACACATTATGTCTATTTGCTCGCGCGCGCACACACACATTTGCCGGGAAGTCTTTCCGGAAGCAGCCCCTCTATCCTTGGGTAGGGGCGTGATGTGTGTAATATATAACTTTGAAAATTACCAAACTAGAGACTATACACAAATGGCAAATGCACTAATTGTATGTAATATAGTAAAGTAAGTATCGGCTTTATCGTCCCAAGGAAGCCATAATCAAATCAAAATAATCAATGTTCGTTTTATATTTAGTTATGTAATGGGTTTTGTTTTCGTAAATCTATTAGAACAAAGCTACATCAATTTAAACTAAAAAAAAAGACTTTATAATAACTAATTAACTAAAATGGCTTAGAAATAATATGATAAAAACAAGTGTTCACCCAGATAGACTTCACTTGGATTAGATAATACTCAACAAAATGAAATTGTGCAATTCAGGTAACAAATATGGCTAGACTTTGAGGGTCTTCATCGTCTAACCCTAACAATTATTGGAAAGTGCTACAAAGGTCTTTGTAAACACCATCTCAAATTATGCTTTTGAAATATCCGGCCAACAAACCATTCACAATTACCGAAAATGTTGTGCTAGAAATACATTCCATAATCAATGAAACCATGCGAGAATGAAACCCACCCAGACTCCAATAAGATCTTCTTAAGAAACCCCCGTGTCCAAAGTGTCATAAGCTTTTTGGATATCAACTTTGAAAGCGCATCTCGGCGGGCGTCTATCTAAATGATAATTATGCATTAGCTCTTGAGTTAAAAGAATATTGTCTGATATTTTTCTACCCGGCACAAAAGCTGATTGGTTTTTGCTATCCAAATCATTAAGACTATCCTTAATATGGCTGGAGATAATCTTACTAATGCATTTAAACAAGACATTACAACAAGATATAGGTCTATAGTCCGTGTCACAAGTAGGAGAAGAAACCTTAGGAATGAGGGCAATAATCGTATGATTAATTTCCTTAAGAATTTTACCACTGGTAGAGAATTCCCGGATAGCATTAGATATATCAATTCCAATAATGCTCTAAGCTCCTTTAAAAAACGCAGCCGTATAACCACCCGGGCCCGGAGATTTATCACCACCCATTGAGACTCTTTGATCTCCTCATTTGTCACCTCTCGAATCATCAATGTAAATTGATCATTTGTTAACTTATTCAAAATTAAATTTTGAATGTCTAACTCACTTGTTGGACCACATTGACCAAGAAAATGAGAAAAGCCGGCCACGAAACTCTCTTGAACATTACTACCTCCGTCCCAAAATTATAGTCCCCTTTTTACTTTTTTGGTCTTTCGATTATAACTTTGACTTTAAATATTTTTGTTTGTATTATATAATAGTTGATGAAAATTATACCAAATGAAAATACATTTAAAACACAATCGATTTATATAATTTGCATCAAGTATTATATAACACAAACAAAAATACTTAAGGTCAAAGTTGTGAAGGAAAGACCGAAAAAGTCAAACGGGGACTATAATTTTGGGACGGAGGGAGTATTATTTTCGTAACAGTGGCCATCAGTACCCACAACCCTATCAATTCGATTTTGAGACACCCGACCCTTTACGGCTTTATGGAAATAAGCCTAGTTTAAGTCACCAACACGTAACCATTCGACTTTAGCTCGTTGCTTAAGGAATCTCTCTTCATCAAGTAAAGCCTCATTAAACGCTTGAAGATAAAAGGCTTCCTCCTCGCGTAATTGAGTATTGGACGGGTCACTGTCAATTGCTTTTTGAACCTCGTCGAGCTCAAAACCAAAACGTTTTACTATTTCATGAATATTACCCTTATCTTTTAGAAGCTTACGAAGAGGCTTTTTCAAATATTTGAGCTTTTTCACAACACGATACATCTCATAACCTTCAACAGCCAAGTACCAATTAAATGCCGCCACATATTTTAATTACCATTTAGAATAAGAAGATTAGTGAATTTAAACGGTTTAGGACGATATTTGGAGCATTTAGGAATCCTTAATTAGAACAACCGGGGAATGATCGGATATGCGGTACAACTGAAATAAAGCATTCGCACCAACAAACAGATCATTGAAATCCAAGTTCGCCATTATGCGATCAATTTTCTTTAACTGCCCATGTTCTCCTTTAGGCTTTTGGTTCCAAGTAAAATGGAGACACCATTTATTTACATCGGAAACCTCAATATCTTCAACACTCTTTAAATTCTCTCGTAGAAATATCAATAAATGAATTTCTAAACGCACAATCCTCCAGATTTAGAGCACTACTAAAGTCTCCAGGAAGGCACCACAGCTTCCCACAGATAAAAGCCTTATGAGCAAGTAAGTTGTGCCACAATTCTCACCTATGGGTATATCTATTATGCGCATACCCGAAAGGAAAAAATTAAGACCTTTGATCAGTTTTGAAAGATACTTGCGTGTGCATAACTTGATCCGTGTGAGCAATAACCATAATGTCCACATCTTCTGGATTCCAACCTAAAATAATCCTAGAACCTTTATTACATAAATTACCATTTGACGTCCAATCCCAATTCCAAAAAACTCGAGAACACAATTTATCTAAATTCAAAGAAGCAACATGAGACTCCAAAATAGCACAAATAGACAAGTGATTCTCCGAAATTACCTCACGAACCTCATTTTGTTTAGGGATTGGTTCATTCTCCTTATATTCCAAGTCGCGATGCAATACATTGGAAACACCAACCTTGGGAGTGCTTGCCCCCTTTAGATCTTTTTTAGACGTTTGAGCAGTGAAGGTATTCTCCATAAATGTATTAGATTCATCATAGATAGTATGCACCTCATCCTCGTCTGATTCATTTATTTCTCCCACTTTAGAAGTACTAGGACTGTCATGTTGTCCACCATCAGTGAAGATATGGTCCTCCTTTTGTATGGCATCAAAAGCATTTTTTAAAGGCACCAAGTTAACATTTAGGCTTAGACTTCTGAACTGGATGGTAGTAAAAAATTGGCTTTGGTTTGTTAAGCCTAACCCCCTCAACATGTCTTGACGATTGCTTATCCCCATTCTTACTTTTACCTCCTTTGCGATTAACAGTAACAAATCCATCATCATCAGCCTCATTCACATGAGAAGTCGAGACCTGTTTTGGGCATTGATCATTAGTGTGACCAAAGCTCTTGCATGTATTGCATTTGGGAGGTTGCCACTCATACTCAATTCGTATAGTTTCCATCGTGTGTCCTGTTAGGATCGGACACGACACATACAAACACAATTAACTGCCACAATAAAAAACACAAGGATTTAAGGTGGTTCGGTCTAATCTGACCTACGTCCACGCCGGGTAACTAGGAGTATTTTATTTCATCTAAGTTGTGTGTTGTTTACAAATACAGAGCAATATCTTAAATAGAGATTGAGATGATAAGTGGTCAAATAAACACACTGTCAATTACGGCTATCAATTACGGCCGCCCATCAATCACCGTAAATTATGGCCGTCCATCAATCTAGAAGAACATGGTCAATTACGGCTGTCCTTGTTTTCTAGCACTACCTTTTTGACCAGCCTAATAAGTGGCTTCACACTCAACAATCTCCCACTTGAAGCCACGAAACAATCTTCACCTGTGCTTCAACTGTGTATCTCTGTATTTCTGTAAAACAAGAACTTTTGATCTTAGCTCCATCCTAGTTACCGTTGCCTTCTCATCAGTTAACCTGAAGGCCCGTTGAAGCTCCCGTTAGCTCCAACACATCAGTCATGACTGAAACTGTCACTGACCCATTCTTTGTTCCTATCGGCTCCCACTGACACGAACTGCCCGATCCTGGAACATCCTGAGAACAAACACTCTCCGAATAAAGCAGATAATCAACTGGAGAGACTTTGACGGCTGGAATACTGGTTCTCTTAACCCACTGTCGTCTGGTAACTCTGACTGAAGCACAACCTGTGCTCCCACTGCCATGAATGCCCCTGACTGGTTATACTGAACCTTTTCTAGCACGTTCAACTTGAATCTGACCTGTGACTCTGGGTTTGCCATCTGCAAAGCAAACCTTCTTTTGCCCACGAGACTCTGTGAACCGGACTTTGGTCTTCTTCTAAACCGGGACGGTTACTCCCTCAGACGGTAAATTGACCACATACAGCGAACCTTGTTTCTTTCCTCGAGCTACGACTAGATTTCCCTTCATAACCTTCCACTGCCCGTTCCTGAACTTAACCTCGTGTCCCTGTTCATCCAACTGCCCAACAGAAATCAACTGTTTCTTCAGACTTGGAATTACCCGGACATCCTTCAAAGTCCATGGACCGACTGGAGTCTTCAGATCTAAGTCACCTATGCTCGTCACATCAAGAACCTCATCGTTCGCCAGTCTTACCTTACCAAAATCCCCTTCTTTCAGATTCCGCAGTGCTTCACGGCTGTGGGTAGCGTGAAATGAAGCACCCGAATCCATAACCCAGGAATCCACATTGCTCTCCACACTACAGATCAAAACATCATCATCTGTATGGTCTACTGCAACGTTAACTTCTTTTGGACATTGATTCCTGAAATGTCCAACCTCTTTACAGTTCCAACAAGTCACATCATTTCGAGTCCTCGACTGACTCCTTCTCCTGTTCCCACTCCCACTACCTCTGTTATTTCTTCTACCTCTGACCGCATTCAATTGTTCACTTGATGATTCCCCAGAATTTCTTCGTCTGACGTCTTCGCCTAGAATTAAATCCCGAATTCCCTCAAAAGTGAGACCTTTCGATCCTGATGAACTAGTAACGGCTGTAACTGTTCCGGACCAACTGTCGGGTAATGATGATAACAGTAGTAAAGCTTGAACTTCATCCTCGAACTTTATTCCCACTGACCCAAGTCTGGATAAAATCGAGTTTAAATTGTTGATGTGCACTGTAACTTAACTTCCTTCTCCCATCAAACTTCTCAATCTTGATCTTACTATCATCTACCATTTTAAAAAACAAATTACCAAATTGCTACAAACCAAAACAGTTTCGTACTGCTAAATGGCAATTATACGAGCGGAAGCAATGAAATAGAAACACGAAACTTTTCTATTTTGTGTGTTAAATGGCTATGAACTTGTGCAAAGATCTTGATTAAAATATGAGAGACTACTTTTGTCAAGCTAGAAAACTTGTGGCCACCAAAAGAAAATAACTTCTTTTACCCCTTAAAAAAAAACTTCCTTTTTTTTTTTTTTTTTTTTTTCTTAAAAAAAAACAATAATCTTTCTTTTTCCAAAAAAAGTCGGTCTATTTATTCCCCAAAAAAAAAAACACTATCACTCTTCTCTGTCCTTTTCCTTCACCCAAAAAAGTCCTTTTCCTTCACCCAAAAATATCACAGCTTTTTGTTTTCTTCAAAAAAGGAGTAGACTTTGGTCTTTTATCTTCAAAAAACTAATCACACCTTATCTGCCCAAAAAAAAAAAAGATAATGATCGGTGGCTATCTCTCCGGCGATCGGTGGTTTTGTGACAGCTTCTGTCTCCGGTGATCGGTGACAGGGGTGATTGCAGCGCTGGTGGCTGGTGACGACCAATACCCTCGTCGATGTCTGCCAACAGGTAACCTTCTCTACCTTCTCTGTTCGTATGTGTCAATCAAGAGCCAAAGCTCTGGTACCAGTTGTTAGGATCGGACATGACACATACAAACACAATTAACTGCCACAATAAAGAACACAAGGAATTAAGGTGGTTCGGTCTAATTTGACCTACGTCCACGCCGGGTAACTAGGAGTATTTTATTTCATCTGAGTTGTGTGTTGTTTACAAATACAGAGCAATCTCTTAAATAGAGATTGAGATGATAAGTGGTCAAATAAACACACTGTCAATTACGGCCGCCCATCAATCACCGTAAATTATGGCCGTCCATCAATCTAGAAGAACATGGTCAATTACGGCTGTCCATGTTTTCTAGCACTACCTTTTTGACCAGCCTAATAAGTGGCTTCACACTCAACATGTCCCATGCCATTAAATCGAGGAATTGCAATAACCAACTCTTTTTTCAGCAACTGAATGGGCGTAACTTCAATAAGTGCTTGAGCAAAACTATTACGCCCCCAAGATTCAAGACACATCGTACTTGTATGTGCGTCCAACATTATTGGTGTTCCAAGCTTTGTTGCTATCCTACTAAGACCATCTTCCGTAAAAGCCGCCATCAGGACATCATGTAATTTTACCCATATTGGAACACTCGTAATGTCCTCTTTTGTCAAGGCTGTGTTGGGGGACCACATAGTAAGAATAATCAGGACATTCCTGATCATCCATGGTCCATCCTCTAAAGCTTTTTCCATACCTTTGTGCGTATCAAACTTAAAGAAAAAGAATCCCTTAGTGTTCACCATGACACGCATAAGCCCATACTTCGCCACGTGTTTCTCACGCAATTCTCCACAAATGGGGTTGCAAGTCGTTTTCCAATAAAATAACCCACTAAATTGTTAGAAAACCGATTGTAAACCTTTTCAACAGTAGCCATAGGGATAGCTAAGTCCGCACTCTCAACAGGATCAACCGCATTAAGTGACATAAAATTACCTTTTCTAGAGTTGTTTACTTCATTTAGGGCACTAGCATACGATGCCTGCTTGGCATGCTTATTTCCCGATCCATTGTTTTCTTCAGCCCCATTCCCATTCGATTTATTCTTTTCAACATTTTCTATTGTAGCGTTAAAACCCGACAAGGATTGAAACAGATAGTTTTATTTAAATTGTAAAACCGTTATTATTTGAAAGTACTAATTAGAGTTTTTCTTAATATCATTTAAATAACTTTTCCAAACTAAATTTTCTTTTCCAGAATATTTGGATTACGGGGTAAACACCGAAATTGATCATTGACTATTTCTTTTCTTATTCGTTATTTGATTCTTTTATTCTTTTCTTGTTGTTTCTTCGTTACTTCTCCGAATTTGTTGTTTTGGTGTAAGTTACATTGAGTCTATATTTTCATAACACCACATGAACGATAATAAACTTTTTACAAACATTGATTCGAGTATTCCACGAAAACTAAAACACCTTGTCTTATGAAAACTCATGTACATTATACTATTTTTCGGGATACAGTTCGAGACAAACTACATATTATTAGGTTGTGCCATTCATATACCGTTGTGTCTTGCTTCTTGACACTGTTTGCGTTGCCTGAGTTACTGTTCATTACTATCTACTAAGGTGAGTTCTCGTAGCCATACTTTTTAACATGTTTTCCTTGGGTTGGAAATAGTACTCAATGTTTTTCAAATATTTTTATGCTGTGACCTACCGTTTTACATGATTTTGGACATATATGTGTGATGATTCGATTATATGCTGGTCTTGAAGTCATTGGAATCTGATGTTCCTCGTGTTGATGATAATAATATGGATGTACCATGCGTTAATCTCACTTTTGCTAATGATCGATTACCAGAACGTGCAACATGTATTGATGAAGATTCGGCGTTTTGGGATGTTGGGTCTATTGGTGTTACAAGTACCTTGAATATGCAAGATTTCTCATCTCTAAGTGGCCCTATTGTTACTACAAGTAATGTTATGTTTACGTCTAGTCCATCTACAGTGTACGGTGTTGAGGACACCACTAAGGGTGCTAATCTGCCTAGTGGTGATGGTATTAGTGTAGCTTCTAAAGCTGGAAGGGTACATGTTTCTCCTTTGTATATGAGTAATGCTTCTTCGCCTTCGGAGAAATTAACCGGTGCTACACCAATTGTCAAATCTGTTGGGGTTAATACATTACCTAAGTCGTATGTTGGTGCTGCAAGTGGTACAAATTCTCCAAATGTCAATGGTGCTGCATCAATTGATTCGATGAAGCTCAAATCAAATTTGCGTAGGTTGGAGTTTAGTAAAAAATCTAATGGCGTGGATCTCTCCATTCCTATGAAATTCGTTGAGGAGGTAAACTCTAAATTTGAGAATGCCCTCTATGGTTATTTTCTTGGTAAACGTATTGCTTTTCTGGTTGTTGATTATTACGTTCGTAATACATGGGCCAAGTATGGTATTCAAAAGGTTATGATCAATGCGAAGGGGTTCTTTTTCTTTAAGTTTTCCACTCGTAAAGGTGTTGATGATGTGCTTGAAAACGGACCATGGATGATTAGGAATGTGCCAATTATTCTTAAAAAGTGGACTTTGAATACTATTCTGCTTAAAGAGGATTTGACTAATATTCCGATATGGGTTAAATTACATGATGTTCCCCTTGCTATGTTTTCTGATTATGGTCTCAGCCTCTTAGCTACATTGATTGGTACGCCAAAAATGTTAGATTCTTACACTAGTCAAATATGCTTGGAATCATGGGTCGAAGTTGTTTTGCTAGGTGCTTGATTGAAGTTAAGGCAGATCAGGTTCTTAGGGAGAGCATCACTGTTGAGATACCATTAAGTGATGGGAGAGCATCTACTATTGAAAAGATTCAGGTTGAATACGAATGGAAATCGCCTCGGTGTGATACGTGTAAATTGTTTGGTCATACGCTGATCGATTGTCCTAAATCTGTTCCACTTCCTACTCAGCCTAAAAAGGCTGTTAATGATAGTTATCAAACTGTCATTAATAAGAATAAGGCTAGGAATGTTGGTCCAACTGTTCCAGGTAAGGAAGGTTTTACTAAAGTGGGTCCTAAATTTAGGTATTAACCTAAAGCGCCTCCTCCTGAACCCAAGAAGGTAGATAGTGCGAAGAAGAAAGCTACTGATGTGGCTAGTACGAGTGGGACGAAGATTGCTACATCTAATCCTTTTGTTGCACTAAATACGATCGATTCTGATGAATGTGGCAATCCTACTGATGTAGTGGATTCTGGTAATACAATGGAAGCAAAGGAGGTTGGGTCTCTTAAGACAGGTAATGTATCACAAGATCCTCTTGTTAGTGATTCAATGGAAGCTAACGTGGTTGGTCCTACCCCTATTGTTGAGAAAATTGGGGAGTTTGAAAGGCTTCTCATTGATGGGAAAGCTACTCTTTTTGATGATAATGGTAATCCTATTAGAAAGGTTGATTATCAGGATTATAATAAGGATTTCCCGTCTACTTCTTTTACTAAGAGGGTTAACCCATTCACTAAGGTGGGAGAGATTGTGGATTCTGATAGTGATGATGAGGAGGTTGTGAACACCTTTGATGAGTCGAGTAATCTATTTGGTGGTGGTCATGATCGCGAAGATGATTATGATGACTATGATTATGATAACTATGCAGATTAGGTTTACGATCTTTCAGGAAATTTGGATGCCTATTATGACACGTATGGTATCAAGTTCCAAGGCCTTGGTAGGAAGTAATTTTATCTCCATAGGAGTCTATTGTTATATTTTGAGTAGTGGTTTATTTTCTTATATAGAGAATAGGAAGTATCTTGTTATGTAAGCTTTTCGCCTATGTAACGATATGAGATTTGGGATTCACCCATATCCTTTGTACTTAAACGTTTTTTTGAGTAATATATTTACCGGGTCTTTGACCTTTTACCCAAAAGTTGATAGATCTATCGGGGTAGCTCCTTACGCGGTATTGGTTACATGTATGAGGAACACTATAGGTTCAGTTGGCGTGACACTACTGTTTGCGATAATGTGTTTGTAATTTTTTATCACTCTCATGATTATCCTACTTTACATTGCTCATAGCTTCGTGGTTTACTTTCAAACCTTCGAGCTCACCAACTTTATGTTGACATTTTCGAGTATCCATTTTTAGGTGTTAAGAATGAAGTTGCACTAAAATGTTGAGTATTGACCTGACTTAGAAAGACTTAAGACAAGACCCTCTCAGGGTATATCCCGTGAAGTTGCAGTTTGATATTTCTTTATGATGTAGTTTGATTTTGAGACTTATGTTTGGATTTCAGATTTTGTACTTATCCCGGTTGTGGGAGTTTTGCGACTATGATCTATCATATGTTATGCATTTAGTATTTTCTCTATTTTGACACATTGTGTTCTTGACTATGAAGTCATACCCTGTGAATGACATCCCGATGCGCCATTTTTGGGGTAGGAAAATGATATGAACAAAATACTTTTTTTTTCGATATTAAAGGAAAAACTAACTTATTTTGATTTCATCTTGCCAATTTTTTTAAGTCTGATTATCACTTCTTATTTGAAGACCTCATATTCATTTCTTCTTCTTCTACAGTATTACATGTTAGATCAAAAACCACCTGAAAAAACAAACAATACCTAAAACATGGTAAAAACTCGATGGATTATGCGTGTGAGGGCTTATTGTTACACGTGATCAGGCAGACTAAGTGTAATCAGGAAGTACCATGACCTCGGTCACCACTGCCACATCAACGCCAACCAACTTAGTGTAATAAGACAACCGCGGTCACCACCAAAACATACCCCACTTATACAAAATTACACTACACAAAAACCATATAATAAAAAAAACACACGCAAAAAAACATCACAACTCAGTTGTCTGCACGAATGAGTGTCGCTTCTTCTCCATCCAAGACGTGTTCCTATTGGTGACCCCAATAGGGGATGACCGAGTCTTTCACTTACCACTTAGGCTTAGAATGCGTGCTTCATAGCTTATTACGGAAGTCACATATAAGACTGAGTGTAATGGTGACGCTCACAGGACTAGACCGAGGACACCTTTCTCTCTCCACAAAAATTTTATGACCAACTTAGGGTGCGTTTGGTATGCTATCATGAATCATAATCGGTATTGGTTTAGGTATAAAGTGGTTCCCTGATGTGTGCTAAAACACACATCATTTTATATCTAAAAACATGCCAAATCAGACTAATAACCATGAAATATGTCAAATTATAATGTAAATATGTTAGATATGTGTTATTATGTCTTTCAGATACAAGGGTTTAAAAACAAAGCAAAAAACGGTAATTTTCAGATGAGTTTTGACAACGTTTTCGCATTTTTCGAGGTTCAAACGAAGTTGTAAAACCTATGACAATTTGATACCTTGCCTCTTGGACTCCTATATAGAGTATAAAAGATATGTATATTTCAATCCAGTATTTGAAAGATATATATCTTAAGCAAACACTTGCATCATATCTATTCCTATTAACCCCTACCAAACGCACCTTTAATGTAATAAGGAGACTGAGAACACCACCAAAAACATACCCCCACTTTATTATTTAATAAAAACAACACACACATCCTCACACAACTCGATCGAAATTAGGACCAATTCGTCCATGGTCCAGAACGTGTGGTAGGAAAGGGGGTGTTATGGTGCCGACACATTAGCTATGTTCATAAACTATGTGTTCGACCAACCAATTAGACTAATCATAATGGAGGTTCGAATCCTGTTTAGTCGAGCACATTGGAGGTGCCCCCCATTACATGGGGTCGGTCGTTGGTTTGTCGAGGGTCATGAATTGCATAACTCAGTCGCACTGAGTCCTCTTGGCATGTTTTTGTGTGAGTGTGTAACTTTAAATTATTTTTGTGAGATATTTTTGTGTTTAAATGATTACATAAATGGTCCTTGTGGTTGGGCGAAAATTGCATCTACCGTTCCTGATAGTTTAAAGTTGCATTCTTGGTCCTTATATTTGCAAAGAATAACACCGATAGTCCTTCACATTAAACTATCAGGGACGGTAGATGCAATTTTCGCCAAACCACAAGGAGTATCAGTGTGTTGATTCGAGTCTACTTTGTATATATAGATCTTTGATAGGTTCTATTTAAGAAACTGTTTGATTCTCTAAGTATTACGCAGAATATAACTCTTAATGAATAAGAAGAATGTAATAAATAAAAATCAAACGCTTCAATATTATTAGAACAATAATACGAGTGATCTTGATATCACTAGGGTTTACAACATTGAAGCCGCCTCAAACTTATATATTTTTCACTATGACCTAGGATCCCCTTTTATAGATTAAGGAGTCCTAGTCAGTTACAATAACTTCCTATACAATGTATATCAAAATCGTATCTTTTCTATAATTATCTAATCCTACATTATAGGTACACGCCATTCCTTAAATACAAAGACTATAATAGTCAATAGTAGCTTGAAATACACTAGTAGTAGAAAGAATTACTCTGGCATTACTTAGCCTTCAGCAGCAGAAACTTTATACTAGCAATAGTTTCTTCAAGTCCAGCAGTAGTTACTACTTAGCATATTTCGTTGATCTTTTCAGCAACACCTAACAGTAGTTAGAATATACCAGCAACAGTTTCAATAACACTAGCAACAATTGACACTTAGAACATTTCTTCGGGAAACCCATAAGCAATTAATTCTCTCCAGAGCAGCTGTATCCTTAAAATCCAACAATCCTCCCCTAAACTTGACATTTGCTCCTTAAATCATCAAGTTTCCTTTTCAGCACTAACAATCACCGGGAGGGTGCTTCCAAATACTTCACTTCTGCTTCTTGGGATAGAACACTTTTTCATACTTTCTCGGCAAATTATAAGCTTGATCATCAGATAGGAAATGCGTTTGAACCCTGAGCATCTGAGGTACCAGTATCTGTCTTATGATATCCTTGGTGAAATTTAGTGCAGGATAGTCTTTTTCAACCAACATGTATATCACCAATCCATGAGCATATAGAACATGCACACCACAGCTTTGATATAGCTTCCATTGTATCACTGTGTTGTTCTTCAGCTTTGCCCACTCCACATAGGGCTGAGCATTCCGACCGGACCGACCGAAAAAACCAACCGAAACCGACCGGACCGAAGGACCGGCGGTCCGGTCTCGGTCCCGATTTTTATCATATTTCGATCTCGGTCCGGTCCGGTCCGACCAAAAAACCGAAAATCTTGCCTATTTGGACAGGACCGACCGAAGACCAGACCGGACAGGCCCGGACCCGATCGGACCGACCACATTCGATCTCGGTCTCGGTCCCAGTTTTTACCCTAATTCGGTCTTCAGTTTTATCGGTCCCGGTCCGGTCCGGTCCCGGACCGATGCTCACCCTTAACTCCACATCCTCATGATTTGGCTCAAACATTACTTTCTGATAGTTCCAAAGCACTACATCATAGATTATCTTAGGATAAGGACTGTGTTTTTCCTTGAACACTCTCTAGATTGCCTCAAGATCCTCTCTATCCAGACACTCAACCATCTGATGAAACCTGATAAATCTTCTACTCCTCCCATTGGATCTTTTGAAATCCTAGTAAGCTTCGCTCTCCTCTTGAACTCCTGATATAACTTCTATAATTGGATGTTTAATTCCCAATGGAGTTGCTTCAAAGACATCTGGTTCCTTAGACAAAACTATAAGAGCCATCATCCTTTCTCTATCTTCTGGATCAACTGGCTCATCATCCTGCTTTTCTACTTTATCATCAGTATCTGGGACTTCCTGTTCTGTATCTGACTGCTCAACTGCCTTAGACTTGTTTGCTTTCCTTTTCTTTCTACCTTTCCTTTTCAATCTAGTTCCAGTTCTCTTTAAACCAGAACTGGAACCCTCCTTTCCCATCTCTTCCTCTTCCTTCTTTATAGACTTCTTTTCTACTATCTCCTTTTCCACTACAACTTGCTCCTACTCTACCACCTTTGGCTATTCTACCACTCTTTCATTTGAAGGTTCTTCAGTGTTTATGGGCAAAAAGTTGTCAATCTCACTTTTCACGTTCTCATACATCTTTTGAATTTCATCATCAGTAATATGTTTTAGCTAATTCAACTTGTATCCCTTCATGTTCTTCATGTAGTGGCACTGAAAGTTTCTTCTTTGTTTTATTGTGGGTGGTCTGAGCATCTTCTTCTTAAGTCTCTCAGCAGCATAATCTTTTCTTTTCTTTTCCATAAACTTCTTCAGCCACTGAGTTCTTTCTTCTATTGTGTAGTTGTCCTCATTTTCTTCTTTGAGGATTCTGTTTAGTTCAACATCAGCATCACCCTTAACCCTTTCTTCATCCCATTTATTTAACAACTCTAAAGTCTTAGCTTCATTTTCTGCTGCAATGCTTTGTTGTTCCAACACCTTCTAATTCTCAGGAGCAAACTCAGCTTAAAGTTCTGCAGAAACTTTCTAATCATGTTCTAGAAGCTTTTCCCTTGGCCAAAACTCCATTGGTATTTCAGACATTGGGTCAGGCTCTACATAGACTCTCTTCCCTTTGCCCTCATACTTATGTTGTTTAGCAGTTGTTGTGGATGTGAAGGCAGGTTCTCTTATCACTACACCATTAACTGGTGCCTTGGTTGCTTTTGATGTAGGTGGAGTGGGTGTAACTGTTGTTGTAGAAGGTTCTTCAGTCACTGGCTTTGATTTCTTCAAGTCTATGATAGCCTTAGCCAATGTTGTATCATCAAAAATATCTTTTGAAACAATAATAGGAGCAACAATAGTTTCTTTTGAATCAACAGCAGATCCAACAGTAGATTCAAATGTACTAGCAGCAGGTTCCTTTAGCCCAGTAGTAGTTTCCTCCCTTGCAACAGTACTTTCCTATATCAATTTGATAATTTCTACTGCTTTATCCTGCTCTTCTTCAACATTCATACCCATATCAACATCATCCAATCCTGTACCCTGATCAACTGGAGCCTCCCCTGAATCTGTGACATCCTTATTCCTCCCTTGTTTAGGAGCATCCTCTCCCAAACTTTGATCAAAAGAGCTCACCCTCTGTGTAGTTCTAGCCTTTTTAAGCCTCCTTAAAGAATCAGTTCTTGACCTCTGTAGACCTTCCAAATACCTTAATCTTTTCTGCAAACTCTTGATTTTAGCACCCTGAGTTGATGTAACTGATAGGAGGTCAAGTACTGCTTGTGACAATTTGGCACATTTTTTCATCAATTCCTTAATAAGTCTAGTACTATCCTCACCACTTCGGCTTATGTTACCTATCCTGAGAGGTGGATCACAGGAATTGTCATGATGTATATAAGGATCAGTCAATTCCTCATATTCTGGTCTATCCTCATCACTTCGGGATATGTAACCTTCCCTGAGAGGTGAATCCTTGGATGTAAACTCGGTCTCAAACCTAGTTTGAGTAGCTGAGCCCCCATATTATCCATTTACCTGGGGTTTCCCTCTTCAACAGTAGGTTCCTGAGAGCCCACTACATCAGAGGTTGCCTTGGCTTGGGTCTTATTGATGTTACCACTATCCTGCTCTGCTTCTAAGCTAGAAGCAGTAGTGGTAGCCCTTGCCAACATGTCACTCCCTACACCAGTGACAGCCTCATCTGCAGCCATACCAGTGCTAGCCTGCGGTAGCTCAGCACCCTTTTGTGTTTTCCTACATTGATATGTTTTTCTGGGTGGTTTAGAGGAAGATGGTAAAGTGGTGGATGTGGGTTGGGATACAGCTGGGATTACTGCACATTCATCCTGATTATGTTGTAGGTTCACCATGTTATCAAAAAGTGATGTAACCTTTCCTGAAAAACCAAGTCCCTGCTTTTTCATGAATGTAAAAACCTTTTTAGTTAGCAGGGGTGCATCAAAGGTTCCCTTATGTATATTTTTCTTGCAAAGTTGGTTGTCAACAAAAAATTTCACAAACCTTGGATACAAAAAATAGTTACTTGAAGTATCATAGTTTTTAATCATACCATCCAAAATCATTTTAGAAAAATTGAAAGACTGGCCCTGAGTCAAGCACATAATAGCAGAAGCTATATTAGTGCTAAACTCATTCCAGCATGTAGTTTTTGGACTAATGCAGTGCAAGATGGTATGAATAAAAAATTTCCATTGAGGGGAGAAAAGCCTTTTGAAAAATTTTAAACCATTGTTTGGCTTTTCATACCTCATTCTTTCCAAACCTTAAAAAATTTGAGGAGTAGGGAGACAGACAACACCATTGTCGTCTGCTAATTCCAAGGAATTTCTAACAGAAGACTCAGTGATGACTATCTCCTGTTTGTCCACAAAAGCTTGAATATGTGTTTCTCCATTAATAGTTCTGGGCGTAGCAGTAGCCCAGAACTGCGTAATGATATAAAGATATATAGTAAGGGATACTGATAATGCATACCTTATAGGGCATGCATTAAGGAAATCAATAATTTTAGTAAACCCTTCAAATTCCAAAAAGGGTTTAATAAGCAGAGCAACCAAGTTATGATTTTCGATAAAGGATCTGGTCGACATTGTGAATTAGGGTTTGGGATTTGTGAATTGAGAGTTTTGATGTTAATATGAGTGTTAGGGTGTAACATCAAGACTTTTTTAAGCGCACAAATCCAATTGAATGACCCAATTGAGGATTTATACACCAAATGTCAGATTTTCGTCCCTGCACTTTCAAACCTAGCAGCATTTTCCAAACAGTAGTGACTTTGGCCCAACAGTACTAACTATTCGCCTAGCAGCACTAAGTTTGTTGTAGCAGTACCAACTACAATTTTCCATCAAATCTAGCAATCTCTTTTTAAGCTTTTGTTGTAGGTAGGTTTCAATATTTTGATGTTGCAGATCAAATATTTAGAGATTTAACATTCCAATATTGGTAATCAAATATTGAAACCTACCTACATCAAAAGCTTTTGTAAGTAGATCTGCAACATTCTTATCAGTATGGATTTTAACCCTTTGAATTAATTTCTTTTAATTACAATCTCTAATAAAGTGATTTCTAATCTCAATATATTTTGTTTTAGAATGTAAACTAGGATTTTTAATAATACAAATTGTACTGTTATTATCAATGAAGATTTTAGTATGCAAAAAGTTGTACCCAAAGTCCGGCAGTTGGTTCTGAATCCAAAGTACTTGACCATAGCTACTAGCAGCAACCACATACTCTGCTTCAGTTTTGGAATTGGCCACCATAGTTTACTTTTCACACTGCCATGAGATAAGTCTACAGCCCAAAAACTGACATTCACCTTATATAGACTTTCTATCCAAGCTAGCTCCTGCATAGTCACTGTCTGTCTGTATATGCTATCAAGTCAAATGGTGAATCTTTAGGATACCAAAGGACTAATTTAGGTTACCCCTTTAAGTATCTAAAGATCCTCTTCACTGCATTGAGATGTGAAGTCCTATGAGTGACTTGAAATTTTATACACACACAAACAACAAACATAATATCTGGCCTTGATGAACTGATACATGAGAGATCCAATCATGGATCTGTAGAGATGAACATCCACAGCTTCACTTCCATCATTTGGGAGAAATGGCTTGAGTGTTTCCATAAGAGTGCTTGGACTTTTAACATCTTTAAACCCAAATTTATTCAAAATCTCAGCCATATACTTTTCTTGGCTGATAAAAATACCCTGCTTCTTCTGCTTTACTTGCAGCCCTAAAAAGAAGGTAAGCTCTCCCATAGAGCTCATCTGAAACTTATCATGCATAAGTTTCTCAAATTCCACACACAGCTCCTTGTTAGTAGACCCAAAGATGATATCATCAACATAGATTTAAACCATTAGAATAGCACCTTTTGATCTTAGTATAAATAATTTTTTTTAATGGTGCCCCTGTGAAACCCATTGTCCATTAAATAAGTGGACAAGGTTGCATACCAGGCCCTTGGAGCTTGGTGTAGACCATACATAGCCTTCTCAACCTTGTAGACTCTGTCCGGGAAAGCATGATCTTCAAAACCAGGAGGTTGACATAAATATACCTCCTCTTCTATTTTCCCATACAATAAGGCACTCTTTACATCCATCTGGTACACAAGGAAATCCTTGAAAGAAGCATATGCCAAAAATAATCTGATGGCTTCAATCCTTGCAACTGAAGCAAATACTTCATCATAATCAAGAACTTCTACTTATGTATATTCCTGTGCAACCAATCTTTCCTTTTTTTCTCACCACTATCCCTCTTTCATCTTTCTCGCTCCTAAACACCCACTTAGTACCAATAGCAGTTTTTCCATTAGGTAAATCCACCAAAGTCCAGACTTCTTGCAACTTGAACTGCAACAACTCTTCCTGCATGGCTTCAACCCAACTTTCTTCTGCTAAAGCTTGATGTACCTTCTTGGGCTCAACATGGGATAAGAAACAGGAAAATAAACAGTTTTGGAGATCTTTGTGATCGTTTCTTTTATGAAGGGATCTAGCAAAGAATCCTTGATCAGTTAAGTCCTTTAAACCTTTAGACTTTGCTCTGGTTTGAACAGCGGACTGAAGTTCTCCAATTATCTTATCCTTAGGATGATCTTTGTGAATTCTGGTAGTAGCAGTTGGACTGACAGGTATGACATCTTCTAGGTTAGTCATGTCAGCCTCCTCATCAAGAAAATAATCATCTGTATCAACGTAAATCTCTACCGGACCAGGAATGTTGTGATCATCATCATAGATGATAGTCTTTTCTCTAGCAATATTAACACTAGGCATAGAAGTAGGATCAGGATAACTGTTGCTAGTGTTAAATTCATCCGTCCATTGTTCAACACTATTAACACTTGACTTAGTAGTAGTTTGAGGATAACTACTGCTAGTGTTAATTTCAGCAGTAGCTTCAGCACTAGCATTAGCAGTAGGATTAGGATAACTACTTCTAGGCTTGCTAATGTTGTTTTCAGACACAGAATCATCCATTTGAGGTTTATCACCTCTAACACCACCACCAGGAACCTCTTTATCACCAGCTTTGTTCCCTGGTTCTTCAGATATCACTTCTTCACTGGAAGGTTGCTTTTTGTCATTTTGTAAACTCTTCAAGATTGAGGAGAGGGGAGTGTCACGAGTCAAAATTAGCAGCAGTATGTAGTCTGCAGTAGATTCTTTCTCCACTCTAGTATGAACTACAACAACATTTTCTTTGGTACCTGCACATTTGTTAGACTGGTTTCCTGCAGTGACTGGCTCATATTTCATAGATTTTGTTAGCACATCAATATTAAATAGCCAATCAGGACCTTTTCCTACAACATTGGGTTTATTTTCATCAAACTTAATATATATGTTCTCTTCAACAAATCTGGTTCTAGTGTTAAATACCCTAAATGCTTTACTATTTATAGAGTACCCAACAAAGACACCCACATCAGCCTTCCCATCAAACTTTCCTAGGTGATCTATGGTATTAAGGATAGTTACAGGACACCCAAATGGTTTCAAAAAGTCTAGGGTAGGAGTTCTACCATGAAATAACTCATAGGGGGTCTTGTTATGAGGCTTTACTACCAAAACTCTATTCTGTACATAACAAGCAGTATTTATTGCTTCATCCTAAAAGTTTGTTGGTAATTTAGAATCTTTAAGCATAGTCCTAGCAGCCTCAATAAGTGTCCTATTTCTCTTCTCAGCAACTCCATTTTGTTGAGTCCTAGAAACACTAAACTGTCTTTGAATACCCTTCACTTCACAGAACTGGTTCATTTCCTTATTCTTAAACTCAGTCCCATTGTCACATCTTATCACTTTTACTTTTAGATCAATTTGGTTTTCTATTCTAGTTATAAAGGCCTTAAGGATCCCACTAGTTCCATCCTTAGTTGCTAAAAAGAAAACCCAAGTGAATCTACTATAGTCATCAGTGACAACTAGGCAATACATTTTCTTCTTTAAACTCTTAACAAAGGTAGGTCAAAATAAGTCCATATGAAGAATTTGAAATGGTTAGCTTATAGAGCCCATAGTCTTGGTCTTACAAGAGGCTCTGTGCTGCTTTCCCTTCTGACAAGCAACACAGTTTTCATTTAGGTCAAAAATCTTGGAAGGTAGACCTCTTACAAGATTTCCATTCACAATTTTGTTAATAGTTTTAAAGTTCAAATGGCCAAGCCTTCTATGCCAAAGTCTAGACTCATCAGATGTAGCCTTAGCAAATAGGCATGTCAAACCACCCCTAGGAACCATGTTCTTTAGGTCAACACTGTATATATTTTCTGTCCTTGGAACTCTAAGCAGGATCTGAATTTCATCAATCAAATTAAAGTTTGGGGATAAGATGATACTCTCAGTCTTAGTGAAAAGAACACTATTCTTTTTATCACACATCTGTGACACACTAAGGAGGTTAAACATGAGTTCTTTGACAAAGTACACATCTTCAATGTCAAAAGAACTGGTTTTAATCTTTCCCTTCCCAATGATCTTACCACCCCTTGGATTGCTTCCAAAGGCTAAATATCCTCCATCAATAGGTACATACTCAAAGAGATAGGACATGTTCCCTATCATGTGCCTAGAGCATCCACTGTCAATAACTCCTCTATCCAATAAGTCCACCTGTGGATTGCCCTGCACATAAAATAAGAGAATTAGTTTCTCTTGGGGACCCAAGCCATGATAGACTTAGATCTACCTTGTGTATCCATGTAATCAAATATTTTAAGAACATACGATGCACTGTTGTCTTTGGAAACATGGTCTAAATCAGGTCTTTTTGGTCTCCAAACCCAACATGTAGAGGCCTTAACAGCAGCGACCTCATTACCCATAACAGCATTATTAGTTAATTTTGGCTTAGTAGCAATTACTTTTCGCCAAGCAGTAGTTACAGGTTTTCTATAAGCAATATTTACTTTTTGTTTATTCCTGTTGTTTATAGATGTTGTTTTCCTCTCAATGGGTCTATACATAGTTGAATGTGCCTTTTTCAAAAAATAGGTCTTTAAATGGGCAGCATTAACTAGTGGTTTTGTGGTAGCCGTAATAACAGATCTAGCAGTATTTACATTTTTCAATCCTGATCTCATTAAAACTGCTTTTGGAGCAAAAGAACTTTGAGTATGAGGGTGAGCTAAATTAGCAAAATTAGAATGATTCACCCTTTTAGCATAGTTCCAATTAGAACTTTCACAAGTAAAACAAGGCTTATTATTCATAACAAAATCACTTCCTAGTCTATCAGATATCATCTTGTTCCAATTTCTCTGAATTTCCTCTACGACTAGAAGTGTTCCTATTACAGACTCTATTGTTTCTGCATTTTCTCTAGCAGCATTTTCAGAAAGAGTTTTATTTTTGACCCTAGACTTGACATTATCTTCGTCATCATTATCAGACACCCAATCCTCAATCACTGGTGCCTCTAACTCTCTTCCATCCTGCTTAGACTCTCCTCCATCAACACTCTTATCTCTAGGGATGTCAGATACTTTTTCCTTATTGGCATCACTATTCTTTTCTTCCCTTGTAAGAGACAAATCAGGCAAAGGGAGACATCAGGCAAAGGGAGACAAACGTTTCCAGAGGCATGAGGTGAAACTTCATTATAAACTATTCCAGTCTTATATCATATACCTTTCATCCTATTATAGATATGTGTATCTATCATATTTTTAACCCCTTTAGAATTATTTTCCCATCTTTCCACATGTAGTTCAATGCCATCTTTTTCTTCTTGAACTTTTTATTTTTCTGTTTGAACCTGATATAATTTAGTTTTAAGCTCATTTATGGTTTGATCTCTAATATACACTTTAACCTCTAATGTTTTAATCTTTTCACATAAAACAAGTTCATTAGATTTGAAGAATTCTAGTCTAGCTTCAACACTTTTTAAACCTTACTTATAGCCTAAAAGTAATAATTTAGCATCATCAAGTTCTTTTGTTACTTTATTATAATCATCTTTCAAAAAACATGAATTTGAACAACATGATTCAAAGGATACCTCAGAATCTGATCCCTAAGAGTTGGAGGATGATGAGTATGCCATGAGAGCATAGTCAGTAGGGCCTTCTACAGCTTGGTCACTCCAGTCATATCTCCAAGCCCATCACAAGACACCAAGGCAGTTTTGGTTGTTGTCTCTTAACCTGGAATAGTTCTTCTCTCCACCTCCCTTGATCTGTTATCCTGTGATCTTGGGAACCTATATTCCCTTGAAAAATGACCTTTCCTTTTGCAGTTGTAGCACTTCACTTTAGACTTGTTAAAGACCACCTATCAGTGCCATTCATCTGTAGACTCCTACCAGTCCTCTAAAGAAACCTCCTTACCCTCAGAGTCAGCATAGCCATTTGCCACCTTATATCCGTCTCCTACATGTCATCAGGATGGATCTAATTAAGATCCTCATTAGCCAATTAAGCAGTAGTGCCTGAACTGGAAAACAAGGAATAAACAATTGCATCATTAAGGTTTTCACTTCCAACAAATGATCCAGATGTGCTAGCAGCACTAACGTCCTTAGCAGTAGAATTGTTAGCCATAGTGCTGCTGGAAGAAACAAATGCCAAGTTTGTTGAACTAGAGTTTGAACTTGACTTTTGTTTAACTTCATCTTCAAAAACCTTGAGATTATTGCGAAGATCATCCAAGGTTGACTTTTCTAGTTCAGGTTTGTTCCTCCACACAATAGCATGTGTGTTCCATTCAGTTAGAAGACTTTCCAATAATTTTTGGTTTAAATCTTCTTTTCCAGTCACCAACCCACAAGCTCTAGTTGGCTAACGAGCTTCTACAACCTGTTGCAAATTTCATCAAGAGTTTCACCACTTGACACAGAAAAATTTGCATACAGCTGCTTGAGAAGATTCTTCTTATTCTTCTTAGTAGCATCATTTCCTCCAAATTTATTCTCTAGAATCAACAGCTTTGCATCCTTGATGGAATTGAATGATAAATGGTATTCATCAGGAATGGCCATTGATACGCGTACAACGCGCGTTCGGGGTTAAAGGAACTGATAAGGATTTAAAAGGTACCATTTTGAGGGGTCATTTAAGCCCTTAATTGATCACTTTTGTATCCGTTACTACCTAATTTCATTCCTTTTTACTCTTTAGGTCTCTTGAAGGCAAATTGCTGGAATCACACTTATTCGGACGAAAAGGCGCGAATATATGAAGAAAATGGCCAAATTCAAGAATCGAGACACTCAGGCTACTGAAACTGAAGGGGACGGCGTCACTGCTTAACTGCGACGCTGTCGTGCACATTTTGTGACGGCTCAGTAGCCAAATTGCTTAATATCAAGTGACGGCTTTAGGTTTTAAAAGAGTAGGGAGTCGCAGCTCAGACGGCCTAGATTTGATCCAGACGACGTCAGAGATTAAAGGCGACGGCGTCACGGACATAAGGTGACGCCGTCACAACGCTAACGTGGCCAAGACGAAACCCTAATGATGGCGACCCGACGGCGTCACAACCTAAAGGGTGACGTCGTCGCATTTGTAACATTATATATAGAAACCGAATTTTTCAGTTTTTAGTGTGTAGTTTTGTGGAGTAAAAACCTAAACCGAACCAAGGCTGTCTTGTACAGTATTTTAGGGTTCCATACCCTATCTTACATCAAGATAAGTGTTTTACTTCATTAATCCAATTAGGTCTTCAATTATTTGTGTGTATGCTTGCATGTTTCCCATGTCCGGCTAATTTACTTGTGTGTTTGCTTAGGGAATATGAAACTTGATTATTGAATATTGATTGGTTGTCTCTTATCTTAATTGTTAATGATCTAGTATTGCGATAGGTCATTAGTTGTGTAGTTAATGCTTGATTAATCTTTGTGAACCTTAGCTTATAGTTACCTAGAGTCATTGTAGGCTAAAATATCTGAAGAGTACCTTAGTGTTTAGTTTATAAATCCTAGAGATTTTGTAGGAAAGAACCTTTGGTAGTTTCAAAGAGTTAGGGATAAACGCATACCCTACGACCTTAGACACACAACGCGATTAAGAATAAGGTCGTGACAATTCAACCATCAATAGGAGATAATTAAGGAGTAATAAAACCTAAGTAAACACATTTTTTAAATCATCATACTAGCACACAATATGTAGACATAGACTACCCACTAGTTAGATTAGATAATTAGATAAAAGTAGAGTAATCGGTAGAAATACCACCCCCCAAATCCAAAACCCGAGATTCGTAGTTTCCATTTTCTAAAAAACATAAAAAGCACAAAAATAATCTTCCTCAACCCCAACCTTAGAGTAGTAATTCTCAACTAGCATTCCTATTACCCTAGAGAACGATATCAGTACCCGTGGCTTACCCTAATACTACACTACAGCGATTAGGTTCACTGCCTAGGGTGTTGAAAAACTTTCTCGACGAAAAAGAAGTACCTTTGACCCCGAACGCGCTTCGTAAAGCGTCATCAAGTTTTGGCGCCGCTGCCGGGGAATAGAATAGCTAGTTAGATTTCTATCTCGTTTAGGTTTCCTTACTTGATTCCTATCAAGTAAGCTTTGTTTTTTTTTTCTCATTTTTAGCTTTCTTGTAGTCTATCCCCCTTCTTTGTGTTTGTGTTCGTTAAACCCTTTTCATTTGTCGCTATGGCAAGTGAAGTTGCATTTGAATCATTAACAAATGAGGAACAATTGAATTTCGCAGATTGGATTGCTTTTTATTGTTCCAATGAATTTGTGAGTGATCTTAGAGATATCCAAAAGGAGACGGGTGTAAGGTTGGATGGATTTGATAAATTTTGTGCTTGTGTGGCTTCTATTCAACAATCATTGTTTGAATCAACTCCTTTTAGTGAGACCCTCTGGAAAAATTTTGAGAAAAGCCTCCTAAGCATAAACGATCAGTTGTCACAATTTGAGGAAATGGATAATGAGGATTTATCCAACCTTAGGCATCATGATCAAAAAGACCTAGTTTTTAAGAACATAGAACCTAAACCCGAACAAGATTGTGAGATGGTTATAGTTGAACTACCTAGTTGCATGCTTGGGATAGATTTCACCAAAACATATGACACACGTGAGGAATCTGTTGGGAATAATCTATTACCACGGATAGTTGTGGTTTACACTGCTTGGAATACACTAGCAGTGGAAACGTATTACCACTGCTGGTACATTATTACCACTGCTATTAGATAACGATTAGGAAAACGTGTTTAGATAAGTATAGAATAGATTTTGTGTATATTCTATATTGTTAGCTTTATACTTATCTTGTAAAGGACTCCTTGGTGTATAAAAGGAGGTCCTAGGTCATTGTCTTAGTAACTTGTCTAATTATCTACGTACTATTCACAAAGGCTTCAAGGTGTAACCCTAGTGTTGGAGCTTAAGTTTTGTGTTTATTTTGTGTTTACTAGCAATACATAATACAAACCGTCTTCTAAGTATTACTAAGTATATTCCGCGTGCTTAATAATATCATACAAAATATCATTGACACAAGGTGTGTGTCCAAATCCATCAAGTGGTATCAGAGCGAAGGTTCTGATATTTTGTTTTAGAAGATCCAGGGAATAAGCTTAACCTAGTCACTCAATTCAATGGAGATGGAAAACAACCAGTCCAACTCTTCTACACCAAGGCTACCTAAGCTCGAACTTAATGAGTTTGAGATGTGGAGGATACTGATTGATCAATACTTTCTCATTCAGGACTATGCTCTATGGGAGATCATTCAAATTGGTGATTCTTTCAATCCTGTGACTAGTACTGTGAAGGTTGGTGACACAGATGTTATGAAAATTTATGTGCCTGAATCCAGTATTGAAAAAGCACTAAGGAAGAATTATCTTAAGGCTATAAGTTTGTTGCTGATGACTCTTCCTAGAGACCAGATCATAGCATTTAACAAGTTCAAGACTGCTAAAGAACTGTTTGAAGAGATCTGCTCAGTGTTTGGTGGTAATGATGCTACAAAGAAGACTCAAAAGACATTGTTGAAGCAAAGTTATGAAAATTTCTCTGCCTCAAGCAATGACTCACTTGATAGCATCTTCACCAAACTTCAGAAGATTGTTACACAACTGACTGTGTTTGGCATTGAGGTAGAAAAGGAAGACCTCAATTTGAAGTTTCTAAGAAGTTTGCCTTCAGAGTTTCAAACTAATGTTACTGTCTGGGAAAACAAAGCAGATATTGAAACAATGAAGCTCAATGATCTTTACAACAACTTTAAGCTCATTGAACAAAGACTGAAGAAGGATGGGAAACTTAGTACAAGCTCAAGCAGCTTGGCTTTAATGTCAACCTCTGTTGACAGTGATGATTCTGAAGATGACAGTGATGATGATATTGCCACTGCTGGTTCTACAGTTACCACTGGTAATGTTAGTGTTACCACTGCAGGTTCAAAGAAGAAGGTTGCTGGTATTGGAGATCCTACCTTTTATGCTTTTATCTCCACTCAAGTCAATGGCTCTATTTTAACTCATGAAGACATAGAGCAAATTGATGAAGATGACTTGGAAGAGATGGACATAAAATGGCAAATAGCTCTGCTTAGCATGAGAGCTAGGAAATTCTACAAGAAGACTGGAAAGCCTATTCACATCAATGGTAGTGAAACTACAGGCTTTGATAAGAAGAAAATGGAATGTTTTAACTGCCACAAGTTGGGACACTTTGCTAGAGAATGTAGAAGACCAAATACCAAGGACACCAGATCTACTTGGTACAAGCAAAAGAAGGAACCAACTGTGGAAAAACCAAAGACAATGTTGGCTATTGATGGTGTGAGCTATGATTGGAGTTTCATGGCTGATGATCAAGAAGAAGAACATTCAAATGCTGCTCTTATTGCTACTGAATTTGCTCTCATGGCTTTCTCTGACTCTGAGGTACAAAACTTTGAAAGTTGTTCTAAAACATGTAGGGCTGCTAGAGAAGTTGAAAGGCTTAATGATTTATATTCTAATGAAAGACAAGAGTTGTATACGGCTAATTATATTGTGTCTAACCTTAGGAGAGCTATAGCTGTACTGGAAACTCAACTAAAGCACTATCAAGAAAATGAGTCAAAATACAATGATGATATGATTCTTCTTAGAAGAGAGGTAGATCATACAAAAGCTGTGAATGAAGCATACCAAAAAGAGTTTGAAAAGCTTAAAGAGAAAACTGAGAATGTTAATTTATTTGTTGACACTTTGTATTATCAGTCAAAGTCAATTGATAAAATTTGGAATGCTCAAATCATTAATAAAGCTAAGTCTAGTATGGGTTATAAAACAGTGCCTCCACCACTAAGAGGTGTTCCATCACCTCCAGGTATAGATTTAGCTCATACAGGACTAGAAGAGTTTAAGGATCTTGAAAGAGAATATGGTCCTTTAAAGGACACAACTGTGAAAATTGAGAATGAAGTTAAGCATGATAATGATGTTTTTGAGAGTGCTAGTGACTCATATGTTGTTGATGAGAATGTTAAAAAGAATGTAGAGACTTCTATCCCAAAAGTTGTTAATACTGTTACAAAGGAACCTAGGAAACCAGTTAATAAACCTAGACCAACTGTAAGGTATGCTGAGATGTATAGGAACAAGCCTACAGCTCCTAGGGGTAACCAGAGGAGTTGGAATCATGTTAAATCTCTACAAATAGGTAGTGATTTTGTGATGTACAACAAAGCATGTTATATCTGTGGTAGTTTTGATCATTTACATGCTTATTGTGACTATCATAATGGGAGAAGGGAAGTCCATGGAAATAAAAGGGTGGAATCTAACAGGTTTCAAAATAATGTGCACCCTAATTGCAAAATGGTCCCAAGAGCAGTTCAACTAAGAAGTGACCTCAAAACATTTTTCACTGCAAAAACTGTTAACACTACTCACCCTAAGTCACCTGTTAAAAGTGCAATGTCCAAAACAACTTTTGCAAAATTTACAAAAACAGGGAAAGGAACTCTTCAAACTAAAAAGGTTCATTACAACCAAAAGTGGGTGCCTAAAACTAAATCAACAGTCTCCACTGCTCATTCAAAAGTTACCGCTGCAAGGGTTGTAAACAAGAAAAGGGGGGACATGGGCAATGTTGTGAAGGCCTCAGCACGTTGGGAATGGAAACCTAAAGGAAATACCTCTACAACCAATCCTAATGGTGTATCGATGACCTTTGATAGATTTAACTATATTGATACACGAGGCAGATCCAAGTCAATCATGGCTTGGGTCCCCAAAAGAAACTAACTATTTCTTTTATGTGCAGGAACATCCAAGAACAAAAAGATCAGATCAAGGATATACAGATAGTGGGTGTTCAAGACACATGACTGGCAACAAGTCCTATCTTTCAGATTTTGAACATTATGATGGACAGTATGTCAGTTTTGGAGGTGGAGTTAATGGAAAAGTTGCTGGTAAAGGTGTAATCAAAACTGGTAACTTGGACTTTGAACCTGTGTACTATGTAAAAGAGCTTAAGTATAATCTTTTTAGTGTGTCACAAATGTGTAGATGAACAATGTTCTTTTTACCAAAGATATGTGTTTTGTTCTCTCTAAGGATTTTAAGATGCCTGATGAAAGTCAGATTCTTCTTAAAATTCCTAGAAAAGGCAATCTATATAGCTTTGATATGAACAACATTGTTGCTAAAGATGATTATGCTTGCTTGGTTGCAAAGGCCATAGTGGATGAATCCATGTTATGGCATAGAATACTTGGTCATGTTAACTTCAAAACCATTAATAAGATTGTCAAAGATGGTTTGGTAAGAGTTCTACCTCAGAAAAGATTTGAAAATGACCAAACATGTGTGGCTTGTCTTAAAGGCAAACAACACAAAGCTTCTTGCAGGTCAAAGCTTGTTAACTCTATTGCTCACACACTTCAAATGTTACATATGGACTTATTTGGTCCTACACCAGTGAGCATTTTGAATCTCAAGAAATATTGTCTTGTAGTGACTGATGATTTTAGCAGATTTACATGGGTTTTCTTTCTAAATACAAAGGATGAAACAATTGGCATCCTTAAGACCTTTATCACTGAAGTAGAAAACCAATATAATTTGAAAGTGAAAATCATCAGGTGTGACAATGGGATAGAATTTAAGAATAGAGTTTTGGATGATTTTTGCAGAGACAAAGGTATTAATAGAGAATTTAGTGTTGCTAGAACTCCTCAACAAAATGGTGTTGCTGAGAGGAGAAACAGGACACTTATTGAGGCTGCTAGAACCATGTTGGCAGATTCAAAATTGCCAATCACTTTTTGGGCTGAAGCAGTTAACACTGTATGTTATGTGCAAAACAGGGTTTTGGTGGTAAAATCAAAGAATAAGACACCTTATGAGCTATTTAGAGTAAGACCTCCTATTTTAGACTTCATGAGACCATTTGGATGTCATGTTACAATTCTCAATACCATTGATTATCTGGGAAAATTTGATGAAAAAGCTGATGAAGGGTATTTTGTTGGGTATTCCATGGTTAGTAAATCTTTCAGAGTATTCAACTTAAGAACCCAAAAGATTGAAGAGAATCTGCATGTTGAGTTCCTGGAAAACAAAGTGAATGTCAAAGGAACTAGTCCAGAAAGGCTGTTTGATCTCGATTCTCTAACCAGTACTATGAACTATGTGCATATCTTTACAGGTACATCTTCTTATGATTTTGCAGGTTCAGAAGAGTTTCTTGATGATGATGAACCCAGCAAGGATCAAGTAGATGATCAAGATGAATTCAGTTTGCCTCTTTGGGACTATGCAGATAATGGAGATATTTCAAAGACTGGATATGCTCATCCTTCTAATGATTCTGAAAAGGAAGGAAGAAGCAACATGAACACTGAAGATCCTAAAAGCAGTGAAAATTTTAATTCCACTGCTAGTCCAGAAGTTTCCACTGCAACAACAGAAATGGAAAATACAACTCCAGTTACAGAGGAAGCTCAAGCCAATGATGTTGAAATCTCGAATATGCCAAGTGAGATTGCAGTTCCTTAGACTCCCCATACTACAATTCATAAGTCACATCCTCTTGAAAATGTGATTGGGGCTGTCAATTCACCTGTGAAGACAAGGAGACAAACAAAGCTGTCTGATATTCATGGATTCATTAGTGAAATATATGAATCTAAAACTCATGAAGGCAAGAATGAATGTCTCTTTCTGTGTTTTCTGTCACAAATGGA
This sequence comes from Chrysanthemum makinoi, assembly GCA_910596185.1. Lineage (NCBI taxonomy): Eukaryota > Viridiplantae > Streptophyta > Magnoliopsida > Asterales > Asteraceae > Chrysanthemum > Chrysanthemum makinoi. The sequence goes on along the minus strand of OU343222.1, from coordinate 30,030,976 downwards.
GCCAAAGAATGTTTACAAGGCACTTGAAGATGAAAGTTAGGTGGAAGCAATGCAAGAAGAGTTGCTCCAATTCAAGCTTCAAAAGGTTTGGGAGCTTTGTGATTTACCTTCTGGTAAGAAGGTAATAGGTACTAAATGGGTGTTTAGAAACAAGAAAGATGAAAGAGGAATTGTTATCAGAAACAAAGCTAGACTTGTGGCTCAAGGATACACTCAGGAGGAGGGTATTGACTATGAAGAAGTGTTTGCCCCAGTTGCACGAATTGAGGCAATTAGGCTGTTTTTAGCCTATGCATCCTTTATGGGCTTTAAAGTTTATCAAATGGATGTAAAGAGTGCCTTTCTTTATGGGCAGATTGATGAGGAGGTTTATGTTTCACAACCTCTAGGCTTTGAAGACCCTGAATATCCTGACAAAGTGTACAGGGTTGTTAAAGCTTTGTATGGCTTGCATCAAGCACCAAGGAAATGGTATGAAACCTTAACTACTTATCTTCTTAATAATGGGTTTCATAGAGGAAGAGTGGATCAAACTTTGTTCATCAAGAAAGACAAGAATGATATATTGTTAGTTCAAGTATATGTTGATGATATCATTTTTGGATCTACAAAGACAGAGATGTGCAAAGAATTTGAGAAGCTAATGAAGGAAGAATTCAAGATGAGTTCTATGGGTGAACTTACATTCTTTTTGGGACTTTAAGTTCTACAAAGGCAAGATGGTATTTTCATCAATCAAGATAAATATGTGGCTGAGATACTAAGGAAGTTCAAGTTTACTGATGCAAAGTCATCTAGCACCCCAGCAGACAAGACTACACATCAACTCTTGAAGGAAAATAGTGGTGAAGCAGTTGATGTGCACATGTACAGGTCTATGATTGGTTCTTTGATGTATCTTACATCATCTAGACCAGATATTATGTTTGCAGTGTATGCATGTGCAAGGTTTCAAGTCACTCCCAAGTTCTCTCACTTGACTGTTGTAAAGAAGATTTTCAGATATCTTAAAGCATTTCCCACTCTGGGATTGTGGTACCCTAAAGAATCTGCTCTAGATTTGGTTACTTACTCTGATAGTGATTATGCTGGAGCTAGCTTGGATAGAAAATCTACAACCGGTGGATGCCAATTTCTTGGCAACAGATTAGTGTCATGGCAGTGCAAGAAACAAACAATGGTGGCAAATTCATCAATTGAAGCAGAGTATGTGGCTGCTGCAAGTTGTTGTGCTCAAGTTCTATGGCTTCAGAATCTACTTTTGGACTATGGGTACAATTTCATGAATACCATCATTCATATTGACAATAGCAGTACCATTTTCATTATTAAGAATCATGTTCAACACACAAAGACCAAACATATTGAAATTAGACACCATTTCATTAGAGATTGCTATGAAAAGGGACTAATTCAAGTTGTCAAAATTCATACTGATGACAACTATGCTAATTTATTAACAAAAGGCCTTGATGTAGGAAGATTTCAGTACTTGGTAACAAGTATTGGAATGCTTAATCCATAAACTTTGTGTCTAATGTTCTCTGGTGTTGAGGGGAGGTTGTTGGGTACTGACATTATTGTATGAGTTTGTATATGTTTGCTTAAGTTTTAATGAAGCTTTGTTGGAGTTGATTTTAAAAGGTGTATAACTGAGATACACAAAAATGGTTATTGATTCACCATGTCTAATCCGCATAAAAATCAACTAGTACAGAGCAAACGGCTACTGGTAAAGACTTGACAAATCCGTTTATGGTTGATAGTTTACCAAAAACTATATGGTTATCGACTCACCATATTCTTTATGATTAAGAGTTGGCTAGTCCATAGCAAACGGCTCATGGTAAAGACATATCAAATCCGTTGATAGCTGGTAGTTTGCTAAAAACTATGATAAGAGTAGTCCAGTTTTCATACGTTTTTCTTTACCACTGCTCTTTGAAATTTTTGTGAAAAATTTCCACTGCTAGTTCACAGTTACCACTGACAGTGTTATTTTACCACTGTTGTTCTAGCCGTTACAACTGATTATGTCAGTAACAAATTTTTTACTAGCCGTTGAAAGAAAACACTTTCCATAAATATAGGGTAAGTTTTTAGAAGATTATTTACTTTCTTAATTATACTTTATCCTCTAAAGATAAATATTTTCTAAAGATAGTCGTTCTTGCGCAATAAGCTTAACCCTAACCCTATATATCATTCTTTTTCAATTGGCTAGCTATTCCTTCAATTCTTACTGACATAATATTGTTTTTCATCAAAAGTTTCTATGGCACCATTAAAATTTGCTGATGAGCACAACCAAGTGGCCTACCTACAAAAGTCAAACGAGAAGAGCGGCTCTGTTTTTCATCAGATTGTGGACTTTCTCAATACTACCCATATAAGGTATGCTTTGCTTTTAAAACTCACAATCTATATCTCTCAAATCAAACAGTTTTAGACTTCTACTCAGTCCATAACACTTGAAAATAGAGATACACATGAAACAGTGGATGTTGTAAGAGCCACTGTGGATGGGGTAACTGTTGATGTTACTGAGGCATCCTTGAGGAGAGTTCTCCAATTAGATGATCTCAATGGTCTCATCACATTCCCTATGCCAGAAATTCATGATATTTTATCATCCATGGGGTATGATACCACTGATAAAAAGGCTACTTTCAAAAAGAGTGGTTTTTGTCCCCACTGGAGATTTTTGATACATACTCTTTTGCATTGTCTCAGTCCAAAGAAAACATCTTATGATCAATTTAGTTCAACCATGGGTTATCCTTTGGTTTGTCTAGCCACTGATAAGATTTTCAACTGTTCAAAATATATTTTTACAAGTATGACTGGCAATGTAAAGAGTTCAACAAAAAATTTAATGTATCCAAGGTTTGTGCAAGTAGTGCTAAATGAGTTTCAACTGCAATCCCATACTAATGTTTATAAAATCAGTTGTCTAAAGCCTAAAGTTTTTCAAAATATGAACAAAGATGGCAACATGATTTTTAAACCTCTCCTTCCTCAAATGCTTGCTAAGATTACATCTGAACAAAACACACCCATAATCTCTGTTCCCAACATTGATTATACTCCACAAGTTTCTCACACTTATGAGAGAAGGTCTAAACAGCCAACTCCTCTCATAACAACACAACATGTTTCTAAACCTTTTGGTCTAGGAACAAGCAGTGGTGGTTCTAGACTTCAACCTAGTCTAACTAGGGAGGAATCTGAGCCATTGCCCCATGATTCACCTCTCCCAACAGGTCACACAGTTGGAAGTGATGAGGGCAGTGGGCAAAAAATGGAATTGATGGTTTTGTGTACCAAATTAGTCAAACAGGTTGAATCTCTACAGAAGGACTTGGCACATGTCAAGAAGTAGCATGCCAAGGATGTTAAACATTTAAAAGAGGAGATTCAGACCTTGAAGGAAGAATTGCAGGGATTGAAAAAGCACAGGAAAACTGCAAAGTTGGTGATCTCATCTTCATCCTCACCTAATGATGATAACTCAGCTAGTTTTGATCAAGATTTGGGTAATTCTCCCAAACAGGGGAGGAAAACAGATGCTGAAACTCAGGGGAGGAGAATTGATTTTGAAGATGAAGGTGTTTCTAGTAAAGGTGCAGAGGAAGCTGATACTCAAGGAAAGCAACTAGAGCAAGACATTTTCTGTACTGCAACTGATTTTACCACTGATTCAATTTCCACTGCAGAGCCAGTACTTGCCACTGATGATCATGAAGTTGCCACTGCAAGTGAAGAAGTTGATAAACAAAAGAAAGATAAAGGTAAAGCAGTTATGGAAAGTGAAGAGCAACCTGGAAGGAAGATTTCTAAGAAAGAACAAGGACAGATTGCTCTTGATAGAGAAATTGCTGAAAAGTTTAATGAAGAACAAGTTGCTAGAAAGAAAAAGCTTGAAGAATTGGAAGTTGCAAGCTTTTTGGAGGATAGATTGGAAAATACAATTTCCACTGTTCAACCTACAATATTTAGAGAGAAGATTCCAGAGTTTAGTTATGTTCCTACTGAAGAAGATATTGAGTTCTTGATTGCTAATAATCCAACAGTCAAGAAGAAGGCAATTTACCTACTTGTTGATATGTCCTTAACTGAAGATCAAAGAACTGCTCAGTTGAAGGATTTTATTCAAATGAAGAACAATCAAGCACTTCAAGATGTGATTAGTACAGTCAGAAAGGGTCAAAAGAAACAAAGACAACCAACCAAGGCACAAATTATTTCATACATGAAGACTTATTGTTGTCATGTTGGTGGTTGGAAGAAGCATCAATTCAAAGGAATGTCTGATAATCAAGTTGAAGGTATCTACTACAGAGTTCAAAAACATGATAAAGATTTTATTTCAATGGGCTCTGAAGAAGAAGCTAGAAGATTTCTTGGATTGAAGAGAAAGGCCAAAGAAAGTGATTCTCAAACTGTTAAGAAGACTAAAGTTGCTGAAGAACAAGAAATTCCTACTGAGAAATTCACTGAAGAACAATTGACTGGAATGATTGTGATTGTAGAAGAAGATTTTTATCCAGAACCACTGCAAAGATGACCTTGACACATTATGGAAGTTAGTTCAAGAAAGGTTTGATGCTCAAGATCTCAAAGATATGAAGGAGATGCAGTTATGGATAAATCTTAGAAGGCTCTATGAACCAAATGTTGATGATGATTTCTGGAAATTCTCATGCACATGTCCTAGTACTAAATGGTTTTATTATGACTCAAGTGAAGTTCATCATGTTTCTACAGCAAATGGAGTAGATGCATTCATGCTTGCTGAGAAAGAATATCCACTCAGAGCTGGAACTCGCACAATGATGTTATGTTCAACAATAAGAGTTCATGAAGACAATGAGAAGGTCAGAGCATTGTTACATAGGCTTCAAGATCAATGTTCAAGAGCTATTCAGAAGTTGAGAAAGAAGTAAAGTGTTTGATTGAATTCCCCAAATCCTTGAAGATAATGCAGATTGAAGAAACTTACTGATTTGCAGAGAAATCATAAGTTTAGGGGAGGATTGTTGGGAATAATCTGTTACCACGGATAGTTGTGGTTTACACTTCTTGGAATACACTAGCAGTGGAAACGTATTACCACTGCTGGTACATTATTACCACTGCTATTAGATAACGATTAGGAAAACATGTTTAGATAAGTATAGAATAGATTTTGTGTATATTCTATATTGTTAGCTGTATACTTATCTTGTAAAGGACTCCTTGTTGTATAAAAGGATGTCCTAGGTTATTGTCTTAGTAACTTGTCTAATTACCTACGTATTATTCACAAAGGCTTCAAGGTGTAACCCTAGTGATAAGCAAAATCACTCGTATTATTCATTAATAATTTTGGAGCTTAAGTTTTGTGTATACTAGCAATACATCATACAAACCGTCTTCTAAGTATTACTAAGTATATTCCACGTGCTTAATAATATCATACAAAATATCATTGACACAAGGTGTATGTCCAGATCCATCACTAATGACGGCGACCCGACGACGTCACAATTAAAGAGTGACACCGTCGCAGTTTGTAACACTATATATAGAATCCGAATTTTTCAGTTTTAGATAGGTAGTTTTGTGGAGTAAAAACCTAAACCGAACCAAGGCTGTCTTGGGCAGTATCTTAGGGTTCTATACCCTATTTCATAACAAGATAAGTGTTTTACTTCATTGATTCAATCATGTCTTCAATTGTTTGTGTGTATGCTTGCATGTTCTCCATGTCCGGCTAATTTACTTGTGTATTTGCTTAGGTAATATGAAAGCTAGTTATTGAATATTGATTGGTTGTCTTTTATCTTAATTGTGATTGACCTAGTATTGCGATAGGTTATTCGTTGTGTTATTAATGCTTGATTAATCTTTGTTGAACCTTAGCATATAGTTACTAGTGGAATTGTAGGCTAAACATCCAAAGAATACCTTAGTGTTAAGTTTATGAATCCTAGAGATTTTGTAGTCATTAACCTTTGGTAGCTTCAAAGAGTTAGGGATAAACGCATACCCTACACCTTAGAAACACAACGCGTTAAGAATAAGGACGTGACAATTCAACCATCAATATGAGTTAACTAGCGAGTAATAAAACCTAAGTAAACACATTTTTAATCATCATACGAGCACACAACAATAGACATAGACTACCCCTAGATTAGTTAATTAGATTAGATAATAGTATAGTAATCGTTAGAAATACTAACCCCCAAATCCAAACCCCGAGATTCGTACCTTTTCATTTTCTAAAAAACATAAAAAAGATAAAGAATTAATCTTCCTCAACCCCAACCTTAGCGTAGTAATTTCTCACTAGCATTCCTATTTCCCTAAAGAACGATATCAATACCCGTGGCTTACCCTAATACTACACTACAGCGATTAGGTTCACTGCCTAGGGTGTTATAAAACTTGCTCGACGAAAATGAAGTTCCTTTGACCCCGAACACGCTGCATAAGCGTATCATTAATTCCATGTTGTCCTATTCAAGACTGAGTCAAGGGTTCTGGGGTGAAGCTATGTTAACAACTTGCTATTTATTAAATAAAGTTCCAAAAAAAAGGAACAAGGTTACCCCTTATGAACTCTGGACTAAAAGGAAACCCAACCTGAACTATCTCAGGGTCTAGGGGCTGTAGGGCTGTTGTAAGACTCCTTGATCCAAAGCTAAAGACTTTGGGTAAAAGAGGCATTAACTGCATCTTTGTTGGATATGCTGAGCATTCCAAGGCTTTTAGGTTCTATGTTATTGAACCTAATGAATATGTTTCAATTAACTCTATAATTGAATCAAGGGATGCAAACTTTGATGAGAATAGATTCTCATCAGTCCCTAGACCAAGTCAGAGGATTCCTAATGGAACTCATGACACTGGTGTATCAAAGGTCCCTGATGAAGTACCATCAGAGGTCCCTGATGAGGTTGTGGTTCAACAACCTGAACCTGTGCTCAGAAAGAGCAAAAGGGTCAGGAATCCAAAGTCATTTGGACCTGAGTTTCAATTATACTTAATTGAAATAACAAGGGAAGAGGTCTCTGACCAATACTCCTACTGCTTCATTGTTGAGGATGAACCCAAGACATTTGAAGAAGCAATGAATTCCCAGGAAATTGCTTTCTAGAAAGAAGCAATCAATGATGAGATGGATTCCATCATGGGGAACAACACTTGGGTGTTGGTTGATCTACCTCCTGGTTGCAAACCTCTAGGTTGCAAAAGATTTTCAAAAATAAAATAAAGGTTGATGGAACTATTGAAAAGTTCAAGGCTAGATTAGTCATTCTGGGCTTTAAACAAAAGTCAGGAATAGACTATTTTGATACTTATGTCCCTGTGGCACGTATCAGTACCATAAGACTGCTGATTGCTTTAGCATCTATTAACAATCTAATTATTCATCAGATGGATGTGAAAACAGCTTTCTTGAATGGTGAACTGGATGAGGAGGTTTATATGAACCAACCTCAGGGCTTCATCTTTCCTGGCAATGAAAACAAGGTGTGTAAATTGATTAAGTCTCTTTATGGGCTAAAGCATGCACCTAAGCAATGGCATCAAAAATTTGATGAAGTGGTTTTGTCTATTTGTTATGTTCTTAACCAGTCTGACAAATGTGTATATAGCAAATTTGATGAATCTGGTAAAGGAGTCATCATTTGTCTATATGTTGAAGAATTTCTATCTCTCAGTCTCATTATATTGATAAGGTGTTGAGGAAATTCAATTACTTTGATTGTACTCCAGTGAGTACACCTATGGATACTTATGAGAAGCTGATGCCTAATAATGGCAAGGCTGTATCTCAAATTGAGTATTCTAGGGTAATTGGCTGCCTAACGTATGCCATGAGTTGTACAAGGCCTGATATTGCTTTTGCAGTGGGTAAATTGAGCAGGTATACTAGTAATCCTAGTGCTCATCACTGGCAAGAAATTCAGAGGGTACTGAAGTATCTGAAGGGAACTATGGACTATAATCTTTCATATACTGGTTATTCAGTATTAGAAGGATACACTGATGCAAGTTGGATCAGTAACACTGAAAACAATTCGTCTACCAGTGGCTATCCTACTTGGAGGAGGTGCAATTTCTTGGGCATCCAAGAAGCAAACTTGCATCACCAGTTCAACAATGGAATCTGAATTTGTGGCTTTAGCAGCTGCTGGTAAAGAAGCTGAATGGTTAAAAAACTTGCTTCTTGAGATTCCATTGTGGCCTAAACCTATAGCACCTATTTCTATCCGTTGTGATAGTGCAGTTACATTGACAAAGGCTTATAGCCGGATGTACAATGGGAAGTCTAGACACTTAGGTGTCAGACATAGTATGATTCGTGAGCTTATCATGAATGGGGTGGTATCTATAGAGTTTGTTAGATCTCAACAAAATTTAGTTGATCACTTGACGAAGGGATTAGCTAGAGACTTGGTTATAAAGTTTGCTAAAGGGATGGGTTTAAGTCCAACTTAGTCACTGAATGCTAGGACACCCAACTCCCCCCTAAGGAAACTTAGGAGCTGAGTTCAATGTGGAAAGATGAACATTCAGTGGACTAGAGCACATGTTTTATTTTACATCCCAAGGTTTTGCTCAGAACCTGCTGAAAGGAGGATGAAGTCTTTACTTCTTAATGGTTAATTTCTTTGAAAAAGTGTTTGGCAGGAGCATGAATAACGAGGAACCACCTATGTGAATGTTGAAGTTTTGCCGCTTCAGGGAGCTTTTGGACTTTTAGCTCTTACAACATTTATGAATTTAGATATGGACACATGGCTTGTATAGTGTCAGGAGCGGTTAAGTGTTTGAAAACTTGTGTGTATTTTATCTTCAGGTATTAAAATGGGTTGAAGGGTTCAATTCTTAGAACACCCTGATTCTCGAATATTTGAACGTGTAATGTACTAAGATGGAAATTCAATCCTCGGGATATTTTCGTTTATGCACATGTTTTGTTTGTTGTTTGTTGTTTGTTGTTTGTTTTCCTTGAAAAGGAAGTGAACTAAATTTGGGGAGGATTGTTAGAAATTTTAGTGCACTTGTGGGATTAGTTCACACCTGGTTTTGGGTTAGGAGGTATGGAGTGTACACCCATGAGGTCCCTGAACCCCCTGACTCAATAGTGGAAAGTACTGCTAGTGTATTGGTTACCACTGCTAATGTAGTAACTGATGGTTCCTACTGGTAGTGTTATGGTTCCTGCTGCTAGTGTAATGGTTCCTGCTGATGGTTCCTGCTGGTAGTGTTTGGTTCCTGCTGCTAGCGTAATGGTTCCTGCTGGTAGTGTTGCAGTGATTAATTTGTAACAGCTTTGACTCATTTAATTGGCGGTTATGACTGCTTTATGACCACGTTTAATTGGTCATGTAACCACTATTCCTATGATAATGGAGGCTTATTATGGGTGATTAATTGGCCGTTAATCATTCATAATGTCCATTGACTAGGAGTGAGTATTCTCTACTGTAAATAGAGATGGACTTCATCAGCATACTGAAATACATATTGATATCAAGAGAAACAAACATAAAGCTAAACACTTATAAGCAAGGGTTTTTGAATTGTGCCTAATTCTATAACCAACATTTGGTCTTATCCCAAGTAGATAATCATGTAACCCAGGCATTAGGGTCGAATAGTTTACTTTGGAAAGTGATCACACGATTCCAAGTGATATCCGGCAACCACCTAGTGGTGTTGCAGTTGCTACTGATTGTCTTAACCCTGTTCTGGGCGAATACCAACCAACAAAAAGCAAAATAAAGCATAATTGCATACACATTAATCATGCAATAATTCATAATCATATACTATCATGTAAACATCCTAAAAACAAAATTAAAATCAAAACAAAGCAAGTAAATAAAATATGCTCGGGTTGCCTCCCAAGAAGTGCTTGTTTTTGTTTGAGTCTCGAGCCTGACTCTACCCCTATTTAATGGATATTAGGGAGGTTTTCCCTGCACTTAAGATTAAGTGCAGGTGATAGTAGCGATACAGACCCTTAGGGTGGAAATATGCCATGTGAGGTGAAGGAGGTGTGTGAATGGCTTCCTTCATCCTAAAACTACCCGGACTAAATGGATTGATGGGTGGGTCTGTTCCACTTTTTTCTCCTAGATGTATGTCTAAGGATGGAAAATCGGGTAAAGGTTGAGGCTCCAGATCATCAACACTTGGAACTTCTATAGAACTTATAGAGAGGTTATGACTACAAGTATTCAAACTTATATCCTCTAATTGTGTTTGACACAAAGGTTCTGCCTCCATCGGGATTCCTAAAGTCTCTTCTACTTCTTCCGGGTAAGTCACGGGCGGTGTGTATGCCTCAAATGATGGTAGGACTTCTGGGGCACTTAGTAGGTTTTGATTTTCTATTCTATCCTCTATCTTGTCGAGATCATCTATGTATTTATTTTGTACTATGGTAGCACCTAGCCATGACATGCACCTAGGTATCTCAACTTTAACCATCTTATTCCCAAACAAACTTCTTGCCTGATCCCTTAAATTTGTTATCAATTGATCCGTAATGACGTCTGTTGGGTTGTCCCATTCATAATCATATTGGGCTAAATCCTCAATGACTTCGCATGCTTCTTCAGCATTTAATTCCCTAAATTTCCCATCTGTTGCATGGTCAATGTCCATTTGCGTATATTGGTCGATACGATTGTAAAATATTTGAAGTTGGGACCCTAAATCGAAGTGATGATGAGGGAATTTTTGGAGTAAATGTTTAAAACGAGTCCATGCATCGTAGAGAGACTCATCTTGATGTCGTTGGAACATCAAGATGTCATTTTTGAGTGGAGTGGGTGTATTTTGTGGTGGGTAGTATGATGGATTCGCGTTCTTCATAATGGATAACATAATAGTTAATGGAAATTTACGAACAAACACATAAAGAAAAGATAGACTACGAGAAAGATAATAAAAAGAAAATAAAAATCTCACTTGATAGGAATCTAGTGAGTAGACCTAAATGAAATAGAAATCAAACGTAAGCAATAACTATTCCCTGGAAGCGGCACCAAAAACTTGATGCGAGATATTGCAACCTCACAGGGAGTTTTACTTCTCGAGGGATCTCGAGAAGTTTTGCAATCCTCCAGGCAGTGTACCTGATCGTTGTAGTGTAGTATAGGTAAGTCCGGGGGATTGATCGTTCTCTAGGGGAATAGTGTCATTAGGTTGAAGTGTATGTCGAATTAAGTCTAAAGGTGAGGGATGATTAAATTTTTATTTTTATATTTTTTTAAAGCAATTAAAATTGCGGGTTTGTAGGGAAGGACGAAAGTAGTTGCTAGTCAACCAACCTAAAAGCTAATGATTAAACTAAAATGCATGAAAAGTAAATTAGGGATCTACAAGAGAAGTGAAGTGTATCTACTTATGATGTATTACTCCTTGCTAGCTCTCCAATTCTACCTACTGAATTGCCACATTCTTGTCTAATTGCTGCGTTGTGTTCCATGTTAGTCATAGGGCGGCACTAAATTCCCCAATTCTATGAATCGTAACTCTCCTCTAGAACATCCGGGATCTCCAAGTACCAAAGTATCTCCCCCGAATACCCTATTATCCTAAAGTTACAACTCACGCAATAAACACAACGATGGCCTAAGTGCACTCTCAAGCTTTTTACTATTTAGGACGTTCAAGTTCGCAACAATTAAAGAAGAATCTAGTTTTCCTTACTCTATCGTCTACCAATTAAACAAGAGACAATAGGATACAAGAATTATAAACTTAATCAATTAGACTTATTGAAATTGTCACACCTTAATGATGAAGATAGACACAAGCATCACAAAGACATCAATAAGATCTAATTGATTATATACAAGTTTCATACAATCATAAGTAAACACTAGGAGAATTAGCCAAGCATAATCAATGAATAATAAGCAACAATTATGATAATTGAAGACATGAATTAAGGTAGAATCAACAAACCATTAAAAGATGTTTATGGAGTGATTGAAACCCTCTAAGTTGCTGGAAAAATACCAACCTAAACCCTAGAATTGGACTTAGGGTTTAGGGCTTACAAAAAGTGTCGGTTTTACTGTCGGCAAGGAGTGATGTCGTCAGATCTATAGAGTAACGGCGTTGCGAAGCCTTTTTCACCAAATTGTAGATATTCTTTTTCCGGTCGCGTGGGCTTTTGAATAACCTTAATCCGAGTTCGTATGCAAAAGATATGGCCAAAACAGTATCAACTACTTCGCGCGTGTTGTGACAGTCTTAATCAGCTTGTGATGGCGTCATTTTGTAGTTGTGACGCCATCGTGGAAAACCTATGAAGCGTCTGGTGTAGAAAGATAGAGTAATGGCCATGTTGAGAATAGGTGTGACGCCGCCTCACTTGTTAGGACCAAAATATGTTCTAAGCCGTCGCTTGAGAATATTTGGATCATGCTGTGAGCGACGGCGTCGCCCTTGGAGTTAGGACGCCGTCAGGCTTTAGAAACAGCCTTGTTTTCTTGACTATGTCGTTTTCTTCATGTTTTAGCTCCTTTTTGTTCTGTGAAAACGTAGAGGGGGGTGAATACGTTACCGTTTAAAATCGTTAGATCTTTTGTATCAAATCACTTATGAAGCTTGTTATTATATGAAAGTATCAATTATTGTTTATGACTAATATAAAGCATAGTAAACCAAGTTGTCACACAAGCATCATCATCAAACCACATCATAAGCAATTATAAAAGTAAAGAGATAAAGAAAGGAAAGTGCAAACCGAACACGAGGATTTATAGTGGTTCGGTCACGGATCTCCTCTCCGCCCTACTCCACTCCCCGAGTACCCAACTCGAGAGTTACTTCACTAAATCAACAAGCTCCCTTCTCGGCGGAGAAAACCTTACAATCGTCGCTCACACTTTTTCCGGTACAAAGCTAAATACCGGGTTCTAGTTCGAGGTAGAACCAACCTAACGTCGCCTATACAATATTTCCGACACTAAGCTAGATGTCGAGTTCTTTTCAAGGGTACAACCACTCCCACTATGTTTTATGGCCCAAGATAACAAACCTTGTGTTTTATGGTACAAACACATAAACCATCTAATCTAGTTTGGTGAAAGAGTTGTGATGATGCAACAATGTTTACAATGATGATCCATGACATAAATGTCTAATGGATATGAATGACTAATCTAAATGATCTTCTTAAATAAGAAGTCTTCAATCAATGATGATATCAAGAGATCTTGAATCTTCATATGTTGATATGCTTTGGTGAATGAGGATGGCTAGATCTCTAAACTTTCCTTGGTTGATCAAAATGTAAAATATGCTTACAACAAAGATGAATGTTAGAAGCATTATGATCATGTGATGGTGAGGGTGATTGAAGTATGCTACTACATGTTTACCTATAGATCTAAGTGATGAAAGAATGTTAGAGAGAATGTATGTTGGAAGGGATGAAGATATGAGAAAACCATGGGATGGTATTTATAACCAAAAGTGGTAATCAAAAATATAATAATTTATTAGATTTGATATCTTAGAATATCTTCCAAAATCTTTCCAAAATCTTTTAAAGATTTAGATGACACTATGCATGAGGTAATAAAAGAGTGTTTTCCTTTTTATGAAAAATACATTTAAACAAATGTATATACTTATTAAAAAGGTAAGTTACTTGTAAATAAAATGTAAGTAACCTTTTGTAAAATAAAATATCTAGTTGAGTGCTTGTCAAAATAAAATATATTTTGTCAAGTGTAAGTAAACTTTAGTACTTGTATGAATATTATAGTTAGTTTACTTGTACAAATAAAAGTATATATTTGTTAGACATTTTACAAAAGATGTATTTGTATAAAATACTTGTGAATGCAAAATATAAAATGAGGTTCGAAATAGAATGGTTAACCTATTAAAATACTTAGTGACTCTAAACGTATTTTAAACATTCTAAATGATTTGTTAATGGGTTTGATCATAATGCCACATAACAAACATGTACGAACCTGTGTTGTAACATACGAGGACTTGAGACATCGAGAGGTGTTGAATGTATGTTGAGACAAATGTAATTGCAAGTAACTTGTACGTTTTACGTTATGTATTACAAGTTACATGTTTGTCATCAATCAAAACAAACGAGACTGTATAGATTAAATATCGTAATATTTGCACTAACAATCTCCCCCTTTTTGATGATGACAAAGATATGTAAACGTAATAGAAAGTAAAATGTAAAAGTTTACTTGTATCCTTACTACCTTTACATTACCTTCTCCGTTTACACTCTTCTCCCCTTTTGTCGAAAACAAAAGGCGTGTCCTTGGAGTTTAACTTAATTTCTCCCCATAAAGGCGAGCTTGCATCATCCCTAGTGAAGTTAAATCGTCTACTTCAATCCGTCCCTTGTTTGGTAGCGAATCCATGGATCAAATAAAGAGGCTTAACCTACATCAAGGTTAGTTTTATGCAACAAAATTTATGAAAAATATATGAAAAAGAAAAAGGCATAGCAATGTTAGCCTATTTTCTCCACTTTTTATCGAAGCAAAAATGCTTGTTGAAAAGTGAGAATGATGCTAAATGCGTGCATGCTCCCCCTTGACAGTTGCTCCCCCTTGTTTGAGGCGTCAGGGTATGATTAAAAACCTAAAAAACAAATATTAGTGCAAAACTATATTCGTCATTGGACGAGTAAGTGATATACAACAAAGTGTGTATAAGATGCAAAACTATTTATTGCATCACATATTCTTGGTGCAAACTTGTGATACAAGGTTAAAAAGGTTGAACTAGTTGTGGTTTCATGAACCGGTTTTAGCTAATTGATGTTTACCTATGTGTTGGTATTGTAGAGTCTAAGAGACATAAAATTTGACAAAAGACAATTATGTGAATGGATTTCTCTCCCCCTTAATTGGTGGACATCCAACATAATGTGTAATGTATCAAATAAGGAATGACAACAAAGTGTTTAGGAGGTTATTCGGGTTAACGAAAGAGATGAGCTTAGTGATGTTTTTCTGGATGATGGTTAGCATATAATGAACTTCATCCTTAAAGTCACGTACCTCTTCTCGATTAATACGAGATGATCGTATGATGAGGTATGTGGTTTCCTAATAGGTAGTGAAGAGGATTAGAGTATTGTTATAACTAAATAATGATGGAGGTGATTTTTGGAAAGCGAAAGCAAAAATTAGATTTCGAAAGAGGTCGGTTGAAAGACAAAAAATGCAAAGCCAACCCTCTAGAACTTAATTCTATATGCTTTTGAACTATATGCAAGTGTAGGGGTCCCATAAAGCATAGTACTAATCTACGTAGCAATAAAGGTGATTATACAAAATGAGCATATAAAAGTTAGAACCAAGTGAGTTAACAAATAATTTGTTATCAACCTACAAAAAAAATTTGTTAGTGACAAAAGATGTTAACATGATAGAAATCAAATGATAACATATTATATAAGCAAAAACAACACATTGCACTTAGTAGACAAGAAATCACCACACAAGATAGCATCAAAACAATCATATTATGCAAGAATACGACTTTATTCAAGACATTTCATTATGAGATTGTTTTATTGTTAGACTTAGAAACTTAAGCATACTTGGATATACAATAATCTATGTGATTAATTTGTAAGATAAAAAGGCTTCTAAAAGTTTGTCATACCAAAAGCACTTTGACAGATCATATGTGCACACGTAGCAAACAAATAGTGTGACAAGAAGCAAAAGAAGCAAGATGAAAGATTCATGCAAGCCATGTTTAAGACATAACAATTTGGAGCATGTATCATTTGGATCGTACTACACATAGATATAATGAATGCCAACTAATAACTTTCAAACACAAATATATCATATCAAAATTATCACGTATCAAAATGGCATATTATGAGTTCATAAGTAACATGTTAATCATGCTAGTAATTCAAAAGTAAGTATCATGCAAATAAAGTTTAGGTTTAAATGTTTAGTAGCATGAAACAAGAATACAAGCATTATAAAGATAAAACCGTACTAAGGTTTACACATTTGACTAGTTATCAAACACTAAGATAATGTCAAATCAACTTATCGTGTCAAACAAGAACATGTAATCAACACATGTAAGTACAATGCAAGTGGTTTTAAAAGAAAATTCATATATACTACTTGTTTGATTAGTATTCCTAAGGCGAGGCAAACTATCAATGTTTAACACTTACTTCAGGCAAGTATAGGAAAACAGATTTTTCAAGTTGGATAATGAATATGAGACTATTACTAGCGGTGCTCAATTAAGGTTAAACACGACCATTTTTACGGGTGATTCTACATACCCAACTTCTCTCCAGGAAGCAATTCAACCGTTAGGTCAAATTGAGTTTCTAGTGCAATAGGTTCTCCAGTAGTCATTCTCATGTTAGAAAGATGGGAACTCCTACTTTTGCCTATTAAAGTGCATAAAAGATGATAGTTTACCAATACTTGGCTTAATGTGAAACAACTAATATGCAATATAACTAAGGTGATGAAGATGTCATGTTATACACATGAATTTTAACAATGGTGTATTGATAAACAATATGTTTTAGTCTTGTGTTTAGAATCTAAGGTTGCTCAAATTACATAGCTAATTGTATGATCTAATGGATGACATCTTTTACGTTGAAGTGTATACTTTAAAAGTGATTTGATTATCTAAGACTAGGGAATGGAATATGTTAAATTAAGAATGTTCTCAAGAAAGCTCTTTGGAACTTTATTTGACAAGAATCTAAATAAGGTTACTAACTTCAATAGATCATGTGTATGTTCTAGAGATGTGTAGTTTTAACCTTGGATGTGCACAAGGTTTAAGCAAGGTTAGGTTATGATGTACGCTTGAAAGAAAATGGATACAAACAGTATTTTTCAACAAATGAGATTATCGCATGGGATAAAGTTATCATGCTTATGAAAATAAGTATGACAAGATGAATTGGATACACTAGTTCATAGAACTTGTTCGTTTCAAGATCATTTAGCCAATGAGGTGTAATGAAATCTCTTGTAACACAACCATTTATGTCGCAAGGAGAGAATAATGCATAGGATATACAATATCCTTTTAACAAGATGAATACTTAACGCATGATTTCTTAGGCATAATGTTTTTCAAAACATCATGTTTTCCTAAATAAAGATATGAAGCCAAAGTGCTAGAATCGGATAGTCCCATCTAAATAAACTTGGTCTCAAGATTATATTCACTAGATGATGACAAGAGGAATTCACTCGAGTTTCTTATGTATACTCCTCAAGAGTCATTGTTGCTTGGGGTGTATGATGTTGGCTTTGAGATTGAGTTTTAAAATATGTTGTTAAAATGTTGATTTAAGGTTTAACGAAATTTATGCAAAAGTTTAACGACAAAGTATTACTAATACTTTGATAATTTGTGAAGGTAGTACTACTTATACATAGTGGAAATTGACAACAATTACCAAGAGCACCATGCTCATTTGATAGTTGAGGTTCTAGCCATAATTAATTATCTAAGTCCTTATATGTGGGAAAGGATGGTTGAGTTTGTTCAAACGTGCATTTGATTCAGTACAAGTTTCGGACACAAGGGCTTTTTGAGCAATACACTCAATGAATTCAAATGATGGTAAGGATGGTGGATTGGTTGATCTAGGTGGTAGGTCTTCTAGTGTGTCTAAATAAGGATGTGGTGATGTAGGGGTTTGTTGTGCTATGGAAGTACTTAGGTTGATTATTTGTCCATAGATGTTGAACACAAAAAAGTACGGATACTAATTCTTATGGTTCATTGGTTGCTAAAACTAGTAGGTGAAGTGCTTGAAGTTTTGGTCATGTCTATGAAGCTTAGGGGCTGAGGTATAGGTTCATCTTGAAAGGGCACTTTGGTTTAAAGGATGCTCTTGGAAGTTCATGAGCAACACGTTTAATGGTGCCAAAAGATGGAAGAGGGATAGTAGGTGTCAAAGAGGGATAAGTGGCACAGTGGGTTGTTTGTTTTGGATAAGTGTTTGATTCATTTTAGGATTAGTGTTTTAACATGTGTTGTTAAAATACTTGGGTGTAGATTTTTTGGATATGACTTTTAATGACTACAATCGTAAGTCGCATATACTTGAATATTTCGGATGAAATACTTAAGTTGTCAATCCTACCTTGTTGAGACTATGGAGCTTAGATTGCACTAGAGGATAGCAAGACTCTTTAACATACATGTGAGTTATGACTTGATGTAAATGCTTATCGTCTTGGAGGATGACACATTATTTTCATGTTAACCAAGTGAGGCAATACATGTAGATAAAAAATAATATCTAAAGTCATATGTTAGACTTGTGTATGATATCTTTGCAAATAATGAGTCTGGATTAGTCTAGGTGGCAAGTCATCTAAGTTATCCGCAAATAGATGAGAAGATGTTGGTGGTGTTACACAAAGTTCGATAGGTACAAGTTTTGGAAACTTTGGTAGTGAACATAATGGTGGGTGATTTTGGTGCTGGAGTTGGAGTACTTAAGTTTAGAAAGTTCTTATCTCGAGTGGGTGCTGAGATGTTGAGAGGTGACGAGTCTGCGGATGAAGAGTTCAAGCTGACGAAGAAACAAGATTGAACGCTAATCCTACTGGTTTTCTTAAGTGTCTTGTTTGAAGGTGATGAGGCTAAGGATTTAGTCATTTTGACTTTGCTTAAAGAAATGCTAAGCTTAAGGAGAAGTAATAGTTGGAAGTGTGAAAATGACCATCCTAAATGTGTCGATTTATGGAACTAAGGATTCACGGAGATGTGTTTTATTTGATGTTAATTCATACAAAGATGATAGTTTCTAATGAGATGGAAGTGTCTAAGATCATGTCAAACATCTTAAGTTAATCCATTGAGGATGTGTTGAGTGAGATATGAAAGATATGCATTAACAACTATCCTAGAAACAAAATTTGGTAAATTAGATTGCGGGATTTAGTAAAATTCAACAACTTACCTGTAGGATCCACGACACCATTTATTAACACAGGCGGAACCCTTAAATTGGTGCCGCTTGGTCCGCCTGTACAGGTATGGCGGTACCAAAATGCATAACAGACGGTACCAACATTTTGGTGCCGTCTGATCCGTGGACACCGAAAAAGTTCACAGACCCATTTTTTAGGTGTCGGGGAGTTTTCCGAAACCTGAAATTTTGCTTAAAACATGTGACATTAATTACTTCTAGTTAGGAAAAGTCGATAACACATATACAAACATAGTGGAGCATAGACTTTGACCAAGGGCTAACGATTTTCATATAAAAGTGAACATGGGTAAAATTTGATAACACACTTGTGCTATCCACCTGCATAAACCGGTTAGCATACAACATTGTTTTAAGTCATATTATCATCCTACAAAGTAAAAACAAATAAATTACATCATACAACATTGTTTTTGTCCTTGTACCAAACGCTCCCTTAAAACCTCCATTTTTCAAAGTACTTGACTAATATACTTAGTACTCATTGCTAAGCGAGTCATGACATTTAATAAGTTATGCAAGATGTTCGTATAACCTATGGAAAGGAAGTGATCTAAGTCTATAAGTGATGGTAAAACAATTTTCCAACTAAGTGCACAAAATCTAGCAAATGTCCTATTGTGCATAAACAAGAAATCGTCAAGCAAGCGAATAAATAACATGGCAAGATTGACAATTATATTATGCAAACAAACAAGTGTAAACAACAGTTTGAAAATAAGCAAGCAACATATATTCAAAAAACATAAACAAGTGGTCATTTAGCATAGCATAACAAGAAAAACACTTTTCGTCATTTATCGTTTAAATGTGATGATGTTACCAAGCTTGATTAGTTTTCTTTAAACATATTACATAATTATTTAGTTTCAAAATAATTTATATCAATGTTCTAAAAATACCATCTTAAATTGTTTGACTCAAAATTTTGAGTTTTTATGTTAAAGCGAAACTTAATATCTTAGATATACTATAGTATTTGGTCTATTTCACATATTTAAAATTATACTCAGGCCATGAGAGTATTTTTAAATGAAAGTAGACTCAATTCCCTTTAAAATGATAGGTGGTTCGACTCCTACGGAATTACGGTTAATAAGTTATGAATTTTTTAAGTTGGCCAAAAAACTGCGTACTGTGCAGACCAAGGAACCAAAATTTAACAAGGGAGGAACCCTTTATTTGGTTCCGCCCAGTCCGTGGCCTTCACAGAATGTTGAAAAATTTACTTACTCATAGCGAAAAAGTGTAGGACTTACTAGATTTGATAGAAAAAAATATAACACACATATTTTGTTTATTATTTTTTCTAATATGACTTATCTAAACATTTAACAAAAAAATTTATAAGTATAATTAGCAAAACATTTTTCATATTATATTATGCTTCAATGGTAATTTGATACATGGATCGTGCTCCATTTTAAAAACCATTTGTTTTGAAAATAATAGCTACGAGGCTCTGGTACCAATTGTGAAAACGTAGAGGGGGGTGAATACGTTACCGTTTAAAATCGTTAGATCTTTTGTATCAAATCACTTATGAAGCTTGTTATTATATGAAAGTATCAATTATTGTTTATGACTAATATAAAGCATAGTAAACCAAGTTGTCACACAAGCATCATCATCAAACCACATCATAAGCAATTATAAAAGTAAAGAGATAAAGAAAGGAAAGTGCAAACCGAACACGAGGATTTATAGTGGGTCGGTCACGGATCTCCTCTCCGCCCTACTCCACTCCCCGAGTACCCAACTCGAGAGTTACTTCACTAAATCAACAAGCTCCCTTCTCGGCGGAGAAAACCTTACAATCGTCGCTTACACTTTTTCCGGTACAAAGCTAAATACCGGGTTCTAGTTCGAGGTAAAACCAACCTAACGTCGCCTACACAATATTTCCGACACTAAGCTAGATGTCGAGTTCTTTTCAAGGGTACAACCACTCCCACTATGTTTTATGGCCCAACATAACAAACCTTGTGTTTTATGGTACAAACACATAAACCATCTAATCTAGTTTGGTGAAAGAGTTGTGATGATGCAACAATGTTTACAATGATGATCCATGACATAAATATCTAATGGATATGAATGACTAATCTAAATGATCTTCTTAAATAAGAAGTCTTCAATCAATGATGATATCAAGAGATCTTGAATCTTCATATGTTGATATGCTTTGGTGAATGAGGATGGCTAGATCTCTAAACTTTCCTTGGTTGATCAAAATGTAAAATATGCTTATAACAAAGATGAATGTTAGAAGCATTATGATCATGTGATGGTGAGGGTGATTGAAGTATGCTACTACATGTTTATCTATAGATCTAAGTGATGAAAGAATGTTAGAGAGAATGTATGTTGGAAGGGATGAAAATATGAGAAAACCATGGGATGGTATTTATAACCAAAAGTGGTAATCAAAAATATAATAATTTATTAGATTTGATATCTTAGAATATCTTCCAAAATCTTTCCAAAATCTTTTAAAGATTTAGATGACACTATGCATGAGGTAATAAAAGAGTGTTTTCCTTTTTATGAAAAATACATTTAAACAAATGTATATACTTATTAAAAAGGTAAGTTACTTGTAAATAAAATGTAAGTAACCTTTTGTAAAATAAAATATCTAGTTGAGTGCTTGTCAAAATAAAATATATTTTGTCAAGTGTAAGTAAACTTTAGTACTTGTATGAATATTATAGTTAGTTTACTTGTACAAATAAAAGTATATATTTGTTAGACATTTTACAAAAGATGTATTTGTATAAAATACTTGTGAATGCAAAATGTAAAATGAGGTTCGAAATAGAATGGTTAACCTATTAAAATACTTAGTGACTCTAAACGTATTTAAAACATTCTAAATGATTTGTTAATGGGTTTGATCATAATGCCACATAACAAACATGTACGAACCTGTGTTGTAACATACGAGGACTTGAGACATCGAGAGGTGTTGAATGTATGTTGAGACAAATGTAATTACAAGTAACTTGTACATTTTACGCTATGTATTACAAGTTACATGTTTGTCATCAATCAAAACAAACGAGACTGTATAGATTAAATATCGTAATATTTGCACTAACATGTTCAAATATGCTTCATTCCAACATTTTGCTTCCAAAAGACCAAAAATGTGAAAATGAACGATTTTAAGTAGTAATGGATATAAAATGTGTCGATTTAGGGCTTAAATGACCCCCTAAAAACGTATGTTTTAAATCCTTGTCACACTTCATAATATACATGCAGGAAAGGTCCAGAAAAACGAAGGTAAAAAATTGTTTAAGGCTGCTAAGGGGAATCAAGGGAAGGGAAAGTATAAGTTGGCTTATGCTCCTGAGCATAAACTATCTTATGCTCCTAATCCTAATATTCCTCCACCACCCAAGAAGGATAATCCTGTAAAGGACGCAATCTGTCACCAATGTGGTGAAATAGGTCATTGGAGAATGAATTGTCCCGTGTATCTTGCCGAGTTGATGAAAAAGAAGAAACTATCTCAAGGAGCTAGCACTTCAGGTATTTTTACCATAGAACTCTATTATTTTCCTAGTAAATCTTGGGTTTATAACACGGGTTGTGGTACTCACATCTGTAATAATACTCAGGGTCTTAGGGGAAGTAGGAAGCTGAAGCCAGGAGCTTTAAGTCTGTATATGGGAAATGGTCAACGGGCAGGAGTTGAAGCTATTGGAAATTTTCATTTATGTCTCCCTAGTGGATAGTAGTTGTTTTGAAAAATTGTCATTATGCACCCTCTATTACTAGAGGAATTATTTCAATTTCATGTTTGTTTGATGATGGTTTTGTTAATCGTTTTGAGTTGAATAATACAATTTCAGTTTCTAGGAATAATGTTGTTTATTTTAGTTCTGTCCCAAGGGATGGTATTTATGAAATTGATATATCTTGTTCTAAAACAAATGATAGTTCTATGTTTGCTGTTAGCAATAAAAGATCCAAGCTCAACTTGGACTCTACTCTCTTATGGCATAGCAAGAAACGCATAGAGAAGTTGCAACATGATGGACTTCTCAACTCAACTAACATTAAGTCATTTGAGAAGTGTGTTTCATGCATGTCTGGTAAGATGGGAGAAAAACCCTATTCACATCAAGTGGAAAGGGTTAAGGATCTACTTGGACTAATACACACCGATGTATGTGGCCCATTTAGAACTGTTTCAAGATAAGGAGCAAGTTACTTCGTAACTTTTACTGACGACTATAGTCGGTATTGTTATGTTTACCTTTTGAAACATAAACATGAAGTGTTTGAGACATTTAAAATGTTTCAAAATAAAGTAGAAACTAACTCGGGAAGACCATTAAGTCACTACGTTCTGATCGTGGAGGTGATATAAGAAAGAGTTTTTGGATCATCTTAAGGAGCATGGGATTATTGACCATCACACTCCTCCTTACACGCCACAACATAATGGTGTGTCTGAAAGGAGAAATCGAACACTGCTAGACATGGTTCGATGTCAAACTACTCTTTCAAAGTCTATTTGGGATTATGCCTTTGAGTCTGCTGCACGCCTTCTCAACATGGTTCCAACTAAGAAGGTTGATAAGACACCATACGATGTATGGCATGGGCAAGCCCCTAAGTTGTCTTACTTAATAGTCTGGGGTTGTGAGGCACATGTTAAGTGTGATACACTTACCAAACCGGAAAAACTGGAACCTAGATCTATTAAGTATATCTTCATAGGATACCCAAAGGAAACAATGGGATGTTCTTTCTACCTTCCATCCGAGAACAAAGTCATTGTTGCTCAAAATGCTGAATTCTTTAAGAAAAATATCTTGGATCAGGAAGAAAGTGAAAGTCTAGAAGATCTTGAAATTATTAAAAAAAAAGATACAAATCCTTCTTTAGACACTAGCTTAGGTCATGATGAGGATGATCAAGAAATTGATGAACCCCAAAGTGATATCAATCCCATTCGTAAGTCCGCTAGGACACACCGTGCTCCAGATCGAATGTGCCTATACGTTGATGCTGAGGAACATGAGTTAGGGGATCTTGGTGAACCCAATATCTATAAAGATACATTGTTGGATCCTGAATCTAAAAAATGGCTTGATGTAATGAATGTGGAAATGCAATCCATGAAAGACAACGAGGTCTGGGACAGTTGTAGCAAATGGCTCTTCAAAAAGAAGACTGACATGGATGGTGCAGTACACACCTTTTAAGTTAGTGGGACATTTGAGCTATTAGGATTCTCATAGCTATAGTTGCGTTCTATGACTATCAGATTTGGCAAATGGATGTCAAAACTGCTTTCCTCAATGGACATCTTTCCGAAGAAGTCTAAATGGTCCAACCTGAAGGTTTTGTTAATTCGAAATATCCTAACCGAGTATGCAAGCTCAAGCGTTCTATTTATGGACTTAAGCAACCATCTAGGCAGTGGAATAAATGTTTTGATGATGAGATTAAGAAATTCGGTTTCACTTAGAATCAAGATGAGCCATGTGTATATCAGAAAGCTAGTGGGAGTTATGCCACTTTCCTAATTCTATATGTTGATGACATATTACTCATGGGAAACAACATTCCAATATTACAAGACGTAAAGTCCTATCTTGGAAGATGTTTTACCGTGAAAGATCTAGGAGAAGCTGCATATATTCTGGGAATCAAGATCTATAGAGATAAATCAAGACGATTAATTGGTTTATGTCAAAGTGCTTACATTGAGAAAATCTTGAAAAGATATTTCATGGAGAATTCCAAACGAGGAACTATCCCAATGCAAGATGAGCCTAAATTGAGTAAATCACAAGGTGCTGAGACACCTGCTGAAAAAGAGCGCATGCAAAGAGTTCCTTACGCCTCGGCTATAGGATCAATTATGTATGTTGTGAGATGTGCTCGTCCTGATGCTGCGTTCGCTCAGAACATGACAAGCCGTTTTCAACAGAATCCATGTGAACTTCACTGGACTGCTGTTAAGAATATTCTTAAGTATTTAGGTAATACTAAGGATATGTTTCTGGTTTATGAAGGTGATATGAAACGAGATCTCAAGGTTTCTTACTACACTGATCTTTGGATATCTGACAGATGTTGAGGACCTAAAATATTAGACTGGATATGTATTCGTTTTAAATAGAGGTGTTGTTGACTGAAAAAGCACAAAGCAGAGTATTTCTGCAACTTCATCTACAGAAGCTGAGTATATAGCTGCTTATGATGCATCTAAAGAGGCTGTATTGCTTTGAAATTTCATTTATGGGCTTGGCATTGTTCCCACACCCATAAATATGTATTGTGATAATACTGGAGCCATTACTATATCTAATGAAAGTGGAATCACTAAGGGTGCCAGACATTATCGCGCAAAAGTTCATTATCTTCGATAAACCATTGAAATGGGTGATGTGAAGATATTAAAAGTTCACACATATGACAACCTAGCTGATCCATTTACGAAGGATTTAGCATATCTTAAGCATTCTAAATTGACTAGGAATATTGGTTTGATACCAGCTAGTAGTCTTATGTAAATCTGCGTGTTAATTAGTATTTGGATAATTTGGAATTGTAAGACAGTTTTATTTTCTGATAAATAAATATACGAGGTATTTGTTATTTTATTCATATAGGTTGTTATTCCATAATTCCATGATTATTCCATGAAATGATTTATCATTCTAAAATTGTCCATTGTCAGTTGACAATATGGGAATATTGTTATGTAAGGCAAATGCGAGTGTTGGTTATATTCTATGAGAATATGGATTGTTCCCGCCAAACTCATATGGATACCCCAACTTTCAAACATTTAATTTTGGATCCTTGTCATGAGTAAAATGTTGAAATGGTTTGTTAAGTCATCCTTAGACTTGAGATACAAGCAAGTTCTGTTATGTGTGGATATCACTTTTGTAATGATATGCCAAACGTTGTCCTGAATAAGGTAGTTATAAAAGCTATTTTTGGAGTGATGTGAAGCATCATCCACAACACTTGTAGTAAATAAAGGATTTGTTACTCCACTTGATATGTGCAGAAAGATACCATGGGCCCTCTCCAGAATTAATCAGGTAATTTTTTGGCCGAACCCAAAGGGTAATGCAAGATAATTCTTGATTACATTTGGTATATCTAATTAAAATTCTATAATGAGAATCGAAATGGTTAAACTATATGGAATGAGTTAGGATCCATATCCATGGTTTAACGGTATCTATAACAAAGGATGAAGAAAGCAAGACATAAATGACCATGCTACTGAGAATGATTTGTGAAACTATATCTCAGACACCCGCGAGCGAGAGCATTGATAGACGTTTTCGTCATTGGTATTTGTGCTATATGCTACTCCAACTCCCAAATGAGAGTTGTTGGAATGTGAGAGTTGGAAAAGCAAATACGAATAAGGGTGTGTGAGGCTATTGGGGGCACACACATTAAACATTAGAATAGGTTTTTACGTAAAGCTCAAATGTGACTCGTTTGGACACGAAATGAACTAGACACAATTTGCTTATCCTAAACCTTTTTGGCAGGCCCATAGAAGGTTCTGAAAAGGGTGTAAAAGTGTCCAGATTCGTTTTGAAGAGATATTGGAGGAATGAGAAGTATGAAAAGTATAGAAGTTGTATGTGATAAGGCTTAAAGTTAATCTCTTAAAGCTTATCATGTTCTAGGTTTGAGAGAGTATAAAAACACCCTCATACCTCACCTCTTGAGATACGACTTACATAGAAACATCACATGTTTTCTGCTTTCTTTTCCCAGCCGATTAATACCAAGCTTTTCTATGGTTTTTTTTTTGTTATTGATCGTTCAGTTCATCACCTATTACTCGCATCTTTGATCGAAGGTGAACTTTATAGGTTCTAGTTCGTGTTCTTGATAGTCACAGGTAGGAGCAGAAGCGAAAGATGTTGTTTTGGTTGGTGCGTTCTTGGACAGAAAGACAAAACAGGTTGGGTAGTTCTGCTCGATATCGGACAATACATAGATAGGATCTTGGGTGACTTCTGGTTCTCGGATAACACAAGGTTTATAGCTGTTTGGTTTTTGATCTGAGATAGAGCTTCAACACTTGGTGTTTTGGGTATACGTGAGATACGGCTAGCATCCGGGCATATTTGTTTGACGTGTTTGTGTGAGCATTCGTAGAGGTGATTGTGTTAATCACTTGTTTCATTTGCTGGTGTCTATGAAGGTTAGTTTTCTGTGTTCCCTTTTATCTTGTTTTGTTTATTATACGTGTGCTTGGATTCCTGGGGCCATAGTAATTTTGCTAGGTTCTTGATTGAAGTTCGTGCGGATAAGGCTCTTCGGGAAAGCCTCACTGTTGAGATACCCATACTGGATGGATCGGGTTCTACTATTGAAAAGATCCGGGTTGAATATGAATGGATACCGCCAAGATGTGATACGTGTAAACGGTTTGGTCATACGCTGCTTAACTGTCCTAAATCTGTTCCACCGCCTACTCAGCCTAAACTGAGTGTTACTGATGGTTTCCAAACTGTAAGTAACAAGAATAAGGGTAGGAATGGTGGTCGAAGTGTTCCTGGTAAGGGAGGTTTTAATAAACTTGGTGTGGGGCCTAAGTTCCGGTATTAACCTAAAGCGCCCCCCCTAATCCCAAGTAGGTGGATAATTCTAAGAAGAAAGCCACTGAAGTGGCTAGTATGAGTGGGACGACGATTGCTACATTTAACCCATTTGATGCACTTAATATGATCGATACTGATGAATGTCGTACTCCTACTGATGTAGTGGATTCTGGTTGTTCAATGAAAGCTAAGGAGGTTGGGGCTCTTAAGACCGGGAATGTATCACAATAACCGCTTGTGAGTGATTCAATGGAAGCTAACAAGGTTGGCACTACCCCTATTGTTCAGAAAATTGGGGAGCTTGAAAAGCTTCTTATGGATGGGAAAGCTACTCTTGTTGATGATGCTGGTAATCCTATTAAAAAAGTTGATTATCCAGGTAAAAAGGATTTTCCGTCTACTTCATCTATTAAGATTGTTAACCCATTCTCTAAGGTGGGAGAGATTGTTGACTCCGACAGTGATGATGAGGAGGTTGTGAATACGTTTGATGAGTCAATGAACCTCTTTGGTGGTGGTCATGATTGTGAAGATGATTATGATGACTATGATTATGATGGCTATGCGGATCAGGTTTACGATTTCCAGGAAATTTTGATGTTTATTATGACACGTATGGTATCAAGCTCCAAGGCCTTGGTAGGAAGTAATTTTGTTTTCATAGGAGTCAAATGTTATCTTTTGAGTAGTGGTTTGTTTTCTTATATAGAGAATAGGAAGTATTTTGTTATGTAAGCTTTCGCCTATGTAACGGGCTGAGATATGGGATTCACCCATATCCTTTGTACTTAAACATTTTTTGAAGTAATATATTTACCGGGTCTTTGACCTTTTACACAAAAATAATTGCTAAACTAAATTCATTATCTATTGCGTACTTGTAGTTGAATAGTTAACTTGATTAATAAATCCCAACATAACCAAGATGATGATGGTAATGATTACAAGTTGTTTTTAGCTTTTATTTCAGTATGTTAAAAAAGAATGACTATTTACAACTGAAATAACGAAAATGCTGATAACTGATGCTAAGACAACGATTTAAATGTAATAACTTTAAAATAAGTACCTCAACTACCTTAATTAATGTACCAATTTTCATGAATGATTGTATCTTTTAAAATCGCTAGGTACCGTTGGTGTCATGGGTGGTGTTATGGGCAAAAGTGATGCCATTTTAATACTATTTTTTTGCTCATAGCATCATTTTTGCTCATGACATCAAAACACCCTCCCTAATACAAAAATTATGTCATGGATCCACATTAAAAAAAAAAAAAAAGTTTGTGATCGTGAGCTGGTAATTATGAGCCGCGAGACGATGACACGAGATCCGGTATGGTTTGTGGCGCCGTAATGTTATGCCGTCGGGAATAGCTTGAGTCAACAGACACTGTACCGAAGCCTTTAAGCAAAAGCATATATCTTATACTCTATCCGTCTCAAAATAATAGTGCGCATTTCCTTTTTTTATGTATCAAAATAACTGTCTACTTTCCTTTTATAGTTAAAAAAAAATAAAAAAATAAAAATAAATAAAAAAATAGTGGAGTAATATTCTTTTTGTATGATTGTAAATTAAAATGACCCTACTTTTATTAAACTATGTGAATCTTGTCTTCTGAGAATAATTCTGAGACGAGTGATTATTTAATTAGCTATTAAAAATACTTTAGAAATTTATTCTCAATAAAATTTTCCATTGAATACTACTAATTATTTGCTAAGTTTTTGTATCAAGATCCATTATTGTATAGGAACCACATGCTTACATATGAAGGGACCGGCGGCGATAGCATCAAAAATGAATCTTAAATTATTAACGAATTTTATGACTCGAAGCTTTTAGCACAAGTGACAAATTATTAACGTGGACTCTTTACTTTTATGTTGACCATCACTTTAACGTAACCGATTACGTGATCAGCCACCATTCTTTATCATCTTCATTCTTCCATGACCCACTTCCCACGTAACCGCTTACCTCACCCACCATTTATATACACTCACATTAATGTTCTTACCAAAATAAAAAAATTAATTTGTAGATTCTGATCTTAAAATTTATGATTTTATAGTACAATTTGATGATATTACAAAGCAAAAACGATCTCGATCTTACGTAAAATTTTTATGAGACAGGATCTTAATAGGATCTTTCTCCTGACCATAGGATGTTAAGATCTCGATCAAGCCGATCTTACTGTATAATATGAAAAATAAGAGGCTAATTGTATTGAACACTTTATAATCATAATTTTGACATATATTTTCATGATATATGATATAATAATATGTCGATTTGTATAATTTTACAACGGCTATTAAGAAAATGACACTACAGTAAGATATTATGATCACGATCTTACAAAGACGAAAACTATCCTAGATAGAATTCTGATCTTAAGAACCTTGTTACATGGTCACTTGTTTATTTCTTTCTCTGTACATTAAATTTTTATAAAATATACCACCTATTTCACATGTTTTCAACGAGACTTGAACTCACAACTTTTAGGTTAACGACGATTCACATACTGTTGGCAAGAGCCCTTTGGTCTTAAATAGTCACTTAGACTCTATATACTTATAAAGTTTATAAAAGTGATTAGTATGATTACATTTAGGTGAAACGTTTGTCTACTGAAAATGAATAAATTGCTCATTTGTTTCGGTAAGAGTACATAAATGAATGAGCAACCTCTTACATATAGCCCATAAATTTTTAATATATAAAAGGTCTCGATCAGTCAATCTGTGTGGACTAGATACAATAAAAGCTAATTTACAAACTAGTTTAATTTGGTTTTGCTATTTTTTTTTTTTTTTTTTTTTGAACTTATTTGGTTTTGCTACTTATTGTCACTATCTTGTAAGTTTACATCAATAGTATGAAATAAAGAGAGAAAAACTACCGCGGGGACATTTGTTGGATGTCAAATCGCCGACATTAGAATGCATCGAATTATAATAACAATGTCGGAACAAATCTTTAAAGAAATTTCTAAGATGATGTTAGATAAATTAATAAAATTATTTCTGTGTTTTGGGAGAAATAGATTAAATTATTTAGGCTGAATAAGCAATTTCCAAAAGGATATTTATTGGGTTGTTTATTCCTTCTTATGCTTATTTATAAGCTAACTTGGATTCATCATCAAATGGTTGAGTGGTAAGGTGATATCCTTACAAATCGTATAGTGTATAAACTTCACCGGATACACATTTGATAGAAATAGTTCAAAACGGTCACAAAATACCCAGATTAAGATGCATGCATCCATGGGCGAAGATAGGGAGGGGTTTGGGGGGTCACGTGTCCCCTTAGCACTAAAAGTTATAGTATAAATTTCTAAAAATATCTGAATTTTTTGTAATTTGCCCCTCTTAATAACCATTTTGTAATATAGTTTTTAAAAATTATCAAAATACGTTGAGCAAAAATTTCTGACTCCGCCCCATGCATACGTCTTAGTCAAACACTTGCTAACCGTCACTTCAAACTACTTAACTGTTTTAAAATAAGCTAGAAACAGTTGGAATATAAAAAACATAACCAGATGAACCCTCTAGTCTTCTTCCCACATTTTTTAAAACTCATTTCCCTGGTCAAACCATCAAACTTTAACCCACCATACCACAATATATAAAGGGTTGCATCCTTTAACACAAATCAATTATACCCACACAAAAAAATTCATCAATTTTCACCAAAACTTAGCCAAAAAAAATGGTTGCTTGTATCCTCACTTCAAGAACAGAAATCTTTGAATTTGAATCCAGTCACATCTTCAAATAGTGCAAACCAGATCACCCTGATCAAATTTCTTGCAAACCAATCTCAAAAATCACTTGTAACAATCAAAACCATGATCATAATGATGATTTATGGTTAAAAATGAAAGATGAAGCAAGGCTTGATACTGATCAAGAGCCCATTTTGTCAACTTACTATTTTAGCTTAGTTTTATCTCGTGCATCACTTGAGTCAGCTCTAGCTAATCATATTTCTATAAAGTTAAGTACAACAAGTTTATCTAGTGCAACTTTATATGAGCTTATCATGGGAGTGTTCAAACATGATCAAGAAATTATTAGTTATGTTAAGAAAGATTTAATGGCTGTTAAAGAAAGGGACCCTGCTTGTATAAGTTATGTACATTGTTTTCTAAATTTTAAAGGGTTTATTGCTATTCAATGTCATAGGATAGCACATTATTTATGGTTAAAAAATAGAAAGGTTTTAGCACTTTTGATACAAAGTAGGGTGTCCGAGGTTTTTGCATTGGATATACATCCTGGAGCTAAGATTGGTAGTGGGATTATGTTGGATCACGCGACAGGTGTCGTGATAGGGGAGACCGCGGTTATTGGGAACAATGTGTCGATTTTGCATAATGTGACGTTGGGAGGGACTGGGAAGACTAGTGGTGATAGGCATCCTAAGATTGGTGATGGTGTTTTGATTGGCGCGGGGACTTGTGTCTTGGGGAATATTGGGATTGGTGATGGGGCGAAAATTGGGGCTGGATCGGTTGTCTTGAAAGACGTGCCCGCTAGGGCTACCGTTGTTGGAAATCCGGCTAGGTTAGTTGGTGAGAAAAAGAATAATGTTAAGTTTGATACGGTTCCTAGTTTTACTATGGATCATGTTCAACACGATGAGTGGTCGGATTATGTTATTTAGGTAATGTTCACATTTTTTCGGCTTGTGTGCAATCAATATGCACGCGCGTCTTAATACCTTTTATTACCGAGAATTTTTAGTAGAATTTGTTATGATACTTAATGCAAAATCGGAAGATTTGTCTAACTAAGTGAGAGTTAGCGCTCTCCTGGTCGAACGGTGGATCTCCAAAAAGTACCTTTGATTTGAACCAATAATGTTGGTGTCGATTATGATTAATAAAAGAGTTCTTTGTTGTTTTGGTGTTTCTTATGGTTCTCGCGTCTTAGATATTTTTCTGTTATCCAACATTTAGTCACAATTGGTAAATTTGATGCTCTCCAATATAGTAATCATCTAGTCACAACCTTCACAACCAATTTATAGATATTTTGCCAATTATCTAATTAAATCTACTCACAAAATATTAGATATCATGTTATTTAGTCGTCTAGTCATAATCGTATAACTGATATTATGCCAAGTACCAACATTAAACGTATGAAATTTGTTCAAAAGAAAAAAAATAGTTGTTCAAAAATGAAAATAATAACAATAAGAATATAATAAAATTTCATTAAAAAGAGAAAAACGTTCTTATGTTGAATTGATGATGATGGAAAAAATTCAAAGCTATAAACTAAATTGTGTACGTTTTATGTTTCTGTATTTGTTTAATTCATATGTAGTAGTACTAAATTTGCTTGAAATAGATTTGGGCATTTGTTATCAACCTTTTGCGTTAATATGTGTTCTTTGTTGGTTTGTGGGAGTCTAAAACACACGTAAACGCTAAAAGTGTGTGAGCCTATGGGGGCACACACTATAAATACGAGAGTACGTGTCGAACGTTAATTATACTTGAATATGTACCCGATATATATTCATGAACTTGACCCGATCGCAATGAACGATCCATGGACTAAACTTGGTTTGGACTTGGGTCATAAATTAGACTGCCTTGGGCCTTGGGTTCTAATTGATCGGGCAAGGGGAGTGTGTGGGTTTTTCTTGCTTGTCGAGCAAGTTAAAATTCTATATGGAGTTTGATACTTGAACCTATATATACACTATACCTCAATATTGCAATATACGATATATACATATATATACATATATATATATATATATATATATATATATATATATATATACATATATCCCTAAACTGATCCCTACATGCGACAGTAATGTATCCCAAAATCTCACATGCATATGATGAGACATGCATTACTAATATAATATCTATTCCTAAATATCCTAACCTGCGATTGATTTGCCAGTACCCATTTGAATATTTATTTATTCTTATTAGGGTATATTAGGTTTTATCAAATCCTAAACTTGCATTATTTTTAATCCAAGAAGTGTTAGTGTTTGGTTTGATAGATATTCTTGTTTCTAAAATTTCAAGTCGAATGGTTTAGCAACAAGATTTTGGTTCCTTTGTTCATGCCACATCTCGGACAAAGGAGTATATATATATCGGACAAGATTGTCCGATATCGGGTTGTACATAAAATTGTTCTTGGACAGTTTTGATCTTGGGCAGGAAAGGAGAAAGTGGTTCTTTGGTTTTTCTTGTTCGTGCTATTCAAGTGAATTCAAGGGTTGATTGTTTTACGTTCTCGACTAGCTCTTTATCGAATGTACTCGGTTTATGTGTTTGTGTGTGATACTCTTAGAGGCATCTATTTTAGGTGCTTAGTTTCGTATTGGTTTTATTGTCCATTACACTTGCGTTCAAATAGCCACGAAAGGTTAGGTTTTCTTTTATCCCTTTTATTAATTAATGTTTATTAATTACGTGTCTGTCCAGTTGTTACTATTAGCAACAGCTCTTACCTCATCACATTTAGGCAGCCCTGAAATTGTTTTTGCTTACTTATTTATTCAATGATGTTGTGTGAAAATATACTTGCAAGTTTGCTCTTAAATACACAAAATAAAAGGTAAATAAATCATCACATACATACCCTTTTGCAATGATGTTACACTATATGCCTGAGTCCTATATGTTGGTATAGAAAAAAACAAAACTATGCAAAAGACATTAAAAAGTAGGATGTAGATGGCATGTTCAATAGTTGATTGTAAATAATGGTGGCACAAGTTGCACAAGAACGAATAACATTGTCACAAAGTAACATCCAAAAAAAAACAAATGAAAACAAGCCACTCCTGTAGCTATTATTGCTCAGATGGAACAATTTTTGATAAAACATGGAAAATCCTACGAAATTGATAAGTTATGCTTCTATTGTGTTAAAGTTCAAATGGAAATAACAACTAGAAATCGTCCAAATGAATAACGTTTGCATTACTAAACGACCCGTGTTTTGGAACATTGGCGTTACTCGACGACACAGGTTGTGACTGAATGTTGTTAGGAACGTTTTTTTCAGGAGTAGATGATTCACAGTTCCATACAAAATCGTTGTGTGACTGGCCACTTGCTTCTCCCTGTTCGACCTCTACACGTGTCCTCTGTCCTCCTTGTCATTCTTGTTCCATTGCGTCCTCGTTAGTAGGGGTGCACGATTGTGAGTTTCTTTTACGTTTTTGAGATGTGAAATTAGTTCAAATAACCAATGTTGCAAGTCGTGAATCGGTAGTCAGGCGTTCGACCACCCTGTAGCGAGTAATCGGTCAAGTCGGGATTAATCGGTGATTAATCGGATTGGCATTTCCTGCATTTTTTTGGTATTTCTGGAGACCAAACTAAAAATCTTAACTGATTCCAAGCCTGTTATGTTTCCAAACCTCAATAAAAGGCTTCAATTTTGATTATGATGCCCATTGTGCGTTATAAGTGAAATATACGATCCCCAAACTAAGTAGAATGCCTAATTTTTTTTAAAATGACCGATTTGCCTGATTCGGCAGATTTTTGACCGATTCGGATGATTTTTTACCGATTCAGCCGATTAATCGGCCGATTTTTTGGCTGCTTAGTGTCGATTTTTTCCAAGGCCGATTTTTCGACCGATTTTCAAAAATCGACAAGGTACTCGGCCGATTAACGATTAATCGGCCGAGTTGACCGATTTTTGCAACATTGAAAATAACACTAACATTATTAAGTACATATAAAATTG
Organism: Chrysanthemum makinoi; assembly: GCA_910596185.1. Classification (NCBI taxonomy): domain Eukaryota; kingdom Viridiplantae; phylum Streptophyta; class Magnoliopsida; order Asterales; family Asteraceae; genus Chrysanthemum; species Chrysanthemum makinoi. The sequence continues at coordinate 29,995,576 of OU343222.1, read as the reverse complement.
TATACATTGAAATAAAATATAGAAACACACTTGCCTTTTTTATGATCAACGGTTGAGTACATGACTGTCTTTTGTGTCCTCTCTTTCCACACATGCCACAGTTTGTGCTTTTTGGCTCTTCCCCCTGTGATTGGATACGTTCTTTGTCTTTCGGTCTTCCAGGTTGCCGCTTATCCATAGCAGGTGGTTTTGCGGTTTGCAAGTCATCAGGAGTACGCCACAAGGATACTTCTTTTAAAGGATAAACCCTTTCTTCGTATGTATTTTTTAGTGACGTTTTCTTCAACCAATCCATCGCCCAACTGCTAGTGTCAGTCAAACCTTCAACTTTAGACACAACATAAACATGACCACAAGGTAGACCCGATAGCTGCCATTTGCGGCAACTGCATTCTTTTTTGTCAAAGTCAACAATATGAACAAGTTTTGAATCAGTAACTTGGAACAGTTTGTGCATCTCAATTCCGTTAACAACCCAATTAGCACTCTTTGCCATTTTATTGTTTACTTTTGCAGCTGCCCATTCGGTAAGTTCATCCGTTGGAGCGTCTAAAATAATATATAAACGCCTACATATTTGAATTGATAGACCAAATATAATACATTTTGAAGTAATAAACCAAATATGTGATAAACCAAATATAACAGACAATTTTTATTAGTTACCTTTGTATTTTGCTCGATGATCAAAATACCATTTTTGTAGAAGCCTTCGGTAGAACTCCATTTGCTGGGTTATTGAAACTTTCCTAACATCTTTGGTTACAGAGTTTACTGATTCTGCACTATTTGAGGTCATATAATTGTACCTGTTTGCAGGGCAGTAAGCCCGTGACCATTTATCGAATCCAACTTCATCTTTTAGTTTTCTATACACTTCAGGTTTTAATGATTGAATCTCAGAAATTGAATCATGAAACTCCTGTTGTGTGTAAGCTTTGCATGTCCTCTAATATATAGCCTTTCACTTTCTCGTTTTCAAATTGAAGTTCATCATTAAATGACGAGAAGAAAAACCATGAAAGGCGTTAGGAAAAATGGTACTACATGTATGTGCAATTTCAGGATGTCTGTCAGAGATGATGGCCAAATATTTTACTTCACCAATGCATTCTTTAAGTTTGCTCAAAAACCAAGACCATGATTCATTGGTCTCGCCTTGAGAAACACCAGTTGCAATAGGTATAATCTGGTTGTTTCCGTCCATCCCAACAACGACCAAATTTGTACCAAGGTATCTCCCTTTAAGATATGCGGCATCAATGATTAGCAATGGGCGCATAAAACGTAAGAAGCTCCGAATCTATTTTATTATATCAGAAATTTCTTAATGAATACTATTTACATAATATAAAGGTAATAAATTTAAATAAAAAATAATAGAATTTAATAAAATCTTACAGCAACACCGAAACCAATGAATACCATCTTAAATCGATATGTATCATCTGTGTCAATGTGTGTTACTGTCCCCTCATTTTGCAACTTTAAGTTATAGCAGTAATACGACAACTGCTCAAAAGAATCCGGAGGGCAACCGTTCAGCAACTTTAATGCATTGTTTTTCCCACCCCAAGCTCGATTATAAGAAATGTATACTTTCCAATCAATATTAAAATCTTTTTTTATGTCCTCACCCGTATAGACCCTTCTGCTATCCCTCAATTTATCAACAAGTATGTGACCAGTAATTTTTGGGTAGCGTTTCGATGATTAGGATAAATTTTGGTTCTGGAACATGTATGAAAGTCGTTAATGCTAGTCACAAAGAAGTATCGATTAACAACACTTTTTCGTGCATGAATGTACCAGTTGCAATCTTCTTCCACACAAGCTACAGTGTACCTTTTCTTACATGACTTAGTAACTTTATACTCAAAACCATCAATCGAAGCTTTTATTCCTATTGCATAAATGCATTCTTGCTTATCATCAAACCTACTACCCACCTTTAATTTAGATACTACAGGGTGTTTATGGTGACTTAACTTTTTAATTAGAGGATCAGGTGCACGGCGTGGCTAAGGGATATTTTGAAATGTAGTTTTCCGCCAACGAGGCTGAACATCATAATTAACGTTTTCGCCTGCACCCTCATTATTATGATCTTCAACTTTTGGTGTTTGAAAATGAGATTCGTGAGGAAACAAAGGAACATTAAGATCAATATCAAGAGGCTTAGAAGAAGTAGACGGCTTTACCTCGGAAGATTGCTCGATAAGTTTGATGTATAGTGTCTGAATCACGTTCTACTTACAACATATTTCAAGAAAAAAGAAGGAAACATCATCATTGTCACTTACATCAATTTTGGTTGAACCAGACATGTAGTGTAAACTGATGTTGTTATCTGTAATCTAATATTTTTTAATGACATATGTAATCAGGTTTAGGTATGTGATGTCAACTGGAAGTAAAACTCCACGAATTGATCTTTTAAATTCCAAATAAACTTTGAATTTTTGGGAATTAGTCGAAGTTATTTTTATTTGGTTGTGGAAATATTGTTTGTTTGACTAATTTGTGTTCTGGGATTGTACATAGCAATAAAGAACATCTACTACCCAATGTTAACAAACCCAATTAAAATTCACTGAAAAAGTGGATGTTTTAGTCGCTTAAAACAAAATTCGCTTAAAATTTTCCCTCCACAATATTCATTTCCCGCTTATTCACAAAGTATATTTCCCGCCAAATTTTGATGTCACTCTACTAGAAATGTGTCAACTGTACTCATTTGCATCTGTAAATACCCGTTAAAAAGATAAAATTAAATTTAAAGTTAACAATTGGGTCACTTAAACAATGGCTTCCTCTACCTTTACTTACAAATCTAATCGAAAGACCTTGGACTACTACATTAATGCTATACACTACGAATGTACAATACCATTACCAGTCGAAGTACAAACCGCTTGGACCCGAAAGCATCCTGGTATAAGATTCAAGACTTGTCCAATTTATGTAATATTATTATCCGTTATACTTATTTTATTTGTTAGGTTGAATATGTGAATTTAACAAAACTTCTTTTTAGGAGCAAGAGACCAGATGTAACTTCTATGGGTTCCTAGACCCGGAACTACCAAGTCAGTATTACAAAGATTTGTTTTACAAGGAACATGTGGAAAAGAAACATTTAATGAAGATGGAAAAGCGTTCAGCCTAGAATGAAGTTATTGAGGTTTCAAGTAATGATATCATGAAAATTTTGGATGAGTTGACTTTTATCAAGTCAAGTGTGCAAGTTCATGACAAAGTTGTGTTGGTTTTCAGTTTGATTGTTCTCTTCATTGCTTTAGTTTTAGCAATAACTGTTGGGTAATAGGTTTGGTTATGGTAATCTGTTTAACAATAAGTGTTATGTACTACGTAGGTTATGGTATTTTAGCAAAGTTGTGTTTGTTTTAGCAATAAGATTGGTTGTAATCAAGTGTCAACGTTTGTTGTAAACCATTAAATGTTGTCTAATCAAATGGTTGTTTGCAAAAAACGTTCCAAGTTACACATAATGTTTGTTGTTAACTACAGTATCACAACACGCATATACAAAAGAAGTGCTTAAAGAAAGCCTACATGTTGTGGTGAAGCTAAGACTTATACAAAGTTGCACTACACATACCAAGTAACACATAAGTGCCTAATGAAATGACTGTTAGCAATATACCAAGTTGGTTTCTCAGCATCACGATCAATTTTGTCAAATATCGCCTTGCTTACGGTCTCATTTGCCACAACTAACACACCCCCGCTTACTTTCTCATTAACGTGGCCATAAACATTGTTAGCTTCATTATCCATAACCGCCTCCCCTAATTTCTCATTAACATTCCCATCGTCATCCTTTTTCTCTTCAACATCATTCGTATGATCATCCCCCATCTCTACCATTTGTAACACACCTTCACTTACTTTTTGACCATCATGAGAATCTATCTTAGTAGCATTGCAATCAACAATGTTATTTTGATTACCTTAAATTGCCTCTCCAGATTTCTCATCAACATTTAACACTCCTTCACTTACTTTCTCACCATCATGAGAATCTATCTCAGTAACATTGCAATCAACAATGTTATTTTGATTACCTTGAACCGCCTCTCCAGATTTCTCATCAACATTTAACACTCCTTCACTTACTTTCTGACCATCATGAGAATCTATCTCAGTAACATTGCAATCAACAATGTTATTTTGATTACCTTGAATCGCCTCTCCAGATTTCTCATCAACATTTAACACTACCTCACTTGCTGTTTCGCCATCGCCTCTCTTGTTTTCAGCAGCCTTTTGTTCATCTTCCTTCAGCTCTTCCATATGTAACCCATGCTCGTTGAATTTCACAGCACCATGATCATCAAACTTGTCCTATTCAACTGGTAACACTGATTCTTGTAATTGATTCACACCAAATGAATTACCTTGTATGTAATCAGCGTAATCATCATCAAAGTTATTGCACTGCAATTATACAAGAAAAGCACAACTATAATAGATGACCAAATGTAGCAAACAATTGTAGATAGTGCAGGTGAAATTATTATATACATATGTCAACAGCTGATTAGAGAAAATTGTTGATTCAAATTAGGTAAATTCATATGACTGGGATCATCAACTTGCATATGATCAACTACCGGGAATGATATAACTGGAAGACATAAACCTTAAAGCTGCGACATGTAGGATGGATAAGCGGTAGAGTCTAGATAATTAAGCCTCACTTGTTCGCCATCAGCAATAACACATGTCGATTTCTCGCACGATTCATCAGGTTCTGGGCTTAAGGTCTGTAGTTGACAAAGCAGATTTAGGTATGTAACAAAATAAGGATAAACAAAAGTAATATTAAGGAGAACATAACCTTTTTATCATCAGCAGCATCAACATCATCAATATCAACATCATCAAAAATAGGGCTATCATTCCGAGTTTGATTATGAATTGGACTTGAAGTCTGAATTTCAAAATATATTATAAATTTATAACTAAATTTAAAATAAATAAAGTGTTAATAAATATTAATTCATGTTACCTGGGCATTTTTGGCAAAACAATCTTCATTAGATTTGTCTTGCATAGGAGTTGAAGTCTGAAATTTAAAATATACAATCAAGTATAGTACGTAGTACTAAAGAAAGGAGACCTAAATGATTAAAAAATATTAAAGGACATTACCATGACATCTTTGGAAACTAAAGATTCATCAAGACATTGCCTTATTTGCGATGGTTCATGAATAACCAGTGAAGTCTGTAGATATATATATATATATATATATATATATATATATATATATATATATATATATATATATATATATATATATATATATATATATATATATATATATATATATATATATATATATATATATATATATGATAACGCTACACGCATCGTTCGGGGTCAAAAGAACTTCATTTTCTTCGAGCAAGTTTTATAACACCCTAGGCAGTGAACCTAATCGTTGTAGTGTAGTATTAGGGTAAGCCACGGGTATTGATATCGTTCTCTAGGGGAATAGGAATGCAAGTGAAAAGTTACTACGCTAAAGTTGGGGTTGAGGAAGATTATTTTTTTATCTTTTTTATGTTTTTTTAGGAAATGGAATAGTACGAATCTCGGGGTTTGGATTTGGGGGGTTGGTATTGCTACCGATTACTCTACTTATCTAATTATCTAATCTAAGGTGTATGTAGTCTATGTCTAATTATTGTGTACTCGTATGATAGTTTAAAGATGTGTTTACTTAGGTTTTACTACTCCTTAATTATCTCCTATTGGTGGTTGAATTGTCACGTCCTTATTCTTAGTTGCGTTGTGTGTCTAAAGTTGTAGGGTATGCGTTTCTCCCTAACTCTTTGAACTTACCAAAGGGTCTCGTCTACAAAACCCACTAGGGATAATAAACTCTTACTCTAAGGCACTATTTGGATGGTTTAGCTTACAACTACTCAAGGAGTTATATTCTAAGGTTCACAAAGATTTAATCAAGCATTAAGTACACAACGAATGACCTATCGCATTACTAGATCATTAACAAACTAAGATAAGAGACAACCAATCAATATTCAATAATTAAGTTTCATATTCCCTAAGCAAACACAAAGATAAATTAGCCGGACATGGAGAACATGCAAGCATACACACAAAGAATCAAAGACATAATTGTATTAATGAAGTAAAGAACTTATCTTGATGTAAGATAGGGTTTGGAACCCTAAAATACTGTACAAGACAGCCTTGGTTCGGTTTTAGGTTTTTACTCCAAAAGACTACACACCAATACTGAAAAATTCGGATTCTATATATAAGATTACATATGCGACGGCGTCACCTTATGTTTTGTGATGCCGTCGGATCGCCGTCATTAGGGTTTCGTCTTGGCCATGTTAGACTTGCGACGGCGTCACCTTGTGCTTGTGACGCCGTCCTCTTTAGCTTCTGACGCCGTCTGGATTGAATCTAGGTCGTCTTAGTTGCGATGGCCTACTCTTTTATAACTTGACGTCGTCACTTGAAAATAAGAGTTTTGGCTTCTGTCCCGTCACAAAATCCTCGGACGGCGTCGCGTATAAGCTGTGACGCCGTCACCTTGTCATTCAGCAGCTTTGAGTGTCTCGATTCTTGACTTTGGCCATTTTCTTCGTATATTCGCGCCTTTTCGTCCAAATAAGTGCCATTACAGCAATTTGCCTTCAAGAGACCTAAAAAGTGAAAAGGAACGATATTAAGTAATAACGGATACAAAAGTGATCAAATAAAGGCTTAAATGACCCTCAAAAGGTACATTTTAAAACCTTATCAATATATATATATATATATATATATATATATATATATATATATATATATATATATATATATATATATAGACTTGGGTTATTATGAAAAGATGTTTAAAATGAAAAGAATGGGAAGCCACCACAATGCGCCATGTGTCCCATCTTCACCCCTCCCTTTTTTTACTCTCAAGGGCATTGTGGTCATTTCACCACAAAATAAAAGTTATATAAGGTTTTTTTTTTCATGTTTTTCACGTTTCTTTCATCTCATCTTCTCTGCTACACTTACGACGTCCTTCTCCTCTGAAACCACGATCTCCACCACCGTCCTTTCTCCTCTGAAACCACCGTGATCTGCACCACCGTCCTTCTCCTCTGTCATCACCACCGTCCTTCTCCTCTGTTCTCCACCGTGATCTTCACCGTGATCAACAATGAATACCGTTTGTTCATCTTCAAGCAATAATGAGTGTTCTCTTCAATCAATAACGAGTGTTCATCATCATCATCATCAATGAATATTGATAGTAAGATTTTAATTTTTTTTTATAATTTTTCTTTTTATTATTTTTATTTTAATTTTGATATACTTTTCTTATTATGTTAATGATTTTTAACTGATTATACTAATAGTTTCAGTTGATAAATTTGTACTTGATTGATGCACAGCAGGTGTTTGATTTTTAGTTATAATTATGTTGCAGTTGAAATATAACTATACTGCAGTAGACATATGAGTATACGAAATATTAACTTAAGAGTTTGATTTTTAGTTACATATAGGTATATGATGCAGTAGTTGTTAGACTATGAAGAATAAATATCTAATTATGATGTAGTATTTTGTGCTTTAGATTTATAAGATTATGAAGCATTAGTTTTAAGATTAGTTATAAGTTTATGTTGCTGTACATTATGATTATGATGCACTAATTTGACTATGATGAATAGATATGTAAGTATGATCTAGTAGTTTGTGCAGTAGATTATAAGATTATGATTTAGTAGTTTTCAGATTAGATATAAGTTTATGATGCATTACATATTGTATTATGATGCAGTATTTTTAAGAATATGATAAATAGATATATAAGTATGATTTAGTAGTTTGTGCAGTAGATTATAAGATTATGATTTAGTAGTTTTTAGATTAGTTATAAGTTTATGATGCATTATGATAACATCAAATAGTCCTGAATATTAAGTGTCAATTTCCCTGTTAATGCTCGTTATTTATCTCATTTATATGGATTTACGCTTGTTTTCCATTGTTTTACACTTTCAGGTAAATTGCGAGCATTGGAGCTAAAGAGACGCGGAAATGGAAACGTTACTAAGGATTTATCACAGTATGCTTATTTTGAAGAGGTTACGGCGTAACTCGTCTCTCACATTACGCCGTAACTATTGCGCGACCCTGAAGTCCAACTCATCAAGAGGTTACAGCGTAACTCCTTCCAAAGATTACGACGTAACTCCATTAGGTCAAAAGAGGTTCCACGCCGCTGATACTTACGCCGTAACTACTGCATCACTTACGACGTAACCAGGTTTATTGAAGACTACGGCGGAACCACTTATAAGGTTACACCGTAACTAGCAGATCTAGTGCTTTTACGACGGAATAGAAGGTTACGGTGTAACTCTTCTATTGGTTACGCCGTAACCCAAACCTGGCCTATAAATACCCCACGAATTCCAACATTTCTAATGATCCCATTCCACACACAATACTCTAAGAACGTGGCAAAATACTCAAGGAAGGTCTAGGGAAGCATACGGAGCTGTTTCCAAGGGAGAAGTCACACCATTACGATAAGCTTTAGCGTTTATTATTTCTTTTACTTTCAATTCATGTATTTCGTACCTTTGAATATCGAATTGATGTGCATGATTAATATGAGCGGTTAAGCACCCTTTGGTGCTAGCCTAGTTATGATTCCTTAATTGTTTTGTTTGCGTTTACCTTTACTTTCGTACAATTATTTCTAAGTGTATGCATGCATAGTTCTTTGGTAGTCACCCCTGGTTCTGTAGTTTTGAAGGCGGTAGAGGCCAATTGCCTAAGAGATATGACCAACTGACCCTAGGTGAGCGGACTGAGACGGGAAGCGTAAGATATGACCAACTAACGACCCTTTCTACTTGTGCGATTTGACCAACTGATCACCTATCGTTTGGATGAACTTAAGAATTGGGGGTGTAGTGTCTAAGTTCCTAATGGTCGGGCACTCACTATTTAGAATCTAGCATGTAGCGGTACTTAATGACTCGGATTAGGAGACCAGGAACAACAGGACTTATGACGGTGCGCCTGATTTCTCCTGTGGTGGCATCTTTGCTGATAGGTTAGGGCGAATTGACGAAATGTTGTCCTCTCGAATTTGACCCCACCTGAAGTAATTGGAAGTAAGTAGACGTAAACATTACTAGTTAGGAGGATTAACTAGGTTAGCACCACTATCACTCTATTGGTTTCCCTTCTACCATTTAATTGCTTTTATATTTTGCATTTGTAGTTTAATTAATTAAAACCCTATCAAACCATTTATATTCTGTGACAATTAGACTTAGTAATTATTCGACACACATAGCTCTTGGGACGACCTCGGCTTTACCATTTACTACACTACACACGATCGGGTACACTACCCGTTAGTGCATTAGGGTAGACCATAGGTATAGCGAGACAGTATAAATATTAAGACCTGGTCAGTAAAACCTGCATAAAGTTTTTGGCGCCGCCGCCGGGGAGCTATATTCGGATTAATTTTAAGTCTTTCATTTCATATTTAAACTTTTCTCACGATCATATTTCAAGTTTTCAGGTACCATGGAAGTGGTTAACATCGATGACCTCACTCTTGAGGAATACTTGGCGTTGACTAGAGCTGATCAAGGGCTAGGTCTCGTTAGACCGGCAATCGGAGCGGATGTTCGTTTCGAGATTAAAGACCAATTTATGAGGGAGCTTCATGCTAACCCTTTTTCAGGAAACAGGGACGAAGACGCATATGAGCACGTTGAAAATGTCCTATACATTGCTAGCCTTTTCAACATTCCGAGCGTGTCTCATGATCTTTGTTATGCTTAGGGTCTTCCCTATGACTCTAACTGGAGCAGCCAGAAGATGGATCGAAAGATTGCCCGCCGGGGCAGTTAATACTTGGGAACTTCTTAAGAAACACTTTATCCAAAGATATTGCCCACCATCAAAGATTTCTAATCAACTCTTGGAGATCCACAATTTCAAACAAGAAGACGACGAATCTCTGTATCAAGCTTGGGACAGATACAATGATCTTCTTTACAAATGTCCTACCAATGACCTTAATAACCAGCAGAAGGTCAATATTTTCTACAAAGGAATAAATGTAACTATAAGACAGATCTTTGGATTATCAAGGACCTATCCCGAATATGACTCCTACTACTGCAATAGAAACCATTCAAAAAATGGCGGACCATTCTCAAAAATGGCACGACGGTGGAAGTAAAAGAAACCTAGGCGGAATTTTCAACGGAATTGCAGCGATTGCTAGTAAACTTGAAAATCTTGGAAGAGATATGCTAAAAATCGAAGAAACTGTTCATGTCATCTAAGTCAGTTGCGAAAACTGTGGTAGGGGACATTTGACTAAAAACTGTCCTAATAACGACAAGAAAGATACGATCGAGGAAGCTAAATACGGGGAGAATAGGCCCTTCTACGGGGATAATTGTAATGGGTTTCGTGGAGGACCCCCACCGTATTATGAGCGTAATGAGAGAAGAGCTAACCTGGAAGGGATTATCAACAAGTACCTTGTAGACACTACCAAGAGGAAAAAGGAGCAAGAAGAATGGCTTAAGAATTTCCAAGATAACACATACAAAAACCTCACGTCCCACGAAACATCACTTAAGAACTTGGAAACTCTAATTGGAAAGCTTGGCGACGAGGTTCAAAGAAGGAACGAAGAACAAAAGAGCAACTCTACTATATGTAAGGCTATATTCTCTGACAACAACAAGTGCTCTAATGAGTCGGATACCGATGGCGAAAGTGAGTTATGCCGTAATCACACTCCAGAATTACGGCATAACCTAAATTCTAGCAAAGACACAAACAACAACCCCATAAGAAGGAATCATTGGTGTAAAAGTATTGCAATTGATGACGGAGAATGCTACAGTCTGTGGGCCTCATGTGATCCTCGGAAAACCTGCGATGGTGGTGTTGATAAGAAAAGAATAGAGGACGACAGATACAGATGGACTACTCTGAATGACGAAGAAAGGGTAGCCAAGTTCTCAATTAACGAAGTGGAAGGGCCACCCATAAAGCATTACTGCAAACCCTTACTCATCATTGAAGATGAGATCACTAACACTTGGCCTACGTGCAATCCTTTTCGTGATTATTGCAACGGAGGAGGGAATGTGAAAAACGAAGTATGGATATGCCCAAACGAGTCTGGCAGACACGACGTTGATTTTGGAAATCTATCATTCAGTGATTGGTATTCCATTAGGTTCGGGGACGCGATAATTAATTCAACTCTGTTTAGGAATTTGGAACTGAAATATGAGAAACACTTTCTTCAAGGAAAAACCATTAAACCCCTCGATGATATTCCTTCTGAAGATGACTATGAAAAAGGAATTAGGAATCATTGGTTCGAACAAATTAAAACCAGCAACGGAACAGTTTGGGCCTCCTGCAACCCTTTTGAGTATGAATGTGATAGAGGAAGCAGCATCGAGAGAGCTGGGGAAGACGAATTCCTTTGGAATTCGACTAATGATTCTGAAAGAACAGAACTGCCTTGGCCAGATGATCTCGGATTCGACGAGTGGATCAAAATCAAATACGGAAAAATTGACACGTTTACCAAAAAGAAAATCTGGGAAGGTTGTATGAGTAAAAATCAACCAAACAACGAAGTTCCTGATAAAGAACCAGTTGATGACACCAAAGACTCTGTAAACAATGAAAAATGCAGACATATTCTCAACCAACTTGAAGATACCGATTCCGATAATGATTTCGATTATCTCGAGTTGCAAGGTGAAGACGGTTTCATCGACCCAGATGATGAGATACACGAGAAACGAAGATGCAAGCTTCTTGGCATCCTATTTAAAAGGCCACCTCCTATTATAGCTGAAAAATTTGAGTTTACGCGATGCCATTTGGGGAATGAAGAAAAATTTTGCAAGATACGGAAAATTGAAACCAAAGAATACCTGCGCACTGCAACAAATGTCGGATGGGTTAGGCGCAACTTAATGAAAGATGTTGATGAAGTGGGACAAGCTCAAAGGCCCCTATAGGAGCCCCGCGGCTCTGAGTCTAACTTGAAGACTCGTTAATAAAGAAAAGTGCTCTTTCAGGAGACAACCCGAATTATCCCTTTCTTCTGTTTTTATTTCCTTTCTGTTCGGTTTTGTGTTTCTAACCGTTTTTGCAGGAGACAATGAAGTAATTACTGCTGCAGTTGTTGATCTGAACAAAGTTACGGCGTAACTCATCTTGGAGATTACGCCGTAACCAACATTTTAGCAGCAGAATTCTTGACGCATTACCAACTACGGCGTAATACCATCTCAGTGGTTACGCCGTAACCATTCGCTTCTCAGCTCATACCAGGTTTTGCAAGTTACGGCGTAACTCTCTTATTGGAGTTACGACGTAACTCTCCTCTGCTTTAATTCTTTCATTTAAAAACACAGTAACCTTGTATTAGTTTTTAAATGAACTTTGTGAGTGTGTTCCCTGTAAACCCTCACGAGACTTCACTCGTCCACTTGGGACACCAAGTGGTTTAAAAGGCTTGTTGCATTCGCTAAATGCAACCATGACTCCTACGAAAGTGAGTTAGGTTTGTTTTTCATTTTATTTTTTCTTTTTAGAATTATGCTTGTCGGTATTGTGATTTCAGGGATTGAAGTTTGCTCATGACGCTTTAACGAAGGCACGATCCTTTCTCGTGGGCCTTCTTCTTTTTTAGAGCAAATTTCAAGGAAGTTCTCGCTCTAATTCTACCTTTCTCTTCGCCTTAATTTTAATGCCTAGCACAAAAGGGACTTTGTACAATTCAAGTGGCGGGACGGGAGTAGAATTATCTCTTGAACTTTATTTCACTCTCATTTTTCTAGTTTATTTTGAAAAATTATGCCATTTTTTATATATTTGACATGTTTTTCCGAACCTAACTAGATTAGACCTTAGCCTAGCACATACAACCCTTGATATTACATGGTGAGATTAGCCTTATCCGTTTCCTATATTTTACCCAAATCCACCAAATTATGAGTGTGCCGGTAGCTTGTAAACTTTAGAACTTGGCCTTTGCATCATTTCGAGACCATAGACGAGGTATGTTGAGTTAGCTCGATGTATTTGGACTTTTCAGTTTTAGAAGGCAGTATTATAGGATTATCACCCAAACAGCCTACCATTGTGAGTCTATCGATTAGTCACCTCGACTTTTCGACCCCATGTGAAACCCTTTTGTTGCACTCCCCTTTAGTGCAAGATACCCTAGATACACCCTTCTGAGCCATTCCTTTCATTTTGTCACCCCAATATATTGTTTCATTACACCCTTACACCTTAGCCTACCCAGTAGTCTTTATTTGTAATTGGGAAGTCATCATTTGCCTAAGTTCAAGGTTCGAGTGGAAAGGTTTGGAAATCACGCTTTCATCGACAACAATTATGAAGATCATTGAAGACCCCCCGAATTCCCATTGTTCATCTCAAGTGGGGGGATGTTATGTTATAATGTATGCTAAAAAAAAAAAAAAAAAAAAAAAAAAAAAAAGTTGATTCAGTTATAATTTTGTGAAGTGCGATGTTATAAGCACTATAGTATGAGCTTTATTGTTTAGTATCGAGGAGGCCACCTCAGTCACATTTGAAGATTGGAGTTGGAGTAATACCAACTGAAGAAGAAAAGGTAGTGTGCCCATCATGACATCCTCTAATGACACATCTACCTTGCATTTCATGATTCGGTATCTAGACTTCTAAGCTTGACCTTTAGGCGGACGGTAAGTGGTGATGACTTAGTTATAGATATAGACTACCTGATCGTTTTTCATTTTACACCAATTATACATCCCATGTCTTATCCTACCCTTTAGTCATGAAGCATGTCTAGGTGATGCGGCGAGCAATCTTTGGTGTCTTGGCCATGGATTTGGTCATGTATCATTGATTTTGTCCACTTCGCTGTGACATGTTAGTAATGACGAGTCACCCCTTAACCTTTGTCGTGTCTACCCATATTGCCTTCGAGAATTGTTTAGCCCTTAACTCCAGTGGTGGAGATTTGTGTAACCGCCAAGCTTATGATAGAATACATGCTATGACTGTGCGATTGAGTGATCACCCCAAAATTGACACTTAGAATAGTTGAGAGATTTGAGTGTTTGTTCCCCTTTCGTGAGGTGTTCGGCTTTGTTTTATTCTAGCATAAGGGATTTGTAAACTCATATTTTCAGGTTTTGGGAGATATCTTTTTAGGAATCTATCTAATAAGGTCTACTTGAGGGCAAGTAGAGTTCAAGTGGGGGGATATTTGATAACATCAAATAGTCCTGAATATTAAGTGTCAATTTCCCCGTTAATGCTCGTTATTTATATCATTTATATGGATTTACGCTTGTTTTCCATTGTTTTACACTTTCAGGTAAATTGCGAGCATTGGAGCTAAAGAGACGTGGAAATGGAAACGTTACTAAGGATTTATCACAGTATGCTTATTTTGAAGAGGTTACGGCGTAACTCGTCTCTCACATTACGCCGTAACTATTGCGCGACCCTTAAGTCCAACTCATCAAGAGGTTACGGCGTAACTCCTTCCAAAGATTACAACGTAACTCCATTAGGTCAAAAGAGGTTCCACGCCGCTGATACTTACGCCGTAACTACTGCATCACTTATGAAGTAACCAGGTTTATTGAAGACTACGGTGTAACCACTTATAAGGTTACGCCGTAACTAGCAGATCTAGTGCTTTTACGATGGAATAGAAGGTTACGGCGTAACTCATCTATTGGTTACGCCATAACCCAGAACTGGTCTATAAATACCCCACGAATTCCAGCATTTCTAATGATCCCATTCCACACACAATACTCTGAGAATGTGGGAAAATACTCAAGGAAGGTCTAGGGAAGCATACGGAGCTGTTTCCAAGGGAGAAGTCACACCATTACGATTAGCTTTAGCGTTTATTATTTCTTTTACTTTCAATTCATGTATTTAGTACCTTTGAATATCGAATTGATGTGCATGATTAATATGAGCGGCTAAGCACCCTTTGCTGCTAGCCTAGTTGTGATTCCTTAATTGTTTTGTTTGCGTTTACCTTTACTTCCGTACAATTATTTCTAAGTGTATGCATGCATAGTTCTTTGGCAGTCACCCCTGGTTCGGTAGTTTTGAATGGCGGTAGAGGCCAATTGCCTAGGATATATGACCAACTGACCCTAGGTGAGTGGACTGAGATGGGAAGGGTAAGATATGACCAACTAACGACCCTTTCTACTTGTGCGATTTGACCAAATGATCACCTATCGTTTTGATGAACTTAAGAATTGGGGAGTGTAGTGTTTAAGTTCCTAATGGCCGGGCACTCACTATTTAGAATCTAGTATGTAGCGGTACTTAATGACTCGGATTAGGGGACCAGGAACAACAGGACTTATGACGGTGCGCCTGATTTCTCCTGTGGTGGCATCTTTGCTGACAGGTTAGTGCGAATTGACCAAATGATGTCCTCTCGAATTTGACCCCACCTGAAGTGATTGGAAGTAAGTAGACGTAAACATTACTAGTTAGGAGGATTAACTAAGTTAGCACCACTATTCCTCTATTGATTTCCCTTCTACCATTTAATTGCTTTTATATTCTGCATTCGTAGTTTAATTAATTAAAACCCTATCAAACCATTTATATTCTGTGACAATTAGACTTAGTAATTATTCGACACACATAGCTCTTGGGACGACCTCGACTTTACCATTTACTACACTACACACGACCGGGTACACTGCCCGTTAGTGTATTAGGGTAGACCATAGGTATAGAGAGACACAATAAATATTAAGACCTGGTCAGTAAAACCTGCATCACATTACATATTGTATTATGATGCAGTAGTTTTAAGAATATGATGAATAGATATATAAGTATGATTTAGTAGTTTGTGCAGTAGATTATAAGATTATGATTTAGTAGTTTTTAGATTAGTTATAAGTTTACGATGCATTACATATTGTATTATGATGTAGTAGTTTTAAGAATATGATGAATAGATATATAAGTATGATTTAGTAGTTTGTCTTTGTAGATTATAATATTATGATGTAGTAGTTTTAAGATTAGTTATAAGTTTATGATGCAGTACATTAGGTCTATGATGCATTAGTTTTAAGACTCTGATGAATACTACTTAAGAATTGAACCATAGTTGCTCAATCAATGATTAATGAAAGCTCAATGTATTATTAATGGTTAATTATTGTTATATTTAGTTACAAATGATAGAGTTTAGAAGGTATGAATAAGGTACTTGAAAGATGCAGTCCCATTCTTTTCATTTTAAAATTATAACTGTGGATATGTACCAATAATTGAGGGGTGATTCTGGTAAGGTTAAAGATGCAGAGATGGTTATTGATGCTAATGTAGATGGAAGTAGGAATGACGAAGGATTCACAATGGCTACTAGTAACAAAACACTGTTAGTCATTGCACATTTGAATTGGTTTAGTATGGTATGCATACAGATATGATAGTCATAGGATTATATAGGATTAGTCTAGGGGACTGCAACCATAGGATTACATAAAATGGTTTACTAAAGCCATTGGATTATTCTAGGGGACTACAACCATAGGATTACATAAAAGGGCTTACTTAAGCCATAAGATTACATAGGATTATTCTAGGGGACTGCAACCACTAACATTACTAAAGCCATAAAACCAGTTAAACTGCTACCACTACCATTGCTAACTTGTAGTGGTTCCAAACCATTCATTTCATAGACCTTGTCCTCATCCCCTTCCCCTTCCCCTTAGTCTCAGCTTCATTTTTGATAGGCTTGGCAACAAAGTCTTTGATGCCCATCTCAACACAAGTTTCCTTGTTTTGCAATCCCAGAACTTTGGGCCTAGCATCAAAAGCTAGCTTGGCAAGCTGCTTTGAGGTTAGTGGCACCTCCTCATCATCAATTTTAATTTGCCTTGAGCTGGAACCAACTTTACATTCAATAGGTAGTGGCTCTTCAATGTGCTGCATTGGTGGAAAATAACTTCTCCATGATATTTCTTCATAACCATCTTGTTCAGCAGTGTCTTTTGTGGTGCTGGAAATTGTTACTATTTCTGAAAATGAAAAACAATGTCAGTGACTGTATAAAGTAAAACATGCATAAAGTAGTTAGATACCTGTTGTATGTTATTATTTTGGAAATGGTTATTAATAAGTTGTTAGATACCTGGTGTATGGCTGGAAACTTTCCTCTTGCTTGAACTCATGTTTTGAAAATTATGTTTAGATAAACATATATGAGAAGAAGATGTGTGGGATATGATCATGGTTCATTTGGTTTTATAACAAGTCTCAAGAACAGTTGAGATTCTCAAATAGTTTAGATGCTCACCTATGTTCTTGCCTAGATTCTCAACTATGTATTTGACTGCATAAAGGCAATGACTGCCTAATCAATGTAAATCTACATAAAGTCAATGACTGCCTAATCAATGACTTCAAATATTATAGATTCTCAAATAGTATTTCTGTATAAAGGAAATGGGAAATCTGCAAATATTGATGACTTTAAACAATGACAACTGCATTTACTCCAAAGATGTAAAAAATTGGAAAATAATAACAAAACATATTTACAAACTGCATATTATATTATGATGCAGTAAATACTATATTATGTTGCAGTAGTTTTAAAAATATGCAGTAGTAGTTTTAAGATTAGTTATAAGTTTATGATGCAGTACATATTATATTATGATGCAGTACATATTATATTATGATGCAGTACATATTAGATTATGATGCAATTGATTAGTACGCTGCAGTATATTTATATGAGTAGGATTACTAGTGTTTTAGGAGTATTCTCAGTTTTTATATATGTATGCTTCAATAGTGTTTGATGTCTAGTATAAATATGAGTATGATTATTAGACTTTTAGTAGATGGTTGCAGTAGATTCATGTATATATGAATCATTAACTCAAAATGTTTGATGCAGTACATATAGGAGTAAGTATTTTTGATTACTATATAATTATGAGTTAGTAATTTTTTGCAGTAGATTTTAATATTATGATGCATTAGTTATACACATAACTTGACTTAAACTCATATGCCAGAAAGAAGTCTCTGCTGCATTAATACATTAATGCATTTGCATAGATAGCACATAAACACACATTAAAACAGTTTTCGACAACTAAAAAACTAATATGATACTAAAAACATAAATGACCATCATCATAATCTACTTTTTAGTTCCAGAGCTCTCTCCCTTGCTTTTCTTATTTGCTTTGAGTCGTTGAAACAGTATTTCAAGACTACTAATCCTATTTTCCAAATTATAAATATTTTCAAATAATGTAGGATTATTCACTTGTTGCTCCACTTCGTTTTTATCATCTTCCTCAGTTTTTTGCACCACCTCGCTTCTTTGCATCACCTCACTTTGAAACTCTTCCTCTTCCTCATTTTTTGCACTATCGACCTTCTTTGCACTATTTCACCTTGCTTCACCACCTCACTTTCAGCCTCCTCCTCATTTTCTAGATCTTCCTCATCTTCATCTTCTTCCTCCTCTTCCCCATCAAGTCCATAAATCTCATCCCAGTAGAAGTCTTGGCGACGCAGCCAATTAAGGATATTTGTCCTCATCCACACACTCACTTGCCTATACGAACCATATTCTGAAATCGGTTCTTCCCCAAAAGCATCTAACACTACGTCAAAAAGCAAATAGTTGTTTAATACCAACTCATACTCTTCTTCATCATTTTGAAAGTTTCCATTTGGTGCTGCCATTGTTCTTGATTGAGAATAAGAGAGAAGAAAGTGAGTTTGTGTGATAGTAAGAGAACATAAACTAGTAAAATTTTATGTAGTAGGATATTTAGTATAGAGTAGATTATGAAAGTAGTAACAAGAATCTTATCTTTTTACATTGTGCTGTACTTGAGTGAAAATAAAATACTGTCTTAAAGAATACTGTCAAAAAGTAAATTTTAAAAGCAGTACCAAGACTTATCTTTAAACTGTGTAAAGAATCTTATCTTATCTTTACAATGTTCTACAGTTGATATAATTATTAATAAGAACATGTCAAAAAGTAAATTTTATAAGCAGTACCAAGACTTATTTTTAAACATTTTACACAATTTTTTTTGAGGAACTTGTGATTTATAATTTGGATGTTCAGACATTTAAATGGCAATGTTTTATAATTTGGATGTTTCAGAAATTTAAGTGTTTAGGGACAGAGCAGATTGGACTGAAACCAGCTAAAAGTGTAGTGAGACATAAGTTTGTAACTAGTGAAGCTAATAGAAATTTATTTGATTGCTAATGCTAACTGAAAAACGATAGTGTCAGTTTTTAATTTAAATTATAGTATCGCTAGCGATGCACTATTTTATATATGTGATGCACTATTTTTTAAGTCTTTGATGCAATATTTTTTTTCACATTCTTTTTGTTAAACATACAGGTGTAGATGTTGAAACTGTTCGAATTATAGATCATGTTTGTTTTTATGTTTGTGGAAAAGATGGAACTAGAACTTGGTATCCTGATTGCCTTGAAAAACCTATAGAAGGATTTCAGTTTATTTCAATAGATCAGGCCTATAATTTTTATGTGGCGTATGGTAAAAAGGGCGGTTTTAAGCGTAGAAGAGGTGGCCAGTACAAGGCAAAAGGTTTTTCAGATGCAACGTTGAAGTATTTCTATTGTTCTAGACAAGGGTTAAATGAAGATTCTAATGGTAAATCTAGTGATTCTGTTACTGATAATGACATAAGTGGACAAAGTGAAATCAGTGATGATTCCCATAGGTTTGGTGATGTTAAGAAAAAGCAAACCAGGAAGAGGACTTCATTTAGGTGTGGTTGTTTAGCATCACTCACAATTAAGAAAATAGGAAACATTTATGAAGTTACAAAGTTTGAAGATGGACATAACCACCCACTAGTAGCTGAAAAAGATATGATTTTTTTGAAGAATTCAAGGAAGATGGGTTATACAAAGCAGCATTTTCTTTACCAAGTTTCAAATGCAAATTTTGGTCCTGCTGTTGGGTTTAGATTGATGAAACAAGTTTACGGTAGCTTTGACATAGTTGGTACAACAGTTATTGATTGTAAGAATCAGAAGAAGAAAATTAGTGTCTTTCTTGGGGATCGAGATGCTCAAATGGCTGTTGAGAAGTTGTTGAGTCGAAAACTTCATTCTCCTGATTTCTATGTCAATTATTATAAAGGTGATGCATATATTCTTTAGTTCATTAAATTTTTAATATCTGTTTGCATCATAGTTATTTTTGTAGGT
Source organism: Chrysanthemum makinoi (assembly GCA_910596185.1). Taxonomy (NCBI): domain Eukaryota; kingdom Viridiplantae; phylum Streptophyta; class Magnoliopsida; order Asterales; family Asteraceae; genus Chrysanthemum; species Chrysanthemum makinoi. The sequence continues at coordinate 29,975,194 of OU343222.1, read as the reverse complement.
GCATCATAGTGTCAATATTTGGTGCATCACATTATTAAAGTTATTAAATTTTTAATATCTGTTGCATCATAGTTATATTGTAGGTGCATCACTTTTATAATTATTGGTGCATCGTATTGTCAATATATGGTGCATCACATTATTAAAGTTCACATTTATTATAGTTTTATTTTTATTGTTTTAGGTGATGATGATAAGTTGGTTGGGCTTTTTTGGGCTGATGAAGAAGCTATTAAAGACTATGCTTCTTTTGGTGATAGTTTCTTTTGATGCGACATTTCGATCAAACAAGTATAATCTTTTGCTTATGATAAAAATTAGTTTAAATATATTTCTATTTTAAAGAGATTCTGATTAAATAAGTATAATTTTTTTATAGGTATGAGATGGTATTTGTTCCTTTTACTGGTATCAACCATCATAACCGTTGCCTTACATTTGCCTCGGGTTTGCTTGCTCATGAGAGTGCTGGTGCTTACATATGGTTACTTGAACAATTCAAAGAAGCTTTTGGGAAAGAACCAGAAGTTGTTATTACTGATCAAGATCCATCAATGAAAATTGCTATTGAAGAGTGCTTCCCAAATACTAGGCATCGTTTGTGTATGTGGCATATAATGCAGAAATTGACTACAAAGGTATTTTTTATATCCATTTTTATGATGCAGTTGATTTAAAATTCTAATGAAGTTAATTTTTTTATTCCATTCCAATTTAGTTTAAGATTCACTATTTTTTAAACTGATGCAGTGGAATTCTGTACTAACATTTTTCTTTTTTTTATAGGTTGGTACTGCACTTTGTAATAGGACAGATTTTAAACAACGAATTTGTGATATTGTATGGACAGACCAAATATTGCTGGAAGAATTTGAGAGAGAGTGGGATAGGATGATTAATGATTTTGAACTATCTGATAACAAATGGTTAGGTGATATGTTTAATATGAGGGAAAGATGGATACCTGCGTATTTACGTGATGTGCATATGGCAGGACTTATGCGTACTACTTCGAGATCAGAAAGTGAGAACCATTTTTTTGGTAAATGGACCAGCCCTCACCTTACTCTAGTTGAATTCTTAAGTCATTACGATACTGCTATTGAGTATCAAAGGTACATTGAGCGTAAGAATGACCATGATTCAAGATATAAAACTCTAAAATTCAAAACAGAACATCCTATGAAGAAAGAAGCATGTAAGCTATATACTAGGACACTATTCTTTAACGTGCAGGATGAGATTCCTGGTTCTTATAAGTATTGAATTGGATTGAGTGATGTTCAAGCTGAGAATATGGAGAAATATGCAATCCGTGATACTGAGGTTCGGAATGGAAATAGTGGTGACAATGATTTTGCTGTTTATCAGGTATGTAAAAGATATCTGTAATGCACTAAAATTAACATTGTGATGCACTAGAAACAGTAATATTATATACTGTAATGCACTATTAATTAACATTGTGATGCACTATTTTATACATTTTAATTCACTAGTATTTTTATATACATTTATGTACTAGTGCATCACAGCATCATATCTAGTGCATTATGTACTAGTGCATTATCTCAGCATCATTATCTTAATTTATTGTATCATATTGTAAATATTTCTTTTTTTGTAGGTTGATTTTTGTAAGTCTGAGATGATCGTTCAATTTTCTTGTAATCGGTATGAGTCGTATGGGCTTTTATGTCGTCATGCATTCTATGTTATAAGGATGAACAATGTCAAGGAGTTTCCTCGAAATTACTTTAAAATGTGGTGGTTAAAGAATACCAAGCCTTCAAGATCTGCTCTTCCAAGAATAATTGGTGCATCAGATTTAGTACGGAATGAAGTTCTAGATATGTACGAGATTTTTGAATCTACTGTGGATCGTTTGGTACATGATTTGAGCAAGATGCATATATACAAAGACAAGTTGCAAGAGTTATTGAATCAAGCTGTAATTGATATTCCAACGGTTCCAAAGTGTGATGGGAAAGCTGTGATGAGTTCTATGCTAGGTGTTAAAGAACCTGAAAAAAAGTCAATAAACAATCCAGGCAAGAGTAAAACTAAAGGAACTGGTTGTTTTTCAAGGTTTAAGCCTATAGATGAAGTATCTGTTAAAGAACTATCAAAGAGAAGGGCATGTGGGGTATGCGGACAAAAGGAAGGCCATAATTCTAGGACTTGTACAAGGAAAATGGTAGAAACTACCCCATCAAAGAAAAAAAAGCAACAAGAACCGCCAAGAAGAGAAGGTTTGAGACAATCTACACGCAAAAATTGATTTTTTTTTATATGGAAGCACGCATAAAACATGAGTGTTCTTTTTTCTTCTCTTTTTTTTCCAAATAAAGCACTTGATGAATTGTAAAGAAAGAAAGGTATAGCATACAGTTTAAATGGAAGATTATATTAGTTACAGTATATTTTTGTTGTTTATCATTTTGAAGTAAATTTTACTCTATGATGCAATATATTTGACACAATGATGCAATAGGTTTTACATTGTGATGCACTATGCATACATATTATAATGCACTTGATGTTACCACTGTATTGTTGACTGTTACACCTTAGTAGTACCAGCAACTGTTTTCCTACGGCTAACAAACCTGTATAGGCTACCGTCAGCCACAAATCACGATAGTCAGCCTTTTTATGTGTAAGAAACAACCAATAGCACTGTCACCGTCCAGTGCAATTCTGCTAATGTAGGATTTAAACTAATGTACATTCCGTGTAATCGCATTACTTCTAGAAATATGTTTCATGATCTCAAACTGTTATGTACATTCTATATGACATGTGCATTATTGGCCCATTTCATGGACACAATCACAGATACATACAGGTTGCCGTTATTTACAAGCACAAAATTTAGTTCCAGAACATTACTATCTATTGTGCCAAAATAACGATATGACAAAAGTACTTTTATCAGCAACAAGTCCAAAACCAATGACAAAATTTTCGTAATTATAAATGTCATGTGAATACACATTCGCCTAATATACAAACGAGTAATGGTGTCGCGATCATAAGCCAACCTTAAACCGCCAAACGCGGCGACAAACCATGTGTAATACTCAACACAAATCAGTCCCCATCATGTCTAACACACAAGATTCAAACAAAACAAATAACCACAACAATAATTTAAGCATACATAAAAACCAACACTTATATTAACATACTACACGTACAGAGACTGAAAGTACATAAACACTAACATCCAACAACTACAATTACATACTTGATCCACAACCTACACCAGCAAACCTACCAAACACAGACTTTATTCTAGATAACCAACTAAGACAAACAACTACATGAACATGCCCAGCTTTTTCCAAACCCAAAAGCATAAAAACCCATTCGACATCTAATCACTAACATCATCATTGAAATCCATGACAGTGATGTGCCTCTGCTTCTCTTCCATACCCTCCCTAGCCTCCGCCAACATATTGTCCAAGTTGTCAAGCCTCTCGCGCTCCTTTTCTAGAGTTTCATTGACGCAATCAATGATGTCATTAGCAAGATCGTGAGATGCACCAAAAGATTCAAGCTCCAGCACATATTCCTCTTCCTTCTCTATCTTCATACATAAATCGTTGCACTCCTGTTCAAGCTTTTGAATAAAGCCTTCTTCTTCAGTCATTTGTTGCGTGAAAAAAAACTTGAAACATTTTTGGATCTCATTAGATCCGGACTGCTGCTTGAGCTCATTCAAGTTTGGAGTATGGGCCATGGCTTATCAGCAGTGGTAATATGTGAAATGAGCGGCTAATGGTAGATGTAAAACCTAGAAAACGTAAGCTGCTATTTATAAACACTCACAAAACCCTAATCCGTGAACTAAACTGCTACAGTGGTGACCAGTAACATGTGCCAACTACCTTTAAACATGTCCCTATTAGAAAATAACACTTATTAATTTTCGTTGTTTACATAAAACCAAAACCAGTGCTTCGTTTTGACGCTCATCCAAAGCATTAATTTTTTCAAAATAAAAATCCAAAAAACACAAACGAAAACAAGTATAACGCTAAATATAAAAAAACACTTATTAAAGTAGATATTTAAAGCTGGTGTAGTAAAAGATAAATATTGATGCAGTAAGTATTAAATATAATTTCAAGTATAATTTACTGCATCACTATGTTATTCTACTGCATCACATAATTATTTTTACTACATCACAGTTAGTTGATAAATGTAATCAAATTCAAACCATAGATAAAATCAATAACAAAGACCGATCATTATAAGTAAAAGTACTTAGTTTTCAATATCCATTAACCAAAAGTAAAAGTACCGTAAAATTACTGATCATTCATTAAAACACATCCAAAAGATTTCAGTTTTTGAGTAATCTCAACAGAAATTTCACATCAGCCTTCAATTGTCTTTTCCAGAGTTTCTTTAAACTTTTTCATCAAATTTTGATCCATTATGACATCAATATGACTTAAGATCTTAAATCTTTTTCCTTGCTTCTTTGCAAATGCTTCAGCTGATTTCATTACTTCCTTCTTTTTGAGATTTAGATCTTTGAATAATATCTTTGCCAAGTACTTTGCACGAAGCATTTTCAGTTGTCCTCTTAGAACTTCAGCTTCCCTATTTAGTACATCCAAAAATACTTCTTGACCAATATAGGTTTCCATATGCCTCATGACAAAGATACCACAGTTGACACTATTGTAGGTTGTCTTCCATTTTATCTGTACTAACCTTCGGTCCGCCAATAAAATCTCTGCGATTTTTGGGTGGTTTTTCCTTTCTAGGTAATTGATAAATGAATCAATATGTGAAAATAATATGATACAGTTAAATTAATTTTAGTTTCTTACATGCTCAATATATATAACTATGATGCAGTAAACATTTTGAAATTTAGTAGTTTATAACACTTTGATGCAGTAGGAAAACATTCTTTGTATTTTTAGTTATACTTACCACAGCATTTGCATAATCCCCATATCTATCTGAGATATTTTCTATACCGTCGTCGATGTTGTCAAGGATGTCTATATCACAATTCTTCAGATTAAAGCAGATGAGATAGTAATGATTTGATCCATTTTCAATCATCTTTATACAAGGAAAGAAAACCTGTTGTCATTTTAATGCATTAACATCATTGAAATTCATGTTAAGAATCAAATCACTGAAACTTGCAATTATAAATCTATTTTTTTTCTTACCAAACTAACATCATTGAAATCCTTCACTCTTGCAGATTCTAAAACACTTTTAACATTTTCATCAAAAACTTTATTTCTTTTCTCCACATCCTTTCCATCTTCAACCATATGATGGGGCTATTTTCATAAACATGAAATGTTTTATAAGCATTAAAAAGTGTCAACTAAATTTAGCTATATTATTTAGATAAATTTCTCACCAACATCATTGTACTACAATAAACATTTCTGTTTCCAGAAAGTTTGTCTCTGAATTGCTCTTCATCATTTAGTATAATGCTCCACACATCAATTATACTTGAAGCAACTCTAATTTCAGGATAAAGGCTCAAGAAAAACGCACGTTTTAATTCTAATCCTTTTCCATGGAAAACAATATCACTGCACGTTTATGATTCAGTAACATTTTAGTATTTAATTCAGTAACATATAATTATTGATGCAGTATAATCTAAACAGTGATGAAGTAACATATATACATTGATGCAGTAAAATATAGGTATTGATGCAGTAAATAATATAAACAGTGATGCAATAACACATGAATATATATGCAGTAATTATCAAATATTTGTATAATTAAATTTACCCGTCAGGAAAGTTGTCACTTCATATGTATTCAACAAGCTTCATATTTGCTTCAGACCATTTTTTGTAAATCACGACTTTTCTATCATAGAATGGTGATACCACAGCACTAGAGGCCTTTCCTATACGCTTTTCATTAATTATTTCAACATCTTTAGCTTCTTCCATAGCTTTTGCGCCTCTTTTTTGGCCTCTTTTAGGTTTTTCTGAATCTACTTTCACTGATTTAGGCTCTGGCTTTTTCGTTGGAGCGTTTCTAACTTTACCCATTGCCTTTATTGCCTGTTCTTTGTTTGTTTCTGCGTTTTTACCCACTTCTTTTGATTTTGTTGCAGCAACTGATGTATCACATTTCCGTGTCTTTGATTTTGCTACAGCAACAGTTTTTTCCTTTCTCACAGGAACCGCATCAATCACATTATCAGTTGATTCATTTGCTGCATTTGTGGTATCGGTAGTACACAATAATGGCAGTTTCATCACTTGGTTAATCATCTCAGATTCGTTCAAAATTCCATCAATGTTATTTGAATCTAAATCATACTCGCAATCTTCTACAAATCCATCATCTCTTTCAAAAGAATCAACGTTAACATAAGGTTTTCATGCAATAAATAAGTTTGATGCAGTAAACAATATATGTGATGCAACAATTATTATGATAAACAAGACCAGTATATCTGTTGCATCAAAGATTATGATAAATAAATTGAATAAAGTATATATGATGCAGTAACAAAGTTTATGTGATGCAGTAACCAAGTATATGATAAATAAATAGAATTGATGCATTAACCAAGAATATGTGATGCAATAAATAGTTTTGAAATTAACAATTAACAAATGATGCAATAAATAGCAATGCATCATATTTAAAATTCACTGCATCACAGTTAAAGTTTAAAGCCTAACAGTTTATTTATCCTAAAAGTTTAAACAAAATTCATATATCCAAAATTAGAATTCTGGTTTTTATTCCAGAATTCAAATAGTTAAACTAGAATTATTTAAGTTATTACACATATTCAAATAGTTAGATAAGCATTTGTTAAGTTATTACACATTAATACATATTTTATAATTTGTCTTTGATGAAGTGAAATTATTTCACTTCTTGGGTTTGAATTTCGTTACTTTGATCTTTGATCCCACCTTCATCAGACCCGATCTTTTCTTGACTTTTATCTAATCCAATCAACTCTTGACGTTTTTCAGATATGATCTTTTCCTGAATTTTATCAGACCCAATCAATTCTTGATCGTTCTCATCATTCTTTTCATTTTCAGTTCTTTCTTTGTCATCTTTCTCATCTTCTCCATTATCACCACCTTTATCATTATCCTCACCATTGTCATCTTTCTTATCTTCTCCATTATCACCACCTTTATCTCGATCGTTCTCATCATTTTTATCATAATTTTTTTCTATATCTTTATCCGCATCTTCCTCATCTTTATCACCTTCATCAACATTATCGTTCTCAACTTTATCGTCCTCATTTTTTTACAACTTTCATCAACATTATCCCCATCTTTATCCCCATCCTCCTCATCTTTATCACTATGTTCCTCATCAACAATTTCCTCATCAACATTTTTATCATAATTTTTTTCTCCATCTTTATCCGCATCTTCCTTATCTTTATCACCTTCATCAACATTATCGTTCTGAACTTTATCGCCCTCATTTTTTTTACCACCTTCATCAACATTTATCCCCATCCTCCTTATCTTTATCACCATGTTCCTCATCAACAACTTCTTTATCAAAGCTATCTTCTTTATATGAATTAGCAAACAAATCCTCTCTTATTTGAATCATTTTCTTCATCTCCTCGTCCTTAGGGTTTAATCTCAAAGCTATCCTCAACTTGTAATCAGTATGCAACATCAACTGATTACACAATAGAAAACTGTCTCTTATATCCTGCTTCATTTCCTAAATATTTTTAAAGAAACAAAGTTAGCTAAATGCATTATAGTTTTTTTAATTTAATTAAAGTGCACCAAAGTGTATTAATGTACTGCATATTAATTTACTACTAGTGCATCAAAGTTCAGAAATTACTGCATCATATTTCTTAAAGTTTAAATGAATTACATCTGTGTTCAAAATCTAGTGCATCACAAGGTACAATGCTTTTTAATTAATAATACCTCAAAAGATTTTGCTTGGAATTCTCTATTTGCTTCATCTATATCAATTGTTCCATATAGTCCTGTTAATAAATCAACATAGAATTCAATTAGAAATAAACAACTTTTACAAAATTAAATAAATTTTTATTTAATATACCTGTTTCACTCTTCTTCTGTTTTTTAATCAGTTTATTCTTTTTTGGAGCCTTTTCTATCTTTGGTTCAATCACTCCACACCTTCTGCAATTGGTAGACAACCAAAACCCAGTTTAAGCTCCTCTTTTGCTCTTTTATACAAGAGTCTTGAAATCCATGCTTTGAAAGCTGGAACAGTTTTCTCAACTTTTATGGTCTCAGATGTTGTTGAATTAACGTATATGATCTGCAAAAAATAAATGAGTATTAAAAATATAATAGAAAGTGTATTTTTTTTGTTTAATATGTATTGCATCACAGTTTAACATTTAGTGCATGATAGTGTCAAATATAGTGCATCAATGTTTTATGTCTACTGCATTATAGTGTCATAATCAGTCAATCAGAGTTTTCTATTTTACTGCATCCTAGTGTCATAATCAGTGCATAATACTTTTTTATTACTAGTCCAATTAAAGATAAAAAACTTAAAGCCAGCAAAAGTAATGGCCCACTGTAACATGAAGTAGGTCTAAACCCAGTACACTCCTTCACCATACACTCTAAAACATATGAGCACCAATCCATCTTTGAAACATTATCAGTATTAGAGAGAATTGGTATAATTCTCTCATTTACTTGCCCATATTTGTTTCCTTGGCCAAAAATAGAGAAGAAGAGGACAAGGAAACAAACTTGAAATTCCCAATCAACTTCTTTTATATCACTCAAATGTTTCTCCAACCTTTGTATATAAATTTTGTTTTTCACAACAATACTATCCAACATTTCTCTCCATTTTGCAATAGTCTCTTCTAATAAATTTTTCACTTCAAGTGCTTCAACTTTTATCTCCCCTATTGGAATTCCAAGCATATCCCTGATCAGTTCTCGAGTAATTTTGATCTTTCTTTCATTTTTCATTTTTATCGAGCAAGTTTCTGTATCGAAATTTCTAACAACCCACATTCCTAATTGTGACGGTATTGAATCAAAATGGAAATTTTTATAAAAATCGCCAAACCCCAGATTTTCTAATTCCTTCACCTGAGGAGTCCTCAATGTCTCAAGAACTTTTTGTAGATTTCTAGGTGACATTCTGTTCTTGATAGATATGGGTTCGTTCTTTCTAACCACTTCTTTTATATCTTCATCCTCCATTTTAACCTTCTTTTTCTTTTTAGCTGGGGTTGTATCAGAATCTAAATCCATCTCTGCTGCGGATCTTTTACCCTTAAACTTCTTTTTACTTGTGCTGATTTCTGCTGCGGATCTTTTCCCTTTAAATGCAGCACCTTTAGTTTTCTTTCCCTGATGTTCTAAAACAAGACTTTGTAATACTTCCTTCCATTTTGCTAAAGCAGCCTTTTCTAAAGCGGGATTAATTAATGTGGTGTCTTCTTCATCTGTTTCTTTCTCATCTGTTTCAATATGATCAATCATAACTCAGTTCAACTAGTAGTACATCACAGAAACCATCAAGCATACAAAATCTCTTTCGTACATCACCTAGGCAAGCTACATGTATACTATTTTACGCACACATGCTGAAAATTATAGCTACTACATCTCAATTCAACCACTAGTACATCACATAAATTGTCAAGCATACAAAATCTCTTTCGTACATCACATAGGCTACATTTATTATATCTTACAAACACAGGCCGTTAATTAAACCCTATTATTAGTTGACGATCTACCTTGTGCTTCATCAGTTTTGTCTTTAGAAAACTTTAGCTTCATGCTTTCAAAGATTCCTTCATTGTTTTTCACTAACCTTAATTTGGTACCATTAGATGTTTCTGTAGTGCCTTCTTTCTGTATTTCAGTAGATATCAGAATCTCACTTGGTAAATCTTCTTGTCTCTCTTTTTGAATAGGTGCGGCTGATTTGATAGTATGTTCTTCACACTCTCTAGATCTGTTTCATCCAACTTCAACTTTATACTATGAAAAGATTTTGTGATTCCTTTTTTTTGTTTTTCAATAATTTTTCGCATCTCACCGACTAATCCTTGTGTTTGTAGATTTTCCTGGGTACACATAACTGGACCATCTTTTTGCAGATTTTCATGGGTACACAGTGGTGGTAGCTGCAGAAGAGAATCTACTAAATCCATTCTAAATCTTTTCATTGAAGGATTTTTCATTTTTGGAATTTCCATTGAAGCTTCTTCAGTAAGGATTTCATTCAAAATTCCATCAATGTTATTTGAAACTAAATCATACTCGCAATCTTCTACAAATCCATCATCTGTTTCAAAAGAATCAATGTTAACAGTAGGTTTTCATGCAATAAATAGTATATTCCATGACAATGTTGTTGACTAAGTATAGTTTTGATGCAATAAATAGTATGCAATAAATAGGTAAGATGCAGTAAAAAAGTATATGTGATGCAGTATATGTGTTGTATCAAAGATTGTGATAAATAAATAGAATAAAGTAAATGTGATGCAGCAAAGATTATGATAAATAGTATGCAATAACCAAGTACATTTGATGCAGTAACCAAGTAAAGGTGATGCAGTAACCAAGTATATGATAAATAAATAGGTTTGATGTAGTAACCAAGAATATGTAATGCAATAAATAGTTTTTAAATCAACAATTAACAAATGATGTTGTAAAAGTTTAAATTTTCATAAAATTTTATTCAAGATACTGATTTAATTTTGATACACTTCTTTTAATTTTTTTTACTGTGATATAGTAAATAAATAACCATGATTCAAAAAATATTATAATAGTACTGCATCATATCTAAAATTCACTGCATCACAGTTAAAGTTTAAAGCCTAACACTTTATTTTATCCTAAAACTTTAAACAGAATTCATATATCCAACATTAGAATTCTGGTTTTTTTTCCAGAATTCAAATAGTTAAATTAGAATTAGTTAAGTTATTACACATATCCAAAATTAGAATTATGGTTTTTTTTCCAGAATTCAAATAGTTAAATAAGAATTAGTTAAGTTATTACACATTACTACATATTTTATAATTGTCTTTGATGAAGTGAAATTATTTCACTTCTTGGGTTTGAATTTCAATATTTTTATCTATGATCCCACCTTCATCAGACCCCTTGTTTTCTTGACCTTCATCACACCCGATCTTTGCTTCACTTTCATCTGACCCAAGCAATGCTTGAACTTCATCATACCCAATCTTTTCATGACTTTCATCTGACCCGATCAATGCTTGACTGCTCTCTTGTGATGTCTGAGATGAATCCAGAAGAGATGTATCAAACAACACAAGAGCAAGATTTTTGTCAGATTCCTTATACTCTTGCACTTCTTTTTGTTCGACTCCTGTTTGTTTGTCTCCTTCTGTTTGATTTTCATCTACCTTCTGTTTGTTTCCTTCTTTTTGAATGACTATCCTTTCTATTTCAAGATCTTCAATTGCTTTATAATTGCCTGAATCTATATATGAGCCAAAAGTTATTTATTATACAAGTAAGAAGACATATATTAATTTTATTATAATACAAGTAGACATGCAATAAAATACCTGTAATCTTTTTTGCTTCATCAATAACTTTCATATCATTTGAAACATTAGGAGTTTCATCATCGTATCCATTCTTACCTCCATCGATAACATTCTCAGATTGATCAAGATTTTCATCATCTCCTGTAACCTTTTCTACTTCATCATTAACTTCTGTATCATCTTGAACATCATCAATTTCATCATCGTATCGATTCTTAGCTCTATCGTTATCTTCTGGAATGATATTTTCTTGATTTATGTTGTTTTTAAAATTAAACGACTCATCAAGAAACTTGTTGATAAGTGTATCTCTCTCCTCAAGAATTTTGTTGATCCTCTCATCATTTGGATATTTTTTCAATGCTAAAATCAGCTTATCATTGGTACGCATCATGAAATCTTTGCTCTCTGCCCAAAAATCTTGTAAACAGTCTGTCATTTCCTGCATGTTAAATTTTTTTTTAGTTTACTGCATCACAATATATAAATTTACTGCATCAGTACTTATAAATATAATGCATCACAATGCTACATGCATTTCTATTAAACATCTACTGCATTACTTTATAACATGTATTGGTCCTGAGAAAAATCTAACACAATCATGTATTGCATTACTTTATCAAATGTATTCCATCACAATGTTTTTAATTCAATCTACTGCATCAATTTGTTTTAAATGTATTGCATCATAATATATTCAAATTACCTTTATTGATTTTGACTTGAAATCTTCAAGTTCCGCATCTCGGTTCATTTTTCTATCATTCTCCTCTGTTATTATTTGAAAAAAAGAATAAACAATAATTAGTACTATATTATTTTATGTTTTAATGCACCCGATATAACAATAATATTTACAAATTTATATTTTATAATTTATACCTGTTTCAATAATCTTGTTTTTCTTTTTTTTTTTCAAATTCTTCTTTTGTTTTTTCTTGGGAGTTTCAATAAATTGCATTTCTTCAACAATTGGAAGTTGACCAAAACCTCCTGCAACTTCTTCTCTCTCCCTTTGTTTCAACAACTTTGAACTCCAAGCTAGGAAACCTAGTACTATTCTATCCACCCTTGTAGTCTCGGAAACAGTTGAATTGACGTAGATAAGCTTCAAAAGAAAAGAAAACAAAAAAAAACAAATATTAGAATAAGAAAAAGATATATTGCAGTAAAGAAAACTGTGATGCAGTAGTTATAAAAGCTTTAAATAAATTCTTGTTACTGAATCAGCAAAAGTAATAATGAATATTCTACTGCATCACAATATGTTAAAACTAATTGCAAGTATAAGTCATTGCATCACTATATTATTATACTGCATCACATTATTATACAGTAACAATTAAAGTGAGATGCAGTAAAAGAAATTTTTTTATAACTTACCGTCAAAAGAAGAATTGGCCCTGAGAAAAATAATCTCGGTTTAAAATTCTTTAAAGAATCTTGCAGACATTCAAGACAGTTAGTGCACCAATCCAAATTTCTAATATTATCAATGTCTTCAACAGATGGTAGAAACCTTTGATTTACTGATCCATCTTTGTCACCATGTCCAAAAATAGTGAAGAAAATTACCAAGAACGCTACTTTGAATGCCCAACCGTCATCTGTACTTTCACAAATATATGCTTCTAACCTGCTTATTGGATTTTTCTTTTTATGTGAAGGTCTATCAGGATCATATACTTCTAAAGGTGGTGTTTGCCTCCATTTTACCGTTGTTGCATCTGCTGTTGTTGTTTCAGGAAGAGCATCAACCTTTATATTCCCCATTGGAATTCCAAGAATTTCGTGAATTAGATCCCTGGTGACCTTAATCTTTCTTTCATCACTCAAAACCAAACTGCAACTTTCTGAATCAAAATTCTTACATAACCACATTGCTAATACTCCTGGTGTTTGATCAAATTTGGATTCTCCACAATAATGTCCAAACTCCATCTCTTCTAAAGCTGTAAACTGATCAGTTGTACAACTTCCAATAACATTCTGCAAAACTTTTGGAGACCCTCTTATTTGCAGATTTGCAGGTTTATACTTTTTACCATCTTCTTCTCTTTCAGATTCTTCATTTTCCGATTCACATTTTTTATGTTTCTTTACAGCAGGCATTTTAACATTGGTCTTCTTTTTTGGAGTACCCTTTTCTTGATTCTTTTTATCAACAGAAACAATCCTTTTATTCTTTTTATCAACAGCTACAATGCTTTTATTCTTTTTATCAAAAGATACAATGCTTTTATCCATATCAGGAACAGTTTCAACAGCTTTTCCTTTAATCTTTTTTTTCAGTCTGTTTGATTCCTCTTCCATTTTAGAAATTTCTTTACTTTCCTCTCTTGTTCTTTTAACTTGGATCTTACTACTTACTTCCGCTTGCTCATTTGTTTGATCTTCGTTAGTTCTACCTGTAAAATTAAAACTACTGAATCAAATCATGCAAACATATTTAAAATAAAAATAACTTCATTCAATAACTTCATTAGAACTACTGCATCACTTTACTAATCATACTGCATCACTTCATCATTATAATTACAATAATTGCATTAAAACAGTTTTTCTATATTTAAAATTGTATGCGAATAACTTAAACTAAACTCATACCCCACATTAAAATTCATTAATAGCACAAAAAAGACTTTTCCAAAAATTATAAAACATACGTGTAGCCTATCCTACAAAGAGCTGCATCAATAACACACCATCATCAATTTTCAACTTAATCTCTACTATGTTTAGTCTATTTCATTCTTATATGAAGAAACTAAACAACTACTACATCTGAGTACAGATTGCATTGCATCAGACAGACATACAAACAATTTTACACACATCAAAAAAGCTACGCTTACCCTTCATGACTAGATCAAATTCCCCAACAAGTGAAGTTAAAAACACATCCCCTTCTAGACTACCCCCAAAACGTTTCTTTTCAGGTACGTTTTTAGTTTGTTTCCTCTTATTACGTCCACGAATTCCAGTTTCTGTATCATGTACAACCCCTTCATTAACTAATCTCAAAATAACATCATTCACTTTAAATCATAAACTACTTCATCTCTTATTTTAAATCACTGCATTTTGCATTCAGAAATTCATTCTAGTAGATATCAAAACATGAGTTAATCAAACATATACATTTCAAACTCATTTTCGCACACGATGTAGACTACATCTAACATAACTCATGCTCATACGTTGCAAATTAAAAGTTACTGCATCTGAATTCAAAAACTAGTACATGATATAAACAATCATGCATACAAACTCACATTTGCACATGACAAAGATTACATCAAACCTAACTCATGCTTATATGCCACAAATTAATAGCTATTACATCTTAGTTAAACTTCTAGTGCATCAGATAAACAATCAAGTATACAAAATTAATTTTGCACATGACAGAGACTACGTCTAACCTAACTCAGGCTCATACGTTGCAAAATTATAAGCTACTGCATCTCAGATCAACTGCTAGTTCATCAGATAAACAATCAAGCATACAAAATCAATTTCGAATATGAAACAGACCACATCTAACCTAACTCATGTTCATAAGCCACAAATTAAAAGCTATTGCATCTCATTTCAACTGCTAGTGCATCAGATAAACAATCAACATAAAAACTCATTCTAGCACATGACACAGACAACATCTAACCTAACTCATGTTCATACGCCACAAATTAAAAGCTATTGCATCTCAATTCAACTGCTAGTGCATCAGATAAACAATCAAACATAAAAACTCATTCTAGCACATGACCGAGTCTACGTCTAAACTAACTCATACTCATACGCCGCAAATTAAAAGCTATTGCATCTCAGTTCAACTGCTAGTGCATCAGATAAATAATCCGAAATAAAAAATCAATTTGGCACATGACGGAGACAACGTCTAAACTAACTCATGTTCATACGCCACAAAACATAGTATTTGTATAACCTAACTCATGTACATTATAGTATACAAAACATAAGCTAATGCATCTCTTCTTTACTTCTACTGCATTAATCTTTCAAAAACACATACATGCACATTTACACAACTAAAACTCATTATGCTAGTCTAAAAATTACATATACTTTGCAAAACATAACTAGTGCATCACTTCTTTAATACTACTGCATTAATCATTCAAAAACACATACACGCATATATTCACAACTAAAAACTCACTATGCTAGTATAAATCATACATTATACTTTAGAAAACATAAGCTAATGCATTTCTTCTTTACTTCTACTGCATTAATCTTTCAAAAACACATACACGCACATTTCCACAACTAAAACTTATTATGCTAGTCTAAAACTTAAATATACTTTGCAAAAGATAAGCTACTGCATCTCTTCTTAAGTACTACTGCATTAATCATTCAAAAACACATACACGCATATATTCACAACTAAAAACTCACTATGCTAGTATAAATCATACATTATACTTTAGAAAATATAAACTAATGCATCTCTTCTTAAGTATTACTGAATTAATCATTCAGTGTACTTACTGTCTGAGATAGTAATACTTTTTTTCGGAGATGTTTGATTTTTTCTTACAGATCCACCAACGGCAATTAATCTACCACTTTTTCTAGTAGCTAAATTGAAAAATTAATAAACAATTTCAGTAAATTAAAATCACTATGATGCAGTGGATTATGAAAAATTAAAAAAGGTTTTAAGTAACTTACGAGGAGGTATAAACTTTTTCATATTCGTTTTCATCGATCCTAATTTTGATTGCGTCAATTTTTTGTGATTTGATGCAGTGTACTGTGAATGAGATGAGATCTAGGGTTTGATCGTGTACTGTCAATTTGTTTAAAGGTACATAAAAGCTACTCGCGTTTTTTCCTTTGTTTACATTCGCCCCTGAAGTTTCCAAAATTTACAAAAATGCCACTCCGCGTTTTTTAAGATTGAAATCTAATCCGATGGTTGAGATGGCTTCCCATTTTTTTCATTTTAAACATCTTTTCATTTTAACCCCACCTTATATATATATATATATATATATATATATGGGAGAGTTTATGTGAGATCAAACTTAAAGTTGTAAAAATAAGATCTAGTCTAAAAAATCACTAAAATATTTATAAATAACAATTTTAGCAATAATACACAAAAAAATAATATTTTAATACAAATTAACAATTTAGCAACTAATAACCAAATGACACATGAGTTTGGATTAGTGATACACATGATACACATTACACTAATAAATATTTCTAAACCTGATACACATACAAAAACATGATACACATTACACTTTTAATCAAAGTGTATCACCTATGTTTCGTAAATTTTAAAAAGAAATCTATCAAAACTTTAACAATTTTAGTTCTAGTAAATAAAAAATTTATTTTTGTTGTAAGTAGAGTGTCACTTGTCAAATTTTAGTTGGATCTCATTTTAACAACTTTAAGTTTAATCTTATTATATCTATATATATATATATATAATCTAGATCAAATAAGATCAAACTTAAAGTTGTTAAAATGAGATCCAACTAAAATTTGACAAGCGACACTCTCCTTACAACAAAAATAAATTTTTTATTAACTACAACTAAAATTGTTAAAGTTTCGATAGATTTCTTTTAAAATTTACGAAACCTAGGTGATACACTTTGATTAGAAGTGTAATGTGTATTAGGTTTTTGTATGTGTATCAGATTTTGGAATATTTATTAGTGTAATGTGTATCAGGTGTATCAC
The DNA here is from genome assembly GCA_910596185.1 of Chrysanthemum makinoi. Lineage (NCBI taxonomy): Eukaryota > Viridiplantae > Streptophyta > Magnoliopsida > Asterales > Asteraceae > Chrysanthemum > Chrysanthemum makinoi. Next base: position 29,957,883 of record OU343222.1, on the reverse strand, counting down.
TAATCCAAATTCATGTATCATTTGGTTATTAGTTGCTAAAATGTTAATTTGTATTAAAATATTATTTTTATGTGTATTATTGATAAAATTGTTATTTATAAATGTTTTAGTGGTTTTTTAGACTTGATCTTATTTTTAGAACTTTAAGTTTGATCTCACGTTAACTCTCCCCAATATATATATATATATATATATAATCATTAGTTGGTGAAAAAAATATTGCTATCTCTCTCTAATGATGTTGATTAAAAATGAATGTAAAGAGCATCTTGACCTTTGGACATTGTATCTTTAGAGCTTCCTCAACAACGGCAATTCTATTTTTAATATCATTAAGGACCTCCACATTGGCTCCGGGTTTATCGATCATAAATACTATTGCCTTCAATGCCGCAAACTCGGCATGTATGTCAGTTTGATTGGAACTTTGATCTTTAGCAGCTACCGGCACCTCTTTATCAGCTACCGCCACCTCTTTATCAGGTGCAACTTCATGTACCTACGAAGCAATATCGAAACAGAATGTGCATTGGTCAATTGTCAACGTGAATAGTTGCATAAACGATGTAGTTGATAAGGATGAAAATGAAATGATACAAAATTTGCAATTTACCTCATTAGTGGCATCATCCGCAAGTAATTGTCTTTCTAGACGATCCAACTCTCTAAAATAAGCATTACTAGGTGTAAACCATGGTTGTAACCTTTCTGTATTAGTTGGAACAAGATCCAATACTGGATTCGAACCCTAGTAAACAAATAATTTTAAAGTCAAAAACAAATATAAAGAAGTCGTTACTAATTTGACAAATACAAACTTATGGAAATGCTTACAGGACCAAAAAGTCTACTATAATCACGTTTGGAGAATGTTTTACTCTTTGACCAAGCAAGACAACGTGGTATCTTTGTCGGGGGTTTAGGATTTTGATTTCACTCTTTGATTTGGGTTTAATTTTTAAGTAGGTGTGTTTTGGGATAGTAGAGTGTTGGTGTATGTGTTTGTGTGTTTAAATATTTTAAAAAGTATAAAATTATAATTTTGAAAAGTTATGAAAAAAAGTACCAAAATGTACAAAAGTATAAAGTAAAAAAAGTTGCTTACATTATTTCGCTTAAGTTGCTCAGCATTGAGAAGACGCTAAAAGGATAAAATAGTATTTTAGAAAGCTTAAAAAGTAATTTCGCTAGAATCTTAAAAAGTCGCTCGGTCTAGGTCGCTTTAAAAGTATAGCTGGTAAAAGTCAGAAAACAATAATTGGGTTCACAAAAGTCGGGGGACATTTGGCACTCTAAGATTAAAAGTAGGAAAGTCGCAAGTCTCAAAGTCTATTTAAAGAATACCGCAAAGTCGAGTCTAGAAACTGTTGACACCCCGAGCGACCGGGGCAAATGCATAATTACCCCTTTTGAAATATTATTACTAAATTTTATCACTGCTATAACCAAAGCATACGTCTAAGTTATAGAGTTGAGATCCTTTGCAAAGTGAGAAAAATTAAAAAGTGTAGAAAGCCTATCATTGAGTGCCATGTGTCCCCCATCTAATCCCTCCTTTTTTTTAATTAAATTCGGTTAGTGGGCATTTTGGTCCTTTTAACTCATTTTTTTATTCCACCTCAAAGATTCAAACGTAAATAACTTTTAAACGACGAACTTTTATGAAAAACCGATTTCACCATATTTTTTAAAATTTAATTCTTTTTAATTTGGTAGGCATTATGATATATGAATCTCAACTTTTTTTTCCAACTTTTTAAGTGGGTGTTGATTTTCTTGAAATGTTTGGCATTTTTACTCTAATTTTGACTAGTTTAAAAGCCGAATTTTACAAAACTTAAATCGCGAAATTTGTAGGCTTTTGACCATTCGTTACCCTGAAAATTGAATCACTCAAATCCGATATGATATGAGTGAGATATTCCACGTTAAAGATTAACAATAACTGATGAACGTTGTCAAAAATAACTGATAAACGTTATATAATATAACTGATGAACGTTATAAAAAATAACTGATGAACGTTATCAAAAATAATTGATGAACAATATAAAAAATAACTGATGAACGTTATTTTTTCGAAAACTGCTGAACATTATAAAAAATAACTGATGAACGTTATCACAAAATAACTGATGAACAATATCAAAAATAACTGATGAACTGATAAACATTGTATTTTTATTAGAAAATTGATGAACTGATGAACAATAGTAACTTGAACTGATGAACATTATCAAAAATAATTGATGAACAAAATTAACTGATGACCAAAACTAACTAATGAACTGATGAACCAAAAAACCGATGAACAAGTGATGTAACTGATGAACATTATCAAAATTAACTGATGAACGTTAACACAAAATAACTGATGAACAATATCAAAAATAACTGATGAACTGATAAACATTGTATTTTTATTAGAAAATTGATGAACTGATGAACAATAGTAACTTGAACTGATGAACATTATCAAAAATAATTGATGAACAAAATCAACTGATGACCAAGGATGAACCAAAAAAACCGATGAACAAGTGATGTAACTGATGAACATTATAATATAACATAAAAGAAACTGATGAACATTATAATGTAACATAAAAAAAACTAATTGATGAACTGATGAACATTGTGACTTTAACAGATGAACATTGTGATTTCTTTTATACAACTAATGAACAAATTTTTTATTGATGAACAATACTTTTATTGATGAACAAATGAAAAACTATTTTTATCGATGAACAACACTTTTTATTGATGAACGATACTTTTTTGATACAAAATTGATGAACATTGATATTTCTTCTAAAAATCACTCTAATTACCAATTGATGAACACAACCAAGCAATACACAATTATCCCACATTTTTCACTTTCATAATTCACTTACACACTCAATTTCTTACAGAGTAATTGTTTTAATGATTAGGTTGGGGATTTTGTGTTTTGTGTGATCCCAGTGAAGTGAAATGATACTTTTGATGTTGATACTTCATATATGAAAATTAAGATGCAGAAAACATAGATATCAAAAAACAGTGTGTGTATTGGTCATTTGGTTCAAAGTTCAAACACTGAATCTTATCTTCCTTTTTCATTGACGAAAAGACCATATGAGTTGCTTTTGCTGCTCAACATCATTTCACTAGTTTACCCATACTAACAGAAACACTTTTTCACATAAACTCTTTCACAATCAACTTCTGAGTAAACGCCTTTGATCCATTTCATTCACTTTTCTTTGCAATCAGTGTGTAGAAATGTCCATAACTCAAGGGGCGTCGACCATTTCAAGCTCATCCATTCCAAAGAGCTTTAGGTATGATGTTTTTTTAAGCTTCAGGGGTGAAGACACCCGTAAAAACTTTGTTGGCCATCTTTATCAAGCTCTTAAAGATAAAGGAATTGAAACATACAAGGATGATGAGAAAATCGAGAAAGGGGAAAGGATCGATGATCAACTCCACAAATCCATTGAAGAGTCAAGATTTTTCATCATTGTTTTCTCAAAGACATATGCATCTTCATCATGGTGTCTAGATGAGCTTGTCAAGATTATGGAGTGCCAAAAGATGACCGAGCATACGGCTTTCCCAGTCTTCTATGCTGTGGAGCCTACTGAGGTCCGCAAACAAAGTGGGGCAGTAAAAGAAGCCTTTTCCGAACACGAAAAGAAGGAGGCTGCTGGGAAATGGAGAGACGCTATGAAAGAATTAGCCGATCTGGCTGGGTGGGAGTTGAAGGCCACAGCTAACGGGTAATTCAGTTTCTTCATCATATCTCTTTAATATTCTGTATGATAATATTTATAATAACATAAATATTAATCCTTTTATGTTATAATTCTAATTGATACAGGGATGAATCTAAATTGACCCAAATAATTGTTGATGCTACTTTCAAAAAGTTACATTCCACTAATTTGAGCGTTGATGGAAAGTTAGTGGGCATGGAGACCCGAATGAGTGATGTTCTTTCATCTTTAGAGATTGGTACTGAAGATTTTCGCATAATCAGAATAAAGGGGATGGGAGGTGGGGGGAAGACAACTTTAGCCCGAGCTGTTTATGATCAAATTTCTAATCATTTCGAAGGTAAAAGCTTTGTTGAAAATGTAAGGGAAGTTTCACAGCCTTCTTCGTCTGGTTTAAAGAAGCTTCAAAAACGGATACTAAAAGATGTGTTAAATGAACAAGACATTACTTTTAGTAGTGTTCATGACGGGAAAAACATGTTGAAAGCCGCGATGCATCGTAGAAAGATACTTGTTGTTCTAGATGATGTTGATCGTATAGAACAGCTTGATGCGTTAGCAGGCTCGCCTGATGACTGGTTTAAATCAGGAAGCAAAATTATCATTACCACAAGAGATGAGCAAGTGCTGTTAGCCCATGGAGTCTCCGTGAACTTCGTTCATGATGTCAATTTATTATTACACGGGGAAGCAATTTGTCTCTTCAGTAGGTATGCATTTCGAAAGGAGATTCCAATTCGAGGATATGAAGAGCTATCATGGCAAGTTGTACAATATGCTAATGGTCTTCCCTTAACGATCAAAGTTTTGGGTTAATTTCTTTGTGGTAAAGATAAGCGTGAATGGGTAGATGCCATAGACAGATTAAAAAAAATCCCCTTGAAGGAGACTCTGGAAAAGCTAGAGCTGAGCTACATCAGTCTGGAGGATGAATATAAGGAAATATTTCTAGAAATTGCATGCATATTGAAAGGCAAACGCAGAGAAGATGCAATCAGAATTCTTGAAAACTGTGGATTTCATGCTAGAAATGGTTTAAAAGTTCTTGAGCAAAGATCTCTCATAACTATTTCTTCAAAATATGGTAAGCTGGTCTTGGGCATGCATGACCATATAGAAGAAATGGGAAAGAACATTGTTCGTCGTTTACACCACGATGAACCTAACAAACATAGCCGACTGTGGATTAATGAGGAAATTGAAGATATATTGGCTAATAACAAGGTAAAGATCAGTTTGCTTGTAATGTAAAGAAAACTAAAACTTTTGCATCTTTCTGAATTCTCGAGGTTTCTTGACATTGTTTTTGGAGTGCAGGGTACAGAAGCAACAAGATGTCTAAAACTTACAACGTCGAGAAGAAATTCGAGAATGGTTATGAAAGGTCTATTAAAAATGAAGAAACTTAGATATCTTGAAGTGAATTTTGCTTGGGATTCCGGTTGTGGAAATAATAATAAATGTTTTGGCCAATACTTTACTTTGTTCAAAAAACAAAGCAAATACTGTACAAATTCTTTAAAATATCTAAAATTTGAAAATTACCCTTTCTCGTATTTACCCAAAACATTTCAACCAAACAATCTTGTTGGACTTGAAATGAAGGGCGGCGATATTGTACAATTTTGGGAAGAGAGAAAAGAAAAGGTGAATAATTGTTGATCGATTGTTTTGCATAATTCGTAATAATGCTATTAATTTTTTGGTTTGTTAATATGCTAACATAAATTTTTTTGTCTTATTTTTTCCGTCAAAAGCTCAAGCATCTCGATATCAGGTACTCAAATTTAATAACCTTTGACATTGGGTTGACTCCGAACCTCGAGACGTTATCTCTTAAAGCTTCCGATTTAGTAAAACTATACAAGCCTGCAGCTTGCTGTCAAAAGCTCAAGCATCTCGATATCAGTTGCTCAAAGTTAAGAACCTTTGACCTTGGGGTGACTCCGAATCTCAAGACGTTATCTCTTAGTCATTGTGCTGATTTTGTTGAACTTCACGTGCCTGTTGCATGCCCAAATCTCAAATTCCTCAACCTTTGTAAATCGAGGGTGAGGAGCCTTGACCTTGAGCTGATTCCAAATCTTGAGAAGTTATATCTTAAAGGATGTGATGAGTTGGTAGAAATTAACGCTCCCGTTGGATGTCTGAAAAAAGTTGGCTACTTAAACTTAAGTGGTTGTTTGAGGTTTCCCAAATTTGTGTTTGACGGTGGATGTGAGCCAAAGTTTAATTGTTATTCAGCTACTTTACATCTGGCTGGTGAGTCCCTAGATTTATGCCCATTGCACCCCAACAGTAATCTCCCAAAGTCGCGGTTTTGTTGTTATTATGAAGAAAATCTACAGTCATCAGTTGGCAATATTGAGAAGCTTATTTCTATTGGTCTATGTGCTTGCATAGACTTTGAGAAATTTTCAGACATGATTTATAGTTTACGCTGTTTAAAAAAGCTTAAACTCGAAGGCGATATTCCAGAGTTTCCCAAAGATCTTGGCCGGTCAGAATGTCTAGAGAAGGTCCTTTTATCATCAACAAAGATAAAACATCTTCCAGATAGCATTTGTATGTTGAAACATCTCAAATTTCTCATAGTTGGACATTGTGCTCTTCTCGAAAAGTTACCTGAAGATCTTGGCCAATTAGAGTGTTTAGAGAGGCTATATGTGAGGAGTGAGAAGATTAAATATCTTCCAGATAGCATTTGTATGTTAAAACGTCTGAGCTGGCTCAATGTTAGAGATTGTCGTTGGCTTAGGAAGTTGCCTGAGGATATTGCCAAGTTAGAATATCTCGTGATGTTAGATTTGTCATATACAAGGATTGAACATCTACCGGATAGCATTTGTATGTTAAAACATCTGAAGTATCTCGAAATTGATGGTTGTGGTTTTCTTAAGAAGTTACCTGAAGATCTTGGCCGTTTAGAATGTTTAAAAAAGCTAGAAATGACACATACATTCATAAGTCATCTTCCGCAAAGCATTTTTGGGTTAAAAGGTCTACGTATATTAGCACCTTCAAAGCTTCTTCAGAAGTATGAGAATCATTTTTCTTCAGAGACAAAAACCACAAGCAGCTGGAGGAGAATAAAAGGTACTTTCTTTGTTTTCTAAATTCAATTTTCTTTTATTTTAATATCGAATAGTTATTCGATCAAAATAATAGTTTTTTAGAAAGAAAAAAAAAGGTAAATTACACGAATGGTCCTTATAGTTTAAACGAAATTACAAATTCGGTCTCAAATATTAACATTTTACATGAATGGTCTCTATTCTAAAACTTGTTACACTTTTAGCCCCTGTTGTGTTAAAGATGCCAGACCTATACAAATTCCTTTGTTGCAACTCGCAATCTGACATATCCTGGGTTACACAGCAATAAGCAAAACCTATACAAATTTGGAACATGTGATCTATTACCTAATGTTTAGGTATGAAATTACATAAAATGATTATTAATGGTAGGTTAAGGTAAATGGTAAAAGTAGCATGTTGTGTAAATCGGTAGAAACTTTGGCATAATATCTCCATCTTCACTAAACTGCCATAAATTTTGAATGCTACTTGGTTATACATGAAACGGGTTGTTATAAAGATGCATTGTTTATTTAACAAACTAGGAGTAAAATTACTATCACCGTTTTACTTTTGTTTAGAGTATTTGGGATGCTTGATTATAGTAGTCATAGTTTAGATTTGTACTTCAGAGTATACAAAGCAGTTTCATGCTTTTATGTTTGAAATTTAGAGTATTTTGGATGTTTAACAATTAAGATCTTAGTAATTGTAGTTTGTTGAGACCAAATACAGACAATTGATAAAAGGAAAACTAGTAGACTTTATACTGGCACAAGACTATAAGAAGAAAATGCTAGACGGTAAATAGACAAGACAAACATGGATCTTCTGTACTCTATAACTGTCTTAATTACCTGTTTCTTACATTCTCCATTTTCTCAAATCTGTTTCTTATTTTGTTTTAGTGGCGGTAACTTATATCAACGAAAAAATTTTCTTGTTTTTCAGTTGGCACTGGAACAGAAAATCAGGATTAAGCTGAGGTCATAATGGGTACCTCTAATAGAAGATTCATGCAAGAAGATAAATGGATGATACAAGAACAACAAATGCAAAGACAATGGACCCAGTTCCATTACCCACCAAAAAGATAATTTACTGTGTTCTTAAATCCCCTCACGTTCACAAAGACGCAAGATTCCATTTTGAGATTACGACACATCAAAGGCTCATTGATATCCTACACCAAGTGCACAAATCATTAACTCTTTGATGCAGCTTGATCTACCTGCTGGTGTCGATGTCGAGATTAAGCTTTAAAAGCATATTTCGAGTCTCTTTTTGCTGTTAAATGTTGTTACTCGATACCTTTGTGTATTGAATTTGTAACTTGTATCACTGTTGATTAAAGAGATGGTGGTTCTAGCTATTTAACTGTCTCAATACCACCAAACCCACCACCAAACAGTTGTAATGGTCACAATCAAACCCACCATCGATCCCATTTTTTTTTTTTTGAGAAATTAATTAAAAACTAAATTAAATTTTCATCCATAATTAAAACATTGCATTACGTCATACATAAAAGAAATTTAAATTAAGATTAACAAGAAAGGTGTTCGACCAAATAGAACGAAGGTTTAATGTGCGTTTGACGATTCTTTTGTTTGATAACTTCTAACGTTTGTTCACGAGTTCGTAGAAGGTCGTCTTCATGATGTTGTTGCTCCGAATGCCAGTCGGGAGATATCACATTTCCTTTGTGTTTTCGAATAATATTATCAAATAACATGATTTTATAAAGAAAAATCGTTATAATATGAAAAACATGCCTAAACGTTTAGATGACCGCCTTACTTAGTGACCTAGAATTACCCCCCGTAACCATTAAGAAACTAAAGGGCAAAAATGAACTTTGTTGTTGAGATTTTTGAACTATGCCATTTACCTTTGAAACTTTTGGGTTTGTGCTTCTAGATAATATTAAGTAGAGTTTACGAATGCCTTTGAAGAACATGATGAAGTAATGAGAGAATTTGACGTGATTTAATCTGGTATGTAAATGAAGATGATTCTTCGATTTTCCACCAAATAAACTAGTATTTATAGGAACAAAAGTAAGAATTCAAATTTTCATTAGTTGTTTTTATGGGAAAGGTAAGTCCATCTTTGTCAAATGTCACGAGGCCACACGGTTCTGTTGAGACAATCGTAATCACTTCGAAAGATATCATAGAGTTGAAACCGTTGTGTGAGAATGGGTCATGTTTGTCTCATTTCACAACTAGATCGCAAAATCTGTGATTTCATTCAGGCCGGAATCTCGTGTGCATGAAAAAAGACGCGACAAGTGTCACCATAATCAAAATGAGACGGTGTTGAAGATGGTGCAATTTCAAAAAAGAATGGAGGTGTGTGCGAAGAGATATGGTTGATTATGTGAAGTTGGAGGTGTAGTAGGCTATTAAATAAAATGGGGCAATTTGCATATATACCCAAAACATGCTTAACTTGCATTGTATATCATGCATTAAAAACTTGTATATTGAGGAAATAAACAAATTTTAGTGGGTATATATATGTAATTATCCCAAGTAAATGATAAATAAGTGAGAAATATGGGTGGAGTGGTGCATAAGGGTAAAAACGACTAAAAGTGATTTGGTGTCCTAGTTTTAGCAATATGCCACACAAGTTGAGTCAAGTTGGAAATAAGAGTCATCTTGGGTCACACTTTTTCAAATTTCCCAATTAAATTAACCATTCCTTAAGCTTGACTTGGCAAATCGACAATTTTTGGAGATGCCTATAAGTATGGAGGAAGTTAAGAGATATGTTTGGGACTGTTCGGAATCTAAATCGCCTAGCGAGACAACTTCATTTTTAATTTTAGAGTAAATTACATAAATTGTCCTTGTGGTTTGGCAAATTTTTCAGCTACCGTCCCTCAAACTTAAAAGTTGCATAAATCGTCCCTATCGCTGCCAAAGAATAACATGAATGGTCCTTTTGAGGGACGGTAGGTGAAATTTTCGCCAAACCACATGGATTATTTATGCAACCTTTATGCCTCAAAAGGACCATTTATGTTACTCGTTGGCAGCGATAGGGATGATTTATGCAACTTTTAAGTTTGAGGGACGGTAGATGAATTTTCGTCAAACCACAGGAACCATTTATGTAATTTACTCTTAATTTTATTTAAAAGACATGGGAGATTATCAAAATGGAGTTTTTTTTTTTGTGTATTAAATACTTTGAGGAAAACAAATGCCTTTGCCATGGTTGTAACACTTCTTTCATCGCTTTTATTCCCTGGTTAGTGACCCTATTGAGTTAGCGGACTTTCACCCTGTCAAACTTATTGGATGTGCACACAAAGCTCTATCTGAAGTCCTCGCAACAAGATTGGCTAATGTAATTCAGAAAGTTGTTCATCATAATTAAACAGCTTTTATCTCGGGACGTCAGCTTCTTGATGGTGCCTTAGTTACCAATGAAATTATTTCGTTTGCCACACAGTCTAACCCAACCGTGTTATGTTTCGAAGTTGATTTTGTAAAGGCTTTCGATAGTGTTTGTTGGTCCTTTCTAGATGATACTATGGTTAACAAGGGGCTCGACAATAAATGGCGCTCATGGATTCACGGATGTCTTTCCGCGGCCTCGATCTCAGTTCTTGTAAATGACTTGCCCATCGGGGAATTTTCGATGAGAAGAGGTCTAAGACCGGGAGATCTTCTATCCCCTTATCTTTTCCTAGTTGTCGCTGAATCACTTCAAGTAATGACTATTGATGCGTGTTCTAGGAGAATTTTTTTTCTCCGGAATCTTTCTTCGGAATGTTGGGGAAAATATTTCCATTTTCCAATATATCGATGATGCACTGTTCTTTGGTGCTTGGCCAGAATCAAAAGCTAAGAACCTTATCTAGATTCTCAACCTAAGAACCTTATACATTTTCGGCATGATAACCTTCCGTTTATGTATCTTGGTCTCCCGGTGGGAAAAGATATGTCGAAAGCTGCTAGTTGGGATTTAGTAATTGATGGATTTTATCGACCCTCATCTTGGAAATCTAAAGCTTTATCCATTGGGGGGTCGCTTAACTCTCACTAAATCGGTCTTAAGCCCCCTCCCAATTTATTATCTGTTTCTCTTTAGAGCTCCTTTATAAACAATTAATCTGTTTTAAAAAAATTAGTCTGATACACCCGTGGTTGATGAGGGACGGCTATCCCGGCATGGCGTGTTGGATAACTATCGTAGTTTATTTATTATGTTTATTAGGATAAGTGTTTGAGTCATTGTTTATGATATGTTTTGAGTCATGTTAGAATAAGTCTTATGTTTGTGAGAGTTATCTCATAAATTAGTATTTAAGGTGTCATAATGTTATTAATGATTCAATCAAGTTTAATATCAATAATTCTCTAGTTCTTCTCTTCTATTTCTTAAGGAGCTCGCACACGCTTGAAGTGGTGCCTTTTCCCGATACAACCCCTAACAGGGTCGTATCAATTGGTGCTTTCATTGAGAGCTCTCGTTGAGAGGGCTTACGATTAGGGTTCCAATAAAATTTAAAAAAAAGAAAAAAAGAAAAGAAAGAAGTACTGTTCATCGACACTATTCACATCCATTACTGTTCATCGCGGGTACTATTCATCGAATTTTTTTTTTGAGTTATTAATCGCTTGAGTATTATTCATGGCATCATATAGCAGCGATCAGGACGCGGAATACGCACTCTCTAAGCTCTTGCAAATGGGTACGGTGACCGAATATGAGAGTGAGTTTGTGGTACTTGCAAATCGGATAACAGGGATCTCTGAATCTTTACTTACATCGTTTTATATCTCCGGACTTAAACTGACGTTACAAATAGAACTGTTGAGGGCAAGGCCTACAACTTTAGGAGAAGCCTTTTCCTTAGCCCATATAGTCGAGGCTCGTTTTGAGGCAATTGAAGAGAAGGAGAAAGAGCATCTAATTGAAAAGAAATCAAATACCATTCCATCATTACAAAGTGAATTCCCTTCACCTGAGATTAAAAGGTCGTTAGATGCTGATGAATATATTGGTGTTGATGAGGTTAGAAGCGCGATAGATGATGTTTTTGATATTGGTGAGAGTTTGGTTGTTATTCTAAAGTGGGTACAAATCAACACATCAAGGACATTGCTATTATTGATAACTTTTGAAAACATGGATGTTTCCATGGGAATGGAGGCTAAAATTCAAAGAAGAACATGGGATCCTGGAATTAAGATTTATTTTAAACAACACCTTGAGGGCAAGGTGATTTTGAAGGAGTGGGGAGTGATACACCCGTGGTTGATGAGGGACGGCTATCCCGGCATGGCGTGTTGGATAACTATCGTAGTTTATTTATTATGTTTATTAGGATAAGTTTTTGAGTCATTGTTTATGATATGTTTTGAGTCATGTTAGAATAAGTCTTATGTTTGTGAGAGTTATCTCATAAATTAGTATTTAAGGTGTTATAATGTTATTAATGATTCAATCAAGTTTAATATCAATAATTCTCTAGTTCTTCTCTTCAATTTCTTAAGGAGCTCGCACACGCTTGAAGTGGTGCCTTATCCCGATACAACCCCTAACAGGGTCGTATCATAGTCGATGATTGTTTTGGGGTTTTAAGGATGATGAAAGGGGCATGTTGTGGTTCAATTGGAAAACTATTTTGTCTCCGTTTATTAAAGGTGGGATTCGAATTGGTATTATTCAAGCTAAAAATTTAGCACTTCTCGGTAAACGGTGGTGGTATCGAAAGCTGCTAGTTGGGATTTAGTAATTGATCGATTTTATCGTCCCTCATCTTGGAGATCTAAAGCTTTATCTATTGGGGGTATCTTAACTCTCACAAAATCGGTCTTAAGCTCCTTCCTACTTTATTATTTGTGTCTCTTTGGATCTCCTTCAAAGACAACTAACCTGTTAGAAAGAAATCAATCGACGATTTTTTTGGGGTTTTAAGGATGATGAAAGAGGCATGTCGTGGTTTAATTAAAAAATTGTTTTGTCTCCGTTCAATAAAGGCGGGATTGGAATTGCTAGTATTCAAGCAAAGAATTTAGCACTTCTCGGTAAATGGTGATGGCGCTTCTATGTCGAAAAGGATGTTGTATGGAATAAAGCTATTGATGAGATATATGGTTAGGATGGAGGATTATCAATGTCTAAGGCCTTGGAATTAAATTGGGTGTCTGGTATAATATAATAAGTATCGGCTACTCCATCAATTAGTTGGGCATTCCATTTTCTTCCTCTTGAGGGAAATGGAGAGTCCATATATTTTTGGCACGATAGATGGTTGGATGACGGCCCATGTCTTAAAATACGTTTTTCACGTTTGTATGCTTTGGAGGAGAGCAAACATTGCCTCTTAAATGAGAGGCTCAGAGAAATTGATGGCGCATGGGTTTGGTTCTCGGCTTGGCGGTCTTCTCCTCATGGGAGGTCATGTGAAGAGCTAACTCGTTGTATTCCATTACTGAATCTTGCTCCCTAAATTATGTGGCTTTAGATGGTCGAAAATGGACTCTAGGTTATGGAAAAGATTTTACGGTGAAGACGTTATCCCATATAACCGATTTGAGTTTGTTTGAGCCTTATCATTCTATGCAAAAATTTAAACGGAATTCTTGGGTCCCTAGAAAAATAAATTATTTTTCTTGGCGTTTCTCCATTTTACTCCAATGCTCCTGAAGATGCTAACCATCTTCTGTCGTTGCCCTCAGGTCATAACTATTTGGAGAAAGGTATTGAGTAGTTGGAAGATTGATTTTCCTTCTAACCTATCCCGGCCTCTCGTTTTAGCTTTATCAGTTTCATGCATTCCTCTTAACAAACATTCTACAAAGGTTTTTCAAGGGGACATGTTTAATTTCCCTATGGTGTATCTGGTATTGGAGAAACCATCTGGTTCATGAGGTAGCTAAAAAACATGCGTTGATCTTAGGTGAGGACTATTTTTGAGAGATTCGATCTTTATTGGTGTCGTTGATTTCAAGTAGGTGCCCTACGAAGAATATTTCTTGGGACAGTTGGATCCTAATGCATGACGATTTCGGCATAGGCTAACTTGTTATTATTTTTAATTTTTTCTTCTTTTCTATTAGCTCACTTGTGAGCTTTATTCTGTTTTGCTCCTCTTGTTGTGGTGCTTTGTTTCTTATTTGCTTCTCTTTTGTTTCGTTTAAAATGAAGTGCCGCTTTTCCCAAAAAAAAGAGAAAATGTTTTTTCTTATTATTATTTTTTTTGTAATGTAAGTTAACCAAACTGTACAGTTAGTAATTTGATTGTGCATACAAAACTTATAACTTTGAGATACAATGTAAGATTCTTCACTAATTGTTCTGATTGTAAACTTTTGGTGCAGGTTCTAATTTTCACTCACTTGATTCGGATATTTGTTGATAGTCATTTATCAGAGGTTGTAAACAGAGTTGGGGGACAAGCGATAAAGAACCAACCGACTACATTGTATTGAATTGATAATGATAATAGGGATTACAAGAGAATATATAAAAACATATAAAAACATGGAAAACCTAATATTTAAACGGGGCTAATTAGAGACGGAGCCAGGAATTTGTATTAAGGGGGGCTCAAAAAAAATTTTCCATCAGTAACACACAATTCCTTAATTAGTTGAGAAAATAGACAAAATGCACAAACGTTGAATGATAGTAAAGTCGAGGAGTTAAAAAAAGATAAAAACGTCATTGTTTATTAGATATAAGCCGGTTAGATAATCAATGTCGCTATAAAACAAATACCAAATCAGTAGAAACAAATACCACTAGGTGGTTACCGGATATCACTTGGAATTGTGTGATCACTTTCCAAAGTAAACTATTCGGGTTACACGAATATCTACTTGGGATAAGACCAAATGCAGTTATAGAATTAGGCAGAATTCAATAACCCTTGCGCTTATAAGTGTTAATAGTTTTCTGTGTCTTTTTCATACATAATCAGATCTCCTATTTATAGGAGATTACTCTTAGCTAGTCAAATGGAATTATGAGTATTAATCGGCCCATTAATAGCCTCATAATTATCCCCATTATAGCCGTTAGTGGTTATATGACCAATTAAATGTGGTCATTATGCAGTTGTAACTGCCACTTGAATAGGTCAAAGCCCGTTACAAGAAGTACTTTAATCATTACTTTCATAGCACTAGCAGTGGATACACTGCTGAGTGGAAACACCGCTTGAGTGGAAACATCGCTATCGGTGGAAACCACAAGCAAGACTTTCCACCGCAGTACTTTCTACTAGCACTACCAATACAAACCACTATCGAGTCGTGGTGTTCATGGACCTTATGAGTGTACACTCCGTACCTCCTAACCCATTTCCAGGTGTGAACTAATCCCACAAGTGCACTAAATTTTCCAACAATCCTCCCCAAATTTAGTTCACTTCCTTTGCATGAATACAAACATCAAGCGAAACATGTGCATAAACGAAAATGTCCTGAGGATTGAATTTTTATCTTATTAAATTACACGTTCAAATATTCGAGAATCAGGGTGTTCTAAGAATTGAACCCTTCAACCCATTTGAATACCTGAAGATAAAATACACACAAGTTTTCAAACACTAAAAGCTCCTGACACTATACAAGCCATGTGTCCATATCCAAATTCATAAATGTTGTAAAAGCTAAAATTCCAAAAGCTTCTGAGCGGCAAAACTTCAACATTTACATAGGTGGTTCCTCTTTATTCATGCTCCTCCCAAGCACTTTTTCAAAGAAAATTAACCATTAAGAAGTAAAGACTTCATCCTCTTTTCAGCAGATTCTGAGCACAACCTTGGGATGTAAATAAAACATGTGCTCCAAATCCATCTAATGTTCAAATTTCCACATTGAACTCAGCTCCTAAGTTTCCTTAGGAGCGAGTTAGGTGTCCTAGCATTCAGTGACTAAGTTGGACTTAAACCCATCCCTTTAGCGAATTTATAACCAAGTCTCTAGCCGCACCCTTCACAAGTGATCGCCTAAGTTTTGTTGAGATCTAACAAACTCTATAGATACCACCCCATTCACGATAAGCTCACGAATCATGCTATGTCTGACACCTAAGTGTCTAGACTTACCTTTGTACATCTGGCTATAAGCCTTAGCCAATGTAGTTGCACTATCACATCGGATAGAAATAGGTGCTATAGGTTTAGGCCATAATGGAATCTCAAGAAGCAAGTTTTTCAACCATTCAGCTTCTTTACCAACAGCTGCTAAAGCCACAAATTCATATTCCATTGTTGAACTGGTGATGCAAGTTTGGTTCTTGGATGCCCAAGAAATTGCACCTCCACCAAGTAGGAATACCCACCACCGGTAGACTAATTGTCTTCGTTTATCGATCCAACTTGCATCGCTGTATCCTTCCAACACTGATGGATAACCAAGATATGAGAGACTATAATCCAAAGTTCTCTTCAAATACTTCAAGACCCTCTGAATCGCTTGCCGCTGATGAGCACTAGAATTACTAGTATACCGCCAATTTTCCCACTCGCAAAACCAATATCGGTCTTGTACAAGTCATGGAATACATCAGGCAGCCAATCACCCTAGAATACTCAAGTTGAGATACAACTTTGCCATTATTAATCATTAGCTTCTCACAAGTATCCATAGGTGTACTCACTGGAGTACAATCAAAGTAATTGAATTTCCTCAACACCTTCTCAATATAATGAGACCGAGAGATAGAAATTCTTTTACTTTCATGTTTAATCCTTATACCAAGGATAACATCAGCCTCCCCCATGTCCTTCATGGAGAACCTTGATAACAAAAAATCCTTTGTCAAGTCAACTGATTTTGGTCGCTGCAAAGATCAACATGTCATCAACATATAGACAAATGATGACTCCTTTACCGGATTCATCAAATTTGCTATATACACATTTGTCAGCTTGGTTAAGAACATAACCACTAGACAAAACCACTTCATCAAATTTTGATGCCATTGCTTAGGTGCCTGCTTAAGTCCATAAAGAGACTTAATCATTTTACACACCTTGTTTTCATTGCCAGGCAAGATGAAGCCCTGAGGTTGGTTCATATAAACCTCCTCTTCCAATTCACCATTCAAGAAAGCTGTCTTCACATCCATCTAATTAATCACCAGATTGTGAATAGATGCCATAGCAATCAGGAGTCTTATGGTACTGATACGAGTCACTGGGGCATAAGTATCAAAATAGTGTATCCCTGACTTTTGTTTAAAGTCCTGAATAACTAATCTAGCCTTGAACTTTTCAATAGTTCCATCTACCTTCATTTTCCTTTTGAAAATCTATTTGCAACCCAGAGGTTTGCAACCTGGTGGTAGATCAACCAACACCCAAGTGTTGTTGTCCATGATGGAATCCATCTCATCATTGATTGCCTCTTTCTAGAAGGCAATATCCTGGGACTTCATTGCTTCTTCAAATGTCTTGGGATCATCCTCAACAATGAAGCAATAGGATTATTGGTCTGAGACCTCATCCCTAGTTCCTTCAACTAAGTATAGTTGAAACTCAGGTCCAAATGACTTTAGAGTCCTGACCCTTTTGCTCTTCCCGAGCACAGTGTTCAGTTGTTGAACCACAACCTCATCGGGGACCCCTGATGGTTCATCATCGTGGACCTCTCGATACACCGTGTCATGAGTTCCATTAGGAATCCTCGACTTGGTCTAGGGACTGATGAGAATCTATTCTCATCAAAGTTTGCATCCCTTGATTCAATTATTGAGTTAACGGAAACATATTCATTAGGTTCAATAACATAGAACCTAAAAGCCTTGGAATACTCAAGATATCCAACAAAGATGCAAATAATGCCTCTTTCACCCAAAGTCTTTAGCTTTGGATCGTGGAGTCTTACAACAGCCTACAACCCCGACCTCGAGATAGTTCAGGTTGGGTTTCCTTTTAGTCTAGATTTCATAAGGGGTAACCTTGTTCCTTTTGTTGGGAACTCTATTTAATAAATAGCAAGTTGTTAACATAGCTTCACCCCGAACCCTTGACTCACCTGAATAGGACAAAGATGGAATTAACCATCTCCTTCAAAGACTGCTTTTTCCTTTCTGAAATACCATTTTGTCTTTGAGGAGTATAAGGGTAGTCGTTTCATGGATTATACCAACAGATCAAAAATACAGAGTATCCATGTACTCACCTCCCCTATCAGTCCATAATCTTTTGATCAGGGACCCAAGTTGTAATTCAACTTCGCTTTTAAACATTTTGAATTTATCTAATGCTTCATCCTTGGTATGTAACAGATAGACATAACAAAACCTTGAAGCATCATCAATAAATGTCACAAAGTACTTCTTATTCCCCATAGAAGGAGTGGCATGCAAATCACACAGGTCACTGTGAATTAGCTCCAAGACCTTAGTCTTACGACTAACACCCTGAAAAGGTTTCTTGGTTATCTTGGTCAACATGCAAGTTTTACACTTTTCAGTGTCCATGTCAAAAGATGGGATCAACCCATCCTTAGACATATCTTGCATTCTTTTATAGTGTACATGACCAAGTCTTGCATGCCAAAGGGTAGAGTCACCGTCAGGTGGTCACAAAGGCTGAAATAACACTATTAGTGACAATATTAAGCCTGAAGATTTGATTACATAAATAACCAAAACCAATAAAAACACCATGTTTAGAAAGCACAAATTTATCAGACTCAATAACTTGTTTATATCCATGATTATTCAATACACTACTTGAAACCAAGTTCTTCCTTATATCGGGAACATGAATAACATTAAACAAAGTTACAATCTTTCCGGAACTAAAATTAAGATCTACAAAACCACGACCATGCACCAAGGCTGTTGACTCATTTCCCATGTAAAGAATAGAACCATCATTCAGTGACTCATAAGTCTTGAACCAACTTCTATCTTTGCACACATGAACTGTTGCACCAGAGTCAACCCACTACGCAACATCATCATCCTGCACATAATAAGATTCAGATACATATGTAACATAAAAATCTGAAAAAGACTTATTAAACATATTCTGACCTTTCAGTGAGTTGGTTGAACCACCACTCCCGAACCATTAGTGCCGATCCATTGGCTTTACCACCAACTTTAACACCCTTGCAGTCCCTTTGATGTGACCGCTTTGCCACATTTCCAACAAGTAGGTGTTGCCTTCTTGTTAGGATCTGCCCTTGTGTTGTCATGATATTTGCGTTTGCCTTTGTTGTCATTGTACCTGGTGGAGTTGTTATGCTCCACCATATTGACAACACATGCACCAGCAGCATTGCTACTCTTTGGCTTGTCATTGTCCTGCACCTTGAGAGATTCCTCAATGCGGAGATGACTGCCCAACTCAACCAAAGTTAACTCCTCCTTTTTATGTTTCAAGGTATGCTTGAAATCTTTCCAAGAAGGAAGTTTATCAATAACACAATTATTCCAAGAAGTTCATTGTATTGTTCCATGACTGGTCTTGAATCAGTCATTTTGTAATTTGTGAAATTACTTACAAGAAACTTCTTACTTGATGCATCCTCAGCCATATATTGGGCATCCAAGGAATCCCACAGTTCTTTGGAAGATTCAAAGTTCTGATAAATGTCAAATAGAGAATCAGACATACCATTGAGAATTAGACCTCTGCAAATGTAGTCATCATTCTCCCATTTGCCCCTTCTCCTGATCTGCTCCACAGTTGCATCATCTCCATCATCAGGAATAGGAGTGGTTAGTACATACACCACACTCATGCTGGAAAGCAGGAAGTGCATCTTCTTCTGCCATCTCCTAAAGTCCACCCCTTCAAACTTATCAAGCTTGGCAAAGTTTGAAGCCATATGTTTCATTGCAGCAGCAGCCATTGATTATCACAAATAGTTTACTTTGATTGTTGGTGTGTAACTCCCAGAACAGGGTTAAATAATCAATGTCAGCAGAAGCAAATACCACTAGGTGGTTACCGGATATCACTTGGAATCGTGTGATCACTTTCCAAAGTAAACTATTCGACCCTAATACCTGGGTTACACAAATATCTACTTGGGATAAGACCAAATGCAATTATAGAATTAGGCACAATTCAATAACCCTTGCGCTTATAAGTGTTAATAGTTTTCTGCGTGTTTTTCATACATAATCAGATCTCCTATTTATAGGAGATTACTCTTAGCTAGTCAAATGGAATTATGAGTATTAATCGGCCCATTAATAGCCTCATAATTATCCCTATTATAGCCGTTAGTGGTTACATGACCAATTAAACGTGGTCATTATGCGTTGTAATCGCCACTTGAATAGGTCAAAGCCCGTTACAAGCGCTTTCATCAAGACTTTCATAGCACTAGTAGTGGATACATCGCCAGGGGAAACACCGCTTGTAAACACCGCTTCTGTAAACACCGCTCGAGAGGAAACATCGCCTGGAAACATCGCTTATCGGTGGAAACCACAAACAGTACTTTCCACCGCCAGCATTTCTACTAGCACTACCAATACAAACCACTATCAGAGTCAGGGTTAGAGGTGCACAAAAACTGGTTTTCGGTTTTTGGAAAACCGGTTTCTAAAACCGCTTTTCCAAAAATCGGTTTTTTTCGGTTTTTCCGAATCGCTTTTTTCGGTTTTAAAAGTTCGAATCGATTTTTTCGGTTTTAAATGTTCGAATCGTTTTTTATCGGTTTTTTACCAGTTCGGTTTTTTTTTGTTTTATGTTCGGATCCATTTTTTATCGGTATTTTACCGGTTCGGTTTTTTTTTGGAATTTAAAACATTTAATACATTTCGAATACAATTATAACTTTTATTTAAACAATACAATTATACAACTAAAACTATAAAATACTACTACCTCCGTCCCATAATAATTGTCCACTTTTACTATTTATGAGTCTTTCTTGTTTAACTTTGACCATTTATATTTTTATTTGTGTTATATAATACTTGATGAAACTTATACCAAATAAAAATACATTTAAAACCCAATCTATTCATATATTTTTCATCAAGTATTATATTATACAAATAAAAATATTTATGGTCAAAATTGAATAAAAAAGACTTGAAAAAGTCAAAGTGGACAATTATTATGGGACGGAGGTAGTAATACATTTCGAATACAATCATAACTTTTATTTAAACAATACAATTATAGAACTAAAAATAAATAAATACTAATACATTTCGAGCTTCGGCATGGCCATCACCCAAAAACATATTAGTATACTCAAGTATATCGAGCTTCGGCATTGCCATCACCCGTGTATACTCAAGAAATTATATCATCCAAAAATTCTTCTACATCTAACTCTTCAACATCAAATGGTTCAAATTCACCTTCATTTAATTCGGTAGCCGGAGGTGATATCCCCATGTCATCTTCTTCTTGTGCTATAGTTTCTTCAACTTCTTCAATCGAACCTTCCAACGATGTTTGATGTTGTACCCTTTCTACTCCGTCCATATAATCTTTCAAACATACACATACTTTCACGGATTCGGGGCTAAGTTTTGTCCTTTTTTCCGATATAATTCGACCACTATGAGAAAAGGCCGATTCGGAAGCTACCGTCGAAGCTTGGACCGCTAATAAGTCACGAGCCATAGCGGCTAAAATTGGAAATTGAATTTCCCTTTCTTTCCACCAAGCCAAAATGTCAAAGTTTGCAAACTCATCGGGACTTAAAGTTGTTAAAAAGTTTGTAGCCATATATTGTCCCAACTCGCTTGTCGGAGCCGATGATCGTTGACGCTTTGTAGCGTCTTCACGTAAAGTATTATAAAGGTTTATGTTAATGTCCCTTGTCATTCGAGACGAACCGACCCGCATTGGGTCGAGAATTGGGTTTGGTTGTTGACCATATTTTGTTGCATAAATTTCAAACAATTTTTAAAATAATCATTAAATTTAAATACTTGAGATTCTATATAGTTGGGATCTTCACCGTCCAACCCAAAAGATAATTCTAAATTTTCCATTATTCTTCTTATTAAAAGTTCTACGCCTCCAACATTTAAACATGGATTAAGTGCGGCGGAACAAGTATAAACCAAAGGTAAACTAGCAAAATTTTTTATAAATCTCTTTTTTATAACTTTAACCATTTTTCTAAACATTTGAGTAGGTGAGTCTTTTAATTCGTCTAAATTTTCCGTCATAGCATAAATTTGATTTAAAACTAATGGGCTAGTTGGGTAATAAACACCCGATACTATAGTTGTTGCCTCTTTAAAAACTTGTAAAAAAATAGTTAAAGCATTTAATCGATCCCAATCTTGGTCAGCTATCGAAGTGGAATGGTTTTTTTTAACAAGTAATTCATTAAAAGCATGTAAAGTAGTACGTTGTCGTAATATATTTTCAAACATAATGAAAGTAGAATTCCACCTAGTACGTGTATCAAATTTAGGTCCTAGGAATGGTTCACCATATTGTTTACGAAAACATTTATAGTTCATTTGTCGTTCATTACTCGAGC
This sequence comes from Chrysanthemum makinoi, assembly GCA_910596185.1. Taxonomy (NCBI): domain Eukaryota; kingdom Viridiplantae; phylum Streptophyta; class Magnoliopsida; order Asterales; family Asteraceae; genus Chrysanthemum; species Chrysanthemum makinoi. The sequence goes on along the minus strand of OU343222.1, from coordinate 29,935,584 downwards.
GATATATATTTGTTAACATACCCCTAAATGTCAAACGTAATCTCTCACATATTTTAAATGCCGCTTGAACGGATAAATTTATAACATGAGCAACACAACGGGAATGAAAAAAAGCACCATCTAAAATGGGTTTTATACGAAATTTTAACAATTCCATAGCTCTAGTATTATTAGATGCATTATCTAGTGAAATCGTAAAAACTTTATCATCTAAATTATATTCAATTAAAGTGTCATGTAAAATTTTTCTTAAATTAGATCCCGTATGAGGATAACCAAATAGTTTAAAAGCAATTGTCCGTTTCATTAATAACCAAGATTCGGGATTAAACCAATGAGCCGTAACGGCGAGATAAGAATTTGCCGAACCATGTGGTGCGGTCCAAACATCCGTAGTTATAGAAACACCATATTTATAATCAAGAAAACCATCAATAATATCATTTTTAGCCGTTTCCCATAATTTAAAAGCATCACTTCTAAGTTTATTACGACTTACTTGTTTATACCGCGAGTGTAGCCTCTTTTTGATGATGGCCATAAGCTTGGTGTTGTCGAAGAGGTTGAATGGATAAGTATGTTGAATGACCCACCCCGCAAAATCTCTTTGAAGAGCATCATTATCATATACACAAATTTGACCATCCTCACCAATAGTACCGTCGGTATTTTGAGGTACCGCGGTACATTTGGCTATATGACCCTTTAGTGTAGTGTTAGCCCCGGAAGCATAAAATTGCAAACATTTTTTGCAACGCGCCTTTTCCGTCCCATCCTTCATAATACACAAATCCATATGATTAAAAACCTCGGGATTTCGTGAAGTTGGTTTAATAGCCTCAACATCATCTTGTGTGTAATGTTTTCATGACCGGGAAGACCCAACGTTGTGATTGTGTGTTTTCCATTATAAAGAAATTAGAGAGATTAAAGAGAGATTTGATGTGTTTTAAGCCTCAACCCAATACACATATTTATACTACAAGTTCTAGCTTCAAAATACTCAAAAAAAAAAAGGGGTCAAAAAACAAAAAAAAAACGGCTACTGATGAACAGTAACACCTTCGGTTTTCAAAACCGGTGAAAACCGGTTTTGAAATACAACGGTCAGATTTTGACGGGTTTTCAAAACCGGTTTTGACCGGTTTTCGCCGGTTTTGAATTCCTAACTGTTCCAACGGCTATATTATGACTTGCGCTGACCGGTTTTTAAAACCGGTTTTTATCGGTTTTCGACCAAAAAAAAAAAAAAAAAAAAAACGGTTTTAATCGGTTTTAAAAAAAACCGGTTTAATCCGGGTATAGAACCGGTAAAAAACCGGTCATATGAAAAAACTAAAAACCGGTGAAACCGGTTCGGTTTTAAAAAACCGGTTTCGGTTTAGTAAACACCGGCTCCTTTTTTTTCGGCGGTTTTTTTAAAAACCGGTTCTTGTGTGCATGTCTAATCAGGGTGTTCATGGACCTTATGGGTGTACACTCCGTACCTCCTAACCCATTGCCAGGTGTGAACTAATCTCACAAGTGCACTAAATTTTCCAACAAGAAACATACTTAAAAGCTAAAAGAATGAAAATAGAAAGCTAATTGCAATAGGCATGTCAAAACAAATAATTAAAAACGTATCATGTATACTCTATAGTTGATTCTTTGAGAAAAAAATGAAAAGAGTTGTAACCAAGGCTAAAATTGCTTTTTCCAAAGTAAAATTACTACTAGTTTACTACTTTCAGAACAAAAGCAAAGTACTTTTAACATTTCTAGTCTTCTAGAAGTATTTAGGGCCCGTTTGGTATATAGTTGGGTTTAGGATTTGCATTTGAATTTGTATTTATATATAAATTTGGTTTAGGATTTGAATTTGAATTTAATGAAAAAGAAGAAAAAAAAATGAAGTAAGAAAAAATAATATAATTAAATAAAAAAGATACTCCCTCCGTCTCAAAATAATAGTCCACATTTCCTTTTATGGATGTCTCAAATTAATTGGCCACTTTCCATTTATAGTAAAAACTAAGGAACTTTGTAAGGGAAGATTCCTTTTGAATGGTTAAAATTTAAAGTGGTCCCACTTTTATTAAATTGTGTGTTTCTTGTCTCCTGACAATAATTTTGAGACGGAGGGAGTAGTATTTTACTAATTAATAAAAGTATTAAAAATTGATTTTATTACTTTATAAGATAAAAAAAAAGCATGTAGAGAGAAAACCACTCATTGGACCCCACAATGTCATGAAACCTTGAACCAAAGTCAAGAAAAACACTCATTGGACCCAAGAATTGAAACAAAAGAACTTTTTGTATATGATTCCTATATGCTAAAGCAAAATCTTGAACTAAATGACTAACCAAGTCCAAAACCTCAACCAAACGGTCCCTTATTCTTGTATCCAAGAAAGATGAGTGGCCTAAACTAGTTGTACAATTAAAACTACAATAATATTAAATTTGCTATATCCTCTTCATCTTTTTCACATGGTTCCTCTGTAAAATATTTCTAATCTCTAGGATTTTTTATTTCTCTTTTTTCTATCTTCTTTTTCTCAAAACTTAGATCTAAGCTAGTTGGGCCGGTTGGTGGTGGCCGAGCATCCTCCAATCCCCCTACTGGCTCCGTCCCTGGGACTAATAATAAACTAATGTAATACGGGCTTAATAATAAGTATTAACGTCCCCCCTCTAGCTAGAGCATAGATACTGATCATGCCCAGCTTGTTACAAATATAAAACCCAAATATATTAAGTAAAAAAGTTTTCCTTGAACGATAATCCAAATCTTCAACAAACGGTCTTCAATAAACGGAAAGCTAATCGATCTCATTTGGGATCTCCAAAACAAAATACAAAGCAACCTCAAGAAAGCAGGTCTAAATAGATCTCACTTGGGATCTAATCAAATTATGAAGCAACCTGAACAAAATAGGTCTCACTAGATCTCACTCAGGATCTAATCAAAATAAGAAGCAACCAATAAGTCTCAACTAATCAAAATATGAAGCAACCAGAACAAACATGTTCAGGTCTCAACTAACCATAATACGAAGCAACCGAAACATATATATTCGAGTCTCAACTAACCAAAAAATCCAGAAAACGAAGCAACCTGAAACAACAATGTTGAAACATGTCTCAACTAATCAGAATATGAAGCAACCAGATCATGTTTGGGTCTCAACTAACTAAAACTCAATTCGAGTCCAAACATCCGACTTTATATGAACTCATGCAAACTTTAAATTTTTTTGGGGCATAAGATGAAAAGAATTCGAACTTGAAACTCAAACAAAATGGTGAAGCATGATCAGATCAAAATGTGAGATGTTTTAAGTTTGATCCATGATAATGTGCAAACAACCTAAAGGGAAGGCTTCATTACATGATTTGAGTTTGTGTTGTGGTGAGTTCAAACCTGTTTAGCTACTTGTCTATTTACACTTGTCACTTCTTCGTGCTACATTTTTTACGGTTGTTTTGTTGGTTTAGTAAAATCCCGTGAAAGAATCAATTTCCCGGTTTAATCAAAGAATAGTAAAATCCCGTAGAACTTTGTAATCATGTCTAACAACGTACCTACTATCGTTTCTACTATAGCTGAGGACGTTCAAACATTGATCTCGATACTCGCCCACCTATGCTTGACAGAACTGATTATGACTCGTGGGCTCAACGAATTAGGTTGTACTGTTTGGGAAAGGAAAATGGGGTTAACATTCTCAAATCAATTGATGAAGGACCTTATCGGATTGAGACTACAAGAGACACACTTGAAACCTGCCTGCAGATGGTACAGTGACCTTAGGATTGGACAAATCAAAAACGTATGATGAGCTCAGTGATAAGGAGAAGAAGAGATATGATGCTGATATCAGAGCTTCAAACATCATACTTCAGGGTCTTCCAAAAGACATCTACAAGTTAATCAATCACAACACTGAAGCCAAGGCAGTTTGGGACAATGTCAAGATGCTTCTCTCTGGTTCTGAATTAACTAAGGAAGATAGAGAATCACAACTGTATGATGACTTTGAGCACTTTAAGATGAAACCAGGGGAGAGTGTCACTAAATATTAGGTGAGGTTCCACAAGCTTGTGAATGACATGAGGAATTTTAAGATGACTATGCCAAATATTCAGCTAAACTCAAAGTTTGTGAACAACATGAATCCCGAATGGCACAAATTTGTCACTTCAGTGAAGTTAACTAAGGGTTTGAGGAATACTAACTATGAGCAATTGTATGGATTCCTGCTTCAGAATGAGAGACATGCTGTGTTTGAATGAATGATACTTGAATAATTCAAATCTAATCAGGGAGAGACAAGTTCATCCAATGACTCTACAGCATTCTACACCAATGTAGGAATTACCACCAAAGCTTCTCAAGTCATTCCTATGGGTAATGGTAATTACAAGCTCATTCCTGATCCAGCATATAAGCCTCCAGATTCTAACACACTCATGGAAAACTTCATCAATCAATTGTCTCTCATGGTTAGTCAAAATATGAATTCCACTAAACACACCAACAATAACCTCTAAACAGCATCCAATCCACACAATCAAGCTACCGTCAGAGATGGTAAGATAGTAGTACAAAATGTTCAAGGAAGAAGGCAGTATGAATAGGGAAGAGGTGGAGTTGGTGAAGGATATGTGGCTAATAAGAATCGTGGAAGGAATGCCAATCAAGGACAAGGGAAGCCAATCAAGTGCTACAACTGTGGTGGTGATGGACACATTGCAAGGAACTGCACATCTCCAAAGCGCCCTCAAAATGCAGAATACTTCAGGGACAAGATGTCTGGTGCAAGCTCGTGACAATGGAGCGTTTTGGATGAAGAAGAGTTGTTGTTTTTTTGCGGATGGTAATGCCAAAACCTATGATGCCGATGTGGATGAGCAAGAAATTCAGGACATGGGTCAATCATCCTAATGCATTTCGTAGCCGATTGATGCATATGACTCAGATGCTGATGATGAACCAACTACCCAAACAATCTTCATGGCTAGCATTTCACCAATGGTCTCTCCAAAGGTCTCATCACCACAGCAGGCTGGTCCTTCCAAGGAATCTATCATCTCTGAGGTATTAAAATTATATGATGAAGTCGATGAGCAAGAGATGCATAACAAAGTACAATCACATGTAACTAATGAATCAGATATGGATAATGTGGGAAATAGTAATATTGTCCCATATGATCAATATTTGATACAAAGTGAAAGTGAGATTGTATCAAGTGATGCATCTTCTGCAGTCAATGATGACTATGTTTTTGATGAATACACTCCATGTTCCCCTGATGATTCTGTTATCTCTGAACTGAATGCCTATAAAAAACAAGTTGCTATTTATGAGCAACAAGCTAAGTTTGAGTTAACTACCCGTGAGCAGGAAATGGATGACCAAATGCGTACAATTATTAGAAAAAGTAATTTTAGGGAAGAAGTGTTAAAACAAGAGTTAAACTCCTTACAAGAAAAGCTTTCTAAAACTGTTAAGCAAAAACATGAACTCCAAAATAATGTTAAAGTGCTTAAACAAGAATTTAATGCTAAGGAATCAAAACTTTTGAATGACTTTTCCAATCTAAAAACTTTGAAAAACAAGTTTGAAAATAAGTTGTACGTATAAGGGAATACCATTCAGACTGCTCACATGATCACTAAGCATAGAGCTCTCAGCGACAAGCATAGCATTCCCCTCGTAAAGGAACCCAATCCTGAATATGGTAAAGTGGCAAGAGAAGCTCAGAAGGTAATATATGATGGAAATGAAATCCTTAAGCCTAGGCAGAAACCTAGTTGCGTTGAGTGCACTGAGGAAGATAGGAAATTAGATGAAGTCACTAGGGAGAAAATGAATAAGAAGCTAAATGATCCTGAGTGTAAAAAGCAAAACATAATGTTCAAACCCCATGATTACACTAAAGAAAATTGGATTTCCCTGAACAAATTTAAGCCTCAAACTCTATTAACCCTAGAATAATTTTTTTGGAAAAAGGACATAGATATGCAAAAAGCTAATGCATTTGTTAAAGCAAACACTCCCCTTCAGAAAATGCCTCCAGCAACTGTGTATCCTCCAAATACACCCATGCACTTAGTTCCTAGATCTATTCCCACTAAGAGCAAGACCTTAATCAGCCCATATATTGTTTATCAACTATTTGTTGACTTTGAGAAGACATGAGAAAAGGATCACACCTACTGGGATTACTGAAAGGGAGAGGGTTTTGAGCAAACTAAAGAATGCTATATAACTGAGGTCATGCCTTTCTTTAAACAATTAAAAGGTCAATTTGAGAGTCTTCAAAAGGGGATAGACTAAGATATTAAAGAAATGGAAAAGAAATTTGATGCAATGATAGTTGAAGTCAATGATTATGAACGGGAACTCAAATATAATGAAATTGAAAGGAAGAATCTGCAAATATTAAATGAGAACTTAGTATTGAGTTGTGTGGCTCAAGATGTGTTTTATACTGTTACTAAGCATTCTATTACTGCTTCTCAATTTCATGAATTAACTGTTGCTTTGAAAGTTTCCCATGATCGTGTCATTGAGCTTGAAAACAAAAAATCGTAACTAAATGAAAAAATTGATCAGGATGATCACGATAATCTGGTAAAACATCTTTCTAAGCTAGAAGTTGAACATTTTGATTTGCAACTAAAATATCAACATCTCAAAGAAAATGTCAAAACCTCAAACATCAAGACATCCTCAAATGTTCCAGAGTTTGATGCACTTTTGAAATAAACAAACGTGACGAACGTGATTCAAGCTCACTGTAACACAATGAGAAAGTTGAAAGCCCAAATTTCACAATTAAAGGGTGAAAAGAACAATATGACTGGCTCCCAAATACCTCCTCCTTTAGATTCTCAGTGTTCTCAAACTTTTCATCTTCAAAACTTGGTTAATGCTTTACAAAAGGAAAATGAGAGTTTTCTAGAAGAAAATGAAAAAGTTAAACTACACTTTAAAGAGTTATATGATTCAATGAAAGTCATTCGTGACAAGAACAACGAAAAAATAATGTCTTTACAAAAGGAAATTAAGAATCTGAGGAGTCAAGTAAAAGGGAAAATGCCACTGGTCTTTAATGAGAATGTTGCGTCAATGTCATCTGCAGATTCTAAATATATTGTGACTGTTAAATACATTCCTCCTCATCTTAGAAATAACGAACTGGCATTTCATAATTATTCCGTTCATCTTAAGGATAGTCTTGAATGTCTTCGTGAAATTGTACAGGAGGATTTCATAAATAAGCCCCTTGATAGTGAAATTAGGTTTGCTTGCATTCAAGCCAAACGATCTCAAGAGCTGTTAGAAAACTTAAGAGAAACATGCCCTAAACCCGATGGTAAGAAGGATAAAATAGTTATGCCTTGTTCTATGCCTGATCTTAAGAATGCCAATCTTAACATGCCTCACTCAGTGCCTAAAGTTAAGCATGTAAGCTTCAATGTGCCTTCAAGTAGTTTAGATCCCAGCACTTCAAAACCTAAAATGCAAGAGGTAGCAAAACCAACTAATGTTCCCATTCCCTCTACAGGAGTAAAAAGTGACACCAAAGCGAGCAGGTCAAAGCCTCAAGGCAATACAGAGCAAGATAGGACCTCGCAAGCTAAGAGTAATCAATGGAGGAAAGTAGAAGACCACCCTAGGAACTTTAAGTTGGAATTGAATAAAATGAATTTTGTTGATTCTAGTATTAGCTTTAAGCATACTGTAATCAATTTGAATTCTATTACTACTTGCAAAACATGTAATGAATGTTTGATTTCTAGTGTTAATCATGAATGTGTTGTGAATGATGTGAGTAATGGGGTTAAATACCCAGTTAAGAATGTTAATGCTATCAAAGAGGTTAAGAAGGCTAGAATACAATGGTGGAAGAAGGTTAGAAAACATTGGAAACCTATAGGAAGAAAATTTAGTAATGTAGGTTATCAATGGATACCTACTGGCCGTAAATTCAATCTTAATGAGTTGTGCCCTAAATTATCTAGACCCATGCCCATTAGGAAATGGATGCCTACTGGTAGAACTATTCCTTTAAGAAGTGAACATGCTTTGAATAGGTCTAATGCACACACTAGCACAACATTTATCCCTAATGATTTCATTGTTTCTACTTCCGATGTGTATGTTCCAATCATTGTTACTAACCAAATAGAACCCATTCTTGCATGGGGATACCAATTATCCAGTTATCCATTCTTGTCTGTGTTCAACTGCAGATCGTTCAAATCGCTTCGTGGTACCGGACTCAGCCGCTCCAAGCATATGACCGGAGATCGGTCGCGCTCATGAACTTCGTGAGTAAATTCATCAGAACTGTTAGATTCGGGAATGATCATTTCGGTGCAATTATGGGGTTATGGAGACTATGTCGTTGGTGATAGTGTAATCTCCAGGGTATATTATGTAGAAGGTCTTGGTCATAATCTATTTTCTGTTGGTCAATTATGTGATTCTGATCTAGAGGTGGCTTTTAGAAAACATACTTGTTTCGTTAGAGACCTTGATGGTGTGGAACTTTTAAGAGGAACCCGGGGTTCAAACCTATACACCATCTCTATCGAAGATATGATGAAGTCTTCTCCAATTTGCTTGTTGTCAAAGGCTTTAAAAATAAAATCATGGTTATGGCATCGTCGTATCAATCACTTGAACTTCGGCACCATAAATGATCTTTCCAGAAAGGACTTAGTAATAGGCTTACCTAGACTAAAGTATGAAAAGGATCATCTTTGTTCAGCATGTCAATTGGGAAAAAGCAAGAAGTATGCCCACAAACCCAAACCTACAAACTCAGTTATGGAAGTTCTTCATACCATTCACATAGATTTATGTGGACCCATGAGAGTGCAAAATATTTTTGGGAAGAAATATGTGCTAGTTGTGGTTGATGATTACTCTCAATTTACTTGGGTTAAGTTTTTAAGGACAAAGGAGGAAACTCCAAATATCATCATTAAACTTATCAAACAGCTGCAGGTTCTTCTTAACAAAATGGTCAGAATCATTCGAACAGACAATGGAACTGAGTTTGTTAATAAAAAAACTTAGTGAGTTCTATGAAAGTGTTGGAATCAGTCATCAAAGAAGTGTTCCAAGAACTCCTCAACAGAACGGTGTAGTTGAAAGACTAAATCGAACTCTTGTGGAAGCCGCAAGAACAATGCTGATTTACTCAAAGGTTCCAATGTTTCTCTGGGATGAAGTCATTGCCACTACATGCTACACTTAAAATCGATCCCTAATTCAAACATCTCATGGAAAAACTCCATATGAACTTGTCCACAATCAAAAACCTAATCTTTCATTCCTTCGTATGTTTGGTGCATTGTGTTATCCAACTAATGAGGGTCAAGACTTAGGCAAAATTAAAGCTAAAGCGGACATTGGAGTAGTTGTAGGATATGCACCAATCAGAAAAGGATACCGAATCTACAACAAAAGAACCCAAAATATCATGGAAACAATTCACGTTACGTTCGATGAGCTGACCAGTCAAATGGCTCCAGACAACCAGTGTCCGACCCGCATCACAACCTTCATTAAGTAGTCCCATCGCTTCTACTCTTGTACACACTTCCTCACCAGAAACTCCATATGTACCACCTTCAGAAGATGATTTGAAGAAATTATTTGATCCTATGTTTGATGAACACTATGAGCCAATTGCTAATGATCTGTCAAATCCATCAACAGAGGCTACTCCTATCCCTGCAACGTAGATAACCCTTCAGTTTCTATGTCATTGAGTCAAGAAGCGCCGATGATCACTGTATCATCTTCAATTCATCAATCACCAAGTGTACATCATGGAATTGTTTCTGGCACCTATGATGGAGATAACCCTTTTCTACCCTCCGAAGATGCTCCTTTGAGAACATATTTGCTCCTCGAACCATCATCGAACCATCTTCATCGAGAAAACGACTCTGCTACTTCAGTACCTCAACAACAACCACACGAACACCTTAGAAAATGGACACATGATCATCCATTGGAAAACATCATTGGAAACCCCTTTCGTCCAGTATCTACACGTAAACAACTTGCAACTGATGCCTTATGGTGCTTCTTCAACTTTGTACTATCCAAGGTCGAACCAAAAGACGTTAAAACTGCAATGAATGAAGACAGCTGGTTCAATGCCATGCAAGAAGAAATTCATGAGTTTGATCGACTAGATGTATGGGAATTAGTACCTGCTCCTGACTGTGCTATGATCATTGCTCTAAAGTGGATCTTCAAAGTATAACTTGATGAGCATGGTGATGTATTAAAGAACTGATAACGCTACACGCGTCGTTCGGGGTCAAGGAAACTTCCTTTTCTTCGAGCAAGTTTTACAACACCCTAGGCAGTGAACCTAATCGTTGTAGTGTAGTATTAGGGTAAGCCACGGGTATTGATATCGTTCTCTAGGGGAATAGGAATGCTAGTGAGAAGTTACTACGCTAAGGTTAGGGTTGAGGAAGATTATTTTTGTGCTTTTTATATTTTTTTTTTTGAAATAGAAAGGTACGAATCTCGGGGTTTAGATTTGGGGGTTGGTATTTCTACCGATTACTCTACTTATCTAATTATCTAATCTAAGGTGTATGTAGTCTATGTCTAATTATTGTGTGCTCGTATGATAGTTTAAAGATGTGTTCACTTAGGTTTTATTACTCCTTAATTATCTCCTATTGATGGTTGAATTGTCACGTCCTTATTCTTAATCGCGTCGTGTGTCTAAGGTCGTAGGGTATGCGTTTATCCCTAACTCTTTGAACTTACCAAAGGGTCTCGTCTACAAAATCTCTAGGATTTATACACTCTAACTCTAAGGTACTCTTTGGATGGTTTAGCCTACAACTACTCTAGGTGTCATAGTCTAAGGTTCACAAAGATTAATCAAGCATTAACTACACAACGAATGACCTATCGCATTACTAGATCATTAACAATTAAGATAAGAGACAACCAATCAATATTCAATAATTAAGATTCATATTCCCTAAGCAAACACACAAGTAAATTAGCCGGGCATGGAGAACATGCAAGCATACACACAAATAATTGAAGGCATAACTGAAATAATGAAGTAAAACACTTATCTTGGTGTAAGTTAGGGTTTGGAACCCTAAAATACTGTACAAGACAGCCTTGGTTCGGTTTAGGTTTTTACTCCAAAAGACTACACTCTAAAACTGAAAAATTCGGATTCTATATATAAGATTACATTCGCGACGGCGTCACCTTATGATTTGTGACGCCGTCGGGTCGCCGTCATTAGGGTTTCGTCTTGGCCACGTTAGTCTTGCGACGGCGTCACTTTATGCTTGTGACGTCGTCCCCTTCATTGTTTGGCGCCGTCTGGATTGAATCTAGGCCGTCTGAGTTGTGACGACCTACTCTTTTAAAGCTTGACACCGTCACTTGAAAATAAGCAATTTGGCTACTGAGCCGTCACAAAAGTGTTGCGACGGCATCGCTAATAACACCTGACGCCGTCACTTGTAGAACCTGACGCCGTCACTTTGTATTTCAGCAGTCTGAGTGGCTCCATTCTTGACTTTGGCCAATTTCTTCATATATCCGCGCCTTTTCGTCCAAATAAGTGCCATTCCAGCAATTTGCCTTCAAGAGACCTAAAAAGTGAAAATGAACGATATTAAGTAATAACGGATACAAAAGTGATCAAATAAGGGCTTAAACGACCCCTCAAAAAGGTACATTTTAAAACCTTATCAAGAACAAGGCTCGTTTGGTTGCAAAAGGATACCGTCAAAAGGAGGGTATTGACTTTGAAAAATCATTTGCTCCAGTTGCGCGTATCGAGGCAGTCAGAATCTTCTTGGCTAATGGTGCAAGTAAGAACATGATAGTCTATCAGATGGATGTAAAGACGGCTTTTCTTAACGGAGATCTTAAAGAAGTCGTATACGTCAGCCAACCTGAAGGTTTTGTGAATCCAGAGCATCTTACTCATGTCTATCGCTTGAAGAAGGCTCTTTACGGTTTGAAGCAAGCTCCAAGGGCATGGTATGATACGCTTTCAAAGTTTCTTCTATCTACTGGATTCAGCAAAGGAGCAGTTGATCCGACATTGTTCACCAGAAAGTCAGACAAACATTTAATTCACGTTCAAATCTATGTTGATGATATTATTTTTGCCTCAACTGACCCCAATGAATGTGACCGTTTTTCTAAGGAAATGGGCTCCAAATTTCAAATGTCAATGATTGGACAAATGTCATTTTTCTTGGGATTAAAATTTTCAGAAAGTCCCGGAGGCATTTTTATTAATCAATCTAAATATGTAAATGAAATTTTAAAGAAATTTGGATTTGACACTTGTGACACCGTTGACACTCCCATGGTGGAACGTACCAAACTAGATGAGGACCACTCAGGGATCATGGTAGATCAAATGAAATATCGAAGTATGATTGGATCCCTGATGTACCTCACAGCCAGTAGACCTGATATTCTGTTTGTTGTATGCATGTGTGCTAGATACCAGGCTAAGCCTACCAAAAAGCACCTTGAAGCGATTAAACATGTCTTTCGGTATCTCCAAGGAACCATCAACATGGGACTTTGGTACCCGAAGGACACCGGTATGTCACTAACAGCCTATGCAGATGCTCACCATGCAGGATGTCAAGATACACGTCGAAGTACGTCTGGAGGTGCTCAGTTTTTGGGTGATAAGCTTGTGAGCTGGTCTTCAAAGAAACAAATGAGTACTCTATATCCTCTATAGAGGCTGAATCCATAGCCATGTCATCTTGTTGTGCTCAAATCCTATGGATGAGATCCCAATTATCTGACTATGGCTTTGAAATTCAACAAAATCCCTCTGTATTGTGATAACAAAAGTGCCATTGCTCTCCCTTGCAACAACGTTCAACATTCAAGAGCAAAGCACATTGACATTCGACATCATTTCATTCGGGAACAAGTGGAAAAAGGTGTGGTAGAACTCTATTTTGTGAGGTGTGAATACCAGTTAGCCGACATCTTCACCAAAGCTCTTCCTAGAGAACGTTTTGAGTTTATCCTTCCACGACTTGGTCTAAAGAGTCTACAACCGGAAACACTCAAACGTCTTCAAGAGGAAGACGAGGAGTAAAGGTCTTGCTTCATCTATCTCTTGTATATATTTTTTCAAAAAGCAAAATACAAAATTATAAAACCCACAAAAGAAAATAGAAAAATATAAAACTTCAAAAATCCATAAAAATGTGAGAATCTCGAAAAATTCCAAAAATATTGTTATTTTGTCTTGTTTTTTTAATTCGATATCATCTACGGACTTTGTGTTGACATTCAAAGAATGTCACGGGTTTTTAGACATTCTTCGAATGTACATAAATTGTTTAAAAAAAATAAGACGGAGAAAAATGGTGGTTTATTGTCATTTCAGGCAGTAACCCGTTTTAAAAGGAAAGAACAGAGCCATGCTTAATCTTATTTTTCAAATCTCACGCTCTGATTCTTAAAACAAATGTTTGTCACCAAAAAGACAAATGTTTTTATTTCCAAATATTTTTCCGTCTAATGATTCTTCTGAAAAATATTGTCATCAAATGAAAACAAAATTGTTTTGAAAATACCTCGGACTCTATTTTTGAAAATCATCCGGGCTTATCTTTGTCAAAATCTCTAACTCTTAATCAACAACTCATGTCATTGATTGAGGGGGAGAATGATTTCAATTCAATCAAAAAGGTTATTTTTTTCAAAAACAATTGGCACACAAAAGAGCAAGGTCTACTTTTGGAAAATCAAAAAGAACAATGTTTTATACAATTGATTCATGACCTTGGCTAATGTTATGTTTTTAAAAGATATTTATGCATGATTGATCAATGGAATTTAAAGTCTCAAAATCTAATCCTTATCAGCTGAAATGTTTTTCAAAATCAAGTCAAAATTCTCCTAAAAAGTTTTCAAAATTAATTTAAATCAATAGAGATCACAAATCTCAAAGGATTTGATATTGTGATCGGGGGAGAATTTGTGATTTAAATTGGATTTAAACTGATAATTCAATAAATGGTTTTATACGTGATTAACATGCTCTCCTCCCTACATGTGCCAAACGATTTCAAATTTTTCCATGCACATGTTAAGGGGGAGCATTTATATCAAACCAAAATGGATTGAAACGTGTTAGCCTTAATAGTTTTTATTAGAAGTGATGGTCATTCACATTTAGGAACTTTATATCGTGTGTTAGATATCGTGATAGAATATTCAACGGGCTCGTGGATTGGACTAAGCTAAATGGGTACTAGTTATGTTAAGCTTGCCTTTTATCCAATCCAACCCATGTCCAACCCACGAAGCCCATAGAAAGACTTTTAGGGCATCATGTTACTTGTACTATATAAACCCCTCAAAGTCTCATTTGAGGGGTGTGCTTGAGTGTGTGTGTGTGTGTGTGTTTTCTTTGTAATATACAACTTATTGTTTTCATCTTTCTTAACATACACGGTTTACATATCAAGTCACCATCACCTTAATCTTTCCTTCTTTATTTACGCATATGTTTGTGTTTGTGTTGTTCGTGTTCTACGCATAACGTGTTGGGTTTGTGATAAGGTTGATATATCTAAGGTCCTACAATTGGTATCTATCGCCTAACAATAGTTTAGGAGTGTTTGTGTTTGTTTTGAAGTTTTGGTACTATATGCGTAAAGCTCACGTTATACATCTTTGCCACGCTTAAAGCTTTGATTTTTACACTTAAAAATTCAAGATTCTTGTAGCTTAAGGTTTATTTGGTGTTAAAGTTTCAGTTTTTTGCAAAAAGTTCGAAGCTTTACGTGTTTGTTTTCATTTTTAAACTCGTGTTTGGTTCGTTGTTCATTTCTACGCATAAGCAGAAAAGGCACTTTGGGTGATTAAGGTCAATACTTTTGTGTTATTTGAGTGTTTTGGAAGCTGTTTGTGCATCAAAAATAGGTTGAATCACTGGAAATTTTTTATGCGTAAGTCAAAACCCTATTTTTACGCATAAGAAAGTCAAAACCCTTTTTCTACGCATAAGAGTTTTGTGCAGTTTCTTCGAGCTATAACGGTGACTCAGTGCTTCCCTCACTTGGATAAGTTTGTGGAACACTTCGACTTTTGGATATCTTTTACACTATGACAGTGTAAAGGATTTTTGGGCAAAACCCTAGATTTATGCATAAGCTAACTCTTACGCGTATAATTTCTTACGCATAAGTATTTTCTTACGCCTAAGCTTGTCTTACGCATAAGTAAATCGTACGCATAAGAATTCTACGTTTAAGTTTTTAGTCTATGCATAACTCTATTGTTACGCGTAACTTGGGTATTACGCGTAAGTTCTCTCTACGCCTAAGCACAATCTCTACGCCTAAGCTTCCTACGCATAAAGATCATACGCTTAAGTCTATTGCCTACGCCTAAGCACCATAGTCTACTCGTAACTTCTTGTGTCTACGCCTAAGCTCTTCAAAAAAAAAAAAAAAAAATGGCCGGAAAACTTGAGTAAAATTTAAATTTTTGAGGAGACTAAATGTTCAATTTTTACGCGAAATTCAAATTTTGGTATAACTTGAAAAATTTTGGTCAAAAATTCAAATTTTTTCGGTCAAATTTGGCGTCAAAATTGTCATAACTCAAATTTTTCATACGACCTTAGAATTGATTTTTATAGTGAATTTCAAATTTTGGGAGAAAAATTTTTAGGCCTAAGAACCAAGTTCACGAGTACGACTTTCAAAAAAACTTCAAACGGCAATATCTTATTAAACACAACTCCTTTATCGTTGAATCGATCCTACATCAACTTTATCAGATCATACCTTCATCAATGTCAACTCAACAAGATATTCATGCAGCCGGTGCCGAAAACCGTCCTCCTATGTTGGAAAAAGGTGGTTATCTTCAATGGACAAGTCGTATGCTTCGTTACATCAAGACCAAACCTAATGGAAAACTGATGATTCAATCCATTCAGAATGGACCCTTCAAGCCTCGACAAGTCCAAATCCCTGGAAATTCTGATGCAACACCTCCCATCCCACCATCTTCTCGTGTTCAAAATGAATCAGAATACACTGAAGAGGATCAGAAACAAGTCGATGCAGATGACATGGCAATTCATATTGTCCAACTGGGTTTACCAAGAGATATCTTTGCTGAAGTAGACAGTTGTGAAACTGCTTTCGATATGTGGGAACGTGTTAGACGGCTTTGTCATGGAACAAAAATTGGTCAACAAGACATGGAGAACAAGCTGCTAACTGAATGGGAAAAGTTCACTTCAACTCCAGGAGAATCCATTGAATCCTACTATGGAAGGTTTTGTACTTTGATGAATGAGCTTATCAGAAACAAGCTGGCACCTAGAACTATCGTTCAAAACATCAAGTTCCTGAACAATCTTCCAGAAGAATGGGGACGATATGTCACTATTGTCAACCAAACAAAAGACTTACATCAGGTGAACTTTGATCAACTCAACGATTTTCTAAAACAAAACCAAAATGAAGTGAATGAAGTCAGGAAAGAAAGATTGGCAAAGAATCATGATCCTTTGGCACTTATTGCAAGGACTCAACCTTCGGTGAATACACAACAACAAGCTTCATCATCTTCCACCACCAACAACTTGCAGCAATACGTTCCACAACCACAAGCTGTTATCCCTCAACAACAATTCTATCCACCAGAACAACGAGTCATTCAACAACAACAGTATCCACAGTACCAGGAACAAGGAATCATTGATCCTAAAACTGAACAAGAAGAAGCTTTGCTACAGGTATTTTCTTTATTGGGTAAAGCATTCAGAAGTCGCTATTCCACACCAACTAACAACAACCAAAGGATTTCATCAAACACTCGCAACAGGCAAAATGCACAGCCGGGTGTGAATATGGGTAATCAAGGTCAAATGGTTGGAGTTATTGGGAATCAGCAGGGATATGCTACTGGATTTCGCATGGGTAATCAGGCGGTTCCGTATTAGGGTAATCAGTTGGGTCAGAATGTTGAAAATCAGATGGGACAGAATGTTGGGAATAGAGCAGTGGGTAATCAGAATGGGAATGTTGCAGCTCCAGTCGTTGGGAATTGTGGAAATGTGAATCAAGGAAATCAAGTTAAGTGTTACAACTGTCAAGGAGTGGGTCACATGGCAAGGAACTGTCCCACTAAGCCACAAAAGAAGAATGCTGAGTTTCTTCGGAAAGCTATGCTGTTAGCACAAAAGCAAGAAGCAGGGATGCAGTTGAGTGCTGAGGAAAATGATTTTTTCGCTATTATGGATGATTTGGAAGACCTCGAGGAAATCAATGCGAACTGCATCTTCATGGCAAATATTCAGGAGACTAAGTACGACACGACTCGACGCACCTCCTGTCTATGACGCCAACGCAGATTCGAGGTACCAATCATTGATCCATGCTATAACAATGTCATATTTGATGTGTTTACTCATGACGAACAGCATTCTGCGGACGCCAGACCTACTTATGATACATACCGGACAATCCGAGTTGTAGAAACACTAACTCAAACTCTAGATGTGGATCCTAGTGGAGGCGTGTGGCGTAAAATACTTGAGACCGACGAGGAAACACGTGCTTACTTTGAATCATTAATCAATAACTGTGGCATTGAAATTGAGAAAGTTAGAACGGTCAATCGCGAAGTTAAAGCAGCGAATGCTAAATTGACCGCTGAGCTTGAGAGTTACAAAGAGAACGCCAGAGCTTTTGAATTTCATACAAACAAACTATCAGAATTAGAAATTGGTTATCGAGATTCTGTTTTAAGAGAAAAACAATTGCAACTCAAGTATGACACACTTGATGTGAATTTGAACTTGAAAATAAAATCTTTAAACAAGGAAATTTTTGAACTAAATGACCAACTTTCTAAACAAAAAGCACTGTTTTCTGATCTTGAAAAAGAGAAGAAACAGTTGATTGCTGATTTTTCAAAACGAGAAGATTCTCTTCTCGATGAAATTCTGGATAAAAATGAAACTATCAAAAAATTGGATAATTTGCTTTTTACAACGGGTCATTCCGCTAAAACAAACAAGATGCTTACTAATCAAGTAAATCTGATTTTTCATACTGTGCATAAAATGGCTCTTGGTAACTCACCTCCTTGTTTCCTCAAGAAAGCTCAAAAAAAACGAAATGTGTTGAACAATGGAAAACCTTTGCATGAACCCATAATTATACATGATTCTCTTGAAACGTTGGAACTATCTGAGGAGAGTAGATAAAAAATGAAACAAAAACATCCGGAAATCAAACCAATTGATTATATCAAATGGAACAAAATTAATGGTATTTCGCTTGTTTCTCATAAAGAACAATCAACGTTTTCCACCACACCAAGTGTTTCAAACAAAGTGTCAACACCAGTTTCAAAATCAGTTTCAAAACCAGTTGTTGTCTCCAAATCTCTTTCGAACATTGAACAAATGCCTTCAAACAATCCTTTTAACACAAGTGATGCGCGAAGTATTTTAGAAAATGTGAAAACTAGAATTGCAGATCTTCAAGAGACTGTTAAAACTAAAACCAATATTACAACAAACATCTGGTTTAATAGTTTTGATAATAAACAGAAAAAGTTTTTTGAAACTCAAATTGCCCCTTAGCTGAATAACATCAACTCAAGGGTAATTCATTTTGAACAAGCATTTTTGAAAGAAACAGCTGACTTTGTCAAGGACCATAAATCCCTGGTAAAGCAAGCTAATGAAAGTGTTGAACACATCAAAGTTTTGGAAAATTTAAATGATTCTCTCTTCAAGATGTTCTGACTACTGATATTATGTCCATCTTTTTGCAAACATATTCTGTTGAAGATCATGAAAGACTCCAGTCCGAGACCTCCGAAATTATTTCAAAATATGAAAAAGCTCTTGAAAAACTTGAAAAAGAAAATGTGTCATATTTTAAACAACTTGATCGAAAAACTGAGGAATGCAAATATGACAAATTGTCGTATGAGCGTGCCTACAATGACATGAAAGCGAAAAATGATCTTTTAGGGGCTCAGCTGGAAAGTCAAAAAGGAAAGGTAGTGGAAACTGTGATTACAAAACCATTGACTGAGGAGAAAGCAAATGTTCCCAAACCGGTTTCCAAACCAAAAATGTCTGTTTCTATGCCTCCTCCAAAAGTCAATGAGAAAAATGTTTCATCAAAACTAGTCACTCCACCTGCCCTACCTAAACAAAATGTTGATAAAGGTAAAGCGGTTATCGAGAAACCAAAAGTTTTAGCACCTGGCCCTTTTAAGATGAGTACCACTAATGCGTCTGCCTCCACATCTAAAAAATATGGAACAAATGCCATAAGTTTAGAAAAGCACTCTAAAGAGACTAGGAAAGCTGAAACCACCTCCCTTCATAAAAATGTGAATCCTAATGCGTGTGCCTTACCTTCTACAAGACTAGAAAGCACCTCTAGGAGCAGCAGACTAAAGCCTAAGAGCAATACAAGGAACAATAGAGTCTCTACTGCCTCTAGGAGTAGTAGCTTGAATAAAGAGAAGAAAGTAGAAGAACACCCTAGGAATTTACCGCTTTTGAATAAGAAAGACATTTCATCTGAATGTACTGAACCTATGAAACTTGCTAAGTCTAATGCATGTGTTGAATCTCTTTGTTTAACTTGTAAGAAATCTTTAATTAATGTTCAAGATGATTGTGTTTCTATGAATGTGAATAATAAGCCTGTTAAGAAGAACGTTCCAAAAAGATCTTACGCTAAACAAGTAGGAAGACTAGTTGCAAAACTTAGTCTTTACACTACTGACAGGAACCATAGTGTTTACTTTAGGGATGATATTTGGAAACCCACAGGTAAAAATTTCACACTCTAGAATGGTACAATGAGTGATAAACCAGAACTCCCTGTAGCAAACCTCTTTGAGTGTGATCAGGATTTTACCTCTAACCCAAAGGAACCAAAATCACAACGGTTTCCAAAATATTCTTTTTCTGTTATGGCGTGTTATCGAAATTTGTCTTTGGATCGTCGACTCGGGTTGCTCCAAGCACATGACCGGCAATCTGAAGGCTCGATCAATTTCGTCTGCAAATTCATGGGAACCGTACATTTTGGAAATGATCATGTAGCAGCTATCATGGGTTATGGAGATCTACCTTTTGGAAATTATTTGACCTCTCGGGTTTACTATGTCGAAGGGTTGGGACACAATTTGTTTTCAGTCGGGCAGTTCTGTGATGCAGATTTAGAGGTTGCTTTTAGGAAAAATGCTTGCTTCGTTAGAAACTTGGATGGCACTGATCTCTTAACTGGGAATCGTGATACAAACTTGTATGCTATCGACATCAATCAAATGGCATCTTCATCACCAATATGTCTTATGATACGAGCATCTGGAACACAGTCCTGGTTGTGGCATAGAAGGCTATCTCATCTCAATTTCGACACCATCAACAATCTTGCCAAAGACAACATCGTCAACGGACTTCCAAAGTTCAAATACACCAAGGATCACTTATGTCCATCATGCGAACAAGGAAAGAGCCCGTACCTAGTTCGGAAGCAAAGTTGCATATGTTGCACATGGACTTATTTGGCCCAATGAGAGTTGAAAGCATTAATGGGAAAAAGTATATTCTTGTTATCGTCGATGATTATTCGAGATATACATGGGTTAGGTTCCTGAGATCAAAAGACGAAGCACCAGGCATCATCATCACCTTTTTGAAACATATTCAAGTACTTCTTCAAACTCCAGTAAGGGTTGTAAGAACAGACAACGGCATAGAATTCGCAAATCAGGAGTTAAGAGCTTATTTTGAAGATGTTGGAATTACTCATCAGACATCAATTGTTAGAAATCCACAGCAGAATGGGGTAGTTGAAAGAAGAAATCGTACTCTTGTGGAAGCTGCTCGCACAATGCTAATCTATTCTAGTGCACCGTTATTTCTATGGGCGATGTGTTGCCACGCTTGTTTCACTCGAACCGATCCCTAATCTATTCTAGATTCAATAAAACCCCGTATGAGCTTGTGAACAACAGAAAACCTGATATCTCTTACTTTCACATGTTTGGCGCTTTGTGCTATCCGACGAACGACAGAGAAGATCTAGGCAAATTGAAAGCTAAAGGTGATATTGGAATCTTCATTGGATATTCAGATAACTCGAGGGCATTCAGGGTGTATAACAGGAGAACTATGAGGATAATGGAGACGATGAATGTGAAGTTTGATGAACTTTCAAAAATGGCTTCTAAGAGACTCGCTCTAGAACCCGCACTAAACCCGCAGACTTCTGGACACATCAGTTCAGGACTCGTACCTCAAAGAGCTCAATCAACTTCGCTTGACAATCCTAAAGAACAAGAATGGGAGAATTTCTTTGAGTTAATGTTTGATGAATACTATGGTGGAACCTCGACAATTGCATCAAACCATCATTCCGCTGCACCCGCTCAAAATCATCCACCACCACCAACAGAAGATGCATCTACAACGGTCGAAACCAATGCACCAACCCCATCTACATCATCTACATCTACTACAGTTATTGCACCCGTTCTACCAGCAGTTGATGAGCAAAACCAAAACCAGAACGATGCAACGTTAGATGAAGACTTATTTGAAAACCCGTTTGCTACGGAATTAGCTGAATCATCTTCAAGCTTACGAGAACCATCTAACTCGCATACATTTAACCAACGGTATCCTTCTACTCTGAAGTGGACAAAAGGCCACCCAATTGAACAAGTTATTGGTGAACCTTCAAGGCCAATTCAGACGAGACGCCAACTTGCCACCGATTGCGACTTATGCATTTACCTTTGCTCGATTAGCAATATAGAACCGAAAAACATTCGCGAGGCAATGGCAGAACCCGCATGGATAGAAGCGATGCAGGAGGAACTTCTCCAATACCGTCTACATGACTCTTGGGAAATGGTTCCAAGACCAATTGACATTCGCGTCATTGATCTCAAATGGTTATGGAAGAACAAAAGGGATGAAGAGATGACTGTAATTCGAAACAAAGCTCGTCTTGTGGCCAAAGGATACAGACAAGAGGAAGGGATAGATTTCGAGGAGTCATTCGCCGGTAGCAGACTAGAAGCCAGGATATTCTTAGCATATGCAGCTCACAAAAACATCACGGTTTATCAGATGGACATTAAGACCGCGTTCTTGAATGGAACTCGGAAAGAAGAAGTGTACGTGAGTCAGCCAGAAGGCTTCGTAGACATGGAACATCCGGACTACGTCTACAAACTCAAAAAGGCAATCTATGGTTTGAAACAAGCTCGAAGAGCGTGGTATGACGAACTGTCCTCTTTCCTTATCCAAAACAATTTCACCAAAGGAACAGTTGATCCTACCTTGTTTACACAAAAATGCAAAAACGACATTTTGATTGTTCAGATTTACGTGGACGACATCATCTTTGGGTCCACTAATCCGAATCTTTCAAAACATTTTGAAAATCTCATGAAAAGCAAATTTGAAATGTCCATGATGGGGGAACTAAAATTCTTTCTTGGTTTACAAATACATCAATCCCCACATGGAATTTTTATTAATCAAGCTAAATATACAACTGAGATTTTGAAAAATCATGGTATGGATAATTGTGACTCTGTTGGAACACCAATGGTAACTTCACCAAAAATTAGAGCCGATTTGTTTGGGAAACCTATCGATCCGAAGAAATATCAGAGCATGATTGGTTCTCTCATGTACCTTACTGCTAGTCGACCGGATATTCATTTTGCTGTTTGCTTATTAGCACGGTTTCATGCAAAGCCTACCGAACTGCACCTCAAAGAGGTTAAAAGGATCTTTGGGTACCTGAAGACATCCATTCAAAAGGGTCTTTGGTATCCGAAGGAATCCGGATTTGATCTAATTGCCTTTTCAGATGCGGACCACGCAGGTGATCAAGTTACAGAAAAAGTACATCCGAGGAACACAATTTTTGGGTGAAAAGTTAGTAAGCCGGTCTTCAAAGAAACAAGATTGCACTGCACTTTCAACCGCTGAAGCTGAGTATGTGTCTCTATCTGCGTGATGTGCTCAAGTTCTATGGATGAGAACACAACTCACAGATTATGGCTTTACTTTCGATAAAATACCTATGTATTGTGACTCGAAAAGTGCCATAGCCATATCATGCAATCCTGTTCATCACTCAAAGACTAAGCATATCCGAGTCCGCTATTACTTCATCAAAGAGTACGTCGAAAATGGTACTGTTGAATTATTCTTCGTGAAGATAGATTACCAACTCGCCGATCTCTTTACTAAAGCCCTTCCAAAAGAAAGGTTTGACGATTTAGTTCGACGAATTGGAATGCGAAGCCTAACCCCTGAGGAGTTAGAACGTCTTCTCGATTCTTCTTGAATATGATTTTCCAAAAGCTTCATTTGTAAATATTTTTTTGAAAAACAAAATACAAAATTTGAAAAACCAACAAAAGCAAAATATAAAAATATAAAACTTTCAAAAAATACAAAAACAATATAAAATCAAAAATCCAAAAATATTCTTCTCACGATATGTTTCTCGTATAATCGATATTCTGTACGTTTCTAGAAATGTCATTCAACAATGATACGGGCATGTACAGATGCTTGAGCGAGAGTTCTTTAATTGTTTTTCAAAATATGTCGTTTCTCAAAATTTCTTCAAAAATGGCTTTCGTATACTTCAGTACAAAACCCGGACTAAAATGATGACTTTTGATTATGTTTCAAATCAAAACTCGTGCTTTTATAGAAAAAATCAAGTGTACGCTTCAGTGCACTACATTTAAAAATGGTGAGAAATCATCATCATCTTGAGCACCTTTTCAAGATTGTGCAAAAAGATTTTCAAAATCTTTCAAAATATTTTGTGCTCAAGATAACTCCCTCTAAAACCCTTTAATTGATTATGCTTTATTAAAGGGGGAGTATAAAACTAAAATGTTCCAAATTCATGCTTAAATCAAATTCGTTTGTCTCCCCAAAAAGATTCTAAAATGTTGTTTAATCCATTGATATCAAAAATATCACGAATATGCTATTTTTGAGGGGGAGGAGACGTGATTAAAATGTGATCAAAAATGCTTAAAGATCGGTGTTTGAATCTCAAAATTAGCTCGACTCAGACGGAACCAACGAATTGACGGGAATCAATGTTAGTAAATGTACCATCTCGAGAAACTTGTGATAGATATGCACCTTCATTGGTCTAACCTCCTTTTCAAGGAGTGTTTACAACTTCAAGTTAGTTATTAGAGCTATTTGTCACCTAAAAACTGACAATGGAACTCTTTAACTAGGCAACGTAACCGTGTCTCGTGGGGAATTGTCTATCATGAGCCGATCAATTCAAAAAAAGTGCAAACTCTACCATCGATGTGCAGATTTCTGTCAAAACTTATAAGCACATGTGAAGGGGGAGTGTTTCTGAAAATATAAAACTCTTCGAGTGTCTCAAACATGTTTTCAACTATAAACACTTTGAGAGATTTTCAAGAAAAGGTTTTATGGCAACATGGGACAGTCATGGAGTTATAAGGTGACTAAGGATAGGAAATTCGTCCTATGATCCGCTAGAGCCGGAGGGATCTACCCAAGGACATCACAAATAGTTAGTATTAGAAGTCCTTAGGAATGATTGAAAAAAGGATTAATGTGAGAAAGAAGAAAGAAGGGGTTGAAGAATTAAAAAGAAATGTAATGAAAAGGGGTGAAAAGAAATAGCCCTCCATAATCAACCTTAGGGCAGAAACCGGGTTCAATTCATCTGCTACTGATTGTCACTAGATGACACCAGTATTAAAGACAAAGACGTCATGGACCCAGTGACGCACTGCACTAAACCTTCTAGCCACTCAATTCCTCTCAAAAGGGATTTGTTTCATTCTCACTGGGAACCCTACATAATCTATCGACTTTCTCTTAGAGATCGTTGGTATTGAAGAAGGAGACCCTCTCCCTAGTCTCCGCTCAGGAAAACCAAAATGCACTATTGAGTCTAGAGCCACGAGATTCATCAAAAGATCTCATAGGAACACATGACATGACATCTCTTGTTGTTCATCAATAAGGACAAAAGTGATATATTCTAGAGTCCTACGCAGATCTTAGCAATCTGCCAGAACATTTATGAGAAGTTTCACATATGTGATCTTCAGTGATTGAATGGAAACTCCGCCAGGGGTCAACATCAAGCAGCTCCGACAGCAGGTCACTTCGGTAACTCCCCGTGGATTACGCTTAGTGTGTCTCAAACGGTCTACAGTCGTGAAGTGATGCTTCGGTGTACTTCAGCGACTCATCTGAATTGTAGATGTACTTCGGTATATCGTGTTATCCCTCTTGAGGGACTCCAGTTCAGGAACGGCCTTTGTAAGAATTAGAGATGTGTTTTCACACTATGCTATTAACACCCTCGAAATTCAAACTTGTAAGTGCTGGAACCCGTTTATTACTGACATAATCTTATGCAGGTACTGATGATCGTTCCTGGAGGAGAGACCGCACCATCTTCCCATGCTCATACCAACAACACATGAAAGTTCTCATCAAAATCAAAGGCTACTCAAAGTTAAAGATGATTCTTCATTAATGTCAAAGAATCTACAAAGTTAAAAGACTAGAGAACTTCATCACATCGGAACTTCAAAGTCAAATAGAAGTGTGAGCATGGTGGAGAAAGAAGTGGAGACACCTAAACTACGAAGTTGACAAAGCGTTACCATGGCTCTATACCACATTAATTGATCACAAAGCATGAAGGAACAAAGATTCAAGACTATTCTATATCTACGCACAAAGTTCAAGCTCGAGAAAAGTAAAGACCAAATCAAGTGGAGCATCATTTGAATGACCACCCCTTAGGGGGAGATTATTAGCCTTAATAGTTTTTATTAGAAGTGATGGTCATTCACATTTAGGAACTTTATATCGTGTGTTAGATATCGTGATAGAATAGTCAACGGGCTCGTGGATTGGACTAAGCTAAATGGGTACTAATTATGTTAAGCTTGCCTTTTATCCAATCCAACCCATGTCCAACCCACGAAGTCCATAGAAAGCATTTTAGGGCATCATGTTACTTGTAATATATAAACCCCCCAAAGTCTCATTTGAGGGGTGTGCTTGAGTGTGTGTATGTGTGTGTGTTTTCTTTAGAATATACAACTTATTGTTTTCATCTTTCTCTTCTCACATACACGGTTTCATATATTCAAGTCACCATCACCTTAATCTTTCCTTCTTTATTTACGCATATGTTTATGTTTGTGTTGTTCGTGTTCTACGCATAACGTGATGGGTTTGTGATAAGGTTGATAGATTTAAGGTCCTACAAAACGTGATTGATTTGTCTCTAAGTGCAGGTTTTCCCTAATATGTGCTAAACAATTTCAAAATCATATGCACATATTGAGGGGGAGCAAATTTTTGAAAACCACATTCTTTCCCAGAAATATCTTTAACTGTATGTGAAACACTGATTTTGATCAGGAAAGTGGTGTCGATATTTTTAGAAAATATTATCAAAGAAGTGAATTCTTCCTCTTGCCTCCATGTGCCAAAATGATTTCAAGCATTTGTTGCACATGTTGAGGGGGAGCCGTTTTCTAAAATATCAAAAACGATTCAGGTACAAAATGCTTTGATAATATATCACAAGTACATGGATTGACTTTCAAATGGTTTTCAATTGGTTCCAATGGCTGATGAACAATACCAAAAAGACCGACCAAATTTACTTTATGAATGGTGATATAAGGATGGTTAGGTTAGGTATTCGTTCCCATGATCCCACCAGAGCCGGAGGGATCTACCCAGGGACAATCCACTAGATAGTGTAGAGTCCTTAGGCATGATGAAAAAAGGTGTAAAGTGAGATATGGGAATAGTGCGGACTGAAATTGAGCTAGAACTGGAATAAACCCAACAAGGTTCTAGTAATGAAATCTCGGTAAGCACTGAAGGGGTTGAAGAATGAAAAAGAAATAAATGCGAAAAGGGTGAAAAGAAATAGCCCTCCATTATTTCAACCTTAGGGCAGAAACCGGGTTCAATTCATATGCTACTGGCTGTTACCTAGGTAACACCGGTATTGAAGACAAGACGTCATGGACCCAGTGACGCACTGCACTACATCTTCCCAAGCTACTCAAGTTCCTCTTAAAAGGACTTGTTTCATTCAGAGGGGAACCTACATTATCTATCGACTTTCTCTTAGAGATGGTTGATATTGAAGAAGGAGACCCTCTCCCTATTCTCCGGCATAGGAACCAAATGTGCACAATTGAGTTTAGAGCCACGAGATCATCAATAAATCTCATTTAGGACACAATCAATGAAGACCCTCTGTTTCACACAATGTGGAAAGAGAGAATATATTTTAAGAGTCCTTCGCAGTATCCTTGTGGTATTGCCAGAACATCTGAGTGATATGCAAACATATTCACCATGAAGATGGAAAGCCTTCTAGAGCCAACATCAAACAAGAACTTGGTAGGTGGCATGTGAGATCTATCCAATAGATCAACCATGTGACAACTGAACAGAAACAATGGGGCAATTCAAAATTTTGAATCAATCCTGGTTCAGGATATGGATTGACGGATACCTTTAAAAAACCGGTCATTGTGCTTAAAACTCTTTTCTCTAGCACATCGGCTGTGTATTAATATTTCAAAATACAAGGTGTTTATGATTGATAATTGATTTTCATTAAAACCTTCGTTGTATTGCAAAAACAATTTATATTGAGCAGTACACGATTATTTTTTCAAATCTCTTTTCATCAATCAGTGAATCTCAAATTCGCTGGTTCACTCACTCCGTGTTGTCTTCTTTGAGACGCTCCGGTTTGAGAACGGCTAGAACATCTGCGAAACCCTGTTAAGGAGATTCTTAGGAATCATACCTGATCACAGGCAGTACTTGTACTGATCAACGGGGAACCGTGGGCCGTGTACCTCAATTCAATGAAAGTGATCAAAGACACTTTCGTTCTCTTTATTGCTAACTGTCGTATGCAGGTATACCCCGACGATTGCAGCTGATCAGAATTGAGGAGTCAATCCATAGCCGCATGCTCACACAATCACATTCACGTCTAAAGAAATCATGATAAGCACATATCTTCATCAACTGGCTCTGATATTTTCAAACCATGCTTCTGCTACGCTACTGGAAATATTCTGAATCACCAAAAGCTTCCGCAACTCTGATAAGAAGATATCATGATCCAAAATGTGAGCATGTCGGTCCAAAAGTCACAATTTCACATTGTTGAACTGATTTATCACGTTGCACACTCTCAGACCTTGAAAGATCTAGCACTCGTGGATCGTTAGTGTTGCCTATGTAATCATAAGCAAACTAATAGAAAATCTCTACAACTCGTGTTCTAAAGCGGAATGTAAACACAAGTTGTTATTACTAAGAACACTTAGATCCTCTATGGATCTTTTTATTCACTGAAACTCTATGTTTCAGATGTCTGTCTATTACAAACTATATGGTTCCTTTTATAAACAAGGAACCCTAATCTCTTACTACCCAATCGACTAAACATGCAAGCATGCATTTAATGACTAATACACTAAACTATATTGAGCAGTACAATAAAACCCATGCTAACCTCGGGCCGTTCAAAGATAATAATGAGTTAGCATTTAATACAGTAAGCGCATGCTGATCCTAGTCAGCTTTCACCCTTCAGCAGTAACACGACAATGCTTGTACTCTTCAGTAGAATCACTTCTTCAGCAGATTCTGCTTCTACTTCAGCAGAAACCTTCGGCAGTAATGACAGCAGAAATCCTACTTCACATAATTCCCAACAATCCTCCCCTAAACTGGAATTTGACTTGGTTAAGTTCTAGTTTCCTGACCTTGAAAGATCTTTGAGACTTCAGTACTAGAGGATTGTTTTCACACATCAGTAGCAAAGAACCAATAACAAACTCATCTCTATGATGATCAACCTTTGAAACTCCAGGTCTTTGCAGCAACACATGACATAATGTACATCAATACTTATCAGTTGCATACTATTCTCATCACATCCAGGTGTGTTAACATCTGCGAGAGGTGAATCATTGAAAATAATGGATTTGATGTCTCTTTACCAATAGCCATTACTACTGGAGTAGCCAAATGTTTAAGTTCGTAAAGTATGGTACATTGATAACCATCTGATTTATGAGCAAATCAGCAACTATATAAATGGATTTGAGGTGTCTTTACCTGTAGCCGTTTGCTCAGGACTAGTCAATTCTTAGAATTGGTGAATTGATAACCAAATATGGAGATAGTTGCCTTTACTACAATCCATATACGTGTGGGCTAGCCAATTCTTGGATTCCAAAAAGGAATAGACCATGGTGAATTGAGGACCATACAACTCTCAGCAATTAAGCATGGGTGGTTGCAGACCCTATGATTTTGAGCAAACCATTTCAGCTATCAACAGATTTGACATGTCTTTACCAAAGCTGTACCCTTTGGACTAGCCAACTCTTTGATACACACAAGGCATATCTGGTGAGTTAATAACCCTCAACGAAATACAATAAATCTGCAAAAGAAAGTTTTTTTTTTTTTACTAAGAAATTAACAATACAAGGAATAGAAACATTATAAAGTAAAATAAAACAAATAATGCAAAAGACCATAAAAGATACCATTATGAAGATGAAGACGCAGCTTGAGCTTGAAGGAGTTGTGTCTTTATCAAGCTAATCAGTTGTTCAGCCTGTGGTCTTTCATTTCCAATTGGATCTGGAGGAATTTCCAGCTTCGAGTCAGATCCTCTCCATAAGTTTTTTGGACAATGGGTAAGTTCTTTCAGCCAACATGCAGAATGTGATCCCACCCTTCGTCTCAACTACATGCACACGAGGCAGAGGATAGAATCTCCAAGATTCAACCCTCCATAAATGTGAGTTCTCCCAAATGAAATGTCCTTTATCATTGGGAGATTGAGAGCTCAACAGAACATGAAGATCTCCCAATAGGAACATCCCAGAGCCTTGTGGTGCATTGGTGCAGTAATGGGTGGTGACGAGAGTGTACAGAGTAAGCAAGTCTGCCCTGTCTACCAAATGGAGTATTTCCTTCAAAAAGGTGAACTCCATTGAGGATTTGTCCAAACGATGTATAGCATTTAGTTCTTTATTAGTCAAAGTCCAATTGACCAGCACATTTTGATAGCCATCAGGAAAATCAAAGGAAGACCCTTCTATAATAAAGGTTGACTCATCAGCCTCAAGATCTAACTTAGTGATTTTGGCCATCCTCTTCATCCTCCTTCCAGGCTTATATATTCCTAAAGATGGTGCATCTTCACGAATGGCATTCATGCTCACTAGCAAGTTTCTAGCCTTCCTAGTTTTTAAACTTGCTATATCAGCATCTGAGCCAACAGATGCCACAGATGGAGTCTTGTTAGGTGAGCTAGCAATCTCTGTAGGAGGTTCAGCAGAAACCATAGATGGTTCAGCAGAAGGAACCATGTCATCTTTTCTATCCAAAATATCTTCCGCTGCCTCAGCAGATGCTACAGTTGGGGTGGAAGAGGGGATGACTATTGCTTCAGTGGAAACACCATGTGGTTCAGCAGATTGATCTGCTTCAGATGAGAGTGTAGACTCTATGAAAGCTTCAGCAGAGACTTTGGAAGAACATGACATATCATCAAAATTTTCCACAATCTCAGCTGTCTTTGTCCTCTTAGTCTTAGGAGCACCTGATGTACCAGCAATCCTTTTCAAGCTTGAAGTGTGTGATGAAGAATACTTCATGATTTGATTATATTTGCGAATCAAAACCTGATCGGGGAATGCCTTGACTTGCTTCATAGACAACCCAGAGTTATACAGAGATGAGCTCTGGTTTTTCACTACAAGTCTCATTTCAGCTTTAGTAGGAGGTCTCTCTTTATTCCTTTGAGCTGTGATGGCCCTCCTCTTTTCAGCTGCTTCTTGCTTCTTTTGTCTTCCACGAGCCATCATCAGATCCACAAAACTTTCACTGTTGAAGTCTGCACCTAAGATACTCTGAGCAAGTGAAGGGTTTGATATTACTTGCTGAGTGTAGGCATCCCAATGAGAGTCAGGGAGCTGAGGACGCATTTCATCTAGCTCCCTTTTTCTTTCAGGAGGTAAATCAGACGTAGGAAGAGCTGTAAGCTGTTTAGCCATTTGTACATCTTCCTTTCTCTTATTACACTCAGCAAGTATTCTGTCTTGTTCTCGCCTTTCCTCTTCACTTACCAAGTCTGGACCAAGCTCATCTTCTACCATTAAACCTTTCCCTTTATCAGCAGGCTCCTTAGCACACTCATCATCAGCAATATTGATAACAGGAATTTCAGAGGAAACCCCCAAGTCTTCTTCAGAAGAAACATGTTGTGAGGGTGCTTCAGCAGAAGTGGACATATCAGCAGATGCAGCTTTGACAGACTCTGGTTCCTTGGATACCTCAGTAGTTGTTTTATTCAAGTACGATCTCTTTCTCCTTTTGTAAAGAACAGGTTCCTTCTCCTTTGAAGATTCTGCAATTACTGATGAAGGATCATTAAGAGATACATCAGCTAACATATCAAGAGACCCATACTGAGGTTCATCTTCTTCCTCCTCAGAAGAAACCACAAACTTCCTTTTGGTTTCCTTTTCAAGTCTGTTCTCTAGGGCCTTAACTTTACCCTGTAGATCTTTAATCTTATTACCAAGTGAAGACTTGGTTTCTGCAAGTTCCTTTTTCAGTTTAGATACCTCAGTTGCATTCCTGTTCACAAGAGCATACACAGATGAGAGAGTAATGGGGTCCTCAGCTCCACCAGCCGATTGCTCTGTGGTAATGGGAGCTTCATTGGACCTTTCAGTGGAAACATGGTCATGCTCAACATGAGGAGGTACTTCAACAACCGTTTCCCTTGGAGGACTAGGTGTGGTCATCCTGTTCAGATCAGACTCAAAATTATCAAGAGGATCATGTGCTGGTGGTGGACTAGGACAATGTGCTAGAGTTGGTGTTGGTGGAGGCTGCTCTGTAGCAACATGAGAAGCTTCAGCAGAAAAGGAGGGGCCCTCATCAAAATTAACTGATGGATTGCCATCAGTAGCAACATGTGAAGAGGGTGGGATGCTAGCAACATTCTCCTCTTCAGCAGACACATTGCCTTGAGGAAACATAGCTTCTGTCAAGGGATAATGTGCCCCCTCAAAGTTAGTTCTCATAGAGGCAAATAGTTTAGCTGAAAGGGCACCTATGGGATGAAAGGCTTCGACTTGGGTAGAGGTGTCTATGATAATTTGTAAGAATCTAGGGTACATTAAAAACTTATTCTTTTTCCTTTGAAGATTCTCAACCATGTTATCAAAAATAAACTTAGACCAATTATAAGTTACCCCTTGGGAAAGACACACAATACCACATCCCATTTGGGAAGAGAACTGATCCCATCCACCTGACTTGTTGCTTATGCACTGAAGCAACGTGTGAGCCAAGAACCTCCACTTTGGGCAAAGATGCTTCTTCAACCAAATGTCAGTCCTCGTACCTCGATAGCCAATCGCTCTCAGTCCAGTAAGCACTGCCTCCTGATTAGAGTGATATACTCCATCAGCATCTTCCAAGCGAAGCTTCCTCCTTATTAGCTCTTCCGTAACCACATGCTCTGTTTCGTCAATCGTAGCCGCAATCTCTGTTTCACTTCGATTTGAAGCAGATGCCCAAAACTGAGTGACTAGCGATTCATATATTGCATTCGTAGAATGTGTTAGAGCAAAGCAAAGCTTGGACCTTTTCAAGAATTCCACCATCGGTTCATACAGCTCATCATCTTTAGCTTTTCCCAGAAAAGCAACTTTGTTGTGATCCTTCTTAAATTCAAGTGCCATTTGATGAATTGAGTTTTTAGGGTTATGTTTTTCGTAATGAAGTGTTTTGGATGAAGGAGAGGGAATTGTTTTGTTTTGAAGGAATAATGTGAGTGGTGGAGTGGTAGTTGTTGCCCAAGTTATAGTCAAAAGAATTAGACCGTTTGGTTGACCGTAGCTTACGTGTATTTCAACGTGACCCAAGAAAGTGTAACGTATCAGCAGAAACAGATGGTCAATCTGCTGAAGTTATATACTTCAGTAGAAACTAACCCAATACAAGGAAATCTTCGGTAAGTTTCTAGAATTACTGTGCCAACCACTCGCATTAATTCCCATTGACCCTCGAACCCGTCTATAAAATGATCCCAATGCACACATAACTCTTCATCAAATATCCCCAAATATCATTATAAACCCTAGCTTCTTCAAAGCCCCAAAATTAATCACAAATAACCATGAGTAGTTCCAACCTGATCATTCTTTCATCAGATGATAATCCAACCTCCATAAGCAGTCTTGAGAGGTGGAAGAATAATTATTTGACAAGCAATCCAGGCGGTGGAGAAGACAACTCATCCATAAGTTCTTATGTATCACCTTATGAAGACTCAGATGAGGAAGCCATTTCAAAGAGAGTGAAAGAGCCTCCTCTTGCTGTTGTGAGTGAGCCTTCCCTTGCCGTTGATGATTCTGATGACTCCTGTAAGAAGAGAACATCTTACTTCCAACCTCCAGCACCACAGCCTCCACGAAGGCCACGAGCCAGAAATCCGCGACTTCCTAAGGATAGAGAGGTGGTCCAAGGTCTTTCTGCACCAGGTTTTGGTGTATCAACACACATCGTATAAAGGAAGGGCTTAAGGAGGGTGGATGGATTGCATTTTGGTTGAAATGAGTAGATGAAGCACAAAGGACATATTATTTTTCTCCATCATCATGTGTGGTCATCGTCATCATCAACGTTTTCATCAATCCATCCTCTCCATTTTGATCCTTAGCATCTTCGTCGTATTGGTCATGCATATCCAGCCATTTAGATAGACTGAATGGGTGGTTATGCAAGACCTACAAACGCATATCCAACATCTAGTGTGAAAGTTGTGAGCGAACATGCATATCCAACATTCACTAAGATGTTTGAATAGATGATATGTACTAGATTAGGATTAGCGTAAGTGTATAGCTCGTATCTTGAAGATGCATATGTAAGCTGTAAGTTGTAAACTGTTTCTTGAATGAATGAAAGAACGATGTGGCTTCAAACTCTTCTCTTTATAATTTTGGCTTAAGTGGAATCAAATTGTTAAGCTTTTAGTTAACTTGACCAGATATTAATGAACCATACTAGATGAATGTTAACGGAACAAGGCATTCTGCAAAACAAACTC
Organism: Chrysanthemum makinoi; assembly: GCA_910596185.1. Lineage (NCBI taxonomy): Eukaryota > Viridiplantae > Streptophyta > Magnoliopsida > Asterales > Asteraceae > Chrysanthemum > Chrysanthemum makinoi. The sequence continues at coordinate 29,901,267 of OU343222.1, read as the reverse complement.
AGAGACAAAACAGAGACATACCAAACAAAAACTACAAACAGGAGTTAGCAAACAACATAAACACAAAGTTTACTATAAAATCCTCCCCTGAGGCATATGCCTCCCCTTAAACTTTGCAGTTAAGGGAAGAAAAAGATCCTCCATTATTCTTGGGTTTCCATTGATAGTTAGGTCTTTTATTATTCCAAGAACAACCTGCTGAGGACTTGACAGCAGTGCCCCAACATCCTTTCTCATTTTTCATAAAGTCAACATATGCAGGCCAATAACCATGTTTAAAGTATGGGCTAGTGGGTCGCACATAAAGTCTATTAGGAGATTTCCTCCAAGAAGGGTCAGTTCTAGTTTGTGGGACATGTGGTGGAATAATTGTAACATTGGTCCACACTGGTCTAGGTTTCTGCTGAAGAGCACATGTACCAGATCTTTGCTCATGATAGTCACAATCCTTAATTAAATGAAATTTACTTCCGCAAACAAAACAAGTCTTCTTTTTGGAAGATGGATTCAACAAAGAAGATGTTCGATTACATGTAGAAGTATTTAAACCAGAAACATTAAAGGAATTGTTTTTAACAGACAAATTATGCAAAGATGTAAAAGACAAGTCTTCAGCGGAAACAGGGTTGGAAGTAGATTCCTCAGCAGTTATCCTAGAGGGCTTGTAGATAGTCTTGGGTGCAGGCTTGGGTGTAGGCTCAGGTGAGGGCTTGGGAAGGTCTGACTTATCACTTGGATCACAGCTGTAAGTAGATCCTTGATCCGATGAATTGTCACTGTCAGAGAAAGAGACAAAATCATAAGATGAAGCATCGTTGTCTGGCAAGTCTTTTGACTTTTTGCCATACAGATGGTGTGATCCATCAAAGTCAACAGAATAGACAGGTCAGTGTGCATGAATTCACCTCTAATAGGTCCAGGGACAGCATGCAAATCACCTTCCTTTCTAAAATGTTCTAAGCCTGCAGGTGTAGATTTACGCCCATCATTCCTAGCTTCCAAGCCTACATACTTTTGAAAACCTAAACCTATTCCAGAGTTCACTGACTGACTACTATAGATCTCTTTAGCTAGATTGTCACCTGATATCAACCATTGTTTATGTCTAGCTATTTCCTCAGCAAGTTTCTCTTTAAGCTCTAGATTCTCAGTAATAGTATCAGCTTTTTCATTTTCAGTGCGTTTCAAGTTAATGTTTGCAATATCTAGATCAAATTAAAGCACCTTAATCTTTTCTTCATAAGCAATCTGATTCTTTTGAAACCAAACCTTTTGTCTTTCTAATGTTTTTAACGAAAGTTTATAGGCTTCATTATCAACATAGCATGCATTGTATCTAGGTTTCATAGTATCATAGGCTTCTTTCAGTTCAGTATATCTTTCACTACAACCAAATATACAGTTGTGTACCTGAGAAAGACCCATGAAGGCAAACTGATCATGCCTATCTTCTGAAGTGCACCTTGCCAGCAGTCCAAGCTTCTCTGTATCAGCAGCTTCCACATTCACAGGTTCATGAGCAACCCAGTTGACCTGTTCATCCAAGGTGACTAGAGCTGCTGAAGTGCTAGCTCCTTTCTGATTCTGCTGAAAGGTATTGTAGCTGGTACTCTCTCCATTCTTCCTGTCTTTGCATTCCCTCGAGAAATGACCCATCTGGTGGCAAGAGAAACACTTGACCTTTCTCCTGTCAAATCGAGCTGGATCCTTTCCCTTGAATCCAAACTTCCTTCCTGCCTTCTCTTCAAACCTTTTGATATCCACTGAAAGCATGGCCACTTGCCATTTCAGCTTCATCTCCTCCATCTCAAGTGGGTCCACTTGATCAAAGTCTTCATATACCAGATCTTTGCTGAGTGTCATAATCAGCAACAAAGGAGTGAAAGACATCCTCCAATATACTTCCAGTCTTAGCTTGAGGATGTGAAGGAGTGGGATGATAGGATGATGATGGTAAATAAGATGGACTAGAAGCATGCATCATCATATTCGAGTGGGATGTCCCAACAAAGGCTGAATGACCAGAGGAGGTTGCACGGTAGGGAGATCTGACATCAGGTTCAAGAGATCTGAGTTTTTTGTATAGCTCGTCAAAAGTGAGCATGTCCAGTCCACCTTTGGCTTTCAGGGCTATACTCACATGCAACCAAGATGGAGGCAAAGATCGAAGGAACTTAGAGTTGCTGTCATCATTGTCGGCTTTGCATTCACTGGTTTAGCTGACTCAGAATCTTGTGAAACCTGTCGTATCCCTTGTGGATACCTCTTCTTCAGAAATATTGAACTCTTGGAAGTGTTGTCTAAGCATGGACTTCCTTATTCTTCTGGACTCTTCATTACCACCAAACCTAGCTTTAAGAGCCATCCAGATGTCCTTTGCATCAACCATGTGGTGAAAATCACCTAAGTGATCTTCAGGAATAGATTGAAGGAGGATGGTTCTTACCTTGTGCTCTCTTTGCACAGCCAAAACCTCTTCAGCAGTTTTGGGAGGAGCAATGGTGAACTTACCATCAAGATCTGGGATGGTCTTCTTTAGGTCGTTGCCATTTTTACTATCTCCCATAGATTCCAATCAATATTGAAGATCCAGTTCTGCATCTTCATTGTCCACAGATCATATTCTTCCTTCTTCAGATAAGGAAACTTGCCATTACTGTTGGAGAGACTAAGTTGCTGCATAGAGGTGGTGTTTTTGATGATGTTGTTGTAGTTGGTGTTTGTGACATCTGATTCATCATCAGTTCCAGGCATTGTAAATAAGTTTTTGGTTGTATTTGGGTGAGGAAAATAAGGTTCTCAGTATCGTAGAGACTCTCCCGAGGCTCTGATACCACTTGTTGAACTGATTTATCACGTTGCACACTCTCAGACCTTGAAAGATCTAGCACTCGTGGATCGTTAGTGTTGCCTATGTAAAAATAAGCAAACTAATAGAAAATCTCTACAACTCGTGTTCTAAAGCGGAATGTAAACACAAGTTGTTATTACTAAGAACACTTAGATCCTCTATGGATCTTTTTATTCACTGAAACTCTATGTTTCAGATGTCTGTCTATTACAAACTATATGGTTCCTTTTATAAACAAGGAACCCTAATCTCTTACTACCCAATCGACTAAACATGCAAGCATGCATTTAATGACTAATACACTAAACTATATTGAGCAGTACAGTAAAACCCATGCTAACCTCGGGCCGTTCAAAGATAATAATGAGTTAGCATTTAATACAGTAAGCGCATGCTGATCCTAGTCAGCTTTCACCCTTCAGCAGTAACACGGCTATGCTTGTACTCTTCAGTAGAATCACTTCTTCAGCAGATTCTGCTTCTACTTCAGCAGAAACCTTCGGCAGTAATGACAGCAGAAATCCTACTTCACATAATTCCCAACACACATGATGGCAACACAACAACAGATGAGTCAGAGATTTATGGTAGCTGGTGATCTCAAAGTTGGCTCAAAACTCGTCATCACGTGGATCAGTTAAAGACCTCCACTTGACTTATCCAAACATGCAAAACATGAAGAATCAAAGACTACGAGCTACAGAGAAATGAACTTAAACAAGAAACCAAGAACTATCTGAATGAAATATCTGTTTGTAATCTGTGTAATTTGAGGTGACCTCCCTTAGGGGGAGATTGTTAGGATTTGCAAAATCCGGTCGTTAAAGAGTCGGTCACCTCAAGTATATGTATTTGTTAGAAAGCTCATAGTCGTAGTCAAGTTATGTTAATAAGTAGTTTGTTTAGTATCACCGTGGAGGACAGACGGGTCTTTACCCACTGTATGCCTGATCCACAGCCCGTAGGTGGCGTTTATTGTAAGACACTATAAATACCCTCTACCTCCCAAGGTAGAGGGTTGGAGCTTCAATACCATTTTTCTTTGTGTCACATAGTTCCCAACTCTCTTCCCTTTCTCTCTCTAGAACTTTCTCTCTCTAAACATTTGTGTACGCCTCTTATGATCTTGGTTTAATGTGTTTGTGAAATCCTATATCTTACAGAATCTCTCTACGAAGCATGGACTCGATTCTAGGACTTGCTCCATAAAGTCCCTCATTACAGCATCGATCTTTGGCTTCAAGTCCAAATCTTTTACGATCATGTCAACTTTCTAACTAAGCAATCCATCGACCAAGCGGCCGGTGGCAAATTTAGTGATCTTACCGCGGAAGAATCGTGGGGTTCAATAGAGGACCTTGCTCTCTATGACAACGAAAGTTGGAATGACCCCCGTGAATTGCCTAAAACTGTAAAGGCAATCTCCTTGCCTTCCATTAACTCACAAACTTCCGATTGTAGGATTCTCGAACTTGAAGATCAATTCAAATTCCTAATGAGCTCCTACGAAAATCCTAATTCTTCACGCCAAGTGAACAAAGTCTCTTCCTTGTGTGAGCTATGTAGTGGTCCCCATGACACTCGTACTTGCACAAGACTCCCCGAACAAGATTCCGTTGACTACGCATCCTCGCGTACCAATGGAAAGAGAGGAAGATTCCCCACAACACCCGGACCTAGGACTTTCAATGATGCACGAGAAGCATGGAGGAGCAAACCGGAATACAATTGGGGACAAACCAAATAATTCCCCTCTAATGATTCCCCATGGTCCCACGGCCCTAGCCATTAAACCATAGAAGGGATGTTGCAACACCTAGTTACATCCCAAGAAGCTCAAATAGCCAAGCTTTCAGGCTGCTTTAACCAACAACAAGCCGAGATGGATAGGAAGATAGATAACCTTTTGAAAGCCATGACCAATAGTGATAGGAAGACCACCGAAAAGGTTAATGCCATCTCGACTTATTCCCCGAAGCTTCCGGTGTGAAAATTAAGGACCCAAGTAAGTTAGCCAAGCACGTTCAATTCGTCAATACCATCACCTTAGTCAAACCTAATAGGACTAGTGACGAAGCGAACCATGAGATGGTACTTAGGTTAGTGGAACTCCTAAGGATGAATCAACCGATGAAGTAGGCGATGACTATTTCAATAAGTTTCCTATTGAAGAGGAACTCTCTCACCACCCACACTTAGTACGCGACCTCCGTCACATGTATGTTAGGAAAAGCCCTCGGATCAAATTTGGGAATCCTTGGAATCTCAACATATCATTTTGCATAGGACATATTTTCGTGGCAAAGGCCTACATTAATCGCAATTCCCCAATAAACATCATGACTAGCACCAACTATAATTTGGTAATGAAGAAACCTATCCCAAATAGGCAAGACCCCGATAATCCTAGGGTTAGTTGTAATTTTCTTGGTAGAGTTAAGGGATTGCCCGTCTATGTAGTTAGTTTCATGTACCCTACGGATTTCATTATTGTGGAGGATATTAGTACGGCCATAGATCCTAGCTTGTCCCACGTAATTCTAAGAAAACCTTTCATAGAAAACACCGGGATGACTTATGATCCGTCGTTAGGAATAGTTAGATTTAAAGATGAGACCGATGATGTAGCTTACCAAATGCCGTTTAAGATTGAGAAGTTTTCATCACTTTCCAATAATGAAAAGGAACTTAAGCTATCGGTCTACTATAGGAATGAGGAGGATAAGGAAAAAGGAGTAGATTATGTGATGAATAAGATTTTTGGGTTCTATAAGGATTGCTTGAAACTAGGACCGGAATATAGAACCGACTGGGGAGAAGAAGACTTCTTAGAAAGATGCATAATAAGGCACTACTATAACATGGAAAACCCCAATAGAGACCATCATGATGAAGAAGGTGACGGAAGTGAAGTCACGTAGGGGCATGACTTCGAGTCTAGCTACAAGACTCATAAATAAAGAAAAGCGCTTCGTGGGAGGCAACTCATGCTTAATTGTTTGCTTGTTTGTGTGTCATATATCTTTTCATTAATTGTTTATTCTCATGTTTGAATTTATGAAAATGCTTTATTTTATCTTTAACCTCGTCTTAATTACATATAAATGTATTTTGCAAAAAAAGATAAATTATGATTATTGAAAAAGATATATATGTGTGTTTGTTAGAGTCAAATGCTTGTATCGAGTCATAATGGATGTTTTGCAGGAGCTTTTCTAGATTTTAAAGATGTAATTTTTCCAGAATTTTTCCAAAAAAACGCAGCAGACCAGTTTCTGTCAGGATAACCTGACGGCGTCAAGATTGCAACCTGACGGCGTCAGGAGGAGCAGAAACAACTTATCTAACTTTCTCTCATTTTCTGTGCTACTTGTAAATTTTTGAAAATTGTCATGTCTTAATTTTCCAGAAAATTTGTAAACATCCATTCCACAAGCATTATATCCTAGTGTAGTAGAGTCATATATAATTTTACTGCCGATTTTACGCGAAGGTTTCGTCTATTCTTAAAGTGTGCAGGTTTTATTTATCAAGAAGAAGAAACATAAGATTGGATGGAGCTTTTCACGCATACATTCTTTTTGGAAATAATTTAACCACTACTTCACACACGGATCCTACCAAGCTAATCAGGGGAGTACTAGTTTCTTTCTCTTTTAATTACCTTCCGTTATCATAACTTTGATACTTTCGGGGAACATTGGGGACAATGTTCAGTTTAAGTGTAGGGAGGGAGAATAAAACGGAAACTTTGAAACTATGCTTATCCTTGATTATTTGTCTTATCCTATTTCATTTGTGTAATAAGATATGATAAATATCGGTTAGGGTAATTTTAGCACCAAATTTAAAAAATTTCATGACTTGTACGAGTGGGCCTTTAGTCTTAATAAAGCGTCTCATGGATAAGAAGTTATATGACTAGCACAAAAACCCTTTACCACTTAAATTCCACCCTAAAAATGTGAGGTTCGCCCCTAGATCTATAGGATTAAAGCATTCATCTTTAATGCTTTGAGAGTGTACCGGTAGTATAATAGATTCTAGAACTTGTTTTGTGATGCATCCCGAGATCGCTAGTGAGACTACACTTGTGTAGTTAGGAATAACTAAATGATAAGAGGCATTAGGATAACCCTTGTTTGATACCCGTATTATAATTACTTCTTCCACATCGGTTGAGTAATTCCCACACACCCTTGCCTTGTACTCATCTTTAGTACACGATACCCCTAGTTAACCCCTCAGAGCCTATTCTTTTCGCGGTTCTCACGATGTTTCGGTTTTCTGGAATATCAATGAAGAGCATTGTTTACAATCCACCCCCAAATGTACACCCAAATCTCCTTAGCCTACCTTGTATATACTCACTTTTAGTGCATTATTGTTATCATACTAAACCCTTAGTTCAATTATCTAGTTACTTGCATGGTAGCTAAGTCGAGTCATATCTTTTGTACACAGTTTTGGGATGATTGGGACTCATGGGTAAAGTTAAATTTTACGGAGTGACAGGAAAGAACGTTAAATTCAAATTCCCTTTATTTACGTAATAATGTACTCCAAGTGTTTTGATCTTTTCAATTCTGGGCAAATTAGTGTTTGAGTAATAAAAACTCAAGTATAGAGATGTGCCTATAAATCCCTTATATTTTGATGTTATCATAGAGGATAGTATAGTAAAAGTGTATGAAAAAAAATCGAAAAAAAAAATAGAAAAAGAGGAAGAAAAAAAAAGAGTGTTGAAAAAAAAATGAAAAAAACATACGGGCTACCATCCTACATCTATCTTTATATTTATGTTTGTTTGTTTCAAGTTATCTAGAGTTTAGAGAGTCGAGTCTTGGCTTAGTAACGCCATTCTTCTCATGCTTGTAACATAAAAAAATTTGACTTGCCACCACTAAATCGCCTATCCAACCAAACCCTTTGTTTCCCTATCGTAAGCCTAACGTTACAACCTTTTAAAAGACTTCTTAGATAGTTGTTCCTAGGTGCTTACGCCAAAGCGGTGGAGGTTTGATCTAGTCTCAAGCCTATGGTAATCTATGTACTATGACCGGTTAATGAGTGTTTATCTTCCATTTCCATTTGATATATTTCATATACACCCGAGAGATGAGAGTATCCAAACACCACTTGTGAGATGCTAGTATATAATTAATGTGCTTGTTATAACTATTGCGGGGCTTATACTTGTTTTGAATGATGTTAAACCATTGTTTTATGCCCCCTAAATTATAAATTGATTGGCCAAAAGCACATTTGCTTGAGGACAAACAAATACCAAGTGTAGGTATATTTGATAAGGATTTAAAAAGTACACTTTTAAGGGGACATTTAAGCCCTTAATCGCCCACTTTTATATCTATTACTGCTTAATTTCGTTCCTTTTCACTTTTTAGGTCTCTTGGAAGCAAAATGCTGGAATGATGCATTTTTGGACGAAAAGAAATGAATATGTGAAGAAAATGGCTAAGTCAAGATCAAGACACTCAAGCTGCTGGAATTACACCTGAGGGCGTCCCAAATAGAGGGCGACGCCATCCCTCTTTGTGTGATTGGATTTGTTACGGCTCAGTAGCGATTTTGCTATTTTGCACTTGACGGCATCAGGCTTTGAAGAGTAAGGGATAAAGATTGACGGCGTCACAACCGCAACGTCAGAGATAAAGATTGACGGCGTCACAACCACAACGTGACGCCATCCCAATGTTGACTTGACCAAGACGAAACTCTAATGACGGCAGATCAGACGGCGACCCACCTATAAGGTGACGCCGTCGCAGTTATAATCTTATATATAGAAATCGAATTTTCAGACTCTTAGAGAGGAAGACTTGTGGAGTAAAAACGTAAAACGATTGTAGTCCGGTTTGGACGGTATTTTAGGGTTCCCTTGATTTCATTATGTCTTCGATTGAATGTGTGTATGCTTGCATGTTTAACATGTCTGGCTAATTTACTTGTGTGTTTGTTTAGATCTATGAAACCTAGTTATTAATTATTGATTGGTTATCTCTTATCTTAATTGTAATTGGCTTAGGAGTGCTTAAAGCCATTGTTGTGTTTTTAATGATTGATTAATCCTTGTTGAACATTAGTTTATAATTACTAGTGGAATTGTAGGCTAAATATCCAAAGAAAACCTTAGTGTTAAGTTTATGAATCCTAGAAATTTCGTAGTCATTAACCTTAAGGTAGCTTCAAAGAGTTAAGGATAAAAGCACACCCTACGACCTTAGAAAACACAACTCATTAAGAATAAGGACGTGACAACTCAAACATCAATAAAATATAACTAGGGAGTAATAGTATCTAGGTAGACACATTTTTAATTATTATACAAGCACACTTCAAAAAGACATAGACTACCCCTTAGTTTAGATAATTCGATAGTAGAGTAATCGGTAGAAGTACCAAACCCCCAAATCCAATACCCCGAGATTTTACCCTTAGCTTTATAAAAAAATATAAAAAGATAAAAAATAATCTTCCTCAACCTTAAACCTTAGCGTAGTAATTTCTCACTAGCATTCCTATTCTCCTAGAGAACGATATCAATACCCGAGACTTACCCAATACTACACTACAATAATTAGGTTCACTGCCTAGGGTGTTTAAAAAGTTTCTCGACGAAAAGGAAGTTTCCTTTGACCCCGAACGCGCGTTGTACGCGTATCAACCATCAAGAATACTTTGAATCCCAACATGAAGTAAACAACTAATAGATAAATTGAAATTCTTTACAAGAGTATTTGCAGCAAAACAAAAGCTTAAATAGTTTCTACAGACAAACATAAATCCTTAAAGAGAGTGTGAAAACTTGAGCATGATATGCTTCACTTGGATTTTTGTATAACAATACCTTCACAGTCGGTTCGATAGTAGTAATTTTGTGATTCATTACCCAAGTCACGTCGATTTACACGTGGCTATATGTTATCATTATGCACATGAATGACTGTACTAAATTCCTCATCGACTTCATCATATGTATCTTTGTAATTGTTGGTAGGTGTTTTAAAGATAATAGATAATTTTTTGTCTATCTGGTCTTTCACATAAAACACTTGTCGTACTTGTGACGCTAATATAAACGGATCACCCTTGTTGCCTAAACTATTCAGGTCTACCAATGTGTAACCAAGATTAGGATCGTGTTTGACCCCACCAGCTTTTTGATTAACCCAATCACATTTGAAAAGAGGAATTCGCCTGAAACAGTAATCTAGTACCCATATCTCTTGTAAAACCCCATAATAAAATGCTTTTCTTGTGGTTGCAACTTCCTTGGATATGTGAAGATCTACTGCCTCAACACTAACCCCACTATTCTGGTAAACTATGCCATCATTACTTATCGTACCAAATGTATACCAATTGATGTTATATGCCTTGTATTTCACTATGGTGGCGCGTGGTCCATATGATATATCCACCTTACAGTTTCTGATACACTATCTTTGGATATCGCTAACTCTCTCTCAACCTGAATTTCATTACAAGTATATATTACCTTTAAATTGCAGGAACAACAAACAAACAATTAAATAATAGGAGTGTTTTGGATAATGAAATGGTGTGTTGGTGGACCTCTATCTAATGTCATATACATGAGTGTTTGGGATAATAAAATGGTGTGCTGGTGGACCTCTATCTAAATGTCATATATAGGAGGGACAATTATGATGCTAGGTTCTATGACTCACAAAGTTGCTGGGCAAATCATTGGTAAGTGCTTATTTATTATAGACTACTACTATTGGTTTTGGAGCTTGTAGCTAGGAGTTTTTCTGGGTGAATGGTACACCTAATGGTTTATACAGCTTATCACAAACACCGGTTAAGGACTTACCAATAAAAAACACTTCACATTTTATCTCAAATCACTTCTATTTAACAACAAACCAACAATTATAAAAAAACATACGAGTAATTACCTCTTCGAGTAACCACTTAGCAAAAGATTTACTATGCTCATTCTCCAGCAATGCTATTCGTTTACCCGGTTTGTTTTTTTTAAAACTTGCTTGTGTCGCCTGAAACAAAACAATGTCTTTGATTATTATATTTGATAAAACATTTTAAGCAACGAAATAGAGATGTGTTAGTAATACTTACTCGATATATGGTACAATTTCATTTGTATTATGTATTACATACAAATGTGCTTTTTGAAAGAATTCCCCGAAAACTTCCCTTGATTTGCCGGCCGACCATTGCTTTCCGTCCTCATTTTCATTGGTTACATGTTTATCCGGTGGGATACCAATATTTTTCATGGTTTTATGATATTCGCTAAAAAACTCTATTGTTTCTTCCGCGATAGTCTCCTCAACAATGCATCCCTCTAGTCTATTTCTATTTCGCACAATTCCTTTAATAACCTTCATACATCTTTCGAATGGATACATCCACCGAAAGCATATGGGACCACATAATTTTACTTCCCTAGTTGGGTGCACAGTCAAGTGTATCGTAATATCAAAAAATGACTGAGGAAAAAACTTCTCGAGTAGACACAGTGTCATAACAAGTTCTTCTTACATCTTATCTAGTTCTTGCAAGATGATTTCTTTCCTACATATAGACTTAAAGAAAAAGCAAAACCTGATAATAGCATATCGTGTGGGTGGGTGCATGATTGAACGTAGAGCAATGGGCAAAAACTCTTGCCTTAGCATGTGATAGTCATGCAATTTAAGGCTAATGAGCTTCCTATCCTTTAGGCTGACCAAACTAGAGAAATTTGAACAATGGCCTTGTGGTACCCTAATGTTGCATAACGTTTCACAAAAGATGTCTTTTTCAACATTCGTTAATGTGTAACCTGCTGGAGGTAGTGTTGTTTTGTCTTCTTCTTGCCTAGCAAACAACTCTGGTTTTATTCCCAACTCTGCTAGATCCAATCGAGCATTCATTCCATCTTTTTTGTTTTCCAGGAACATTTATCAAAGTTCCGACTAGACTCTCACCAACATTCTTTTCTACATGCATGAAGTCAATACAATGTGGAATAGAATTATGCCTCTAATACCTTAGCATTTGGTACCTAACTTTCCCCGAGGACATGTCCCCGACAAAAACTTTTGCTCAACAGTGTACAAAACTTTTCGCCGGGGACAAGCCCCCGAGGAAAACCCTTTGCTCAACAGTGTTATACACTTTTCGCCGGGGACATGTCCCCGGCAAAAGATGGGATAAATTATTTTAATCACGTAATTAACTAATTAGCTAATTATTTGAAAACACTTTCCCCGAGGACATGTCCCCGGCGAAAAGTAGTGCTATATCGGATATGTTTTTTTGGGTAAAAGGTCAAAGACCCGATAAATATATTACTCAAAAAAACGATTAAGTACAAAGGATATGTTTGACCGGCTCAAAATGGCTGCGGGACCCACATGTCCCCGGGAGAAGTGTATTTTTTTCCTCGGGGAAAGTATACCCGATAGGGTATTGGCGGATGACTTTCGCCGGGGACATGTCCCTGGGAAAGGGTTTCATAAGGGACATGTCCCCGGCGAAAGTCTCAAAATGTCCCCTACGAATCGAGTCATTGTTGCAGTGGTCTAAAATACCATAACCTTTACATAGGTTTTTGAAGAAGTAAACCCACGAAGAGTAATTCATCTCATCAACGTCCAACTTAACAGGAACAAGATTATTGAGGTTGTTATGGGTCATTAGTTTATCGGAAATCAATATCACTGGAGGAGGAGGGTTACCACCGGTCATGTTTAAAGTTCTAGGGATCGGTTAAGATGAGGGTGTAGTAATGAGCAAACAACAAATGACTTGACAGGGAATAGTGGACGTTGTAGGGTTAGGTTTTAGAATAAAATAAACGTGAACAATAACTTTGTAGTTTTAGGGTTTAAGTGCTCGTATTAAAGACAATAGCAGACAAAGAAAAAAGAAAACCACACAAGCTGAGAAGCTCTTACCAATGATCAAAAACTGGTGTTGACTGGTTACCACAATACCAACGATCAACACTTAACTATCAGCTAGAAACGAAACACGTTCAAATCTACCAACGATTAACGTAACACATGTTAACTGGTAATCAATAAGTAACAGAAAAACTTAAACGTCGACTGGTTATCGGAACCAACGATCAACTGAACAAGTAGGGTTTTGGAAGGAGACGATTTAGGGTTTGGTGGAGGGATCGTTTACAAGGCTACCATGTTAGTTTGTAAATGTTCGTTATCTCATTAATCATAGAATCGAGTTACATAAATAGAGATACATGGACTATTCTAGAAGCCGGGCTTTAGCCCAATACAAAAATACAAACCAAGTACTCAAAATAATGTCTAACATTTATTTGTTTGTTCATATAAAGTTATTTGGTTCAAATGGTAGGATGTTGTGGAGAAGATGGCAGCTTTCGACGCTATTAATGGTGATCTGACTAGATCTTTTAAGATCTCTTTTCTGGTCAAACTTAAAAGGAGGTACTCTTTCTGTAAGTAAGAAACTGCATACACATAAACATCGACACGTAAGCGTAGAAGATAACCATTCACATATGTAACTATGATCTCAGCTCTAAACATTGATGATTACATCAAATCTTGTCAAGTAACTACAAATGAAAATGCGAGAAAGGAAGATTAGTAAGAAAAATCACTAGTCAATAATATGTCAATGTGGGAGGTAAAAGTGTACATTGAACGCTTTTGATGAAAACCGGTTCGGGTTTGAAAACCGAACCGGTTTATACTCAAAGGTCAAAAACCGGTTTTGACCAAAATCCGGTTCGGTTCGGTTTGGATTTTGGGAGGAAAACCCAAACCGGTGGTAAACCGGTTTGGGTCGGTTACAAAACGGTTCGGTTGAGAAAAACTGGTTACGAACCGGTTTTTTTCTGAAATATGTCCGACGTCTCTCAAGTATGTTTGGCGTCTCTCACGTGATGTTTCTTGGTTGTCGTTGTTTCTGAAGCTTAACAACATCGGTGATGTACTAATTCGACTATCATGTACTGTTTGATGACAATTTTCTTTCCAGTATGGTGTTTTCGGCATTAAGGGCAGTGTCACCACCCTCTCGCTACCGCATGAAGTTCACTCCGGCGACTTCACCACCATTCTTTTCTTCATATTCTTGTTAAAACTTTTAACTTTGACGTACTTTCTTTTGCCTTGGGTACTAACACCACATGACAAAATGGTGATTAAAAGGTTAAAAAAAACAAAAAATTGGTAACATTTGTAGCTTGATGTTGCTGTCCATGATCCCAAAAAAAAATTATATAACCGTTATAAACCGTTTGGAACCGGTTTTTACAAACCGATTGGTAAAAAACCGATTCGAACCGGTTTTAAAGGATAGAATGGGAAACCGGTTGGGACAGGCAGTTTTTGGCCAAACCGAACCGGTTTTGGTCAAAAACCGGTGTTGACCAGTTTTGGTTTTGGGTTTTTTTTTTCGATTTTGGTTTTTTTTGTACACAACTAGTGGGAGCTAAAAGAAGGCTTGCATGCTGTCGCATCTCATATAATTTTTTTTATGATTGGTAAGGGCATCCACAATGCATACAATATTCTTGAGTTGAATAGAGTGTCATATCATCATTATACCTTTCACACAAAATCTCTACAACAGATTAAACATTACCTACTACAAAATGAAGTGTCATGTCATCATATACCATAAATTAAGTGCTTATATATAAATGTCTATAAATGTCTATATTAGTCATTAAAGATTTTGAGCCCACTTTTCTCTCCAGGGAAACGTAAACACCCCAACTCTCATTCAATCTACTTGTTGGTTATATAATGAAAATTGCTTTTAATAGTTATTAGGACATTTTTGTTTATGCTTCAATTAGTTGTACAACACTCCAACTGTGCTTATAATGTGAGTGTCCCAATCAATAAATTGAATGTGCAAATTACTTCCCATTTTACAATGCATTATTTTATGACATGTTATGTTATTCCTTTATTGAATGATGCCATGTAAAAACATTGTGAATGACCTAATGCACATTCATTATAGTTTGGTTGAAGATCATATCATTAATCTTTATGAATTATGATAAGATGTGTACATATACATTACAAACTTATAATGACAATGAAAATGAAGCTAACTATGGCCGTAGTTTGGTGATGGTTTGAAAAATGAAGTATAAGCAAGATGATAAGGCCAATGGTAATGGTAACCATAATTATTGTGGTCACTTATTGCCACATCAATGTCACTTTAACTTTTTCTCTTCAAGAGTACATCTAAATCATAATTTGTTAATAAGACGATCGCAACAATAACAAAAAACATACTGTACAAAAACTAACTAAAAAAACTACACACACAAAAGATAATGAAAGTTCCAGTTGGCTGACAAACCGAAACAATGAAAAAGTTAAAGAGTAACCGGTTAAGGTTCGGTTTGGCAAGTGAGGATAACGAGGTCGATAATTCGATTTGACCAAGCTATTAACATTGACCTAATGGTATTGATTTTAGAATTGATTACAGTAATTTTACTATAATAGTGGTCAAATCATAAAGAATTTTGGGGTTGCCTCATTCGTAGCTTATGTTTGATCAAGCCACAACTTCTTTAAGGTTGTGATGTGATGCCACGTGTTTTTAAGGTTGTGATGTGTTGCATAGGTCAAATTGTTTTTCAATTATAACCTGCTTGTTAAAAAAGAATGACTATTTACAGCTGAAATTACGAAAATGCAAAATAACTGAAGCTAAGACAATCACCCTTAAATGTAATAACTTTTACAATAATTACCTCAACCGTTTAAGTGATAAGTTGATAACTAATGCAACTCCTTAATATACTAAGTCTATACAACATAATAATGTATTTAGGACTTCCTATAAAAAGAAAGTCTTAAAAATATAACCTTACACATGTTACTATAATTAGTAATTTATATAATTAAAAAAAGCAGCATAATGTACAACACTTTAATGCATATAATTTTCAGACGTACAAGACAAGAAGCATAACATACACTACTTTAATGCACATATAAAAAAAAACATCATATTAATATTATTTAATATATTCAATTAATTAATTGATCAATAAATACAATTGATATAGTTATTAAAACACCCCTAACATAATAAATATAAATTATCAAACATATTGTACAACCAAATTAAACACAATTTGTACATTAAATGCCACTAATACAAATAATATTCAAGCCCGAACGGGCAACAACCCAAATGGGCTTGAGCCCGAACAGGCGCAGGCCAAACGGGCTCGAGCCCGAACGGGCACTGACTAAACGAAATTCTTGAAATCCGTAAATTTATTGTCAAAAAGAACATAATAAACTAAAATACGTGATTCACTTAAAAATTTTATTTCAGGGTATCTGTCGCCGCAACGTGCGGGTACCCTACATTAAATGTCACTAATACAAATATTAAAACACATTATACAAATATTAAAGTCCGAACGGGAAACGGGCAAAATGAGCTCGATCCCGAACAGGCACGGACCAAACGGGCTCGAGCTCGAATGGGCACGGGCTAAATGAAATTCTTGATATCCGTAAATTTATTGTAAAAAAAGCATAATAAACTAAAATACATAATTTACCGGAAAATTTTATTTCAGAATACCCACCGCTGCAACTCGTAGGTACCTTGCTAGTTTTATGAATAATTGTATCTTTTAAGCAAAAGTAGATATCTTTTATTTAGTTGGCCACTAAAAATACTCTAGATACTTATTCTCAATTATTTTTTCGATTAAATACTACTAATTATTTGCTAAGTTTTGTATCAAGATCCATTATTGAAGGGACCGGCGGCGATACCGTAAAATGAATCTTAAATTATTAACGAATTTTATGACTAGTGGTAGCTTTTAGCACAAGTGACAAATAATTAACGTGGACTCTTTTGTGTTGACCATCATATAAGCGTAACCGATTACGTGAGCCACAATAATTTTATCATCTTCATTCTTCCATGTCCCACTTCCCACGTAACCGCTTACCTCACCCACCATTTATGTTCTCAAGTTAGTTTTATAAAAGAAAGGGAAAGTAATGAAAGAAAACAAAAAATTTGTCATGTTCTTGAGTTTTTTTATAAAGGAAAAGGAAGTAAAATTGGAGAGATTTTAGGCTATTTTGAAAGTAATTGGAAGTAAAGTGTTTCCTCTCAAAAGTGGGAGGAAAGTGTTTTACTTTACTTTACTTCCATTTTCTTTAATGACAAAACTCAAGAACACACAGTAACTGTTCTTACCAAAATAAAACATTTATATTTTATTATGCTTCAAAAGACTTGAACTCACAACTTTTAGATTTATAAAGTTATGACGATTCACAACTGCTGAGCAAGAGCCCTCTGGTCTTACATGGTCACTTATTAGACTCTATATACTTGTAAAGTTTATAAAAGCGATTAGTATGAATATTACATTTACGTGAAACGTTTGTCTAGTAAAAATAAAAAGAACTGATACCTACATCACATTTTTTTATTAATACACCACAGCTTATGCATTACAGTTTGTACCATACAATATTATAATGTACAAATAAACTGTAATGCACAAACTGTGGTGTATTAATCAAAAAATGTGATGTAAATATCACCCCCTATTTCAAAATCTTTGATTTTGAATAAGATTTTAGATATAGCCCATAATTTATTTAATAAAAGGTCTCGATCAGTCAATCTGTGTGGACTAGATACAATAGAGCTAAGTTACAAACTATAGTTTGATTTGGTTTTGCTACTTATTGTCAATATTTTGTAAGTTTGCATCAATAGTATGAAATCGAAAAAGAAAGACTGCCATGGGGACATTTGTTGGACGTCAAATAGCCGACATTGAATTACAATAACAATGCTAACAATGTCGGAACAAATCTTAAAAGCAATTTCTAAGATGATGCTAGATAAATTGATAAAATTATTTCCGTATTTTGGGAGAAATAGATTAAATTATTTAGGCTGAATAAGCAATTTCCAAAAGGATGTATTGGGTTGTTTATTCATTCTTATGCTTATTTATAAGCTAATACAGTAATACTGATTCATCATCAAATGATTTAGTGGTAAGGTGATATCCTTACAAATCGTATAGTGTATAAACTTCACCGGATACACATTTGATAGAAATAGTTCAAAACGGTCACAAAATACCCAGATTAAGATGCATCATCCATGGGTGGAGATAGGGAGGGGTTCGGGGGGTCACGTGTCCCCCTAGCACTAAAAGTTATAGTATAAATTTTTTAAAATATCCGAATTTTTTGTAATTTACCCCTCTTAATAACCATTTTGTAATGTGGTTTTTAAAAAGGGATTTTCTAACTGCCCTAGGGCACAAGTTAAGCACACCGAAAGTACACAAGGACCCACTGAAAAGTACACAGTGATCCACATAAAAGTACAGACAAGTGTACTTTTATGTAGGTTCATGTGTACTTTCAGTGTACTTTTTGTTTGCTTAACTTGTGCCCTTAGTGCAGAATTTTTTTTTAAAATTAGCAAAAATTTCTGACATCTTAGTCAAACACTTGCTAACCATCACTTCAAACTACTTAACTGTTAAAAAACAAGCTAGAAACAGTTGGTGTATAAGAAACATAACCATATGAACCCTCTAGTCATCTTCTCCCATTTTTTAAAACTCATTTCCTAGTCAAACCTTTAACCTTTACCCCACCATACCACAATATATAAAGGGTTGCATCCTTTAAAACAAATCAATCATACCCACACACAAAAATTCATCAATTTTCACCAAAATTTAGCCAAAAAAAATGGTTGCTTGTATCCTCACTTCAAGAACAGAAATCTTTGAATTTGAATCCAGTCACATCTTCAAATACTGCAAACCAGATCACCCTGATCTAATTTCTTGCAAACCAATCTCAAAAATCACTTGCAACAATCAAAACCATGGTCATGATGATTTATGGTTAAAAATGAAAGATGAAGCAAGGCTTGATATTGATCAAGAGCCCATATTGTCAACTTACTATATTAGCTTAGTTTTATCTCATGCATCACTTGAGTCAGCTCTAGCTAATCATATTTCTATAAAGTTAAGTACTACAAGTTTATCTAGTGCTTCTTTATATGAGCTTATCATGGGAGTGTTCAAAGAAGATCAAGAAATTATTAGTTATGTTAAGAGAGATTTAATGGCTGTTAAAGAAAGGGACCCTGCTTGTATAAGTTGTGTACATTGTTTTCTAAATTTTAAAGGGTTTATTGCTATTCAATGTCATAGGATAGCACATTATTTATGGTTAAAAAATAGAAAGGTTTTAGCACTTTTGATACAAAGTAGGGTTTCTGAGGTTTTTGCATTGGATATACATCCTGGAGCTAGGATTGGTAGTGGGATTATGTTGGATCACGCGACAGGTGTCGTGATAGGGGAGACCGCGGTTATTGGGAACAATGTGTCGATTTTGCATAATGTGACGTTGGGAGGGACCGGGAAGACTAGTGGTGATAGGCATCCTAAGATTGGTGATGGTGTTTTGATTGGCGCGGGGACTTGTGTATTGGGGAATATTGGGATTGGTGATGGGGCGAAAATTGGGGCTGGATCGGTCGTCTTGAAAGACGTGCCCGCTAGGGCTACCGTTGTTGGAAATCCCGCTAGGTTAGTTGGTGAGAAAAAGAATAATGTTAAGTTTGATACGGTTCCTAGTTTTACTATGGATCATGTTCAACATGATGAGTGGTCCGATTATGTTATTTAGGTAATGTTCACATTTTTTCGACTTGTGTGCAATCAATATGCACGCGCGTCTTAATACCTTTTATTACCGAGAACTTTTAGTAGAATTTGTTATGATAGTGTGTACCTTGATGTAAAATCGGAAGATTTGTCTAACCAAGTGAGAGTTAGCGCTCTCCTGGTTGGACATTGGATTTCCAAAATGTACCTTTGAGTTGAACCAATAATGTTGGTGTAGATTATGATTAATAAAAGAGTTTTTTGTTGTTTTGGTGTTCCTTATGGTTTTCGTGTCCTAGATATTTTATCTGTTATCCGACATTTAGTCACGATCGGTAAATTAGATGCTCTGCCTGCCATATACTCATCATCTAGTCACAATCTTCACAACTGATTTATAGATATTTAGCCAATTATCTAAAATTTAGTCACAATGTGATAGATATCATGTCATTTAGTCCTCTAGTCGCAGTCGTATAACTGATATTATGCCAACATTAAACGTATGATATTTGTATTGTCACCTATTCATCATTTAGTCACAATCATATGACTGGATAGCATACCCGCGTACCCAATAATTTGAGTCACAAACATACGATATTTTTCTTTTCGATTACTATCATACTTTAGACGCTTTTCCCTGGCATAATCTTCAAAATTGAACCAATAAGAGGGCATAACCATTTAAAAAACAAAAACCTTATGTAATAATTTCCACCAAAACAAATGTTTGAAACTCGATGTTTACATTTTATATCACATTATAGGCTCTAAACTGTGTTAACTTTTAACTTGAGTTTGGACTTTTGGAGTCTAAAAAAACTGGTGAATGAACTTAAGGACATAAAGGTATATGGTTGAGACTTGTTTTTATATAATGGGCTTATGAGTTTATTTATACATGATGGGTTTCATTTAATATTTTGGGCTTGATGATATTGCCTCCTCTTAATTTTTTTTATTATAAGCCCATCAAATTATTCAAGGATGAAAGTGTTAGTCCAATAACAAACTACTTAGGACAAGTAATTAACATATTATGTGAGGCAAACCTTTTTGATTGGGAGGTGATTTGCACACTTTCATAAATGATTTGGACACTTAAATTTTGAGTGTTTGAACATTTGTACCCTTACAGGATAAACATCAACAAAAATAATGTAAGAGTATAAATGTTCAAACACTCAAAATTTGAGTGTTCCAATCATTTATGAGGGTGTACAAATCAACTCCCTTTTTGATTATATACAACAGGTGAGTGGTGACTAATATAATTATACAAGGTTTATTAGAAAGAAGTATAAAGGGACATAGTTTTACCTACATTGACTAATAGTAAAAAAATTTGGATTCATTGAGAAGGGTCTAAAATGAATAGGAAATTGAAAAGGCTTAATTACGATAAAATTTTAACTTCGATTTAATTTTTTCAAGTGTAAAACTCATTTTAATGTGATTTTGATCCACGATATGTAAACAATTTGAATCAATGTTTAAAATTTCATGATTTTGCGATATATGTACAATTGTGAATCATACGAACAAATTTAGTGAATCATTACGACAACTCAATTTTTACAAAGATTTGTAAATTAAATTTATGATTTATAGATTCAGTTCATTATTAATTGATGTATACCAGTGAATCAAGTTATCTCAAACGAAGTCTTCTCAATAAAGCTTTTTGCACGGTAACAATGATAGTGCTAAAACTAGATTTTCAATATGAGAAATGATACATAGGCCTAAAACTTGGACTTAAAAGTTGACCTAAAAACACTTGGCAAGATCCTGATGGCTGCAGACATGGACCCGCTTATTTTACAACCCGTCAGGATCTTGCCAAGTGTTTTTAAGTCCACTTTTAGGCCAAATTTTAGGCTTATGCATCATTTCTCTTTCAATATTATAAACATTTTTGTAGTAATTTGCCTGGTATTCAAATACGGTTGGCTTTGTCTCATTCTTCAACGACTTGGGGTTCACGTTGTGGAACCCAAACATAATTTGCCCTGAAAATGATGTTTTGTAACCATGCTATATGATTGTTACATTTTTCTTGTTCATGTTTCTGCCATTAAGAATAGCTAGATTAAAAACTCTATAAGCAATTATATACTGTATGATTTTTGGACTATTTGAAAAGTAAGTAATTATTGTATTTGAAAAGGACATTCATAATAAGTGGACTTGACATTTTTCTTGTTCATGTTTCTGCCATTAAGGGGGGAGGGAGTGGAACTTTTCAACCCTAATACCCTAAGGGTGCCACGTCACCTCTATCCAATAAAAACCTTCCAACTCAAAACTACCCCAATACTACCCTAACACTACCCTAACAAGTGGGAGTGGTACCCTAGTACCCGAATTCCATTTTTTTTTTTTTTAAATACATAAAATCACATACAATATTTAAAATAAAAACATACAATTTCATTAAAAAAAAAAAAAAAACATTACATAATACTTAAAAAAAAAACATTACATAATACTTAAAAAAAAAACATTACATACTACTTAAAAAAAAAAACATAACATAATACTTAAAAAAAAAAGCCATTAATCATCGAGATGCGGCAAGTCTTCACGTGCTACGTGCTCCGTGAGATCATATCGAAGACGGTCATGGAGAAATTCGTCTAGTAACTCCGCTACCACACTGTCGTCGAACACTGGCTGGACCGGCGGATCCATTATATGAACCGGTGAGATTGCCCTCCCCTCGCGTTTTATAACCATATTATGTGTGTGTTTTTTTTTGGAGAGATTATTTAGTGTGTGTTTTTTTTTTTTGATATGTTAAAAGGTAATTATGTTTTTTGAAATGTAAAAGTTTGTTAAATAGGAAGAATTTTTTTTTTTTAATCGCTACTAGCCGCTTGAAACCAACCCCAACGCCCATATTTTCAAACGGTCATGTGCGGCCGAGTCAAGAATCCAACCCGGAGGTCGAACCCGAAGGGCGGGAGCGGTGTTGCCGCTCGGGTTCACGAACCCGATGCCCTACCCGAAGTCGACTCCGTCATACCTAAGAATAGCTAGATTAAAAACTCTATAAGAGCACTGGGTACAGTGGTGCCAAAGTGTGGTGCCAAGCTCGTGCCAAACTGCCACGTCAGCAGTTTTGAGTTTGGCACCGAAACTGTTGGCACCACATTTCTGATCCGTTGGCACCGAATTTCGGTGCCAAACTCAATTTTTTTATTTTTTATTTTTTATAAAATTTAAAAACAATATATCCTAAAATTACTTTATTCATAAAAAAAAAACATTACAAGAAATAAAAAAACAATAAACTTAAAAAAACATAACATAATTATTCTTGTGAATATTTTGCCCGGATCCGTGCTTGTTGGGCCCTCACGATTGACGCGTTCATCGGATCGAGCGTGCTTGTGTCCATAGATAGCACCCGCATATCTTCGGCTATCCTTTGAGTTTCGATTAAATCGACCCTCGCTCGAGACTCCCGCTCAAGAACATCTTGCTTCATTTTTCGCTCCAACTCGTATTGTTTTTCCATCATTTGTGAAAACATTTCCGGGTTTGAACCGGAACTTGCGGTCGAGTTAGACGAACGTTGGCTCTTTGCGATCCGGTACACCCCGTCCGCCCTTGGCAATGCGTCGGGTCCAAAATGCTCGTTCCTCTTCCAGTAACCCAAGACGATTACGTCTTTCATTTGTTGAGTCCGGATTTTTCCACTTATGCTTGTCCTTCAAAAACTTCCAAGCCGACGAATGTTTAAAATCGCCATGATATCGTTTGTACAAAGTGTGGCAACGTTCCATGAAATCCATATCTTTCTCCCCACTCATAACAGCCGTTTCATTCACAATCGAATTAAACTTCCCGACACAACGATTCATCAGAGTCCACTTTCCGGTAAGCATGTTCTTGGTACGAGTTACAAACTTTTGTTTTTTTACTTCCTTGTTGTAAGCTTCTAAAACTTTATACCAAAACGTTTCATTACCTTGATCCGCACCGACTTTTGGATCCTCGGATACTTCAATGTAAGTTTGCGCCAAAAGTAGTTCTTCTTGGTCGGTCCATGCGTTACGCGATCGCTTTGGGTCTCGGCTTCCTCTTCGGTTGTTGGTTGCTTTTTTCGTTTTCTTTGCCTTCACGGTTCCTTCATTTTGTTTTTGGACGTGGGGGTCGAGATGACCGCTTCCTCTTCGGATTCGGATTCGTCAACAAGGTGGAACGATTGGTGGGACGATCTTGGTTGTGATTCGTTTTGTTGTTGTTGTTGTTGCATTTTCCATTGAGAAAACAAAGCGTATTCGTCGGGATTGACGCATGAGTTTTGTTGAGAAAACGAAGGAAAGTATTGTTGTTGGGTGTTCGGATTCGAAGACGAACCGATCATTTGGTTCGATGGATCGTTAAGCATTCGATTGATCCAAGGGGTGTTGTTGGGATTCATTTTCTTGAAAAATATTGAAGTTGGGATGTATTTGAAGTGTGTGTGAAGTGGTATAAGTGATAAGGTTTATATAGGATTTGAAAGTGGGTAAAAGTGGTAAAAAAGAGGTCAAAAATTCAAAAAACCCAAAACTAGCCGTTTGGTTTAAATTCCAACGGCTATTTTTTTAAAAAAAAAAAAAAAAGAAAGAAAAAAAAACCTTGTTAGTTTTGGCTGAGGACTTTGGCGATTGATCGGTGCTTGTTTCGCGTCAAACTCGTTAGCCAAGACCACCGCATCTCCTGCTCTAAGCAATTATATACTGTATGATTTTTGGACTATTTGAAAAGTAAGTAATTGTTGTATTTGAAAAGGACATTCATAATAAGTGGACTTGTCTCGTGTTTGAACAACTTGGGATGCACGCTTAGCAAATTATATGGTCCACAAAATTATACAGTATCTTTTTATTTATAAATGGTTATGCTTTTTCTATATCTTAATTATCTGTATCTATAGTATATATGATGAGTGTTTAATCAAACCTTAAAAAGTGAAATTTTAAAAGTCAAATGTAAGATAAATGCATAGTGTAATTAATACTCTTACTAAAACACTCATTACTTAAAAGTACAATTATTTATTCACATTGTACAACCAAATAAAAGCATATCTATCAAATTAAAAAACAATCAATTAAAACACCTCTTATTAAAAAGTACAATAAAATTTTCACAATTAGTAATTTAAACAAACTACAACATAAATATAAAATAATTCAACACACTAATTAATGTTATTTTTAAAACACCCTAAAATGAAAGTACATGTTATTATACACATTATATAAATTAATAAAACACACAAAGTTTTATACAAGCTAACAAGTTGATGATATATATAGTTTTGAAAACCGGACCAAATGGTTCAACCAGGAACCGGTGTCGCCACCGGTTCGGTTAACCAATAAAAGCCATCCGAAAACGAAATAGAGAAGACCCGTTGAAACCGATACAAACTGGTGGAATTAGGTCTCATTGAGATCTATTTATCCGGTTAATCGTCACACGGTACCCGCCGCCAAAAAGTGCTGGTACCCTGCTATACTATATATAAAGGAAAAACCAAAAGGTAAAAAGTGAAAAGTTGAAACTAAAAAAAGAAATGTTGAAAACATATATTTCAAAACGAAACTATTAATACACATCGAAAATCGGGTTGACCCGGGACGCTTCAAACCCGGCGGGTTGACCCGTTAACTGACCCGTTTTTCGACCAGAACAGTTCAACCGGTTTCAAAACATTATGTTTAATCTCCAAATCTTCAAACTTTTATTATTTTTCGTTTATAACCCATAAACATTTTTTATCACTAAATGATCTTTCGTTATAAAATCTCGTTGCTATGCACAGGTACTCGTCTAGTTTTTTATAAAGTATGGATAAAAAAACTCTTATTCACTTAAGTTTGTTTTATACCTATTCTACTTTTGAAAACTTTAAAAACTTTTCAAAAAAAAGAAAAACACGGTTAAAAATAGTTTAACACATACGCGGTGGTTACAACTGGTTTAATACTTTTCAATGTGTTGTTTACATGCATATACTTTCCAATCTTACATGCACACTTACACGGTTTAATATACGCGTATTGCTAATAGATGAGTCTAGAATTGAACTGAAACATTGAATTGACACGGTTCCATATATGATTTGTGTATGTGTATATGTATATGTATATTATCACTTGACGATTACTCGTGCATAACAAGAAGATTTTATAGCGGCAGATAATTATAGTGATATTTTGATTATGCAAACGTTACACAAAAGACTTAACCAATCATTATAAATATATTCCGCTATGGAATCTCGTTGCTATGCACGGCTAATCGTCTAGTATATTAAATTAGGGTCGAAACAGGTCAAATTACTCTTGAAAAGCTTAAGATCAGTAGAGTAAAAAGTCAAAATAAGCTAAGTCTAAACAAATTAAAGCCTCTAAGTTGGAGCTCATTTAATTACCGAGCTTCCGACCAATAAGATCACTAGTGTTGCGAGCCTAAAAGAGCTTATAAATATATACTCATATATCGCTTGTATGTGAAATGTGTCACGAGTTGAACGACTTGCGATGCACGCTTAGCAAATTATATGGTCCAAAAATTATACAGTATCTTTTTATTTATAAATGGTTATGCTTAAATTACCAAACTAAGCCAAATAAATCATTGATCCAAGACTTGGTCTCTTTTTGCATATTTTCTTTTATTTTGGTAATGCTCAACTGCCCAACTCCACCCATTTTAATGACACGTGTCATGCTCACCTGCTCAACTACTCGACTTCATCTATAGTGGGCCAAAGGTGTTTAAAAAAAGCACAAGGCAGGGACACGTGTCACTAAATGAATGAAATCGATCAGTTGAGCATGATCAAAATGAGAAAGAGTGCAAAAAATGACCAAATCTTGGACTAAGGCTATTTCTTTTCCTTAGTTTGGTAATTTTATCATATTTAAATTAGGGTCGAAACAGGTCAAATTGCTCATGAAAAGCTCAAGATTGGTATAGTAAAAAGTCGAAACAAGCTGAGTCTAAACAAATTAAAGCCTCTAAGTTGGATCTCATTTAATTACCGAGCTTCCGACCAATATATATATATATATATATATATATATATATATATATATATATATATATATATATATATATATATATATATATAAAAAGATCACTAGTGTTGCGAGCCTAAAGGAGCCTTAGAATTATATACTCATATATTGCTTGCATTAAAACAAGCCTTAGAAATATATACTCATATATCGCTTGTATTAAAGAACCACGCTATAACAAGTTGAGCTTGATTTGAGCCTTAGCTTGTCTAACTTGTCATTAAAACGTCGAGCTCGAGCATGTGAAATGTGTCACGAGTTGAGCTAAATTTCCATACTCAAAACGAGCTCAAGCATGAGCTTTATAAATATAAATGATTCGATTTTGGGCACCGACAGACTTGAGCTGCGTTCAGCTTATTTCCACCACTAATTTAAATCAACAATTGTGGTTTGATACTTTATTTATCGACCAGAATCAACATGTATTATGTAATTATACTTAGCGTTTAGAATCAAGGTTGTCAAGATCGAAATCTTACATAAGATCGTTTTTGTCTTTTGAAGATCAAAGTTGTAAAATAAGGTCAAGATCATAAGATCTTACCAATTTGTCACGTTTTCTTAACGGGGGATAAACGAGTTAACCTCTTATACATTTTAATCAATGCAAATAATAAATTTATATGAAATGCTAAAAAAAATGTCAAATTTCAAACTTTAAACAACATGATAGTAGTAAAACACAAAAAATGCCAAATTTCACTCGTTACATCACCGATTTAACGAGATAAGAAAACACAACATATAAACATCTCAAAACACATGAGCCATAATGACTAAGGATTATATGTAAACCATTAATCTACCATATGAAGTGGTGCATTAACCTCATTTTCTTCATCCGAATCAAAATTTGGCACGACCTCGAGTGATAGAAAAATAAAGGTTGTATGTATAACACTAAGAATCAAACTATAAAATATGGACTAATATAACGCTAAAAAACCAAAAATATAAGTGTTATTTATTAATTTTATTGTTTTGGCTTAAGTGAAAAATAATAGGTCAAAAGATGAAAAATATAAAGATAATTTAGCTTTGGTAAGATCGGATCGCTAGCCGATCTTACAATCTTTACGATCTACGCACGATCTTACGATCGTGCTTACGACCTCACATTGTGTAGACAATGATGAGATTGAAAGAATACACATTACACATATAAATACATAGTGGGAATGATTCTCATTAAGTGAAAATGATGGTGGTGATACAAAGTTTTATACATAGTTAACTAACTCTAACAAAAATATGAAATATTTACAGAATGAGTCCCTAAACTATTAGATTTGTTACATTCCAGTCATTTTAGTTTTAACCAACTCCTCTTTTACACTCCCTCTCAAGTTGAGAGGTGGAAGAACTGAAAACTCCCACATTGGACAATAATTTTGAATGATGATCAACAGATAACACTTTAGTAAAGACACCTGCCAACAGATTGTACCTTCACCAAAAGGATGCTTCAGTTCAGTATTTGCAGTTTGATTGAAGTGGGGCAAGCTCTTCATCAACTACTCAAATTGCTTGCTAGTAAACACTACATGTCCTCCATTTTCAACCATCACTGCATTTGCATTCCTTTTGACATTTCCAGTACCAGTTCTCTACATAACTTTCCCTTTCTGATTCTGCTTATACTTGTAGTGCCAGGTAGGATAACCAACTTTCTCCCAACATTTCTCTGGTGGATGCCACTTGAATCCATAGATATCACATTTCTACTTTGTTTCACCTCTGCTGTAAAGAGCAGTTGTTTCAACTCCCAACTGTGTTGCAGTCCAAACACTCCCCATTGTGACTCTTCTTGTTAAAGCAAAGCACACACAGTTTCAATATTTGGAATTGGTGTGCTCAAGAGAAACTAACTCCCTTGACTTGATAAATGATCATCTAAACCATTCAAGAGCCGAAACAATCTTTGTTCCTCTTTCTGTGTGTTTACAGCATTTAAGAAAACAACAATTTCATTGGTTATGTGAACCATTCATGGAAATTCATTCATGGAATCCAACTCCTCCCAAACACATTTCATACTTGTATAATACTCACTTACAAGTTACAAGCCTCTCAGACTGCATGATCTCATAAGTCTCTTTATTCAACTTGTACTTGTGAGATCCATTACTGAGAGCAAACCTTGTTTCCAATTTAATTCAAATTGTGTATGCAATACCCATAAACATTATGGAATTAGCAATTGACTCAGAAACGGAATTCATCAACCAACTAATCACAAGATTGTTACAAGTATCCCACTGTTCTTGCAATCTTGCATCATCAGTTGATCTTGGAACTGTACCTCCAATGAACCCCCCTAACTTGCGTTTGGTAGAAAGATAAATTTCAGATATCTCCTCCAAGATCGATAGTTCTGTGCACCAATTAGTTTCTTACTAATCACTAAGGTACCAGGTCCATCAGAAGGGTGAAGAAACATGGGATTTTGGAACATTATTGTTTGGTTATTCATTGTGTTAGCAGCATCAGACGAAGAAGATGAAGCCACCATTGTTGTGACAGCGGAAGCTTTCATGAAACATAAATTATTGAAGATTACGGTGGTTTACGATGAAATTATGATGAACAATGGTGGTTTAAGGTGGATTATGGTGGTTGAATTAGTTATGACAGTTATCACGATTTCAAGAACTCATCATTGATCTCTAATACCATGTGGACAATGATGAGATTGAGAGGATACACATTACACACACAAACACATAGTGGCAATGATTCTCATTAAGTGAAAATGATGGTTGTGATACAGAGTTTTATCATAGTTAACTAACTCTAACAAAAATATGAAATATTTACAAAATTAGTCCCTAAACTATTGAGTTGTTACATTTCAATCTTTGTAGTTTTAACCAACTCCTCTTTTACACATTGTGATCGATCCTAAACCGATTCTACAAGTTTTTGGCTAGTAAGATCGTAAGATTTTATGATCTAACTTGCGATCTTAACAACCTTTACCATTAATTTTATAACCATGTATTCATGGCTGACTGGATGCTTTAAAGATCTAGTTTTCTATTTTTATTTTATGAAACACTAGCATGTTATACATGCGTTGTGGTAGGTGATACCATGTAATTATTAGTCTTTACGAGAAATGTTTTTGGATTATTTATAATCTTGTTACTCTAAAAAAAATTATTATAACTATGCAAGGAATGATCATCTTTAATTTTGCTAATTTGCTATTTTTGGGTCTAAATATTTGGTATATAATATATCTTTATTTCTTTCACTACTTAGGTTTTAGCATATGATATATTCAATAAAATTTTAATGTGGTTTGTAGTTAGCATCGAGGCTTGTATGTTTTTGTGCAACAAAACATATTTGTTGACGCCTTTCATGGCTTATTTTCTTGTCATATTTATTTGGTCATTAAGAAGTTTTAATTTTATAATGAATAAGTGTTATTGGAGGAGTTAAATTGTTGGAACATTTAATTATTAATGGAACTAAATGTTTTTAATGGTATAAATATAAATATTTAATGTTTTAATGACATAGTTAGTAGTTACAAAATTTAAAATGCATATTTAGCTATGAGCATTTGGAGGCGAATTCCTGTAACGAATCAGAACTGTACCGGTACCGTACTAAAACGGTACCAACTTCCGATGTCACAATTCTCAATTTCAGGTCATTTTACAAACTTTGAAATTTTCACTATTCATCTCGGGAAATTACTATTCATCGGTTACTATTCATCATTTTACTATTCATCGTTTTTTAGGTCGATTTGATATTTTGAGAGGTTATTTCAAAATTTTACTATTCACAAAACACTATTCATTCCCGGAGAAAAATTTATATTCATGATTTTTATACATCATTTTTCATAAACTAGGTTTACGAGTATCAAATTCGCGTAACCGTGAGGGTTTAGCTGCTTATTCATGAAACATCATTGAGAACATTACATATAGACTAGAGTTAGTCTACATATCATCAGTAACATCATCTGCATAATAGTTCATGCATGGGTTTGCATATTTTCTTAATGTATAATTATTTATAAAATAAACGCTATCGCACGATCATTTATATTGGATAATTGATCCGACACGTCCAACAATTGTTTCAAATATATTTTTATACTCATTTTAAAGCTATAAAAATTATATTATTAGTTTACCCGATGTTTTGAAATTTATTTTGTATATAAATTGTTATATATATATATATATATATATATATATATATATATATATATATATATATATATATATATATATATATATATATATATATATATATATACATATATATATTTACGACGGTTTACGTAATTTTGATACAATAATTATATAATCACCTGATACTTGCGAGAAATGTATTTTTATAATTTTTACGGCTTCGATATATTTTACTTTGTTCCGTTAAAATTGATTTCTAGCTAACTTGGTACCTAAAAACAAAATATCTAAACTAACTACACTAAATATCAAATATATATATATATATATATACATTCTTTTTATACAAAATCATGCATTAGACTTTCTTCTCATTCATTTCCAAGTCCCCCCTCATTGTCACAAGTGAAATCCATTTTTGATTTGTCTACCTAAATTACTTTTATAACCTTTGTCTAGATATTTACTAAAAAAAAATAAACTACACATTGATTTCTAAGCAAAAATAAACATACATGATCATTTTTGTTGAAGTGAAAAACTAGAGAATCCTCTCAACTCCATGGTCCTTGTGGTTCGGCTCATCTAAGAAGATGAAGGAGTACATCACCAAATTTCAAGCTCTAGTGTTTATTTAGATCCATTAGTCCTAACTTACAAGGTTTTGAAATAAAAATCTTTAGGCAAATTAGGTATATTTGCAACAAAACTCTTCAATCCTTCAAGTAAGCTTCAACTAATTTTTCCTACTCTTATAAACTCTTACTTGATTTATTTTTATGATCTTAGTACAAAAACATGCAAGTATTCTATGTATTCATAGTTTTCATACCACTTTTTACTTGTTTTTATTACTTATTATTAGTTTAAACTATCTTATAATTATTCCCATGAAACTTATCATTGTTGATGAAGTTTAGGAACCCATGACACCCTAAGAAGGTGTATGGTAGGTTTAGAATAGTTTTGGTGTTGATTGGAAGGGTTTAGAACAAGTATTACACTAGAAAAATCATTTTCGACAACATATAATTAAGGGCTGTAACATTTTGTAAAATCTGGAAATTTCAGTAGGCTGGAGATTATTTTGGTATAGATATTCAGAAAATAGATTTAAAAACAAAACCGTGGCCGCTTGAACGGGTTAAAACGGGTTTATAACGAAGAAGTTACGCTAGTTTCAAGTTTAACTACGAAAACTATTTTCTGAAAATGTACATGCTGTTAAGGGTTTTTCTAAGGGCAAAAGCGAGTTTTTAACGTAAACTAGAGGAGTCGACTTATCAAAAATATATTAGTATACATTAACACGAAACTAAGGATATATAGAACGTAGAAAACGAGCTTATAATGACGGAGATACAAGCATTTGAAAACCGACGTTCACAACTTATTTCCATCAGCTTTTACTAAAATATTTCTAAGTGTTGAAACTGTCTTTTCGGGTACCCATTTTTGGAGCCGTTTTTCTAAATGATCGAGTTGGTTTTGGTAAAATAGTATCTCTGAGTAAAAGTTAGTTCACCCGGCCTATTTTCCAAAATGACCAGCCGTTCCTCAAACGGAGCTCTAACGAGTAAAATACGACCACTCAAACTTTCCCGAAAACTACCCATAAACTATATTTTTAGCTCAACTACCTCACTTCACCATTATTTTTCTTTATGATCGGAACTCGTATGGATAAAAGTTCAATGCTATGACTTTTAGATAATGTTACAAGTTTTCCAAAACCATTGAGTTTGTTTCCTAACACTCGATATTCACTATTTTACGACTAGCTTTGCGAGGCTACTTAGTCACTTTCATGAGATGTCATAAACTTATTTTCAACGATAAACTTTATTTTCAAATGCATAAGTAGTATGGATATCATATGAGTTTGCATGCACGACATTATTTCATGACTTATATTAGAGCATATCATTCATATTAGGTTGCGGATAGAGATCGCACCTCATTACGGTGTATCTAATTTTTGACATCATAATCATTGCATCAGATGAGTTCGTAGCCCCACTTTTACTCGTTTAATTGTTTTATAAACTCTTTGGGGGAGATACATGCTCAACTACTTGCTTTTACTTTCCACTTATATGAACTTAAATAACTGTTGTTTCACTACTTATGCTAGTAAGTAGATTGTGCCCGAACTAAATTGATCACTATGTTATGAACACTATTATTTGAACCACTTTCCTTGATTTTGAGCCCTTCGACATATATATTTGAACTCTTTTAACTTGATAGGAACCTTTTGGCATAGATTTGAACACTTTAACTTGATTTAATTCTTTTGACATATAATTAATCTCTTTTAACTTGATTTAAAACATTTTGACATATAATTAATCTCTTTTAACTTGATTTAAAACATTTTGACAGATAACTAATCTCTTTTAACTTTATATTGAACCTTTTGACTATTTTGAACTTGTTTGACTTTTGATAACATCAAATAGACCTGAATATTAAGTGTCAATTTCTCCCGATAATGCTCGTTATTTATATCATTTATATGGATTTACGCTTGTTTTCCATTGTTTTCCACTTTCAGGTAAATTACGAGCATTGGAGCTAAAGAGACGTGAAAATGGAAACATTACTAAAGATTTATCACAGTGTGCCTATTTTGAAGAAGTTACGGCGTAACTCCTCTCTCACATTACGCCGTAACTATTGCGTGATCCAGAATACCAACTTATCAAGAGGTTACGGCGTAACTCTTCCCAAAGGTTACGACGTAACTCCATTAGGTCAAAAGAGGTTCCACGCCGCTGTTATTTACGCCGTAACTACTGCATCACTTACGACATAATCGAGTTTATTGAAGACTACGGCGTAACCACTTATAAGGTTACGCCATAACTAGCAGATCTAGCGCATTTACGAAGAAATAGAAGGTTACGGCGTAACTCCTCTATTGGTTACGTCGTAACCCAGCCCTGGCCTATAAATACCCCACTAATTCCAAAGATTTCAAAGCATCCCATTCCACACACAACACTCTGACAACGTGGGAAAAAGCTCAAGGCAGGTCTAGGGGAGCATACGGAGCTGTTTCCAAGGGAGAAGTCACTCCATTACGATAAGCTTTAGCATTTTATATTTCTTTTACTTTCAATTCATGTATTTCGTACCTTTGAATATTGAATTGCTTTGCATGATTAATATGAGTAGCTAAGCACCCTTTGGTGCTAGCCTAGTTATTATTCCTTAATTGTTTTGTTTGCGTTTACCTTTACTTCCGTACAATTATTTCTAAGTGTATGTATGCATAGTTCTTTGGTAGTCACCCTTGGTTCGGTAGTTTTGAATGGCGGTAGAGGCCAATTGCCTAGGAGATATGACCAACTGACCCTAGGTGAACGGACTGAGACGGGAAGGGTAAGATATGACCAACTGACGACCCTTTCTACTTGTACGATTTGACCAACTGATCACCTATCATTTGGATAAACTTAAGAATTGGGGGATGTAGTGTCTAAGTTCCTAACGGCCGGGCACTCACTATTTAGAATCTAGCATGTAGCGGTACTTAATGACTTGGCTTATGGGACCAGGAACAACGGGACTTATGACGGTGCGCCTGATTTCTCCTGTGGTGGCATCTTTGCTGATAGGTTAGGGTGAATTGACCAAATGTTGTCCTCTCAAATTTGACCCCACCTGAAGTAATTGGAAGTAGGTAGACGTAGACATAACTAGCTAGGAGGATTTACTAGGTTAGCACCACTATTCCTCTATTGATTTCCCTTTACCATTTATCTGCTTTTATTTTATTCTGCATTAGTAGTTTAATTAATTAAATCTCTATCAAAACCAATATTATTCTGTGACAATTAGACTTAGTAATAATCCAACACACATAGCTCTTGGGAAGACCTCAGCTTTACCATTTACTACACTACACGCAACCGGGTACACTGCCCGTTAGTGCATTAGGGTAGACCATAGGTATAGCGAGACACTATAAATATTAAGACCTGTCAAGAAAACCTCGCATCAAGTTTTTGGCGCCATTGCCGGGGAGTTATATTAGGATTGATATTAAGTCTTTCATTTCGTTTTTAAACTTTTCTCACGATCATATTTCAAGTTTTTAGGTACCATGGAAGTTGTTAACATCGATGAACTCACTCTTGAGGAATACTTGGCGTTCACAAGAGCGGAACAAGGGCCGGGTCTCGTAAGACCGGCAATCGGAGTGGATATTCGTTTTGAAATTAAAGACCAATTTATGAAGGAGCTTCGCACTAACCCTTTTTCAGGAAACAGGGACGAAGACGCATATGAGCACGTTGAAAATGTCCTATACATCGCTAGATTGCCAGCCGGAAGATGCTGTTATGAGGGTATTCCCAATGACTCTTACTGGAGCAGCCAGAAGATGGATCGAAAGATTGCCAGCCGGAGGAGTTAATACTTGGGTGCTACTAAAAAAACACTTTATTCAAAGATATTGCCTGCCATCGAAGGTTTCTAATCAACTTTTGGAGATCCATAATTTCAAACAAGAAGACGACGAAACTCTGTATCAAGCTTGGGACAGATACAATGATCTTCTTTATAAGTGTCCTACCAATGATCTAAATAACCAGCAGAAGGTCAATATTTTCTACAAAGGAATAAATGTAACTACAAGGCAAATGCTGGACTATCAAGGACCTATCCCGAACATGACTCCTACTACTGCAATTGAAGCCATTCAAAAAATGGCGGACCACTCTAAAAAATGGCACGACGGTAGGAGTAAAAAAAACCAAGGCGGAAGTTTTGACGGAATTGCAGCAATCGCTAGTAAAATTGAAAGTCTCAGTCGAGATATGCTGAAGGTCAAAGAAACCGTTCATGCCATCCAAGTGGGTTGTGAAAGCTGTGGAGGAGGACATCTTTCGAAGAATTGTCCTCATATGGACAAATAAAATATTGAAGAAGCTAAGTATGGAGAAAATCGACCATTTTACAGAGATAATCGAAATAGTAATGGGTATCGTGGAAATTACAACCGTGGGCCTTATGGAGAAAGAAAGCCCAGTCTTGAAGAAACAATTAATAAGTTCCTGGAAACTTCGGCCCAGAAACAAAAAGAACAAGATATTTGGTTAAATGGCTTCCAGGAAAACACTAATAAAAATCTTTCCAGGCACGACGAAACCCTAAAAAATCTTGGAGCAATGATCGAAAAACTCAGTGCTGAGATTGATGGAATTGAACTTAATGAAGCTAAGCGAAAGGAGAAATGCAATGCTGTTTTCACCAATGATTCTCATGAGGTGATTGAGGAATGTATATCTTCAAACGACATATTGGAGGTCGCGAATACCGACCAACAGGAAGAGTTACGCCGTAACTACTTCCCTGAGTTCCGGTGTAACCATGCTCCAGAAGGCATATCCAGGTTAGGATCAAGTTTATTCTCGGTTAAGGATGTTAGTGCAAGAGGGTTAATCATTCCGTGTTCTGCTGGTAATATTGATATTTTAGGGGTAGTAGATTTTGGGTCTTGTGTAAACATCATGCCTCTATCCATATTCTTAAAACTGAAGATAATTCACCTCTGGGAAACAGATATCGTGATTGATTCAGTAAATGAAACTAAGATTACCCTTTAGGTATTACAGGTGGTATGTGCGTAAAGGTCGATAAATTTACCTCAGCCCCCGAATTTGTGGTAGTCGATAATGTGAAAGACAAAAAGGAGCATTTGATTCTTGGTAAACAATTCCTTGACACATTAGCACGTTACGGTGGAATCTATGGAGATATAGTGGAGTTTAAATTGGATAAAACCTTGAGCCTTGAGCCAGACAAAATTGTTACAAAGGAACCACCAAAGATAGAATTAGATGACTCCGATAGGTTTCCACCCTCATCTTTTAACCATTTGCGTGAATCAATCCAAAGGACGATGAAGATGATGAGGAAGAGATCCCGCTTTTTGTTCCCGACGTTGTAAAGGAAGAGTTCATTGTTGTGTTCCTTTACCTGAGGGGACCAGAGTAATATTTCCCACATGTTCCCCTTTCCAAAAAGGATGTAATGGAGGAGGGAAGTATCTCATTCGGATGATTAAAGAAGCTGCAAAAGTTTGGTGGTGCTGGGAAAAAGAAGAAGATATCAGAAAAAAGTGGTTACAAGAGCATAGTGCTTTTAGCGAATGGTTCTCCGATATTGACTGGACCATTCATTTTTTCGAACCAGTTATCATGCACGATGAATACACCTTGTCATGGCCTACATGTAACCCCAATCGCAAGATTTGCGATGGAGGAAAATACCCTGAGCCTAAATGGCTCAAACGCAAGGAATGGGCATGTTTTGACGAAGATAAGAGGAGCAATGTAGGATACAGGGGGATCTCATTTGAAAATTGGTTACGAGTAAAGTTTGGGTATGTTAAAATTGATGAGGAAGAAGAGGCTAGGTTTTGTTTCGAATGGGCACGAGCTAATTTTTTACAAAAGAGATACTCCATGACTCGTTATGTTTCACCGCATGTTTGGGACCAGCCTTATTCAATGAAAGACATGGAAGAAGTCGGGGATGGTCAAAGGCCCCCATAGGAGCCCCGCGGCTCTGAGTCTAACTTAAAGACTCGTTAATAAAAAAAAGTGCTCTTTCGAGAGACAACCCGAATTATCCTTTTCTTTTGTTTTTATTTCCTTTCTGTTGGGTTTTGTGTTTTCTAACCATTTTGTAGGAAACAAGGAAGTAATTGTCGCTACAGCTTCGTTTCAACGAGTTACGGCAGTAACTCATCTTGGTTATTACGCCGTAACCAACATTTTAGCAGCATAATTCTTGACGCATTACCAATTACGGCATAATTCCATCTCTGTGGTTACGCCGTAACTACTCCTTGTCACCATACCAGGTTTTGCCACGGCGTAACTCCCTCATAGGAGTTACGACGTAACTCTCCTCTCGCTTAGTTCTTTCATTTTAAAACACGGTAACCTTGTATTAGTTTTTAAATGAACTTTGTGGGTGTGTTCCCTGTAAACCCTCACGAGACTTCACTCGTCCACTTGGGACACCAAGTGGTTTAAAAGGCTTGTTGCATTCGCTAAATGCAACCGTGATTCCTACGAAAGTGAGTTATGTTTGTTTTTCATTTTATTTTTTCTTTTTAGTATTATGCTTGTCGGTATTGTGATTTCAGGGATTGAAGTTTGTTCATGACGCTTAAACGAATGCATGGTTCTTTCTCGTGGGCCTTCTTCTTTTTGGAGCAAATTTCAGGGAAGTTCTCGCTCTAATTCTACATTTCTCTTCACCTTTATTTTAATGCTTAGTACAAAAGGGACTTTGTACAATTCAAGTGGGGGGACGGGAGTAGAATTATCTCTTGAACTTTATTTCCCCCTCATTTTTCTAGTTTATTTTGAAAAATTATGCCATTTTTAAAAATTTTGACATGTTTTTCCGAACCTAACTAGATTAGACCTTAGCCGAGCACATACAACCCTTGACATTACATGGTGAGATTAGCCTTATCCGTTTCCAATATTTTACCCCAAATCCACCAAATTATGAGTGTGCCGGTAGCTTGTAAACTTTAGAACTTGGCATTTGCATCATTTCGAGACCATAGACGAGGTATGTTGAGTTAGCTCGATGTATTTGGACTTTTCAGTTTTAGAAGGCAATATTATAGGATTATCACCCAAACAGCCTACCATTGTGAGTCTATCGATTAGTCACCTCGACTTTTCGACCCCCATGTGAAACCCTTTTGTTGCACTCCCCTTTAGTGCAAGATACCTCTAGATACACCCTTCTGAGCCATTCCTTTCATTTTGTCAATCTAATATATTGTTTCATTACACCTATACACCTTAGCCTACCCTGTAGTCTTTATTTGTGATTGGGAAGTCATCATTTGCCTAAGTTCAAGGTTCGAGTGGAAAGGTTTGGAAATCACGCTTTCATCGACGACATTTATGAAGATCATTGAAGACCCCCCGAATTCCCATTGTTCATCTCAAGTGGGGGGATGTTATGTATTATGTTATGTTGAAAAAAAAATGATGATGATTCGAAAAAAAAAAAAAAAGTTGATTGAGTTATGATTTTGTAAAGTGCGATGTTATAAGCACTGTAGTATGACCTTTATTGATTAGTATCGAGGAGGCCACCTCGGTCACATTTGAAGATTGGAGTTGTTAGTTTTGCCAACAGAAGAAGAAAAGGTAGTATGCCCATTACGACGTCCTCTAATGACGCGTCTACCTTGCATTTCATGATCCGGTCTCTAGACTTCTAAGCTTGAACTTTGGGCGGACGGTAAGTGGTGATGACTTGGTTATAGATTTAGACTACTTGCTTGTTTTTCGTTTTACACCAATTATATATCCCATGTCTTATCCTACCCTTTTAGTCATGAAGCGTGTCTAGGTGATGCAACGAGCAATCTTTGGTGTCTTGGCCATGGATTTGGTCATGTATCATTGATTTTGTCCACTTCGCCGTGATATGTTAGTAATGACGAGTCACCCCTTAACCTTTGTCGTGTCTACCCATATTGCCTTCGAGAATTGTTTAGCCCTTGACTCTAGTGGTGGAGATTTGTGTAACCGCCAAGCTTATGATAGAATACATGCTATGACTGTGCGATTGAGTGATCACCCCGAAATTGACACTTAGAATAGTTGAGAGATTTTAGGGTTTGTTCCCCTTTCGTGAGGTGTTCGGCTTTGTTTTATTCTAGCGTAAGGGATTTGTAAACTCATATTTTCCAGGTTTTGGGAGATATCTTTTTAGGAATCTATCTAATAAGGTCTACTTGAGGGCAAGTAGAGTTCAAGTAGGGGGATATTTGATAACATCAAATAGTCCTGTATATTAAGTGTCAATTTTCCCCAATAATGCTCGTTAGTTATATCATTTATATGGATTTACGCTTGTTTTCCATTGTTTTCCACTTTCAGGTAAATTACGAGCATTGGAGCTAAAGAGACGCGGAAATGGAAATATTACTAAAGATTTATCACAGTATGCCTATTTTGAAGAAGTTACGGCCTAACTCCTCTCTCACATTACGCCGTAACTATTGCGTGACCCAGAATACCAACTTATCAAGAGGTTACGCGTAACTCTTCCCAAAGGTTACGACGTAACTCCATTAGGTCAAAAGAGGTTCCACGCCGTTGTTATTTACGCCGTAACTCATGCATCACTTACGACGTAAACGAGTTTATTGAAGACTACGGCGTAACCACTTATAAGGTTACGCCGTAACTAGCAGATCTAGTGCATTTACGAAGAAATAGAAGGTTACGGCGTAACTCCTCTATTGGTTATGCCGTAACCCAGCCTTGGCCTATAAATACCCCACGAATTCCAGCATTTCAAAGCATCCCATTCCACACACAACACTCTAAGTGTAATACCTGAATTTCTAAAATTCACAAAAAGACCAAAATACCCTCATAATCAAAAAGTATGAATAACTAATTTAAAGAATACCAAATAAGCTATGTAAATTCAGAAAATTTTTAAGAAATATCACATGATCTAAATAAATATTAAACGCTTTGTAAAAGGTAATTTTATAGTTTATGATTTTATAAAATTCGTTTTGTATTTTAATTAATTAGCCGAATATATTCATTTAGATTTATAAAAGAATTTAATTAATAAAAGCCCAATATAAATTTATGAAATTAAGAGTCCATTTATTTTAAGTCCAATACATTATAAAGCCCACAAGAAAAATAGTAAACCCTATATAAGTACATTATACGGTTTAGTTTAATCCCTAATTGTCGATTTAACCCAAACCGACTCCCAAAACCCTCAAAAATTCGACTTTCAGTTTCCAGAGCTTAAGACCATTTTTCTTGGACAAGTTTGAAGGTAAAGGAGGTGAGAAAAATCGTGTTCAAGGTCCTAAGCTACTGTTTTGATCGTAGTTAGTTTTTGGGTACATTAGGGTTTCGAGTGAAGTTTTTGTGCCTCTTTTGTTCTAACGATCCAAGCTCATCAAGGGTATGTTCCTAATGTTGCTTTCAGTCCTACAAGTCACATATAACACATAAAAATTGGCCATGCATGTTTTATAAGTCGTATGGAATTAATTTGATTTAAAACCCTAGAAAGCGTATAAATATAACGAATGAGCTTATGATAATTTTAAGACCATGATTTGATTTTTCCAGAAGCTATTACATGTTATAAGACCTGAATAAAATACATATTTATGAATTCGAAGCTTGTGTGATTTGTTTGGGGTTTTATGGTTCGATCATATATAAATAAGGAAAGAATTAAAAAGGAACGATTAGGGTTTGCATGAACTAGGGTTTTTCTTGTTATCATTAAGGGTAATAAATGAAGTAATAATGATGAGCTAATGATGGGTTACACCTAGGTTTAGGGCTTGTACTTGAGCTATGCATTATTCGGCTTTATATAAAAGTTTTGGGTTGGTTTTGTAAATATTGAAACTTAAAGGTTATTTTTATGAACAGCAAAATAAAGGTACTAAACGTATAAAAATAAGTATGGCGGTTAAACATGTAATTTTGGATACATAGAGGGCCATTCGAATTGTAGTTAACCTAAAGGGGTATGTTTTGTAAATTCTAAAACCTTTGGGCTAAAAGTGTAAAATCTGATAATAGAAGGTTAGATCGTATAATTAAAGATGTTAAAGGTGCAACATGTAATTTTGGATAATTATGGGTCAACATGTGTAAATAAATTACGTAAGGACATGCATGAGTTTTGAGGTAACTTCGGTTTGTTTCCATATACGCTCGGGTCAAAGTGGAAATCATTAAAAGGAGTAACATGTTAATTAAATG
The DNA here is from genome assembly GCA_910596185.1 of Chrysanthemum makinoi. Taxonomy (NCBI): domain Eukaryota; kingdom Viridiplantae; phylum Streptophyta; class Magnoliopsida; order Asterales; family Asteraceae; genus Chrysanthemum; species Chrysanthemum makinoi. The sequence continues at coordinate 29,859,646 of OU343222.1, read as the reverse complement.
CGTAATAAATGATATTAAAAGTATGGGAAACCCTAGAACATAAATAGGAAGTTGATTAGGGTTAAAAGCTAAGTGTGTAATTTCGTTATTTCATGTAAGTTATAGAAGTTGTGTAAACTATTTCGAAAGAGAATCCTAAAATCCGTTCTTGACATTTGTAAACCCTATGCTATGAATAATGATCATATAAGCTCTCAAATAAGATAATTACCATATTAAGCCCTTAAGTTTACCGTTTGTCATTTGCAACCCATAAGTTTGGCTAGTTAATGATTAATACTCTAAAACATTGTAATTCCGTCCGTCACTAAAAATGAGAATAATCTGACAACTCTAAAAGTATTAATGAGATTAATCCGTTATGTCATTAATGATACTAATAAGTATTAAATAAATCATAATCCGTGTAGATTCGTTGGAGGAGACGCGACGTTACATCTTCGTATTCGTTCATTCGTTTGCTTTCCCTTCATTTCTTTAAGGTACGGATATTCTGTCTTACTTTAAGACACTTGTGTTATCATACAATATTCGACCTTTTCAAGAAGGTTCTGTATGATGTTCTTTTCGTTCGCTTTCCTATTATGTTTATTAGGATTCCCAATGCCATTGCTATGAACCCTTTCTGAATGTTTGATCTGTTACTTATCTGAACTTATGTTCTAGTGAACTATGCGATATCTGATGTGAACTTATGTTAGGAAGACTTTGATATATACAATTGTTGAACCTTGCTATAGTTGATTATGAACTTCTGATTATGAACTTCAGCTTATGAATGTAAGATATGCCACTGTGATATGACTTCTGACTTCTGAATATCTGAATATGTACCTTATGATATGATGTTATCTGATAAGTTATCTGTGACCTTTATGATGAATTATGATCTGTGTCATTTATGACAATCTGTTTGACCTGAGTTAGTTTGACACCCGAGCCAAATATTTCACTAGTCATGGGGGTTCCATGTCCGTAATCGATGATGCACCTCTCGATATGACTCTAGGGTAGTAGAGTGATGTTACGCCACGCCTCTCGGATGGTGAAGCATATTTGTGAATATGTAGGAAGGGCGTATGGATGCATCCTAGATCGATCTGTTATCCGATATTTTTTCGGTGAATGATGTCGTGTGCTATACGCGTCTTCACAAAATTCTGGGAGCTAGCTACTCCATTGGTTACTTGAGGTCTCCCCTCATATTATATATGGTATTCCGAGGTCACCCCTCCGAATAAAATGGTTACTTATGATATGTATGATCCGATATGTTTCGGGCTCGTGGTAGTTGACTAAATCTTTATCTGTTACGTGTTAAGTATTCTCGTATGATTCGGTATTTCGAGTATTTATATTATGTATTCTGATATGATATGTTAGTGAACGTGCTTATGACGTATTTGTTTAAGTGATTATTAGTTGCCATGCTAGGACAGGATTAATACGTTAAAACATGATTCGATATCCGATATTATGATTTGTTATCTTTACGTGAATGCGTTGATTTGCGAGATGAATGTGCTAGTGTACAATTGAGTGTTTTGAAGGTTAATTATTTGTCTACATATGTGACCTGCCATGTTAAAATCTGCTAAGGTTAGGATTGGATCCGAGAACCGGTTTAGCTATTATGTCCGCCATGACTTCGCTATTTCCGCCGCTATATTATTGAATTAAGTGCTATGGATGTTGATTACTTGATTTGTATGAATGCCATGTTTATTTTCTAGGACTGTTTCCGTTAGCTTTTAGACTTTCCGTTTGGCTTATACGTAATCTGTTATTTGATATGTTATGTGGTTGTTTGGATTTCGATATTTGTGCTTCCGCAGAATCCTAAAAGATCCTTCGTCATTATTTCATTTTATTTTCGTTATTCGTATATCTGTTTTGTTTAGCTTTTGTTTCGTTATATCTGTTCACTGGGCTTTGTAAGCTCACCGCACTTTTCTTTTCCTGGCGGTATTTAGCATTCAAGATGAGCTTATGGGATAGCCGATCCGGGCTTGAGAGTAGAGCTGAGAGCAAGATTTTGACCATAGAGATCTTAGATTTATTTTGAATATTAAGTTATTTATACTATCTTTTGTAAGTTTTTGTAAAGGCTTCCGCTTTTGTACATTAGTTAAAGTTCTGATATGAAACCGTATTGTGATATCTTTACCCTTGTCGGGTCGGGGTGTTACAATTTATGGTATCAGAGCTCTAGGTTTTAGGACCCTTAGAGCTTAGGCTATGACCTGTGAGAAGTGGGTAGACATTAGGTTTCCGTATGTTCAGATATCTTTCGATCCCTTTTGATGGTCGCTCGTGATTTGACTTCGATATTCTTTTGCCTTCACTGAATTGGCCCTCCTTTGTTCGCATCGAATTTTGTTATTTTGTTTTCGCCGTCCGCTTGTCGATCGTTAGATGGAGACTAACCGTGGAGCCGAAGAAGATGGTGCCGACCGCGTTCTGCGATGGTTCCTGTCCGGAGAGGTTCGTGAAGCGAAGCCACGCGACCGCCGGCTGTTGGAGACATCGATGCCGCTAGAGGAAGTGGGACGGATCAACTAAAGACGCAACGACGAAGACATGATTCAACCGGTGGCTGAGAAGATTCATCTACTTCCTATGATTTGGGCGCGACTTGTGATATTCTGATTTGTTTGTCATGCGTTTTGTGACGGTTTGATATTCCGCTAAGTGATTCCGATCCGTATTTCTTTTCTCGATTTGTTCGAACTCGGTGTGAATCGTGAAGTTTTATCGTTTAGCATTCCGGTATATCTCGCTTTTCTTTCGGATCGCCGAATGAGTCATGAGGAGCCGTTTTATGTAAGTTGGTAGCATCGTTTGTTCGGTAATATGGTAAGTTGTCTGATGCGTTATATGCTGCATGAATGTGTATATGTTTTGTTATAGTATGTTACTTGCTATCTGTATGTTATCTTTATGTGGTATGTTTTGTTATGATATTAGTTATGTGTTTTGTCATGACCCGAGACCGAATATAGTGACAATAAGAACTTGTTATGTGATGCAAGTATTATGACGCCTGATCAACGTAATAATACCGAGATCACATAATCTGAACTTATTGAAGGTATACGACGTCTGGGAAATGCCTGTAGTTGATGTGTGATAGGACTTTGACTTGTATCTGTTATTTGGTGCTTCTCATGTTCGTTTGAAATTCCGTACCTAATTGTGAGATTTTCGTCGATATCTGTTTCGTATAAGTTTTGTACGTTTGGAATCCGAAGTTGTTATGATCTGTACGAACCTATAGATTGCTATAACCGCCTTAAGCCTATACGTCTCCACGTACTTCTACGACTATTGAGGCCGGTAGGATTTATTCCGTCTATGCATATGATGTCCTCATCATTAGATATCTGAATCAGTTAGAATTTGTCGTCTGATTTTCTGCGTCTCATCTGTTCTCCGCCATTACTTGATAAGTATATAATTATCTATTATAAGTATTTGACTATTGATTTGATTTCTGAATAAGTTTGAGATTTAATATTCTGATAAGAAATCCATTTGTTCCGAGATAAGATTAACGTTCGTTATATTCCTAGAAGTCCTGAAATCCGATTCGCTTTTGCTCGTTCGCTTTGTCCAATTTCGAGGACGAAATTTTCTTTTAGAGGGGAAGAATTGTAATACCTGAATTTCTAAAATTCACAAAAAGACCAAAATACCCTCATAATCAAAAAGTATGAATAACTAATTTAAAGAATACCAAATAAGCTATGTAAATTCAGAAAATTTTTAAGAAATATCACATGATCTAAATAAATATTAAAAGCTTTGTAAAAGGTAATTTTATAGTTTATGATTTTATAAAATTCGTTTTGTATTTTAATTAATTAGCCGAATATATTCATTTAGATTTATAAAAGAATTTAATTAATAAAAGCCCAATATAAATTTATGAAATTAAGAGTCCATTTATTTTAAGTCCAATACATTATAAAGCCCACAAGAAAAATAGTAAACCCTATATAAGTACATTATACGGTTTAGTTTAATCCCTAATTGTCGATTTAACCCAAACCGACTCCCAAAACCCTCAAAAATTCGACTTTCAGTTTCCAGAGATTAAGACCATTTTTCTTGGACAAGTTTGAAGGTAAAGGAGGTGAGAAAAATCGTGTTCAAGGTCCTAAGCTACTGTTTTGATCGTAGTTAGTTTTTGGGTACATTAGGGTTTCGGCGAGTGAAGTTTTTGTGCCTCTTTTGTTCTAACGATCCAAGCTCATCAAGGGTATGTTCCTAATGTTGCTTTCAGTCCTACAAGTCACATATAACACATAAAAATTGGCCATGCATGTTTTATAAGTCGTATGGAATTAATTTGATTTAAAACCCTAGAAAGCGTATAAATATAACGAATGAGCTTATGATAATTTTAAAGACCATGATTTGATTTTTCCAGAAGCTATTACATGTTATAAGACCTGAATAAAATACATATTTATGAATTCGAAGCTTGTGTGATTTGTTTGGGGTTTTATGGTTCGATCGAATATAAATAAGGAAAGAATTAAAAAGGAACGATTAGGGTTTGCATGAACTAGGGTTTTCTTGTTATCATTAAGGGTAATAAATGAAGTAATAATGATGAGCTAATGATGGGTTACACCTAGGTTTAGGGCTTGTACTTGAGCTATGCATTATTCGGCTTTATATAAAAGTTTTGGGTTGGTTTTGTAAATATTGAAACTTAAAGGTTATTTTTATGAACAGCAAAATAAAGGTACTAAACGTATAAAAATAAGTATGGCGGTTAAACATGTAATTTTGGATACATAGAGGGCCATTCGAATTGTAGTTAACCTAAAGGGGTATGTTTTGTAAATTCTAAAACCTTTGGGCTAAAAGTGTAAAATCTGATAATAGAAGGTTAGATCGTATAATTAAAGATGTTAAAGGCGCAACATGTAATTTTGGGTAATTATGGGTCAACATGTGTAAATTAATTACGTAAGGACATGCATGAGTTTTGAGGTAACTTCGGTTTGTTTCCATATACGTTCTGGGTCAAAGTGGAAATCATTAAAAGGAGTAACATGTTAATTAAATGCGTAATAAATGATATTAAAAGTATGGGAAACCCTAGAACATAAATAGGAAGTTGATTAGGGTTAAAAGCTAAGTGTGTAATTTCGTTATTTCATGTAAGTTATAGAAGTTGTGTAAACTATTTCGAAAGAGAATCCTAAAATCCGTTCTTGACATTTGTAAACCCTATGCTATGAATAATGATCATATAAGCTCTCAAATAAGATAATTATCATATTAAGCCCTTAAGTTTACCGTTTGTCATTTGCAACCCATAAGTTTGGCTAGTTAATGATTAATACTCTAAAACATTGTAATTCCGTCCGTCACTAAAAATGAGAATAATCTGACAACTCTAAAAGTATTAATGAGATTAATCCGTTATGTCATTAATGATACTAATAAGTATTAAATAAATCATAATCCGTGTAGATTCGTTGGAGGAGACGCGACGTTACATCTTCGTATTCGCTTCATTCGCTTGCTTTCCCTTCATTTCTTTAAGGTACGGATATTCTGTCTTACTTTAAGACACTTGTGTTATCATACGATATTCGACCTTTTCAAGAAGGTTCTCGTATGATGTTCTTTTCGTTCACTTTCCTATTATGTTTATTAGGATTCCCAATGCCATTGCTATGAACCCTTTCTGAATGTTTGATCTGTTACTTATCTGAACTTATGTTCTAGTGAACTATGCGATATCTGATGTGAACTTATGTTAGGAAGACTTTGATATATACAATTGTTGAACCTTGCTATAGTTGATTATGAACTTCTGATTATGAACTTCAGCTTATGAATGTAAGATATGCCACTGTGATATGACTTCGACTTCGAATATCTGAATATGTACCTTATGATATGATGTTATCCGATAAGTTATCTGTGACCTTTATGATGAATTATGATCTGTGTCATTTATGACAATCTGTTTGACCTGAGTTAGTTTGACACCCGAGCCAAATATTTCACTAGTCATGGGGGTTCCATGTCCGTATCGATGATGCACCTCGATATGACTCTAGGGCGTAGAGTGATGTTCGCACGCCTCTCGATGGTGAAGCATATTTGTGAATATGTAGGAAGGGTATGGATGCATCCTAGATCCGATCCGTTATCCGATATTTTTCGGTGAATGATGTCGTGTGCTATACGCGTCTTCACAAAATTCTGGGAGCTAGCTACTCCATTGGTTACTTGAGGTCTCCCCTCATATTATATATGGTATTCCGAGGTCACCCCTCCGAATAAAATGGTTACTTATGATATGTATGATCCGATATGTTTCGGGCTCGTGGTAGTTGACTAAATCTTTATCTGTTACTACGTGTTAAGTATTCTCAGTATGATTCGGTATTTCGAGTATTTATATTATGTATTCTGATATGATATGTTAGTGAACGTGCTTATGACGTATTTGTTTAAGTGATTATTAGTTGCCATGCTAGGACGGGATTAATACGCTTAAAACATGATTCGTATATCTGATATTATGATTTGTTATCTTTACGTGAATGCGTTGATTTGCGAGATGAATGTGCTAGTGTACAATTGAGTGTTTTGAAGGTTAATTATTTGTCTACATATGTGACCGCCATGTTAAAATCGCTAAGGTTAGGATTGGATCTGAACCGGTTTAGCTATTATGTCCGCCATGACTGTCTCGCTATTTCGCTGCTATATTATTTAATTAAGTGCTATGGATGTTGATTACTTGATTTGTATGAATGCCATGTTTATTTTCTAGGACTGTTTCCGTTAGCTTTTAGACTTTCCGTTTGGCTTATACGTAATCTGTTATTTGATATGTTATGTGGTTGTTTGGATTTCTGTATATTTGTGCTTCCGCAGAATCCTAAAAGATCCTTCGTCATTATTTCATTTTATTTTCGTTATTCGTATATCTGTTTTGTTTAGCTTTTGTTTCGTTATATCTGTTCACTGGGCTTTGTAAGCTCACCGCACTTTTCTTTTCATGCGGCAGGTATTTAGCATTCAAGATGAGCTTATGGGATAGCTGATCTGGGCTTGAGAGTAGAGCTGAGAGCAAGATTTTGACCATAGAGATCTTAGATTTATTTTGAATATTAAGTTATTTATACTGTCTTTTGTAAGTTTTTGTAAAGGCTTCCGCTTTTGTACATTAGTTAAAGTTCTGATATGAAACCGTATTGTGATATCTTTACCCTTGTCGGGTCGGGGTGTTACACTAAGAACATGGGAAAAAGCTCAAGGCAGGTTTAGGGGAGCATACGGAGCTGTTTCCAAGCGAGAAGTCACTCTATTACGATAAGCTTTAGCATTTTTTATTTCTTTTACTTTCAATTCATGTATTTCGTACCTTTGAATATTGAATTGATTTGCATGATTAATATGAGCGGCTAAGCACCCTTTGGTGCCAGCCTAGTTATGATTCCTTAATTGTTTTGTTTGCGTTTACCTTTACTTCCGTACAATTATTTCTAAGTGTATGCATGCATAGTTCTTTGGTAGTCACCCTTGGTTCGGTAGTTTTGAATGGCGGTAGAGGCCAATTGCCTAGGAGATATGACCAACTGACCCTAGGTGAGCGGACTGAGACGGGAAGGGTAAGACATGACCAACTGACGACCCTTTTTACTTGTGCGATTTGACCAACTGATCACCTATCGTTTGGATGAACTTAAGAATTAGGGGGTGTAGTGTCTAAGTTCCTAACGGCCGGGCACTCACTATTTAGAATCTAGCATGTAGCGGTACTTAATGACTTGGCTTAGGGGACCAGGGACAACAGGACTTATGACGGTGCTGATTTCTCCCGTGGTGGCATCTTTGCGATAGGTTAGGCGAATTGACCAAATGTCCCCTCTCGAATTTGACCCCACCTGAAGTAATGGGAAGTAGGTAGACATAACTAGCTAGGAGGATTGACTAGGTTAGCACCACTATTCATCTATTGATTTCCCTTTACCATTTATCTGCTTTTATTTTATTCTGCATTAGTAGTTTAATTAATTAAATCTCTATCGAAACCATTATTATTCTGCGACAATTAGACTTAGTAATAATCCAACACACATAGCTCTTGGGACGACCTCGGCTTTACCATTTACTACACTACACGCGACCGGGTACACTGCCCGTTAGTGCATTAGGGTAGACCATAGGTATAGCGAGACACTATAAATATTAAGACCTGGTCAGTTAAACCTGCATCAATTTTATATTGAACCTTTTGACTATTTTGAACTTGTTTGACATAATATTGAACCCTTTGACTCTTTTGAACTTGTTTGACATAATATTGAACCCTTTGACTATTTTGAACCTTTTGATATGTTTTGAGCTCTTTGACTGTTTTGAACTTTTGAACTCGACTTAAACTCTTGAACTTAATTACGAACTTTTGAATGGAACACTTGGACTTAATTATGATCTTATGACTTGTTTGAACTTATTGAACCGTACGTGCTATGACCCCGACTTAAAGTCTCCCCTGTTCGGAGCAGTGCAAATTCTCCCATGTTCGGAGTGTTCTTAATTGCATATTAATAGTTGTATGATGTATCGTTCGTACATTCGCATTGTTAGTCTCCTATTAGTAGGTAGTATGGATAGCGCTATTAGAGGTCGGCCAACCTCTCGTTCACTATGTTACGGAACGCATATTATTTATTCTAGGGGCTGTGCCTGACATACATTATTATATACGTGGTGCTACAATGCCTTTGCTTTGTGAACTATTATGATAACGTGTACTTGAATTCTAGACATACTACTTTTGGCAGTGGGTTGTGAACACACAAATTGCAAGTTTTGTATGGGCGGAATTTGGAACTGAGTGGATTTACAATGCTTTTGCTTTGTGGACTATTATAAATGACCAAGAACTTTGCCTTTGCTGCGTGAACGTTCTTTAAAAGTTTTACATGTTAAACAAACTCTATGAACTCACTCAACCATTGTGTTGACACTTTTTAGCATGTTTTATCTCTGGTATCTAAGGCATTCACTTCATGGCATGCATGTGGACTTATCATAGAGTCGCGATGTCGACGCGTCTCACATATATTTTATGCACTTAACTATCGTTTGATTGTAACAAACTCATTTTGGTACATTGGAAATCTTTTGGGACCTATGTTTTGTAAACTTTGATTATTTACTTAATCAAACGATATTTTCAAAACGACACTTTAGGTCGTTCGATATAACTGTAACTTTGATGCTATGACAGTCATCCCCCAGGTATTCCATTCCGCTGCGAAACAGGTAATTTGGGGGTGTGACATCCGACACATGGTACGGGACCGGTACATGAATCGAGCCAAAAAATATTCGGGATCACTAATACGGTATCGGTAACAAAGCCAGATAATACCAAAAAAAATTCGGAATGTGAGTAGTCATGTTTAAAATTAAAAAACTTATTCAATCACCCATTAGGCCCGTTTAATGCAAAACATTAGTCGTGTAACACATACAGAATAAACCAAACATCTCAAAAACTCTCCAAAAAATTAAACCCTAACTTTTTTTTATAAGATTTAACAACTTAGTTATGTGTTTATTTAATTGTTGGTTGTGTTTTCTGACATATTGTGATTCGAAATCACTCGAAAATGCATGTTTTGTCATGTTATTTTGTTGCTGTCACAAAAAGTTAATAGCATGAAATTCAATAATAATAATAATAATAATAATAATAATAATAATAATAAAGGTCTCACAAAAAAAGGGAAGAATCGGATAGGTACTGATTTTCCATACCGGTTTTGGTATCCGAATCTTGTCTGGTATGATACCGGTACCCCTTTTCATGCTCGAAAAAAAATAGTACTATCAATTCGATATGGATTCGGTACCAATCTCTTACCGTGCTCATCCATATGCATATTGATTTGAATTTTGTAACTTGTGTAAAATTAATATTATTTAAAATTTCTAAATATAGAAAGCGCTAAATGCACTGTAGATATAAATAGCAGAGAAAACGATTTTAACAAAAATCATTTAAGTTGTTTTAACAACATTAAGTAACCATCATAAGTTTCATATTAAACATGAAGACTTATTTGGTTTTTGATAGTCAAAGTTTTATATTCTTTTTTTAATTTTAAAATACTACTGGTCGAAAACGTCAAATATGCGTAAATAGCAAGAAATTATTGGAAAGGGAGTCACAAGTCGACAACTTTCTATCTTATCTTATGACCATCTTGTTGGAAAATAAGTCCACTATCACTAGTATTTCCACATATACAGAAAGCAATGTATTAAAGTAAACAGATTTTGTAACAAAATGAAGAAAGTAGAAAGTAAACAATCGTCACTCATTTTTTGTGTCGATTGATCTTCAGTTAAAAGTTGAAACTTGAAAGTGTAGTGCATGACATGTATTTTTAAAGCGTTAAGTTTCATCAGCCGATCAACAACGTGTACCGTATAAGAGTGATACCACTAAAGCAGTGCTATAATGTGAAAGAATTTTTTATACAAATATTATGTTACTTATCTTTCTAACTTTATTTCATGTCATATATTTTTCATCCATTTTCTTTCATCTGTGTCATTCAATACTCTAAAACATCATGATTTTCCTAAGATAATGTTAGATCCCGTCTATATAAGAAGTTGATATGCTTATAGACGGAACTTGATAAGTTTTAGTGGAGGGGCCAAACTATAATATATTTGTTTTAGGAGTTTCAATTTACATTTTCTTTTAACATTTATACTAATAATCAAGCACCGCAAAATATAAGGTTAAAAATGTACTACAAAAATTGTAAATTTTTAGGTATCTTTTGAGTTAAATCGTATATTCCCGTTTTAAATAATACAAAGTGTTCTGAAAGGACCATATTTTCATGGTCCATGATATGAAAAGTCGTGTATTTTTGTTTTGTTTGTGTCACGCCATGGTGCTTTTTTCTTTCGCACAAAAGTTTAATATATATTTGAAGCACTTTTTTAATAGAAATATATGATGAATCCCTATGAATTAATTATTTTTTTAATACTTATAAAGATTCGAATATAGGAAATATGACGATTTAGAAATGGTCATTTTCCTGATTATTGGGATTTTTAGTTTAAACGAGTACTTTAAGAGTCGAAACAATAAACTTCTTGGGTACCCTGTTGAGTTATTATAAATCATAATAGAAGTATACTAATATATCACAACCTCAACTTACAAAAGGCTCAAATATCTTACTACCTCCGTCCCAAATTTTATGTCTATTTTGACATTTTGAATCTAACTTTGACTTTAAATATTTTTGTTTGTATTATATAATACTTGATGCAAAATATATAGATATATTGTGTTTTAAATGTATTTTTCATTGATATAATTGTCATCAAGTATTATATAATACAAACAAAAATAATTATGGTCAAAGTTTGATTCAAAAAGTTAAGATGGACATAAAATTTAGAACGGAAGGAGTATCTCTTACTGAGGTGAGATGAGTTGTTACAAACTCGCGCACTTACAATCCTTATGTCTTCTGCGCGCATATATAACCACGAGTTACATCTCATGAGATGCATGAGCTATCGTTCCCGTCACGCCCCAAGCGGCTATGGGTCTAATACCATTTGTGATGCCTCTACAAGCCAAAAAAAATGAACATATGTGGATATCTTTTTGTTTTCGATTAAAAACCATGGCAGAAGAATAATCGTAGGTCAACTTCAAGATTATAAGAGGCTCAAATATCTCAATTCCTATCAATGTGAGACGAATTATTACAATCTTATGTATTTTTGAAAATGATTTGTAAACATTAAAGTAGCTTTGATAAAAGAAAGTTCAATACCACGAAAAGAACTTCGCCTAATTATTATACTTTACTTTTGTTGCATGTGATATAGTTTGTAGAGGCAACTACAACTACAAAAATCATGAATACGATAGTTTATACACTTAACAAATATATGCACGTAACTTGTTCCTCTTTTTATCATAATCTTTATGACTTTATCCTTGTCGAGCCAATATCTTTTTCACTATCGCCGCTTCCATCACATCCTAACCGGAGTCATTCACCACTCACTACTTTGATAACGATACGAGTCTACAATGGGAGCAATCGAATTTGAAGCTACATTCTCAAAAAATGATCTAATCATCGAGTTATTTTTTCGTTTAGCGGCTTTTGGCGAGGACATTGTCCTCTCCAATACCTTTGTCGCCAGCTTTGTTTATCCTTGTGGTGGCGGCTACATTCACGAGTTTGGCAACAAACTGAAAGTTGATCAAAGTGTGGCCGAGATGCAAATTAAATTGATCAACTATATATGATTTTGATTTTATGTGTGAGTTTTTTTTTTTTTGAAAGATTTATGTGTGTGAGTTGGTCAGTAAAAAAAAATAATTTGGTAAATATGATGCTAGTAAAGTAAATGTAATTTGTCATAACAATCTAGGAATCCAAATGATTCATTTTAATTAATTTTAAGGGCTTTGTTAATATATACGTATCGGATACATGTTTAGTTCTTTATATATGAAAATTTTAAGTTAATTAATATCAATTTTTTGTTTAATTAAAATAATTTTAGAGTTTAACTAATAGTCATATAAAGTATTTCTTATTAAAATTTATTTATCAACTAATTAAACATATCATATGTTTGCATTTTAGAATATTCTTTAGTAAATCGATAAATCCACAAAGTGATCATACCAATCAATAAGCTAGTAACTCCAAAAATATAGAGACGGTTGTATACTTTATAGTTATCTAAAAATTTACTAAAAGAATCTTTCAGAAAACAAAAAATTTTAATTCCCCAATAGAGATCCCACACAACGAAATTGTCTCACATGTTGTTGTCTCCGTCTCCTATTCTTGGCAACCAAGTTTTTTTTTTCAAGAACCCAATTTTGACTATCTCACCTTAGCTTTATTAGTTAAAATAATAAATGACTATAATATGTCCACTTTAGCTTTTTTTGCAAAAATATATACTTGAACATAGCTATTAGGCATATCAACTTCTTATATAATGATGAGTAAACTATATTTACTGAAAAGTATATAGCATGTTGTAAATTTATCAATACTTTTTAGTATACTAAAACAACTTTGTAAGTCACCACGTATATGTTCATTTTTTATTTATATTAATTTGACTAAATTTTTTTACTAAAATTAAATGATCAGAATAAAAACAACTTTAACATATTGAGACAATACAAATATCTATATGTAAACAAAAAGTGGTAAAGTTATATATATCAAAATAATTATTTTTTTTACTTTAATTTGTTCTTAAATAATTTGCCATAAGAAAAAACTTTAAAAAAACATCATTACATTTTACTTTTTGCAAAATGACTGCATTACTTTTAGTCATTTGCTGATTTGTTTGAATGTTGTAATTTCAATTTTGATTAAAAGTATTTCACTAGTAGTAAATTGATATTTTTTACGGGATTGTCTAATAAATGCTTTAGGGGCGTCGGCTAAAATACATTTATTAAATACAAAATTTCATTTATATTATACCTTATATTTAATACACACTAATTAAACTTAAAAATTACTATAATTAAATTCACATTTTAATTAAATAAACTCAAATTTTCCTTTTATAATCACCTTAAATTATATTTGAGAACACCTGGACAAACTCAATTTTCAATTATAAATTTTAGTAGTAAAAAATTAATTTAGGATAACATGAAATAGAAGTGTTGAGAGTTAATATGGAAGTAGAGACTAGAGAGTATACATTTAACCGAAAATAAATGTAAAAGAACTAAGAAATAAAGATTCAAATCAGGAAAGAGTTAAAAAATATGTGGTAGAGATGTTTTTTCTTGGTATCCATGTAGAGATGTTTGGCTTTATTAAAAAGAGTTACAGTATTATATTTATCCAATCAGTAAATTGATATGGCCATGTTAACTCAAAATTTTGTTGTTGTTGTTGTTGAAATAAATGTTAACTCACTTATAATCGTTATCACTTTAACTTTAATCACTCGGTCATTAAGTTATACTCAAACTATAACTCTAAAAACTAGAATATTTTTTTATAAGGTTTTAGCCGTACAATAGCAACGTACTTTCATTTTTGTATCGTTTTGGTACGTGAATTTTTTTTTCCACTTAATGCAACATATTTTCAGGTTTTATACCACTTTGGTATGTCAAAGTACGGGCTACAGGATAAAAAGTCATTTTACCGGATAAAAGTATAAATGGAATATTTTTAGCACATAAATGGTCCCTGTGGTTTGCCGGGTATCACGAATTTAGTCCTTAGAATTTTTTTGTAAAGATTTTTATATATTTTCGTCCGTTTTCTTACGTTTTTACAGGATTTCATCCCTTTTTATTCGTTTCGTCTGTTTTTTTACGTTTTCGTTCGTTTTCTTACGTTTCTGTCCCCTTTTTTTTTACGTTTTCGCCCGTTTTATATGTGCACATTTGTTTCCTTAGGTTTTTACACCTTATTGTCAGTTTTTATACAATTACATACATTTTTATACGTTTTCGTCCGTTTTCTTACATTCTCGTCCGTTTTCTTACGTTTTTGTCCGTTTTATACATTTTCGTTCGTTTTTACACGTTTTTATACGTTTTCGTCCGTTTTTATACGTTTTCGTCCATTCTTATACGTTTACATATGTTTTTAAACGTTTTCGGCCGTTTTTATATGTTTTCGTCCGTTTCCTTACGTTTTTACACGTTTTTGTCCATTTTTATACGTTTACATCCGTTTTTATATGCTATCGTTCATTTTTATACGTTTTTGTCCATTTTTTAAATGTTTTCGTCCGTTTTTATATGTTTTCTTCGTTTTTATACGTTTTCGTCTGTTTTATACGTTATTGTCCATTTTCTTACGTTATCGTCCGATTTCTTATGTTTTTACATGTATTCATCCGTTGTTATACGTTTTCTATGTTTTTATACGTAAGAAAACATATAAAAATGGACAAAAACATATGAAAACGGACGGAATCGTATAAAGATGTGAAATGTATAAAAATGAAAAAAAAACGTATGAAAACGGACGAAAACATATAAAAGCGGACGAAAACGTATAAAAACGGACAAAAACGTATGAAAACGTATAAAAACGGAGGAAAACATATAAAAACGGACGAAAACATATAAAAACGGGCAGAAACGTATAAAAACGTAAGAAAAAAAACGAAAATGTATAAAAACGGATGAAAACGTATAAAAACGGATGAAAGTATATAAAAACATACGAGAACGTATAAAAAAGTTTAAGCAAAATTTGAAGGACTAAATTCGTTATACCCCAGAAATCACGAGGACCATTTATGTATTTAACTCAAAGATGATTGTAAGTGGAAATCCTACGTGGCATGTCCACATAGGGATTCAAAAATCTGGTTCCGGTAAACAAAGTCGCACAAAACTCAAAAGTAAGTTGCATTAAGTGGAACAAAAAAGTATATGTACCAAAATGATACAAAAGGTGAAAGTACATTGCTATTGTATGATTAATTTTTTATTTTTTTTTTATAATAGATAGTGTTTGAAATATGATGCTATTATTTCGAAATAATTACAAAAGAAGTTTCCAATGACCTTCTCAAAAAACCACTATAAAAACATAACACATAAACCTCAAAAACCTCATTCACCACTCGTGCTTCATAAACTAAAAATAGATAACTGAAGTGGTGACATCAAGAACATCATAAAAAAGCCATCATCATTCATCACTCATTTCATTTGATCAAACAAAAAATGATGAGTGACATCCTTAGTGTTACAAATAACTTTGGTATGTTCCTTAATTCTACAATAAACCCTTTGCTAAATCCAGTTTTCTTACATGGGTGTGTTTCTTTGATCCAGTTCTTGTTTTTGATATTTATATTAGTCTCATTGGTTGTTAAAAGATTAAGGGTTGATCGAACCGATGTTTCGAAACAAAGCTTTGGTTGTTTGTATTACAAACAAGCTTTGTTTTGTTGTGTGACTCTTTCAGTTTTTAATCTTGCTTTGTGTTTTTGGAATAGTTTTTATTGGTATAGAAATGGTTGGAATGATGAGAAGATTGTGACACTCTTGCATGGTGGTTTAGGAACACTTGTTTGGTTATTTGTTAGTGTTTATTTGCATACAGTTGTTTTGAATTCGCCGACTGAATCTAGGAAGTATCCGTTTGTTTTAAGGTTTTGGTGGGTGTGTTTCTTTACAGTTTCTTGTTATTCACTTGTGGTGGACTATGTTTACTATAAGAAAACAAGTAGTTCGATTACGATGTTCTTTGTGTCTGATTCTGTGTCTAGTTTCATGGGCTTGTTTCTTTTTTTCGTGGGGTTGTCGTATAAAAGTGAGGAAGAAGGTCGAGATGGTAATCTGGAAGAACCATTATTGAATTCGGGTGAAATTAGTAATAAGGGTGAAATTTCATCAACATATGAAAAAGCAAGTTATTATAGCTTGTTAACATTTTCATGGATGAATTCGGTTATTGCAAAAGGTAATAAAAAGCCATTAGATCTTGAGGACATCCCTCAGCTCTCAGATATTGATAGTGTGAGAAAAGTGTTTCCTGTTTTGTTAAATAAAGTAGAGTCTTTAAGCAATGGGGGTACTCAAATCACAACATTTGGTCTCACGAAAGCGCTACTCTATATCGTGTGGAAGGATGTTGTGATCACGGGTTTGTTAGGTTTAGTATCTTCCTTGGCTAGTTTTGTCGGTCCTTACCTCATAGACTCATTTGTTCAATACCTGAATGGTAACCGAGCTTATGAATACCAAGGTTTTGTTTTAGTGGCTACATTCTTCGTGTCTAAGATTATAGGGTGTTTCACACAACGACATTGGTACTTTAAGCTTCAACAAGCTGGAATTAGATCCCGATCAGCTATTGTTGCCATGATTTACCTAAAGGGTTTGACCATTTCTGGTCAGTCAAAGCAAGGGAACTCGAGTGGTGAAATCATCAACTTCATGGCTGTTGATGCAGAAAGAATAGGTGACTACGCTTGGTATATGCACGATTTTTGGTTAGTGTTTGTGCAAGTAGGTATCGCATTACTACTTTTATATAAAACCTTAGGACTAGCCGTCATATCTTCATTTATCGCTACAGTTCTGGTATTGTTGGCTAATTATCCACTAGGAAACATACAAGAAAAACTTCAAGATGATTTGATGAAATCGAAAGATAAACGGATGAAATCAACATCCGAAATCTTAAGAAACATGAGGATTTTAAAACTTCAAGGTTGGGAAATGAAGTTTTTGTCGAAAATCGTCAAACTTCGTGACGAAGAAGAAGGGGCACTAAAGAAGTATGTGTACACTCTGTCCATGTGTTCATTTATTTTCTGGGGTGCACCAATTATTGTGGCGGTGGCCACTTTCGCTACATGTTTGTTTGTTGGTATCCCGCTCGAATCAGGGAAAGTTCTTTCTGCACTCGCAACTTTTAAAATACTTCAAGAGCCGATTTACAATCTTCCAGACTCGATTTCAGTGTTTTTCCAAACAAAAGTCTCACTTGATCGCATTGCCACATTCCTTCGCCTGGACGACATATATTCTAATGCTATCAATAAGGCTCCACATGGTAGTTCTGAAACGGCTATTGAAATTATAAGTGGGAATTTCGCGTGGGATAGTAGTGTGTCTTCTAACCCGACACTCAAAGATATAAACATTAGAGTGAATCATGGTATGCGTGTTGCTGTTTGTGGGACCGTTGGGTCAGGGAAGTCAAGCTTATTGTCGTGTATATTAGGTGAGGTGTCTAAGGTGTCGGGAAGTGTGAAAGTAGAAGGTACAAAGGCGTATGTAGCTCAATCACCATGGATACAAAGTGGGAAGATTGAAGATAATATCTTGTTTGGTCGGGAGATGGATCGAGAGAGGTATGAGAAGGTTTTAGAAGCATGCTCGTTGAAGAAAGATCTTGAAGTTCTTTCGTTTGGTGATCAAACGGTTATTGGTGAGCGTGGGATCAATTTGAGTGGTGGTCAGAAGCAGAGGATACAGATTGCTCGGGCTCTTTATCAAGATGCTGATATTTATCTTTTTGATGATCCATTTAGTGCTGTTGATGCTCATACAGGAAGTCATCTTTTCAAAGTAAGCGTTTTTTGATAATCCTTTTAGTGTGTATTTAAAAATTCTGTCACGCTATTTGAATATTCATGTGTTTTTTTCTTCAATGACAGGAATGTATGTTGCAATTTTTGGACTCAAAGACTGTCATTTACATCACACATCAAGTTGAGTTCTTACCTGCTGCAGATCTTATTCTGGTGAGTCTTTGATTTTCATTTAGTTTGTACATATCAGCACATAAAGGTATTGTATTTCATAATTTCCTATAAATCCTAAATTGAAAGAAAATGTCTAAAGGACTGAAATTTCTAATCCCATTATTTCATACTAAAATTATGTCCTAAATACATGTCCATTTATCTTGTACATATGAACACATATCTCACTGATGTAACAACATTATAATCAGGTTTTGAGAGATGGAAGAATCACACAAGCAGGAAAATACAATGACATTCTAGATTCAGGAAGCGACTTTATGGAACTTGTAGGTGCACACAAAGAAGCTTTATCATCCATTGATTCCATAGGAACAACCGGTGATCAAGCACAATCAAATAGTTCCACAAAGAACACAACCAACACTCAGAATGATAAATCAGATGATATCTCGGGTTCAAAAGCACAACTTGTTCAAGAGGAAGAAAGAGAAAAAGGAAGAGTAGGTTTCTCAGTGTACTGGAAATACATAACAACTGCTTACGGAGGGGCACTAGCACCACTCATAGTATTGGCACAAGTAATCTTCCAAGTACTTCAAATTGGAAGCAATTATTGGATGGCTTGGGCTTCTCCAGTATCAGCTAGTGATCCAGCTCCTGTCCAAGGCTCAACACTAATAATTGTTTATGTAGCTTTAGCAGCTGGAAGTGCACTATGCATACTTGCAAGAGGCTTGCTTCTTGAAACTGTTGCATATAAAGCAGCTACTATTCTATTCCACAAGATGCACTTGTCTATTTTCCGGTCGCCCATGTCTTTCTTTGACTCTACTCCAAGTGGACGAATACTAAATAGAGTAAGGAACCACCTTCTATTCTTATTCATACTTATTTTTCTAGAATCTAGATGTAGCAAAATGAGCAGGTCAAACACATTGGCTAATGGGTCAAAACAGGTCATTTTTATTCGGTTTGAAATGGTCGAAACACTTTTTGTCCCAACCTTATATTTTCTATAAATATTATGCATGCGTAATAACATAACCAACTTTGATTTGATTTCTAATTCAAGTAACCACCTTATTATCGGTCAAGGTAATCATAAGGTCGATTTGACCATGTTAATTTGTTTTAAGCTGTTGTTTTGACTTGGCATCTTTTAATTTATAGGCATCTACAGATCAAAGTGCAGTCGACATGCAAATTCCTTACCAAGTCGGATCATTCGTGTTTGCCATCATTCAGCTTCTTGGAATCATTGCAGTTATGTCTCAATGTGCTTGGCAAGTGATCATAGTGTTCATTCCTGTTGCGGGAATGTGCATTTGGTTACAACAATATTACTTGCCATCAGCAAGAGAAATGGCACGTTTAGTTGGAGTATGTAAAGGTCCTGTGATACAGAATTTTTCTGAAACAATATCGGGATCTACCACCATTAGAAGCTTTGATCAACAAAGTAGATTTCAAGACACGAATCTGAAACTAAATGACGATTTTGCTAGACCAAAGTTTCATGCTGCTGCTGCTATGGAATGGTTAGGCATACGGTTGGATATGCTGTCGTCTTTTACTTTTGTTGTGTTTCTAATTTTCTTGATATCTATCCCGGAGGGAACTATTGATCCTAGTATTGCGGGCTTGGCTGTTACATATGGACTTACTTTAAACACTTTACAAGGATGGGTTGTGTGGACTTTAACCAATCTTGAAAACAAAATAATTTCGGTGGAAAGAATATTTCAGTACTCTTCTATTCCGAGTGAACCTCCACTTGTTATAGAATCAAATAGGCCCGATGATCAGTGGCCGTCACAGGGTGAAGTTGATATACGTCATCTTCAGGTACTTAAATCATACTATTTTCTTCAATAATGATACTGTACTAGTCAAGTAAACACTATTATTGAATCTGGTGAGTTCTTTTGAAAAGGTTCGGTACGCACCACATATGCCACTTGTGTTACGAGGTCTAACGTGCACTTTCAGTGGTGGAAAGAAAACCGGGATTGTAGGAAGAACTGGTAGCGGAAAGTCAACTCTGATACAGACACTCTTCCGCCTTGTGGAGCCTGCAGCTGGACAGATTCTGATAGATGGAGTTAATATATCCACAATCGGACTTCATGATCTTCGTTCAAGATTGAGCATAATTCCTCAAGATCCAACCATGTTTGAAGGAACAATCCGTAGCAACTTAGATCCCCTTGAAGAGTATACAGACGATAAGATTTGGGAGGTAGCTAAATTACATAATAATGATTTCTATGCTTTCAAACGTCATATTGTGCTATATGGGGTGTTTGGGGTTGCTTACTTGCTTAATATAATTGCTTGTTTGGTTAATGCTTTTTAAAATAAGCAACTTCAATATGTTTTTCTTTAACTTTTAAAACATCAAATATCCCAAACCCGTTCAAATTAAACTTCTTATCTTCTATATTAAACACGCATTAAGCAGATATAACGCTCCCATAATCTAACAATAATTGTTATTACTTTAGGCACTTGATAAGTGTCAACTTGGAGATGAAGTGAGGAGCAAGGAAGGGAAACTCGACTCACCAGGTCGATCTTGTTCATAGTCTTTATATTTAAGCATTTTCATCTTATATTACAGTGTCTTATTAGTTTTCATTTTACACAAATAGTTACCGAGAATGGAGAAAACTGGAGCATGGGTCAAAGGCAGGTTGTGTGTCTAGGGCGGGTGCTACTCAAAAAAAGCAAAGTCCTGGTACTTGACGAAGCTACTGCATCAGTCGATACTGCAACTGATGGAATGATTCAACAAACACTCAACCGACACTTTAATGACTCTACTGTTATAATGATTGCACATCGGATTACATCTGTGCTTGATAGTGACATGGTTCTGGTTCTAGAACAAGGTACGTTAAGCAACTGTGTCAGATCTTGTGCATGTTTCCATTAAATTCTTGATCTAAGAAAATTTTGTTCTGTAAACAGGTTTGATTGAGGAATATGATTCTCCAACAAAGTTGCTGGAAGATAAATCGTCTTCGTTTGCAAAGCTTGTTGCCGAGTATAGTATGCGATCGAGTTCCAGTTTTGAAAACTTAGCAACATAATAATTTGAGCGCAAAAATTGGTGCTGGATGATCTGATCTTGATTAATGCTCGAAAGTGCACGTAGAATTCGAGTGTCGGCTAGGTTATGTTGGCACGAGGAGCTTGGGGCACTTAATGATCTGATCGTGTTTCACACATATTTCCACTGTTTTCTAGATTTTGGTTTTGGGCAAGATTAATTAACTAGTTTCTTCTTGTAACCTGTTTAATATTTACCAATGTACTTAAAAATTAAAGATAATTTTCAATCGAGTTTTGAAGCTTATAATTGAAGGATCCTTCTTTCAGTATCATATATGTGTCATTTCCTTTTAAGTGAAACTATGAAAATGACAATCAAGACGATTTCTTTGATGTACAAGAACTAACCCATGGTTTGATAAATGGTTTGTACAAGGTTGGGGGCTGTGCTCGATGTAATGTCGAAAATAACAGCCGTTTTACATTGATGCTTATACAGTTATCTTACTGATGACAAGAATCCTTGATTATACAAACGATCCTGCAAATCTATCGCAAAAGAAGACTTTGAACTTTATCTGATGATAACGTCTTATTCCTGAAACATGTTTAGTAGCTTCTATCAATACTATAAACACTATAATATATGTTCTTCCATTGACATGGATATGAAAAAAACTGAGTGAAGTTGAAGAGAGTAAAAAGTTTGACTCAAAAGTCAAATATTTCAGTGGTTGATCATTTTGTCTCAATGTAGAAGATTTTTATGTAAAACAAAACTTGTATACGATATTAAGTCACTTAAAAAACTTTACTGAATTTTTATATTATAACATGATCATCTCCAATATCATGTAAAATCCAATCATGAACACAGTTGACTTTCTGAAGTCAACTGTGTTATCTGAACTTCCTAAGTTAACTTTTCTAACTTCAAAAATTCTAACTGCTTATAAAAACTAGTTACTTTACTTGGTACACTTTTAAAGTTAATAATGATACCTTGATTTAACTGTAAACATCTTGTATTGAAGACTTGAGTCATCAATCGCACCTCGTATTTTCATTTCAAGGCCTGCCTGATGATGGCATGATAAAACAAACAAAAACGCATGTTAAGATGTGCAAAATCTAGTAAGCAAAAAGCACAAAGTATAAACCAATTAAACACAATCTACGAACACATTTATCTATTGATTTTTCAACTTTTTTCATTAATGTTATTTTTAAAACACCTAGTTCGGCTAGCCAATACATGTTATTATACATATTGTAAGAACTAATAAAACACACAAAGCTTCATACAATTTATATGCAAACAAGTTGATGGTACATATGATTTTAAAAACTGGACCGGACCAATGGGTTCAACGGGGAACTAGAGTCGCCACCGGTTCGGCTAGCCAATAAAAGCCGTCCGAAAACGAACCGGAGAGGGCCGTTCGGAAACCGATAAAAACGGGTGAACCGGGCCGGACTGGGATCATTTTCTTCTTGTTTTGATTGCTATTTTGTTGGTGCTTGCGTGGGCACCCCGCTAGTTATTCTTACATGAAGATAAACGAAAAATAAAAAGACAGACAAGACAAAACCAACTCATTGGTTCACAAATGAATAAAAAGTATTATGATACGAACCGATTCGATTAAGAGATAAAAGAACAATAAAGATAGGTGATCAACTTTCGAGAGGCCGATCTCTCTCCCAATAATGAAGACAAATAACTAAACCATTAATAATATTCTGCATAATAAGAATTACCATCCTAATACCCTATTTATAATTGACTTAACCTAATGCCCTAACTTTCTCACCAAGAAATATAATAAAAGGAAACTAAATAATTAATAATAATAATAATAATAATAATAACGCAGGATCGTATCAATACTCCCGCCCCCAAAAACACCTTGTCCTCAAGGTGTTGCTTTTAACAATCTTGATTCCTGGATCCCACGTTTTCACTTGTGAACCTGTGTCTTGTCGATCAACATGAAACTGCTTATGTACCTCCAAATTAGATTTATAATGAGGCTCTTTGCTTAATCTGAAGTCGTCAAATAAATACCAACCATCTTCAAGTCTCCTTGCAAGCACCAGGTGTAAACCATGTTTCAGCCGCACATCAACCCTTATGTGGTCACCCTTGCTGTACATCAGCCGCACATCAACACAGCCCAACCAACATCGTTAAACACACCATCAGGGTTGCTGTCTTTGTTGGTACCAACTTTAGAAAATGTAATAGCCCCTTTCTTTTTTTTATCTTGCTTATCATTATCTTCCTTATGATCTGATTTTGTATTTTTAAATACCTCCTCATCTCCTTTCACATCAGAACATTCAACCACCAGGTTTTCTTCCGGTGTTGATTCATCATCACAATCTTTAGTGACAAAGATTTGTGATTTAGGATTTGATGTTACATTTTCGGATGCTTCCTGAGCTCTATTAAGATCACGCCACTTCTCCCATTCTTCAACCTCTTTAGCGCGACCCATTGAAATCGCCAATTTTTTCAATAGATCTATAATCTCTTCATGTTTACGGGCTGATTCAACTCTCATAGCCTCCATTATTTTCTCGAAGTTACTCATGACTAATCTGATGAGTAGTAACTTTGGGATGAACAGTAAATTCTGGTGAACAGTAACAATGAACAGTTTTTTTTTTTTTTTTTTTTAAACCCTAGAATCGAACAGGTCTGAAACCAATTGATACGAACCGATTCGATTAAGAGATAAAAGAACAATAAAGATAGGTGATCAACTTTCGAGAGGCCGATCTCTCTCCCAATAATGAAGACAAATAACTAAACCATTAATAATATTCTGCATAATAAGAATTACCATCCTAATACCCTATTTATAATTGACTTAACCTAATGCCCTAACTTTCTCACCAAGAAATATAATAAAAGGAAACTAAGTAATTAATAATAATAATAATAATAATAATAATAATAATAATAACGCAGGATCGTATCATATTCTGGTTAAAGTAGTTGGACAAAACTCAGTTATATGAATTTATACAACCAAATTAGTTTTTATACACAGATGTTCGTAAATTGATCACCTTTGTGTGCTCATTGCTTCCCAGTCATCGAAACTCCGCACTGAAGGAAATTAATCAAACATTAGAATGGATAGTAACACATATATTAATTTAAAATTGGAAATAAAGTGAACATAAATCAGAGAAAGTACCTGTTATAAATTTGTGAACTGGCTTCTGAAAATATTGGCTGAAGCATGATAAAAGAAGACTCTTGGTTTTGTTCACTTCTCTATGTAGCTGAAGGATACATATTTCGATGTTCGTATCATGGATGTAAAACCATATGACTGAAGCTGCCATATAAACCCAACGATACGCAGACCTTCCAGCTGAAAAATGCTCTGTGGAAGATGACTTATGCCTGTACCTTCTATATGTATCTCTTCTAACTGTATTAAACTTCCAATTTCCTCAGGCAACTTTTCAACTAGAACACAGTAGGGGAGTTGGAAATATTTCAGACTTTTCAGCTGACAGATGCTGCTTGGAATATGTCTTAAACATATACATTCTATTAGGTCTAGCTCCTCTAAACACTGTAATCTGCCAAGATCCTCAGGTAATTTCTTAAGATGCAAACAAGATTTAAGTCTGATAGCTTTCAGATGCTTCAACATACAAATGCTATTTGGAAGGATTTTAGTATCTGTTGATGAAAAATTTAGCTCCTCTAGAAATACTAACCGGTCTAGGTCCTTGGGTACTTCTGGAATACCGCCTTCAAGTGTAAGCTTTCTTAAACCTTGTAAACTACAGATACTTCTTGAAAAACTCTTGAGGTTTGTACAAGCACATAGACCCATCGAAATAAGCTTTTCAAGATTTCCAAAAGATGAAGCTGGATCTTCTTTATAATAACACTCGAACTGAAACTTTGGAAAACTATTGTCGGGGTGCAGTAGGCATACATCTGTGGGTTCTGCAATCAGATGTAACTCAGATAAAGAACCAGCAGAGGCTGGTTGAGACTGTTTATTAAACACAAAAGACACAAACCCCCCACAACAACTTAAGTATAAGAAGACAAGCTTTTTCAGATATCCAACCAGAGCATTAATTTCTACCACACCATAACAATTTTCAAGATTTAACCTTTTGAGATTTGGTGTGAGCCCAAGGTCAAGGGTCCTCAACTTTGAATGACTCAGGTTGAACTCTTCGAGCTTTGGATTTTCTACAGGCATTTGAAGTTCTAGCAAATCATTACAGCCTTCGAGTATTAGCGTCTTAAGATTCAGAGTACTCCCGAGGTGAAGAGCCGTCAACTTTGAATGACTGAGGTCAAGATGTTTGAGCTTTAAACTTTCAGCAGGCATTTGAAATTCTACCAAATCATTACAACCTTCGAGTGTAAGCCACTCAAGATTTGGAGTACTCTTGAGGTGAATGGTCTTCAACTTTGAATGACTGAGTTCTAGCATCTTAAGATTTGGAGTATTCCCGAGGTGAAGGTTTGTCAGCTTTGAATGACTGAGGTCAAGATGTTCGAGATTTAAACTTTCAGCAGGCATTTGAAGTTCTACCAAATCATTACAGCTTTCAAGTATTAGCTTCTCAAGATTTGGAGTATTCCCGAGGTGAAGGTTTGTCAACTTTGAATGACTGAGGTAAAGGTGTTTGAGCTTTAAACTTTCAGCAGGCATTTGAAGTTCTACCAAATCACTACAGCCTTGGAGTGTTAGGTTCTTTAGATTCGGAGTATTTTCGAGGGGAAGGTTTGTCAACTTTGAATAACTGATGTTAAGATATTCAAGCTTTGAATGATGATCAGCAGGTATATGAAGCTCTACGAAATCCCGACAATTGTAAATAGTCAACTGCTCAAGATTTGGAGCCAACCGAAGGTCAAAGGTCCTCAATTTTGAAGACACGATTCTGAGGAACCTGAGGTTATGAAGAACCTAACATAAGTACAAAAAAAATAATTAATATTGGTGCAATGACAAACCAATAGATATATCGAATCATAATGAATCATGAAAAACAACAAATTAACCATTATTCTACCTTTCCTT
This sequence comes from Chrysanthemum makinoi, assembly GCA_910596185.1. NCBI lineage: Eukaryota > Viridiplantae > Streptophyta > Magnoliopsida > Asterales > Asteraceae > Chrysanthemum > Chrysanthemum makinoi. Next base: position 29,833,232 of record OU343222.1, on the reverse strand, counting down.
CTCCATCTTCCCAAAGTTGAACAATGTTGATGTCCCATATTTCAAGATCAACAAGATATTTTCCTTGAAATGTATTCGGTAAACTCGAAAAAGGAAAAAAACCGCATCTCATAAATCGTAAGGAACTTGGAAGGTATTCGCTAACTTTATCAAATTCAACAATATTCCTCTTAGAATAATAATCCTCTATGTGAATAAATCTAAGATCATTCATTTTTGCTGGACCTTTTACTGCAATTTCATCAATCAAACCCAATGACCGGAAGCGTAGACATTTAGTTGCTTGCGTACCCTGAAATCGAAAAAAATAAAAACCCTTAATTTTAGTCGGAACCCTAAATTTCAAAACTCCCAAAATCACTGAAAACATGATCAAATTGAGAGTGAATGAAGATGATATAAAGCGAATTCAATGATAATTCGATTAGAATTCATGAACCTTTGAATGATTATTACAGACAGAAAGTGAATTTGGGGAAAACTTTTTAGAGAGACACAAAGAGGAACTGTTATGTGTTTTTTATAAGAAAAGTGACGGTCAAATATAGTCAAACTAACAGAGTTTGGAATTTGGACCAAGCCCATGACGGATGTTTCATTTTAGACTATACCCGAAAATTTTCAAACTATTGGACCAAAAATGAAATATCTAGAAAACCATATGGACCAATATATACTCAATTTCCTCAATTCTTACCATGTCATTAGTCAATATATACCGAATTTCCTCATCAATCCACAATCGGCTATGTATTTGAGGTTCATCGGGGTGTGACCGACGAACAATATTCCTACCCATTTCTTCTAAATGATCATGCATCCCCAAGTACCCAAATTCAGAAATAGTTATGAGAGATTTCTGCTCAAGAACTCTTAAACCAACTTTAGCATGAAATCCACGGCTTTTAAGCGCTCTAATTGCATCTTCTTTGCCCCAACCTTTTAGTATGCATGCAACATCTAAGAATATTTCTTTGTAATCATTCTCTAGACCATCAAAGCTTATTTCCAATCTTTTCATAGTTGCCTCTAATGGAATTGTTTTTAGTCTTTCTATAGCATCTACCCAGTAAGGTTCACTTTGACCACAAAGAAACGAACCCAAAACTTTGATCGTTAAGGGAAGACCATGAGCATATTGCACAACTTGTCCTGATAGCTCTTCGTACTCTCGATTTGGAATCTCTCTTTTAAATGCATACCTACTGAAGAGGCAAATTGCCTCCGCGGGAGATAACAGATTGACATCATGAACGAATTCATTCCCTCCGTGGGCAAACAACAGTTGCTCATCTCTTGTGGTAATGATAATTCTGCTTCCTGATTTAAACCAGTCAGTCTTGCCTGCTAACGCCTCAAGTTGTTCTATACGATCAACATCATCTAAAACAACAAGTGTCTTTCTACGACTCATCATGTCTTTCAACATGTTTTTCCCGTCATAAACACTACTAAAAGTGATTATTTGTTTATTTAACAAATCTTTTAGTATCCGTTTTTGAAGCTTCTTTTAACCGGACAAAGTAGGTTCTGAAACTTCCCTGACATTTTCAACAAAGCTTTTTCCTTCGAAATGATTAGAAATATGATCATAGACAGCTCTCGCTAGAGTTGTCTTGCCCCCACCTCCCATCCCCTTGATTCCTATCATGCGAACATCTTCGGTACCAATATCTAAAGATGAAAGAACATTTCGATCCTCGGTATCCATGCCCACCAAGTTTTCATCAGTGTTCAAAAGAGTGGAATATTTCTTTTCGAAAATAACATCAACAATTATTTGGATCAGTTTAGATTCATCCCTGTATCATTAAATAAAGATTAAATTATTAGCTTGCTCAAAGTGCACACAAACAATTAGGATTAACATATATAAATGCAGGTTAGGAAAAATATTACAGTGATATATGATGAAGAAAATTGAATGAAACTGAATTACCCGTTAGTTGTGGCCTTCAACTCCCACCCAGCCAGATTTGATGCTTCTTTCATAGCCTCTCTCCATTTTCCAGAAGCCTCCTTTTCGTGTTCGGCAAAGGCTTTTTTAACTTCCCCACTTTGTTTGCGGACTTCAGTGGGCTCCACATCAAAAAAGACAGGATAAACATTCTGCTCGGTCGTCTTCTTACATTCCATAATCTTAACAAGCTCATCTAGGCACCAAGATGAAGATGCATAACTCTTGGAGAAAACAATGATGTAAAACCTTGAGTCCTCAATGGATTTGATGAGTTGCTCCTTGATTGTTTTTCCTTGCTCGATTTTATCGTCATCCTTGTAAGTTTCAATGCCTTTTTGCTGAAGCGCTTGATAAAGATGGCCAACAAAGTTCTTGCGAGTGTCTTCACCTCTAAAACTTAAGAAGACATCATATTTAAACCTTTTCTCGGTAGAAGTTGAAGAAGACGCAATCGAGGTATGCTTGAATGATGTTTCTTGGGGGTAAATTTATGTGAGCAATTGATTAAAAATAAATCTGAACGAAATGATTAAGCAGATCTAAAAGAGTTTATATTAAAAGACTGAGAAATTTTGGATTGAGAAAACAAGACTAATATTCCCTACTTTTTTTTATATGCATATGATGTTGTAACATATTTTTTTTTTTTTCGAAAGGCCAATATATTGAACAAAAAAAACCAAAGGATAATCCATCACAAGGGACCCACAAACAAGAAAACAAAATGAGATATGTGGCCGGCACCAAGGGCCCAGGCATATATACTACTAAAAGAGTCATTTGCATTTGCCACCAAGCCGCTGCTATATGGTCTTTCAATCCAATTTACCCATTACAGCTTCCACTTTTTCGACCTTCTACTAAACCACTCGAACGTCGTCTTCACTTATATATATATCAATCAAAACCCGCGAACCAGTCTCAACCTCACCCTTAAAATCCCGAAACGCGAAACATCAGCACTCTCCGCATTTACTGTGAACATGACCTGTGCACCATTCAACCCATTTAATGTTGACACTTTTACCTTGATGTTTAAACCAGCTAAAGAAGATGACATCTGAATATTGAACAATAGATCATCCTTAACGTTTTGATGATTCTCAGAAGTCACTCTATTCCTGAATTTCCACAAAAATTAAAGTAACATGTAACCCAAACAACAGCTTGCCAAACAGGTTTTAATTTACTAGAGATTAACCTGCTCACATCCAAATTTAAAATATCTCATAATGATACTATTTCAATAAGGATCATAATTCGAAAGATCATCCATTAATTTATTTTGCAATGGTCAATTATTTGCCTATGTGAATATAACAGATATCACATTTGTAAGAATGAGATATTTAAGCAATTAGTAACTTATTAAACTTTAGTTACTTGACATTTTGCTATATAGGATTGATGGTTATCGCACTAGCAATGTGAACGTGATCATTTAGGATGGAAATTATTTGGTATGAGATAGTGACACAAATAATTAAAGTAAAGAAAAAGACTCTACAATTGTTAATTTTCGTGTCAATGAAAGTTGTAAATTTGTACTTTCATGAATTACATGTCTTATATTATATTTCTTTGTTTTAGACTTGTTTATTTATTATAATCATCTACGAGTATCATTGTAGTGGTTTAAAAGTATCTTTCTCTTATGATATTTAATTACTTTTATAAGCTTTCCACGCACTTGCTTGTTGTTGGCATATTCTTGACTTATTTGTTAGGTGCATTAACATCTTTTATTATTGTTATATAAAAGAAAACCTCATTTCAAATCCTTCATTAACCATTTCAAATTCTTGGTCCGATTCATCAAAATTAGGAACTTCCCTATGACTAAGAGAGAGGTCATGACAACAAGCATCTAAACCTACATTCTCTAGTGGCATTTGGTCCAAAGGTTCTATATCAATCGGGGTTCCTATAGTCTCTTCTACTTCTTCCGGGTAAGTTATAGGCGATGTGTGTTCCTCAAGAGATGGTAAGGCTTGTGGGTTTGGAGTTTACACCTCATTCTCCATTATATCTAGATCTCCTAAATGTTCATCATGTGTTTTAGTATGATCTTACCCAAATACACTCCTAAGTATCTCAAATCCTTCATTAAACATTTCAAATTCTTGGTCTGATTCATAAGAATCATTCTCAAAAATTTGATCACTATGTTCTATTTGCCTAAAGGATTCCTCACGCGTGTCATATGTTTTTGTGAAATCTATCCCACGCATGCAACTAGGTAGTTCAACTATAACCATCTCACAATCTTGTTCGGGTTTAGGTTCCATGTTCTTAAAAACTAGGTCTTTTTGATCATGATGCCTAAGGTTGGATAAATCCTCCTTATCCATTTCCTCAAGTTGTGACAACTGATGGTTTATGCTTATGAGGATTTTCTCAAAAATTTTCCAGAGGGTCTCACTAAAAGGAGTTGATTCTAACAATGATCGTTGAATAGAAGCCACACAAGCACAAAATATATCAAATCCATCCAACCTTACACCCGTCTCCTTTTGGATATCTCTAAGATCACTCACAAATTCATTAGAACAATAAAAAGCAATCCAATCTCCGAAATTCAATTGTTCCTCATTTGTTAATGATTCAAATGCAACTTCACTTTCCATAGCGACTAATGAAAAGGGTTTTACGAACACAAACACAAAGAAGGGGGATAGACTACAAGGAAGCTAAAAATGAAAAAAAAAGCTTACTTGATAGGAATCAAGTAAGGAAACCTAAACGAGATAGAAATCGAACTACCTATTCTATTCCCCGGCAGCGGCTCGAAAGACTTGATACGCGTACAACGTGCGTTCGGGGTCAAAGGAACTTCCTTTTCGTCGAGCAAGTTTTTCAACACCCTAGCAAGTGAACCTAATCGTTGTAGTGTAGTATTAGGGTAAGCCACGGGTATTGATATCGTTCTCTAGGGGAATAGGAATGCTAGTGAGAAATTACTACGCTAAGGTTGGGGTTGAGGAAAAGTATTTTTTTTTTCTTTTTTATGTTTTTTAGAAAATGGAAAGGTACGAATCTCGGGGTTTGGATTTGGGGGTTGGTATTTCTACCGATTACTCTACTTATCTAATTATCTATTCCTAAGGTGAGTGTAGTCTATGTCTATTTTTGTGTGCTTTTATGATGATTAAAAATGTGTTTACTTAGATGTTATTACTCCCTAGTTATCTCCTATTGATGGTTGAATTGTCACGTCCTTATTCTTAACGCGTTGTGTTTCTAAGGTCGTAGGGTATGCGTTTATCCCTAACTATTTGAAGCTACCAAAGGTTAATGACTACGAAATCTCTAGCATTCATAAACTTAACACTAAGGTTATCTTTGGATCTCTAGCCTACAATTCCACTAGTAACTATAGGCTAAGGTTCAACAAAGACTAATCAAGCATTAATAGCACAACGAATGACCTATCGCAATACTAGGTCAATCACAATTAAGATAAGAGACAACCAATTAGTATTCAATAACTAGGTTTCATATTATCTAAGCAAACACACAAGTAAATTAGCCGGACATGGAGAACATGCAAGCATACACACAAACAATTAAAGACAGATCAATGAAGTAAAACACTTATCTTGTTGTAAAATAGGGTATGGAACCCTAAGATAATGTACAAGACAGCCTTGGTTCGGTATAGGTTTTTTACTCCACAAAACTACCTCTCCTCAAACTGAAAAATTCGGATTCTATATATAGTGTTAAAAAATGCGACGGCGTCACTCTTTAATTGTGAAGCCGTCGGGTCGCCGCCATTAGGGTTTCGTCTTAGCTACGTCAACTCTGTGACGACGTCACCTTATGCTCGTGACGCCGTCGGCTTCAACCTCTGACGCAGTCTGGATCCAAATCTAGGTTGTCTGAGTTGCGACGTCATACTCTTTTAAACCTGATGCCGTCACTTGTAAATAAGAAATTTGGCTACTGAGTCGTCTCAAGATTTGTCGCGACGGCGTCGCAAATAAGCCCTGACACCGTCCCCTTTCTATTCCAGCAGCTTGAGTGTCTGGATTCTTGACTTTGGCCATTTTCTTCATATATTCGCGCCTTTTCGCCCGAATAAGTTTCATTCAAGCAATTTGCCTTCAAGAGACCTAAAAAGTGAAAAGGAACGAAATTAAGTAATAACGGATACAAAAGTGATCAATTAAGGGTTTAAATGACCCCTCAAAAAGGTACTGTACCTTTTAAATCCTTATCAATGATCCACCATATTGACAACTAATGGACTAGTAGCATTGCTAATTTTTGGCTTGTCACCATCTTGCGCTCTGAGTGATTCCTTGATGCGCATATGAATGCCCAACTCAACAAGAGTTAATTCCTCCTTATGTTTCAACATATGCTTGAAATCTTTCCAAGAATGAGGGAGTTTATCAATGACACAAGAGAATGAAATAACCTCATCCATGTTCATTTTGTGTTGTGTGAACCGACCAAGTATACTAAGAAGTTCATTGTATTATTCCATGACATGTCTGGAATCGACCATTTTGTAATTAGTAAAATTACTTATAAGGAACTTCTTGCTCGAGGCATATTTATAAATATCAAACAGAGGATCAGACATACCATTGAGAATTAGACCACGACACACATAGTCATCATTCTCCAATTTGCTCCTCTTCCTTATCTGCTCCATAGTAGCATTCTCATAATCCTTTGGCATAGGTGTAGTCAGAACATACACCACACTTATGCTTGATAAAAGGAAGTGCATTTTCTTTTACCATCGTTTGAAATTTACCCCTTCAAACTTTTCAAGTTTAGAAAACTTATCAGCCATATGCTTCATAGTAGCAATCATTAATTATCACTGGTAAAAAATATATTATTTCAAACAAAGAACCACAAATACAAAGCATTCAAAAACGTGAAAGGACAATCCCAAACACCCTTAAGAAGCTAAATTGAAACATACAATCAACATACAAAGCTAGAATCACTTAAATATGTTTGTCAGTTCAATTTCATAAAATCTCAGTATAATTCAATGAAATCTAATAGTTTGACTCAAAAAGTCAAATGCTTTTATGTTTAATGATTTCATCTAAATGTAGAGCTTGTTTATGTAAAACTAAACTTGTATATGATCATGCATAACTTATAACACTTTCTTAAGTTTATTTTTTACATGATCATTTACAGCCTCATGTAAAAATTTTATCAAGAACAAAGTTGGACTTTCTATGAAGTCAATTGTGTTTATTGAACTCCATGGATTAACTTATCTGACTTGAACTTCTTTATTTTGGTGCAAAAAGTGAAATATATCATCACAAAATTTACAATTGCATAACATAGAGACTGATTGAACAAGCCCACATCAGATACAAACTAAAACTACATACATCTGATAACACAACAATAGCTATATCTGACAAAACATAATTTCTGCCAAAAACAGGGAAAACAGAGCATTGCAGTTCCATACTTCCATCCAAAAAATGATCACAGTTTGGAGAATCACCTTTATTTTGCACCGAGACCATAATCTCATTACTACATTTCCAAACTTCCCTCTCCATCAAGACCATTCAACCAACACCCACAATGATCAAGTTGGACAAGGGAAGAGGCATCATTATGCAAATTATAGCCACCCCTAACCTCATCCAGTCAAGGGCTGTACCAAGAGCCATACATTTCCATCTCAAGAATAGCTTCACGCTCTTGGGAACGCACACCTTGAGGGAGGACCAACCAAACCTCCTATACATAGTGTATAGTATGGACCAGGTAGGTTCATCTTTCACTCCTCACTATTCCATACTTCATACACTACCTCACCAAACTTACTTACCCTTCACAGTTAGAAACCTACATTATGAAGCAATTCAAAACTTAAACTTGTAATCACCAAGTACAAACTTAATACCTAACCTAGGCCAATTGAGTTATAGACTGGGACGACAGGAATCAAGTAAGAAAAGTCCAAGGTACTAGGCCATTAACTGTAGTAAGTTCAAATTAGAGGTGGCAATTTGTACCCAAAATAAAAAATGGGCTAAATGGGAAACCTTTTAAAAGATTTTGGTACATTTAGCCCTCCTTTTTTCGAAATGGGCATATATTGGCCATTTAGAAGTTAAATGGGCATAATGGGCACATGTTTTTCTCGAACATTATATTGTTTTTAATGAAAAACTTATAGATATAGTATATTTAGTTACTCAAATATAAATCACGTGTTACGTTTGAGGAATTTTTTTTGGTTGTTTTAGGTCTTTTCTTAACCGATCGTATAACATGAGCCCGTTTGGCCCGTGCCCGTTTAAGCCCGTGCCTATTGGGCTAGTGCCCGTTTAGCCCGTTTCCCGTGCCCGCCCGGCCCGCCCATTTTGCCACCTCTAGTTCAAATTCTCAGTTTCCTATAGACTTTAGGAACTCAGAGAAATTGTAAAAAACCATACTTTGTGCAGACATTCTTGAAAATCATTAGTCTGCTAAGAGATATATTCTCACAAGGAAGTACAGTTCTTCCTCTGGTTGTGAAAGCCAATGATCCACTCAACATGGTTGTTGCAGAACAGACCATTGTATGCCAGTAGGAAACTACATTTTAAACCATAAACAAAACGTACCACATGTAGCATCTAAGGCCCAACTATGTTGCCCCAGCATCCCATAGCAAGCTATAGACATACCAAGGGTAGAGTAAAGAAAATGGTGCAAGGTACTAGCTATCTGCTCCTCATAACTCATTCATCCAAACACCCCTTTAGAGCCATAGTGTAAGAAACACTTGTTTGAGTTAATTTCATAAATGGTCCCTGTGGTCTGTCGGGTTTAACGGATTTACTCTCTTTACTTTTTTTAACGGGTTTGGTTCTTGTGGTTGCGCCCCGTAACGGGTTTGGTCCTTTGACCAATTTTTCCGTTTTTTGGCCGTCAAATTTAAAGAAATGACGTAAATACCCTTAAAAATAAGGTCTCTATGTTTTGTGGGGTATAACAAATTTAGTCCCTATTTTTTCGAATAAAAAAAATTTATTCCAAATTTGGAAAAAAAAAAAAAAAATTGGAATAAAAAATGTTATTCCAAATTTTTTTCCATTGTTTTTTGAAATTCTTTTTCAAAACCTTTTTTATTTTTCGAAATTTTTATGTCAAAAAACTTTTCAGTTTGAATTTTGAGTAAATTACATAAACGGTCACTGTGGTTTGTCCATTTTTTCACATTTAGTCACTGAACTGTTTTTTTGACAATGTCAATCATTAAGGTTTTGAATCGTTACAAATCCAGTCATTAAGGTTTCAATTTCATTACATAAATAGTCACTGTGGTTTGAAACTTTAGTGACCATTTATGTAACGAAATGGATTGAATCTGTAATTATTTGAAACTTTAGTGACCATGTATGTCAAAAAAAAAGTTCAGTGACTAAATGTGAAAAAATGGACAAACCATAGTGACCATTTATGTACTTTACTCTTGAATTTTTTTCTGAAATATTTCTTTAAAAAAAATCGTCACATGTGAGAAAACGTGACGGAAACGTGCAAAAACGAAAGAAAACGTGCAAACACGGACGAAAACGTAAGAAACCAGAAGAAACATATAAAAACGGGCGAAAACGTATAAAAATGGAAGAAAACGTGCGAACACGGACAAAAACGTAAGAAAACGGACGAAAACATATAAAAATGGGCGAAAACGTATAGAAACTGACAAAAACGTGCGAAAACGTATAAAAACATGCGAAAACGAATAAAAACGTAAGAGAACGAACGAAAACGGTTAGAAACGTATGAAAACGAACGACACATAATAAAAGAAAAATAGGGAGTAAATTTGTTATACCCCGTAAACCACAGGGACCTTATCTTTAAGGGTATTGATGTCATTTCGGTAAATTTGACTGTCAAACTAACGGAAAAACTGGTCAAGGGACCAAACCCGTTACGGGTCGCAACCACAGGGACCAAACCCATTAAAGAAAGTAAAAGGACTAAATCCGTTAAACCCGACAGACCACAGGGACCATTTATGAAATTAACTCTATTCATTCTTTCCAACTTTACATTCCAAACTTGCTCCACATGGCTTATTGCAGTAGTTGATTTGACTTTCAAGCTCATAAGCCTGCATCTAACATGATCATAGACTTTGCCAAAGACAATCTAACAATTACACTTCTCATCTTTAAAAATTCTGTGATTTCTTTCTCATCATATACAGTATACAGCAGCAGCTAGACTTAATCTTCCAACTATGCTCCATATGTTGTTGTTACATGGCTTATCAGCTATTTCATTGATGATTTCATTCCACTCACTAGTCACAATCTGTACATTCATCATATCCTTTAACTTGTCCCAAATAGCGTGAGAGAAAGGACAGCCAAAGAACAAATGATTATGTGATTCAGCATCATTCATACACAGGACACAAACACTCATATCATAAGTGCCCCAACTGGCCATTCTATCATATCATAACATGATCACAGACTTGAACTTCTTTATTGGTTGTAAAGTAATCAGTACAACATCTGATTAGGAGATTATAGCTCAATCTAACAGTGTATTATAAAGTACTAATACGGAAAGATAAAAGACAATCATAATTGTAAACACTTATTTACAAGTAATCATACTTTGGGGGTGTTCCAGAGAAAACTATCAATGACCAAACATGAGAATAGATGCAGAGATATGAGCTTAATCTAACAGTGTATTAAAAAGTACTAAAACAGAAAGATGTAAGAAAATGAAACTCTTAAACACTTCTTTACGAAATCATACATTTGGAGTACACCAGAGAAAACGATCAACATGGGAATAGATGCAGTAATACGAGCTTTAGATCACCTTCTTAGCTGAGTGGGAATTGCTTCCTGCTCACCGGACCACCTTGATAGATCAAGTTGAAACAAAATATTAGAAAAACGTAAAATGTGTATGATAAACCATACCATACAGGAAACCATTCGAGTTGAGAAATTGCATAATGACTTACCCGATCAGAGTTCACTTGGCTAACTGTTATGCGCTGATTGACGAATGCTTCCTGCTGATCAGACCTCCTAATAGCAGAAAATGGATTGTTAAAATCATGGTAAAACACACAAATTGCAGAAACAATGAATATTTCCATAATCAATTTAAAATTTCAAATAAAAGTACCTGTTAAAATAGCTCTTCATGTATTGGCTCCTTTGGCATGTGTTAGTATGGGTTATATGTAGCAGACTATTTCATCATTATCAAAGGTTCTTCGTCTCTTGAGTAGTAGACCATATGTATCAATAAGCCGTATCGACCCAACAATACGTAGACCTCTCAACTGGAAAATGCTCTGTGGAAGACGGGTTATGCCTGTACCTTCTATGTTTAACTCTTTCAAACCTTCTAAGCATCCAATATCCTTAGGCAGTTCAACAACTCGAATACAACCGCGGAGACTTAACTTGTTTATACATTTCATCTTACAAATGCTGTTTGGAATATCTTGTAAAAGCTTACAGTCGGTTAAGATTAGCTTCTCTAAAGATTCAAATCTGTCAATATCCTCAGGTAACTTCTCAAGAAGCCAGCAAGAATTGATTTTGAAAGATTTGAGATGTTTCAACTTACAAATGGTATCTGGAAGATATTTAATCTCTGTAGATGAAAAAGTCAGCTCCTCTAGACATTCTAACTGGTCAAGGTCCCGGGGTGCTTCAGTAATACTGCCTTCAAGCGTAAGCTTTCTTATACATTGTAAACTACAGATGCTTCTTGAAAAGCTCTCAAGATTGGTACAAGCACACAAACCTATAGAAATAAGAATTTCAAGATTTCCAAACGGTGAATCTTCATCTTCTTCATAATAACATGAAAACTGAAATTTCGGAGAATCGTTGTCTGTGTGCAATGGGCATACATCTATGGGCTTTGCAATCAGATGTAACTCAGATAAAGAACAAGTCTCATCTCCTTCATACCGTCTGTCAAACACAAAAGACTTAAACCTCCCACAACAACTTATGTCTAAGAAGAGAAGATTTTTCAGACATCCAATGGGAGCATTAATTTCTACCAAATCATAACAATTTACAAGATGTAACCGTTTGAGATTTGGAGTCAGGCCAAGGTCAAGGGTCCTCAACTTTGAATCACTGAGATTGATATCTAAGAGCTTTGGAATTTCCAAAGGCATTTGAAGTTCTCCGAGGCGAAGGCTCTTCAACTTTGAATGACTCAGATTAAGATATTCAAGCTTTAAACTTTCTGCAGGCATTTGAAGTTCTACCATATCATTACAGCCTTTGAGTATTAGCGTCTTAAGATTCGGAGTACTCACGAGATGAAGGTTTGTCAACTTTGAATGACTAAGGAGGACCTCTTCAAGCTTTGGACTTTCAGCAGGCATTTGAAGTTCCACCATATCATTACAGCCTTCGAGTATTAGCGTCTTAAGATTTGGATTATTCCCGAGGTGAACGGTCTTCAGCTTTGAATGACTGAGGTCGAGATATTCGAGGTTTAGACTTTCATCAGGGATTTGAAATTCTACCAAATCTTTAGACTCTTCGAGTATTAGCGTCTTAAGATTTGGAGTATTCCCGAGGTGAAGGTTTGTCAACTTTGAATGATTGAGTTCGAGATATTCGAGCTTTAGGTTTTCAACGGGCATTTGAAGTTCTACCAAATCATTACACCTTTTGAGTATAAGCCTCTCAAGATTCGGAGTATTCCCAAGGTGAATGGTCTTCAACTGTGAATGCCTCAGGTAGAGACATTTGAGCTTGGGACTTTCAGCGGGCATTTGAAATTCTAAATCATTACAGCCTTCGAGTATTAGCGTCTTAAGATTTGGTGTGTTCCCGAGGTGAACGGTCTTCAGCTTTGAATGACTGAGGTCGAGATATTCGAGGTTTAGACTTTCATCTGATATTTGAAGTTCTACCAAATCTTTAGACTCTTCGAGTATTAGCGTCTTAAGATTTGGAGTATTTCCGAGGTGAAGGTTTGTCAACTTTGAATGCGTGAGTTCGAGATATTCGAGCTTTAGATTTTCAAAGGGCATTTGAAGTTCTACCAAATCATTACACCTTTTGAGTATAAGCCTCTCAAGATTTGGAGTATTCCCAAGGTGAATGGTCTTCAACTGTGAATGACTCAGGTAGAGATATTTGAGCTTTGGACTTTCAGCGGGAATTTGAAGTTCTACCAAATCATTACAGTCTTGGAGGATAAGCTTCTCAAGATTCGGAATATCCCCTAGGTGAAGGGCTGTCAACTTTGAAGGAGAGAGGTTGAGATACTTGAGCTTTAGACAATGAGTAGGCATATGAAGCTCTACGAAATCACAACAATGTATAATTTTCAAACTCTCAAGATTTGGAGCCAACCTAAGGTCAAAGGTCCTCAAGTTTGAAAACATGATTTTGAGGAACCTGAGCTTATGAAGAACCTAACACAAGTACAAAAAACAATTAACGTTGATGCAATGAAAAACCAATAATATATAGGATCATAATGAATCATGAAAAACAACAATTTAACAATTATTCTACCTTTTCTTCTCCATCTTCCCAAAGTTGAACAATACGGCTCATACTTATGACAAGTTCAACAAGATTTTTTCCTTGAAATGTATTCGGTAAACTCGAAAAAGGAAATCCATCCCAACTCATATATCGTAAGGAACTTGGAAGGTATTCGCTAACTTTATTAAATTCCAAAAGTTGAAAATTCTTTACGAGATTTACGTGAAGAAACCTAAGATCCTTCATTTTTGCTAGACCTTTTATTGCAATTTCAGCACTTAAATCCGATGACCGTAAGAATAGACATTTTGTTGCTTGGGTACCCTGAAATCGAAAAAATAAAACCCCTTAATATTTGTCGGAACCCTAAATTTCAAAACACCGAAAATGACTTAAAACATATCAAAATGAGAGTGAATGTATATGATATAAAGCGAATTGAATGATAATTCAATTAGAATTAACGAATTTTTGAATGATTATTAGAGAAGCAAACAAAAAGCACGATGAGAATTGTTAACGTGTTTTTTATACGAAAATTGACAGGGATAAAGATCAAATAAAAAGACAAAATTCCAATAAAAAGATTTTTTTTTCAAAAAAAGTTCTCGAAAAATTCTCAAAAAGCTCCTCAAGATCGGGTATGATGGTGCATGAAAAAAACTTTTTTCTAAAAGCGGATATTTTTTCCGAAAAAAAATTATGAAAAAATCGGTTTGCTCATTAAATCGTTTTTTTGTGCATTAAAAATTGGTTTTTATACCCAACTTCTTTTGACTTTTTTCATCACAATAACATTGCGCATCTAATTAAAACAAGTTGAAATTTTTGTGCATCAAAATTTTTTTGCACATCAAAATTCGTTTTTTGTGCATTAAAAAAAACGTATCAAAACTCAAAATTATAAAAAATGTTTTCACAAAAAATTTATGCACCAACATACCCGATCTCGTGGAATTTTTTTGGAATTTTTGAAGAATTTTTTAAAAAAAACAAAACTTTTTATTCTTTTTACGGATATTTGTCTTTTTATTTTAACTTTACCCAATTGACAGTAACTTAGTTTGTCTAATATAATACCTAAAAAGACAGTAATATCCTTTTATAAAACAATTAAACATAGTCAAACTAATGGAGTTAGAAATTTTGAACCGAACCCACAGTGAATGTTTTATTTTAGACCAAACTCAAAACTTTTTAAACTATTAAACCAAAAATAAAATATCTATTAAACCACAGGGACAAAAATGTAGTTAACTCTCAGTTTTATTAAATCGTACTAACTTGATTCTTACCATGTCATTAGTCAAAATATACTCAATATCCTTATCCATCCACAATCGGCTATGTTTGTTAGGTTCATCAGGGTGCAAACGGCGAACAATATTCCTACCCATTTCTTGTAAATGATCATGCATCCCAAAGAACCCATATTCATCACTAGAAATAGTTATAAGAGATTTCTGCTCAAGAACTCTTAAACCAATTTTAGCATGGAATCCACGGCTTTCAAGCACTCTAATTGCATCTTCTTTGTTCCAACCTTTTAGTATGCATGCAACATCTAAGAATATTTCTTTGTAATCATTCTCTAGACCATCAAAGCTTATTTCCAATCTTTTCATGGTTGCCTCTAATGGAATTGTCTTTAGTCTTTCTACGGCATCTATCCATTCATGCTCCTTCTGATCACAAAGAAACGAACCCAAAACTTTAATCGTTAAGGGAAGACCATGAGCATATTGTACAACTTTTCGTGATAGCTCTTCGTACTCTCGAGTTGGAATCTCTGTTTGAAATGCATACCTACGGAAAAGGCAAATCGCTTCTGTAGACGATAACAGACTGACGTCATGAATGAAGTTCACTCGGTGGACTAACAGCTCTTGCTTATCTCTTGTGGTAATGATAATTCTGCTTCCCGATTTAAACCAGTCAATCTCGCCTGCTAACGTCTCAAGCTGTTCTATATGATCAACATCATCTAAAACAACAAGTGTCTTTCTACGACTCATTGTCTCTTTCAACATGTTTTTCCCATCATGAACACTACTTAAGTTGATGTCTTTTTTATTTAACACATCTTTTAGTATCCGTTTTTGAAGCTTCTTTAAACCGGACAAAGAAGACTTTGAAACTTCCCTTACATTTTCAACAAAGCTTTTTCCTTCGAACATATTTGATATTCGATCATAAACAGCTCTGGCTAAAGTTGTCTTCCCCCCACCTCCCATCCCCTTGATTCCAATCATGCGAACATCTTCGGTGCCAAAATCTAAAGATGAAAGAACATCACTGATTCGGGTCTCCATACCCACTAAGTTTCTATCAGTGTTCAAAAGAGTGGAATATTTCTTTTCGAAAATAACATCAACAATTATTTGGATCAGTTTAGATTCATCCCTGTATCATTAATTAAAGATTATATTATTAGCTTGCTCAAAGTGCAGATAAACAATTAGGATTGTTGGGCTAATGTCTGACCCGAGCTCATGGGGCAGCAGCAGCCATCGACCCAAGCCCATGGGTGAATGTCGGTTTTAGTATTTTATTTATATTAGAATTGTAGTAGGATTAGGAAAGCATGTTCTATTCCCTATATATACAAACCGAGCTGTGGTTTGTCAGCAATGTATTCAATATCAGTTTTTGTAAGCAAGTACTTTTCTGATTAATACTAGCGAGCATATTCTAGTAATCCAGTTTTTGTTTTGTGTTTCTGCTTGTGAACAACGATCAGACGTGTGGACTTGAATTGGTATCAAGAGCAAGGTTTGAGCCAAGTCGATCACAGCAAGGTTTAACCAAAGTCGATCACAGCAAGGTTTAACCTAAGTCGATCACAGCAAGGTTTAACCAAAGTCAATCACAGCAAGGTTTCACCAAAGTCGATCACAGCAAGGTTCAAGCAAAGACTATCACAGAAGGATTCCAAGACAGTCGAACATAAAGGGTTTCCAAGAAGTTAATAAAGTTTCAAACTTTAACTTGGTTTACTTAGGCAAGTAGTAAAACAAGCGTGTTCTAGGGCTGGAAGATAATCCAACTACACCGGTAACTTACAAAAGGCGTTCAAGAAGGATGGTGCAAGGCGAGTCGAGTCAACCACCAATTGAACATTCTAAAACGGCTCTTCAATGTCCAATGTTAACAAGCACGAACTATAACATATGGGCAATAAGAGTTAAAGCGGTATTCCGAGTCCATGGAATACTTGATGCACTGGAACCAGGGGAAGGAACACAAGTTGTTGCTAAGCAAGATCACATGGCAGTTGCGTTACTTTTCCAGCGATTCCGAAGAACTTGTTTTTCAAGTTTCACAATTCAACACAGCCAAAGAAATCTGGGAAGCTTTGAAGACCAGGTATGTGGGTGTTGATCGGGTTCGAGACGCAAGGTTGCAAACCTTGGAGACGGAATTCGAATCTTTAAAGATGAAAGTCAACGAATCAATCGATGACTTTGCGGCTAGGTTGGGCAAAATTGTAACGGAAGTCAATAGCTTGGGAACAATTTATGAAGACAAGAAACTTGTTAAGAAGCTACTTGCATCCGTTCCGGATAGGTATGTTGCAATTGTTGCCTCAATAGAACAATTTGCTGACTTGAATACTATGTCTTTTCAAGAAGCAATTGGAAGGTTGAAAGCTTTTGAAGGAAGAATGAAGGGTGTTGACACCACTTCTGAAGATCAAGGCAAATTGATGTTCGGAAGGGCTGAAAGATATGATAAGAAAGGTCGAGGAAGGAATTCTTCTGGTGGCAACGGTAAAGGTCAAAACTTTTCTTCTCAAAACAAATCTCGTGGTAGTGGTCAAGCTAATAACCACAACCGTGGAAACCAAAACAACTCCGGGAGCAAGACGGATCAAAAGAAGAACAAAAGTCGAGACCTTTCAAAGATTCAATGCTTCAGGTGTGATGAATATGGTCACTTTGCTTCTAATTGTCCCGAACGCAGTGAACAAAAGAAAAAGCATGAAGCAAACCTTTTGAAAACGGAGGATGATGATGACCCAACACTTTTTATGATGAAAAGCGTTCAAGAAGTAGTTTTCTTGAATGAAGAAAAGATTATCCCAAACCAATTGAATACTAAGCCAAACGAGGAAGACACTTGGTATTTGGATAATGGAGCAAGTAATCACATGACGGGGATCCGAGAATACTTTTCGAAGTTGAATGAGAATATCTCCGGTAGAGTGAAGTTTGGTGATAACTCCTACATCGAGATAAAAGGAAAGGGTTCGATAATCATTGAAGGGAAAACGGGAGAGCAACGGTTAATCACTGGAGTCTATTACCTACCCGAGCTAAAAAGCAACATAATTAGTCTTGGGCAAGCTACCGAAGGCGGATGTGACATTCGTATGAAAGGTAACCTTCTTACTATGCGTGACTCAGATGGCAAGCTTTTGATGAAGGTTCCTAGAACAAGTAATAGACTTTACAAGATTAAGCTCCAAGTTGGAAGTCCGGTGTGTCTCAAAGCAAAGATGGAAGATGATGCTTGGTTATGGCATGCTAGGATGGGTCACATTAATTTCGAGACGATGGAATTAATGGCAAGGAAGGGCATGGTTGAAAAGTTGCCAATAATTCATCAAGAGAACAAGTTGTGTGAATCTTGTTTGGTAGGAAAACAAACCAAGAAGGCGTTTCCTAAAGCTGCAAAATTTAAGGCAACACATCCTCTTCAACTTATACATGCCGACCTATGTGGACCAATTTCTCCACCATCCATAGCACGAAACAGGTACATATTTGTTCTTATTGATGACTTCTCACGGTTTATGTGGACTTTTACCTTGAAGGAAAAAGGTGAGGCATTTGAATACTTCAAAAAGTTCAAAGCTTTAGTTGAGAAGAAGTCGGGAAGGAAGATTATAACCCTAAGGACCGATAGAGGAGGTGAGTTCACTTCAAAAGAATTTACCAACTTTTGTGAAAACGAGGGTATAACAAGACATCTAACCGCTCCCTACACACCGCAACAAAATGGAGTCGTGGAAAGGCGAAACCGTACTCTTATGGGAATGACTAAAAGCATCTTGAAAGCACGAGATGTACCAAACTACATGTGGGCTGAAGGAGTAAGACACGCTACATTCTTGATTAATAGAGTTTCAACTCGAGCTCTAGTTAATCAAACTCCATACGAGGCTTTCAAAGGAAAAAAGCCTAACTTGGAGGGTTTAAGGGTATTTGGATGTGTGGCTTATGCAACGGGAACAAAGCCATATTTACATAAGTTAGACGACAGGTCAACACGACTCATTTACATCGGAAACGAGCCAGTACAAAAGGTTTTCGATCGTTCAATCCAAACTAAAGAAGATAGTAGTATGTCGTGATGCGGAGTTTAATGAGGAACTTGGCTGGAAGTATGTTGCTGGAAGCGAAACACACGAGCTAAACCCAGGTATGTTTATTATAGAATGGCACGGTTCTATTGATACGGGTTGTGGATTTGTTAACCCAAATGTGACCGATGAAGTTGAGGCAGAAGATCAAGAGGATGAAAATAATCATGATGTTGATGAAAATCAACCGGTCAATACCGAACAAGAAGTTCAATTCGAGGCGGATAATGACCCTAATCTTGTGACGGAAACTCAACCAATTATGAGGCGTTCTTCAAGGGTTTCAACTAAGCCAACTAGATTTAATGACTTTATTATGGGGTCTAGTTCAAGAACCTCAGTTGCTAATGAAGATCAAAATCTACTTTTGATTGAAGATGATGAACCAAGAACGTTCCAAGAAGCAAAAGTCTCAAGCAAGTGGATGGTTGCTATGAAACAAGAGATTGAGTCTATCGAGAAGAATGATTCATGGGAATTAGTTGAAGCTCCGGTTAATGTTAATCCCATTGGATTAAAGTGGGTGTTCAAAATTAAGAGAAATCCGGATGGATCAATTAATAAGTTTAAAGCTCGTTTAGTAGCAAAGGGTTATGCTCAAAAGGAAGGAATTGACTATGACGAGGTATTTGCGCCCGTAGCACGGATTTAAACGATACGTTTATTGATCTCATTGGCTGCAAAAGAAGCATGGGAGCTACATCATCTGGATGTAAAGTCAGCTTTTTTACATGGAGAACTAAAAGAGCAAGTGTTTGTTACACAACCGGAGGGGTTCGTGAAGAAAGGAGAAGAAAGGAAGATCTACAAGTTGAAAAAGGCGCTTTATGGACTTAAACAAGCACCAAGGGCGTGGAATACAAAACTTGATAGAGAACTCAAGCAAATGTCTTTCAAACGATGCCAACACGAACAAGCGGTGTATGTGAAGAAGACAAACAAGTCAATCTTGATTATTGCAGTCTATGTAGATGATCTCTTAGTAACCGGTTCGAAGCTTAGCGAAATTGGTGAATTTAAGAGACAAATGCAAGAAAGGTTCGATATGAGTGATTTGGGAAAATTGAGCTATTATCTTGGCATTGAAGTAAAGCAATAGGATTCGAGTATCTCAATAAGTCAAGAAAGCTATGCAAAGAAGATCTTGAAAGATGCTGGGATGCATGAAGCGAATTCTACTCAATGTCCATTAGAACCTGGAATGAAGTTAAGCTTGGATAAGGAAGGAAAAACAGTTGATGCAACTTTGTATAGACGACGAGTTGGTTGTTTAAGGTACTTACTACACACTCGACCTGATTTATCTTATTCAGTTGGTTTGGTTAGTCGTTACATGCAAGAACCAAAAGAATCACATATGGCAGCTGTGAAACAAATACTAAGGTATATCCAAGGTAGTTTGAATTTTGGAATACGATACAACCAAGAGAAAACCAAGGAGTTAGTGGGGTTTAGTGATAGTAGTTATGCTATGGACCAAGATGATGGTCGAAGCACAACTGGGCACGTATTTTATCTAGGAAAATCACCTATCACTTGGTGCTCACAAAAGCAAAACACGGTGGCTCTATCGTCTTGTGAAGCCGAGTTCATGGTCGCAACTTCAGCGTGTCAAGGGATATAGTTACGTGGATTGTTGAGTGAAATAACCGGAATGGAAGAAAGAGTGGTGGTCTTATTTGTTGACAACAAATCGGCTATTGCACTTATGAAAAATCCAGTCTTTCACGGGAGAAGCAAGCATATAAACACACGTTATCATTTTATCCGAGAATGTGTTGAAAGAGGCCAAGTACAAGTTGAGTTTGTAAGAGGTGATTTGCAACGTGCTGATATTCTGACGAAAGCTCTCGCAAGGATTAAGTTCAAGGAAATGCAAGAGTTACTCGGAGTTGAAGATCTCCCTATCTCAAGTCAGAAATTAGGGGGTGAATGTTGGGCTAATGTCTGACCCGAGCTCATGGGGCAGCAGCAGCCATCGACCCAAGCCCATGGGTGAATGTCGGTTCTAGTATTTTATTTATATTAGAATTGTAGTAGGATTAGGAAAGCATGTTCTATTCCCTATATATACAAACCGAGCTGTGATTTGTCAGCAATGTATTCAATATCAGTTTTTGTAAGCAAGTACTTTTCTGATTAATACTAGCGAGCATATTCTAGTAATCCAGTTTTTGTTTTGTGTTTCTGCTTGTGAACAACGATCAGATGTGTGGACTTGAAGGATTAACATATATAAATGCAGGTTAGGCAAAATAATACAAAGATATGATGAAGAAAATTGAATTACCCATTAGCCGTGGCCTTCAACTCCCACCCAGCCAGATTTGATGCTTCTTTCATAGCCTCTATCCATGTCCCAGCAGCCTCTTCCTTTTCGTGTTTGGCAAGGGCTTCTTTAACTGCCCCACTTTGTTTGCGGACTTCATTGGGCTCCACATCAAAAAAGAGAGGATAAACATTCTGGTCGGTCGTCTTCTTACATTCCATAATCTTGACAAGCTCATCTAGGCACCAAGATGAAGATGCATAAGTCTTGGAGAAAACAATGATGTAAAACCTTGAGTCCTCAATGGATTTGATGAGTTGCTCCTTGATCATTTTTCCTTGCTCGATTTTATCGTCGTCCTTGTAAGTTTCAATGCCTTTTTGCTGAAGAGCTTGATAAAGATGGCCAACAAAGTTCTTGCGAGTGTCTTCGCCTCTAAAACTTAAGAAGACATCATATTTAAACTTTTTTTCAGTAGAAGAAGTTGAAGAAGACGCCATCGAGGTATGATTGAATGATGTTTCTTGGGGGTAAATTTATGTGAGCAATTGATTAAAAATAAATCTGAACGAAATGATTAAGCAGATCTAAAAGAGTTAAAGACTGAGAAATTTTGGATTGAGAAACAACAGCTCCATTTTGATAGAAAAACGAGACTATATGGTCTCTCAATCCATCACAAGGGACCCAATATATTAAACAAAAAACACCAAAAGATAATCCATCACAAGGGACCCACAAACAAGAAAACAAAACGAGAAGGAAATACAGTAAAACCTGGAAAATCAAAAATCTGATTAAAGACTAAAATACCCTTGGAATCGAAATTTATAAAATACGTAAAATACATTTATATCATTTAACGAAATTTAAAACTTAACTTGCGAATAAATAAAACATAACTAAAATATATTACGTGATCGATTTTGGTACGACGAAGGTTGGACGTTTCGTAAATAACTTGGGTCATGTTTGTTTTGTTCGATGGACCATAGGCCGAAGCCCAATGGTGTGCGTTTGGGTTGTGTTCGGTTGGGCCAAGCCGAAACCCAAGACCCTTCCTAAGCCCTAACCGAAATTTCTACTACTATATATACAATACATAAACTCAAAAGTGAAACCCTAGTTTTGTTGTTGCCTCTCTTTTCTTTTTCTCCCTACTCGGCCGAATACATACACCCTTGGTGTCGAGATTTTTGCTTCAACCAAGTCAAGGTATAACCTATTCTCGTCTTCGTTTGATGCACCTTAAGTTATTGTATTGTAATTTGTTTCGTTTGGTCGACTTGTGTTTTTTATTTCTTTGTGTCGAGCCGAATAGAACCAAAACAAGGAAAACCCTAATGATTAAACCTTAAAAGTATTAAAGAGCTATGTACGTAATATGTATTATTGAATCGAGTCATGGTTACGTCGAGTTGCATAAGGACCGAACCTTATGTGTTTTAACCGAACCATGCATATAATTCGACTAAAGTGTAAAACATGATAACTTGAATATGTCAAGTACGTAGATGAGTTAAGACTTGCGTAATAACCTATTAGCCGAAACCCTAGATTAAACCGAACCACATATAGAGTTTTTGAACATGTATTAAACGAGTAAAGGTCATGTAAACATAAACCCTAGTTTGATATGTGAACCGAATAAGGTATGCCAAACCCTAATGGTTTGTGAATCGTGTCTCATATGTGTGCGTAATTATACGTCAAGTGAACTTGTAAATGTGTAAACGTGTAATTAATCCGAGTAATAAGTAACTTGTATGTCACATAAAATCATAAACGTGTATGGTGAAACATAAAAGGAAAGATTGTTTTTATGACGTGTTAGGTTAAGTAACGAGTCATTAAAAGACGTAACATGTAAGTAAATGCATATTAATGAGATATTAAAGAATGAGAAAACCCTAGAACATAAATGAGAGTCGATTAGGGTTTGAAGCTAAGTATATTAATTCGTTATTTTATGTGTGAGTTATGACGTTTAAACTATTTTCACATTTAACTCTAAACTTTAATTAATGACATAATGAACCCTAATCTACGATATTAATTATAAAACACTTAAGTCTCATTTAATTATAAAACCCTAAAGTATTAAGATCATTAAATATACTAAGTATGAACGCCAAATATTAAAAGATCATTTCGACGATTATGGAATCATAAATAACATGTACGACCGTTAATGTGTATAGGTTCTGTGAAGAAGGAGTAATCCTTTGCTTTCCCTGTTTCTTCTTTTCGATCATTTGCTTTGGAATAAGGTACAGATATTCTGACCTTTTCAGTAAAGGTTTCTTATAATGTTTTCTTTTCGTTAGCTTTTATATTAGGATTTCCTAAGCCTTTGCTATGAACCCTAGTGTGTCTATTTGAGCTGTTGCTTATCTGAACTTTGATTTTTGAATCATAAAACATTTGATTTTGAACTATATGATATGAAGACTTTGATTTTGAAAACATGATTAAACATTTGATAAAGCATGATCTATGTCAGTTATGACATTCTAATTTGACCTAAGATAGTTTGACACCCGAGCCAATTATTAACTAGTCATGGGGGTTCCATGTCCGTGTCGTAATGCACTTCGACATGACTCTAGGGCGATAGAGTGAAGTTCGCCACGTCCCTTATCTGATATTTGTTATGAGCTCAAGTTATATTATATTATCAATGTATGTTTGTGGGCGTATGGGTGCATCCTAGATCTGTTATATGTTATATATTATATGTTATATGCTATATGTTATCGATGATTGATCTTTGCGTGCATGCACGTCCTTCATAATTCTGGTAGGTCTCCCTTACAAATGTTGCCTTATGTGAATATGAATATGTTTATGATATGGCATATGTGTTTGGGCTCGAGGTAGTTAGCTATAAAACTTATTCTTTTATCCTGATTTATCTTTTGAAATGATTATGATTTCACTATCTTTCTTTCACTTTATTTCGTATTCGTTCTCGTTTCGTATTCGTTTTGCTTGTATATCTGTTCACTGGGCTTTTGAAGCTCAGCCGCATTTCTTTTCTTCCGCGGCTGGTATCTAAGCATTGGAGCTGGGTATTGCTTTGGGATGAGTGCTGTGTGGACTTACCTTAGAGATTTTTAGCTTTGATCTTATGATGCCATTTAGACTTTATATTTTAGACATTTCATTTGGAGTTTATTTTCCGCTGGGACCTATGTATTGACGTCATTTGACTTGGATTATTTCAATATTTATGTTGAGATTTCTTTTGGATATTTATGTTTGCTTTGATATGACACCATTACTTGTGATTCCTTTACCCTTGTCGGGTCGGGGAGTTACAAATACAATATCAAGCCACATGCAAAACCAAGCATAATAGCAGATATCAGAAACCACACAAAACCAAACTTCGCGACAAATTCAGTTGCATTTGCGACCAAGCCACTGCTATATGGTCTCTCAATCCGATTTACCCATTACGGCTTCCACTTTTTCGACCTTCTACTAATCTACTAAAACGCCTTCACTTATATATATCAATCAAAAACCGCGAACCAGTCTCAACCTCACCCTTAAAATCCCGAAACGCGAAACATCAGCACTCTCAGCATTTACTGTGAACATGACCTGTGCACCATTCAACCCATTTAATGTTGACACTTTTACCTCGATGTTTAAACCAGCTAAAGAAGATGACATCTGAATATCGAACAATAGATCATCCTTAACGTTTTGATGATTCTCAGAAGTCACTCTATTCCTGAATTTCCACAAAAATTAAAGTAACATGTAACCCAAACAACAGCTTGCCAAACAGGTTTTAATTTACTAGAGATTAACCTGCTCACATCCAAATTTAAAATATCTCATAATGATACTATTTCAATAAGGATCATAATTCGAAAGATCATCCATTAATTTATTTTGCAATGGTCAATTATTTGCCTATGTGAATATAACAGATATCACATTTGTAAGAATGAGATATTTAAGCAATTAGTAACTTATTAAACTTTAGTTACTTGACATTTTGCTATATAGGATTGATGGTTATCGCACTAGCAATGTGAACGTGATCATTTAGGATGGAAATTATTTGGTATGAGATAGTGACACAAATAATTAAAGTAAAGAAAAAGACTCTACAATTGTTAATTTTCGTGTCAATGAAAGTTGTAAATTTGTACTTTTATGAATTACATGTCTTATATTATATTTGTTTGTCTTAGACTTGTTTATTTATTATAATCATCTACGAGTATCATTGTAGTGGTTTAAAAGTATCTTTCTCTTATGATATTTAATTACTTTTATAAGCTTTCCACGCACTTGCTTGTTGTTGGCATATTCTTGACTTATTTGTTAGGTGCATTAACATCTTTTATTATTGTTATATAAAAGAAAACCTCATTTCAAAGTTTTTGATATAAGAGATTTTTGAAACTTTAATTATTAGGTAATAATTGAATGACTATTATTCTATAAGATGTTAAGTAAAACAATCAAAATATTTTCTGATTTGGCAAAAGAAATTATAAATTTGTCTTTTATACTCGTATGTAGAAAAAGAAGCAAAAATACGTATGTAGAAAAATACCCGGTTAACCTAAATAGGATCCGACTCCGTATACACACAATGTAACATTTAAATAAACGTGCAATGTAACCTTACAAGTTTAACCATCAAATACACCACCTATTTTCCATAAAACGAGCTTTAATTTAATGAATAGTTCAGTCATCAACCATTTGGGAATTTTCTGTTGCTAATTCACGATCAACCAATATTCTGATTAAATTGTGGCTCAATTCATTGAACAATCGACTTTAATGTACTAACTTCAAACTATTTTTAGTGCTAGTGGTCAAAATGAAAATAAATAAACTTACAGTTTAAAACCTTGTGGCCAAAGTGTGAAAACTAGAACTTGAACAAATTAGGATCCGAGTCATAACTGACCCCAATTGGAGCCCATGGTCAACAACAACCACCAATGAATTGCATAAATAATCCACTGATGATATTATTGTTTAATTCCCACCCAAATGATGTCATTATTTTTGGGGGTTTCTGAATTCCTTGTGGTAATTGTTCACCTCAGTTTTGCTAAAAAAAATTCAAGGCATGTGTTTAGGCTTCAAAGTTAGAGGTACGAGTGTAAACGGGTAAAAGGATGAGGTTTTTCCCCGTACCCGTTACTCACGGAAGGCGAGCCTTTTGACTATGTACACGGTCTCACCGGGTTAATCTCAGGACCGTTTCCTACCCTTCCCTCCACCCTAAATATATGCACCTGGCGAGGTTTGAACGTTCACGGTTCACCTCTTGTAAAAAAACGAAGGACCTTGCCGCTACATAATACGGTGGTTGGTTACTTATAAAACCTTACTAAAATTCTTGTTCATATTATTATTCCTATAACATCATATTCAAACCAAATCTTTTTTATTAAGAGAACAGTTTAACTTTTTTTTTTTTTTTTTTTAATGTAAACTCAGTTAGCTATCTGAACTCCATGAACTTTAAACTGGTTTCAAGGAGTTACAAATACACTTGAAATGACGAAATAAGTTTCGAGAAAAAACAAAAGTGAAGTACAGACTGAAGTGTCCCAAAATGACGACAAAGGTTACACAGGGTAAGAAGCTGAATTTCCGCAACAAAGCTTGGTGATATGTCCTATATGGTGTCATCTTCCGCAATTTTGAAATAAAAAATAAAAACTTTATAGACTTTGGTAACATAACCAAATCACGACATATCAACTACGTGGTCGATACTGACATGGTTTAAACGGTTTGTGTTAGCTCAGTTTTACCACGTCAAACTGTTGTTCAAATTCTACATTCCACATCTTACAGCTCAACCATGACAAACACACAATTTGACTACACAGTGGCTTTTAGAAATCTCAGTTAAATACGTTTTTCGGTTTACTTCCCATAAAAATATCTGTGAAATTTGATGAAGGCAAATAGTTTGACTCAATACAGTTCATTAGTAAAACTTGTTTAGTAACCAGTCAATATGATAAAAAGTCAATCCTGTAAACTTAATAAGTCAAATGGGTTTCATTTTGATGATTTCAATCCAGCTTAGAGCATATTACTGTAAATATTAAATCAAACTCCCACCATTTTCACTAACAGAGTTTGGCTTTCTAAAAAGTCAAGAATGTTAACTTTAAACAAACTTTCTTTAAAATAGTCCATCAGTAACATAAATGCGATACAACCGCAATTACCGCGAAACATGAAGGCGAATTTTACTTATCATTAGACCTTTTTCGCGTAGTGGCTAACTGGAAAAAAGTAATATCCCTTTCTTTAACAACAACAAAAAGTAGTTTCGTCTTATACGATAAGTTGATGTTCATCTCGTGTTTCCAACTTCAAACTATGTCCAAACATGGATTTTCCCAAATCATTCTCTGACGATAACGTCTCATTCCTGAAAAATGTTCAGTATCAATATCATCATCATCATCATCCACAACAACCGAACCCAAACCCAAACCCGAATCCGATCTCAAATCCACCTTACCTGAACCAGAACCCGAACACCCCCGATCCTCCGCACTACACCCGTGCCTTAACCGCTTGAAAATGAAGGTGCTTCAAAATTACCCATTCTAATTATTACTTCTGTTAATTCAAAGTAATACTTTTATCAGCGGTTTAGTTATTTATTTTGGTGGATTTGATTCGTGTTATGTAAGTTTTTTTTTTTTTTTTTTAAGTTTTTGGTGGGTTTTTATTGAAATGAATTTCATTTTTATAAAAGCGTATCCAGAGGTTCAAAGACCAAAGGTTCAACATCCTATCCACAGGGTTCATAACTCGTGAGAAGGCCCAAAGTTGCATCTTGAGGGTCATATATAAGGTCCAAGGTTACCTTGTTGATGTAATTAATTTTAAACTTTCTATTAAACAAGTCCCCGTGGCTGCATTGCATATGTGACCTACCTGTAACAATAATTTATCAACTCATGTGACTAATTTGACACTACATTTATAAACTTGCTGGCAGAGTGTAAATAAATAAACTTTCAATATTACCGGGTCTTGATTTTCACCCTCTTTCCACCCAAATCAATCCATATTTTGGGTTTTCGAGTTTCTTGGGGTAGTGTTGAAATTGACCCATAACTTGATTAGGATATAGTAGTAATTAAACTAGGTTTAAGCATCAATTTTATCTTATGAATAATTATTTGACCTTTAATTTTGCTCAATAAAAATCCAAACTTGTTTTAGGGCTCTAAAATTTGAATCCATCTGTTAATGACGGGTTATAGCGTGAGTATATAGTTTGACCAACTACAGTTAATCTTGATACATTTTATTAGGGACATGGTTTGCAGGGTATTCTCATATCCAATATCATTCCACATAATGTAATGAAGATAAATAGTTGACCTTAAATTGATGTTTACGGAAAAAAATGTTGGTTTGACTTTGAATGCAAGATTTGTAAGAGCTTGGTGATCTAGTTAAATCTGAAGGATAAAAGTTAGATAAAGACCTCATTACAGTTTACAAGTATAAAACAGTGAAATTTTGTTAGTCTTATGCGCAAGGAAACCTATCTTAACTTGATATTGAACAAATACGGTTTTGACTTCGACTTTGAGAGATAAATTACCTTGATTATGATCTCTAAATAATTTGCAATTACTCCCCGCTCATCCGGACTTTCTTAATATGTGAAATGATTCAAATGCAGAAACTACCTGTTAACATATATAGTTCTTTGAGAGATGAAACTCAAAATTCTTAATAAGAGGATTGATACAAAAAAAGAGAAACTACCTGTTAACATAGTTCTTTATTGTATTGGGCCTTTGGGTGCCTGTGCTAGTAATAGCTATAAGTCGCAGACCATCTCATCATCATCATTATCAGAAACTTCATCAGACATACTTCGTCGCTTGGTTGTCAAACCACATGACTCTAGTAGCCATCTATCCCCAATGATACGCAGGCGACCTTTCAATCTAAAGATGCTTTGTGGAAAAAGACATATGTTTGTACCTTCAATATCCAACTCTTTCAAACATTCTAAATGTCCTAGTTCCTCTGGCAACTTCTCAAGTAGAATACAGTAAGGAAGACGTAAATATTCCAGACGTTTCATTTCACATATGCTGTTTGGAATACGTCGTAGAAGTATACATCCCATTAAAATTAGCCTCTCCAAGCATTCTAACCTGCCAATATCCTCAGGTAACATCTCAAGAAGATAACAAGATTTGATTTCAAGAGATTTTATATGTTTCAACACACAAATACTATCCGGAAGACTTTTAATATCTGTAGACCACAAACTTAGCTCCTCTAGACATTCTAACTGGTTAAGATCTTTGGGTGCTTCTGTAATACTGCCTTCAAGTGTAAGCTTTCTTATACATTGTAAACTACAAATGCTTCTTGGAAAACTCTCAAGGTTTGTACAAGCACACAGACCTATGGAAATAAGCCTTTCAAGATTTCCAAACGATGAATCTGGATCTTCGTAATAATCACATGATAACTGAAACTTTGGAGAATCATTCTCGGAGTGCAAAGGGCAAACATCTGTGGGTTCTGCAATCAGATGTAAGTCAGATAAAGAACCCACCTCAACTCTTTGATACCGTTTGTCAAACACAAAAGACTTAAACCTCCCACAACCGCTTAAGTCTAAGAAGACAAGCTTTTTCATACATCCAATGGGAGCATTAACTTCTACCAAATCACAACAATATTCAAGATTTAACCTTCTGAGATTTGGAGTCAGCCCAAGGTCAAGGGTCCTCAACTTTGAATGACTGAGGTTGAGCTTTTCGAGCTTTAGACTTTCAACGGGCATTTGAAGTTCTACCAAATCATTACACCCTTCGAGTATTAGGATCTCAAGATTCGGAGTATTCCCGAGGTGAAGGTTTTTCAACTTTGAATCAGTGAGGTCAAGACATTCGAGCTTTAAACTTTCTGCAGGCATTTGAAGTTATACCAATTCACTACAGCCTTGGAGTGTTAGGTTCTTTAGATTCAGAGTATTCCCGAGGTGAAGGTTTTTCAACTTTGAATCAGTGAGGTCAAGACATTCGAGCTTTAAACTTTCTGCAGGCATTTGAAGTTCTACCAATTCACTACAGCCTTCGAGTGTTATGTTCTTTAGATTCGGAGTATTTCCGAGGTGAAGGTTTGTCAGCTTTGAATAAATGATGTCAAGATATTCGAGCTTTGAATGATGATCAGCAGGTATATGAAGCTCTACGAAATCATCACATCTGGAAATAGTCAACTGCTCAAGATTTGGAGCCAACCTAAGGTCAAAGGTCTGTAATTTTGATTCTAAGAAGGTGAGGAACCTGAGCTTATGAAGAACCTAACATAAGTATAAAAAAGAATTAATATTGGTGCAATGACAAACCAATAGATATATAGGATCATAATGAATCATGAAAAACAGCAATTAACCATTATTCTACCTTTCCTTCTCCATCTTCCCAAAGTTGAACAATGTTGCTCTCAACTATTTCAAGTCCAACAAGATATTTTCCTTGAAATGTATTCGGTAAACTTGAAAAAGGAAACCCCAGCCATCTCATAAATCGTAAGGAACTTGGAAGGTATTCGCTAACTTTATCAAAATCAACAATATTGCTCTTACGATTATACTTATAGAGATGTATGTGAATAAATCTAAGATCCTTCATTTTTGCTAGACCTTTGACTGCAATTTCAGCACTGAAACCCGCTGATGACTCTAAGTATAGACATTTAGTTGCTTGGGTACCCTGAAATCGAAAAAAATAAAACCCCTTAATTTTTTTCGGAACCCTAAATTTCCAAAACGCCCAAAATCACTGAAAATATGATCAAATTGAAAGTGAATGAAGATGATATAAAGCGAATTGAATGATAATTCAATTTGAATTAATGAATTTTTGAGTAATTATTAGAGAAAGAAAGTGACTTTGGTGAAAACGTTTACACAAAGAGGAATTGTTATGTGTTTTATAAAAGAAAAGTGACGGTAACTTATTAAATGGTCAAACATAAGTTAAACTAACAGAGTTAGAAATTGTGGACTAAACCCGAATGAGTCTTTCATTTTAGACCAAACTCAGAAGCTTTTAAAATTATTGGACCAAAAATTAAAATATACACGGACCAAAAATGTAGTTAACTCTCAGTTTAATTAAATCATACTAACTTGATTCTTACCAGGTCATTAGTCAATATATCTTCAATTTCCTCGTTAACCCACAATCGGCTATGTCTTTGAGGTTCATCGGGGTATGACCGACGAACAATATTCCTACCCATTTCTTCTAAATGGTCATGCATCCCCAATTCCTCATCTTCATTATAAGTTATAAGAGATTTGTGCTCAAGAACTCTTAAACCAAC
The DNA here is from genome assembly GCA_910596185.1 of Chrysanthemum makinoi. Lineage (NCBI taxonomy): Eukaryota > Viridiplantae > Streptophyta > Magnoliopsida > Asterales > Asteraceae > Chrysanthemum > Chrysanthemum makinoi. The sequence continues at coordinate 29,801,757 of OU343222.1, read as the reverse complement.
TTCAGCATGAAATCCACGGCTTTCAAGCACTCTAATTGCTTTTTCTTTTTTCCAGCCTTTTAGTATGCATGCAACATCCAAGAATATTTCTTTATAATCATCCTCTAGACCATGAAAGCTTATTTCCAATCTTTCCATAGTTGATGTTAATGAAATTGTTTTTAGTCTTTCTATGGCATCTTTCCAATAAAGCTCCTTTTGATCACAAAGAAACGAACCCAAAACTTTGATCGTTAAGGGAAGACCATCAGCATATTGTACAACTTTCCATGATAGCTCTTCATATCCTCGAATTGGAATCTCTTTTTGAAATGCATACCTACTGAAGAGGCAAACTGCTTCCTCGTGTGATAACAAATTGACATCATGAACGAAGTTCACTCCATGGGCTAACAGCACTTGCTCATCTCTTGTGGTAATGATAATTCTGCTTCTCGATTTAAACCAGTCAGGCGAGCCTGCTAACGCCTCAAGCTGTTCTATACAATCAACATCATCTAAAACAACAAGTGTCTTTCTACGACTCATCATGTCTTTCAACATGTTTTTCCCGTCATGAACACTACTAAATGTGATGTCTTGTTTATTTAACACATCTTTTAGTATCCGTTTTTGAAGCTTCTTTAAACCGCACAAAGAAGGTTTTGAAACTTCACGAACATTTTCAACAAAGCTTATTCCTTCGAAATTAAGGGAAATTTGATCATAAACAACTCTGGCTAAAGTTGTCTTCCCACCACCTCCCATCCCCTTAATTCCAATCATGCGAACATCTTGAGTACTAATTTCTAAAGATGAAAGAACATCACTGATTCGGGTCTCCATGCCCACTAACTTTCAAATGGACGAAGTACTTGAAGTAGATGCCATTGAGGATACAGGAGACTCCTGCTTTGGGCCGCCTGTAATATCCACGAATGTCTCATTGTCGGAGCTTTGAATCTCGGATGTAAAACCAAATGACTCAAGCATCATTTTGGACCCAATAATGCGCACACCTTTTAACCCGAATATGCACTGTGGAAGATGACTTATGGCTGTACCTGTTATATCCAACTCTTGTAAACATTCTAAACATCCAATTTTTTCTTGACATTCCATTTGGCCAAAACTCTCTGGTAACCTCTCGAAATGCTTACAACCTTGGAGTTTGAGAGATTTCAGTTTTTTCAACATACAAACACTGTCTGGAAGATGTTTAATCTTTGAATTGGACAAAATTAGCTCCTCTAGAGAGACTAATTGGCCAAAATCATCGGGCAACTTCTCAAGATTATGACAATCTTCGAGATTAATAAATTTCAGTTGTTTCAACTTACAGATGCTATCTGGAAGATATTTAATCTTTGTCTTGGACAAATATAGCTCCTCTAGATGTAACAAGTGGTGAAGGTCCTTGGGCACTTCCGTAATACCACAACCACTTAAATCTTTGTAGAGAAGGTTTTTTAGACACCCAGCAGGTGTGTTAATTTCCACTAAATTCCAACAGTCTTTAAGATCTAAGCTCTCAAGATTTGGAGTGAGTCCAAGGTTCAACCTTCCCAAGCCTGTATAGCTGAGATCAAGGAATCTCAGCTTAGTAAGAGCCTATCACAAACAAAACAAAGAAGGTGAATATACCTTGGTCTAATAACAAACCAATATATAGATGTACGTATAGCATTATGATCAATAATGAACAATAGCCAACCAATCAATGTATACCTTTCCTTTTCCGACTAACAAAAGTTGTAATACTGGGCTAAAAGACATGTCAAGCCCGACAAGATTGTCTGCTTGAAATGTTTCATGTAAAGATGAAAAAGGGTAAGCTCGCCAACATAGATACTGTAAAGAATTTGGAAAGAGTTGGCTAACTCTACTATCATCCCAATAAGATCCAGAACACATGTAAAGAATCAAGACCCACAACTGATCGGTTCACAAACAGAAACAACAAACACCCAATGTTACTTGGAATAAGCTCTCCAATTAATCAGAAAAATATTTGCTTACAAAAACTGATATTGAATGCATAATGACAAACCACAGCTCGGTTTGTATATATAGGGAATAGAACAAGCTTTCCTAATCCTACTACAATTCTAATATAACTAGAATATTAAAACCGACATTCACCCCATGGGCTCGGGTCAATAGCTGCTGCCCCCATGGGCTCGGGTCGATATTAGCCCAACATTCACCCTCCTAATTTCTGACTCGAGATAGGGAGGTCTTCAACTCCGAGTAACTCTTGCATTTCCTTGAACTTAATCCTTGCGAGAGCTTTCGTCAGAATATCAGCACGTTGCAAATCACCTCTTACAAACTCAACTTGTACTTGGCCTCTTTCAACACATTCTCGGATGAAATGATAACGTGTGTTTATATGCTTGCTTCTTCCGTGAAAGACTGGATTTTTCATAAGTGCAATAGCCGATTTGTTGTCAACAAATAAGACCACCACTCTTTCTTCTATTCCGGTTATTTCACTCAACAATCCACGTAACCATATCCCTTGACACGCGGCTGAGGTTGCAGCCATGAACTCGGCTTCACAAGACGATAGAGCCACCGTGTTTTGCTTTTGTGAGCACCAAGTGATAGGTGATTTCCCTAGATAAAATACGTGCCCAGTTGTGCTTCGACCATCATCTTGGTCCATAGCATAACTACTATCACTAAACCCCACTAACTCCTTGGTTTTCTCTTGGTTGTATCGTATTCCAAAATTCAAACTACCTTGGATATACCTTAGTATTTGTTTCACAGCTGCCATATGTGATTCTTTTGGTTCTTGCATATAACGACTAACCAAACCAACCGAATAAGATAAATCAGGTCGAGTGTGTAGTAAATACCTTAGACATCCAACTCGTCGTCTATAAAAAGTTGCATCAACTGGTTTTCCTTCCTTGTCCATGCTTAACTTCATTCCAGGTTCTAATGGACATTGAGTAGAATTCGCTTCATGCATCCCAGCATCTTTCAAGATCTTCTTTGCATAGCTTTCTTGACTTATTGAGATACTCGAATCCTCTTGCTTTACTTCAATGCCAAGATAATAGCTTAACTTTCCCAAGTCACTCATATCGAACCTTTCTTGCATTTGTCTCTTAAATTCACCAATTTCGCTAAGCTTCGAACCGGTTACTAAGAGATCATCTACATAGACTGCAATAATCAAGATTGACTTGTTTGTCTTCTTCACATACACCGCTTGTTCGTGTTGGCATCGTTTGAAAGACATTTGCTTGAGTTCTCTATCAAGTTTTGTATTCCACGCCCTTGGTGCTTGTTTAAGTCCATAAAGCGCCTTTTTCAACTTGTAGATCTTCCTTTCTTCTCCTTTCTTCACGAACCCCTCCGGTTGTGTAACAAACACTTGCTCTTTTAGTTCTCCATGTAAAAAAGCTGACTTTACATCCAGATGATGTAGCTCCCATGCTTCTTTTGCAGCCAATGAGATCAATAAACGTATCGTTTAAATCCGTGCTACGGGCGCAAATACCTCGTCATAGTCAATTCCTTCCTTTTGAGCATAACCCTTTGCTACTAACCGAGCTTTAAACTTATTAATTGAACCATCCGGATTTCTTTTAATTTTGAACACCCACTTTAATCCAATGGGATTAACATTAACCGGAGCTTCAACTAATTCCCATGAATCATTCTTCTCGATAGACTCAATCTCTTGCTTCATAGCAACCATCCACTTGCTTGAGACTTTTGCTTCTTGAAACGTTCTTGGTTCATCATCTTCAATCAAAAGTAGATTTTGATCTTCATTAGCAACTGAGGTTCTTGAACTAGACCCCATAATAAAGTCATTAAATCTAGTTGGCTTAGTTGAAACCCTTGAAGAACGCCTCATAACTGGTTGAGTTTCCGTCACAGGATTAGGGTCATTACCCGCCTCGAATTGAACTTCTTGTTCGGTATTGACCGGTTGATTTTCATCAACATCATGATGATTTTCAGCCTCTTGATCTTCACCTCAACTTCATCGGTCACACCTGCGTTAACAAATCCACAACCCGTATCAATAGAACCGTGCCATTCTATGATAAACATACCTGGGTTTAGCTCGTGTGTTTCGCTTCCAAAGAACATACTTCCAACCAAGTTCCTCATTAAACTCCGCATCACGACATACCACTATCTTCTTTAGTCTTGGATTAAACAGTCGAAAACCTTTTGTACCTGGCTCGTTTCCGATGTAAATGAGTCGTGTTGACCTGTCGTCTAACTTATGTAAATATGGCCTTGTTCCCGTTGCATAAGCCACACATCCAAATACCCGCAAACCCTCCAAGTTAGGCTTTTTTCCTTTGAAAGCCTCGTATGGAGTTTGAAACTCTATTAATCAAGAATGTAGCGTGTCTAACTCCTTCAGCCCACATGTAGTTTGGTACGTCTCGTGCTTTCAAGATGCTTCTAGTCATTCCCATAAGAGTACGGTTTCGCCTTTCCACGACTCCATTTTGTTGCGGTGTGTAGGGAGCGGTTAGATGTCTTGTTATACCCTCGTTTTCACAAAAGTTGGTAAATTCTTTTGAAGTGAACTCACCTCCTCTATCGGTCCTTAGGGTTATAATCTTGCTTCCCGACTTCTTCTCAACTAAAGCTTTGAACTTTTTGAAGTATTCAAATGCCTCACCTTTTTCCTTCAAGGTAAAAGTCCACATAAACCGTGAGAAGTCATCAATAAGAACAAATATGTACCTGTTTCGTGCTATGGATGGTGGAGAAATTGGTCCACATAGGTCGGCATGTATAAGTTGAAGAGGATGTGTTGCCTTAAATTTTGCAGCTTTAGGAAACGCCTTCTTGGTTTGTTTTCCTACCAAACAAGATTCACACAACTTGTTCTCTTGATGAATTATTGGCAACTTTTCAACCATGCCCTTCCTTGCCATTAATTCCATCGTCTCGAAATTAATGTGACCCATCCTAGCATGCCATAACCAAGCATCATCTTCCATCTTTGCTTTGAGACACACTGGACTTCCAACTTGGAGCTTAATCTTGTAAAGTCTATTACTTGTTCTAGGAACCTTCATCAAAAGCTTGCCATCTGAGTCACGCATAGTAAGAAGGTTACCTTTCATACGAATTTCACATCCGCCTTCGGTAGCTTGCCCAAGACTAATTATGTTGCTTTTTAGCTCGGGTAGGTAATAGACTCCGTGATTAACCGTTGCTCTCCCGTTTTCCCTTCAATGATTATCGAACCCTTCCCTTTTATCTCGATGTAGGAGTTATCACCAAACTTCACTCTGCAGGAGATATTCTCATTCAACTCCGAAAAGTATTCTCGGATCCCCGTCATGTGATTACTTGCTCCATTATCCAAATACCAAGTGTCTTCCTCGTTTGGCTTAGTATTCAATTGGTTTGGGATAATCTTTTCTTCATTCAAGAAAACTACTTCTTGAACGCTTTTCATCATAAAAAGTGCCGGGTCATCATCATCCTCCGTTTTCAAAAGGTTTGATTCATGCTTTTGCTTCTGTTCACGTCGTTCAGGCGTTAGAAGCAAAGTGGCCATATTCATCACATCTGAAGCATTGAATCTTTGAAAGGTCTCGACTTTTGTTCTTCTTTTTATCCGTATTGCTCCCGGAGTTGTTTTGGTTTCCACGGTTGTGGTTATTAGCTTGACCACTACCACGAGATTTGTTTTGAGAAGAAAAGTTTTGACCTTTACCGTTGCCACCAGAGGAATTCCTTCCTCGACCTTTCTTATCATATCTTTCGGCCCTTCCGAACATCAACTTGCCTTGATCTTCAGAAGTGGTGTCAACACCCTTCATTCTTCCTTCAAAAGCTTTCAACCTTCCAATTGCTTCTTGAAAAGACATAGTATTCAAGTCAACAAATTGTTCTATTGAGGCAACGATTGCAACATACCTATCCGGAACGGATGCAAGTAGCTTCTTAACAAGTTTCTTGTCTTCATAAATTGTTCCCAAGCTATTGACTTCAGTTACAATTTTGCCCAACCTAGCCGCAAAGTCATCGATTGATTCGTTGACTTTCATCTTTAAAGATTCGAATTCCGTCTCCAAGGTTTGCAACCTTGTGTCTCGAACCCGATCAACACCACATACCGGTCTTCAAAGCTCCCAGATTTCTTTGGTGTGTTGAATTGTGAAACTTGAAAACAAGTTCTTCGGAATCGCCTGGAAATGTAACGCAACTGCCATGTGATCTTGCTTAGCAACAACTTGTGTTCCTTCCCCTGGTTCTAGTGCATCGAGTATTCCATGGACTCGGAATACCGCTTTAACTCTTATTGCCCATATGTTATAGTTCGTGCTTGTTAACATTGGACATTGAAGAGCCGTTTTAGAATGTTCAATAGGTGGTTGACTCGACTCGCCTTGCACCATCCTTCTTGAACGCCTTTTGTAAGTTACCGGTGTAGTTGGATTGACTTCCAGCCCTAGAACACTCTTGTTTTACTTCTTGCCTAAGTAAACCAAGTGTAAAGTTTGAAACTTTATCGACTTCTTGGAACCCTTTAGTCGACTGCTTGGAAACCCTTCAGTGATCGACTACTCTTGGAACCCTTGTGATCGACTTCTGCTTGGAACCCTTGTGATCGACTTAACTTGAACCTTGCTCTTGATACCAATTCAAGACCCACAACTGATCGGTTCACAAACAGAAACAACAAACACCCAATGTTACTTGGAATAAGCTATCCAATTAATCAGAAAAATATTTGCTTACAAAAACTGATATTGAATGCATAATGACAAACCACAGCTCGGTTTGTATATATAGGGAATAGAACAAGCTTTCCTAATCCTACTACAATTCTAATATAACTAGAATATTAAAACCGACATTCACCCCATGGGCTCGGGTCAATAGCTGCTGCTGCCCCATGGGCTCGGGTCAGATATTAGCCCAACAAAGAACTCTTACTTTCTTCATGTTTCTGAGACCTGTCATAAAAGCTCTTAAATCAAGTCTCTGAGGCGACAGTTTGATACATCTTATTGCTTCATTGATCTGTAAGCCAAAAACCAGTAATAAAAAACATGAGTTAAAACAAATGGATATGAGTTCCGTCTGTGCACCTTACAAATAAACTTGATCCTTACCAGATTACTCGCCAATATATCTTCAATCTCCTTGTCAATCCACAATCGGCTATGACAATCAATATACTTGCCCATTTCTTCTATACGGTCATGCATACCCAAGCATCCATATTTAGAAATAGTTACTAGAGATTTTTTCTCAAGTACACTTAAACCAATGCTCGCACGAAAGCCACAACTTTCAAGGACTCTGATTGCTTTGTCTTTCTGCTCACCTTTCAGTACACACGCAACATCTAGGAATATATCTTTGAGATCAGGCTCTAGAGCATCATAGCTTATTTTCAAGATTTTTTGGGTATCTTGGTGCGGAATTGTTTTTAATCTTTCTAGAGCATCTTTCCATTCACGCTCATTTACACCATGGAGAAATGAACCCAAAACTTTTATCGTTAGAGGAAGACCGGCAGCATATCGTACAACTTGCCCTGATAGCTCTTCGTACCCTCGAGTTGGAATCTCTCTTTCAAACGCATACCTACTGAAGAGGCAAATCGCTTCCATGGGAGATAACAGATTGATGTCATGAACGAACTTCACTCCGTGGGCTCTCAGCACTTGCTCATCTCTTGTGGTAATGATAATTCGGCTTCCTGATTTAAACCAGTCAAGCTCGCCTGCTAATGCCTCAAGCTGTTCTATACGATCAACATCATCTAATACAACAAGTATCTTTCTACAACGCATCGTGGCTTTCAACATGTTTTTCCCGTCATGAACACCACTACAAGTGATGTCTTGTTTATTTAACACATCTTTTAGTATCCATTTTTGAAGCTTCTGTAAACCGCGCAAAGTAGGTTTTGAAACTTCCCTTACATTTTCAACAAAGCTTTTTCCTTCGAACATAGTTGATATTCGATCATAAACAGCTCTGGCTAAAGTTGTCTTCCCCCCACCTCCCATCCCCTTGATTCCGATCATACGGACATCTTCGGTACCAATCTCTAAAGAGGAAAGAACATCATTGATTCGGGTCTCCATGCCCACTAACTTTCCATCAGTGCTTGAATTAGTGGGATACAACTTTTTGAAAATAACATCAACAATTATTTGGATGAATTCAGATTCATCCCTGTATCATTAGATTATATTATTAGCTTGCTCAAAGCGCACATAATCAGTTAGGATTTATAACATAAAAGGATTAACATCTATATACATGTAGATATCATGATAAAATTGAATGAAATTGAATTACCCTTTCAACTCCCACCCAGCCAGTTCAGATGCTTCTTTCATAGCCTCTCTCCATTTTCCAGCAGCCTCCTTCTTTTCGTTTTTTCAAAGGCGTCTTTAACTGCCCCACTTTGATAGCGGACTTCAGTGGGCTCCACATCAAAAAAGACAGGATAAACATTCTGCTCGGTCGTCTTGTTACATTCCATAATCTTGACAAGCTCATCTAGGCACCAAGATGAAGATGCATAAGTCTTGGAGAAAACAATGATGTAAAACCTTGAGTCCTCAATGGAATTGTTGAGTTGGTCCTTGATCGGTTTTCCTTGCTCGATTTTCTTATCGTCCTTGTAAGTTTCAATGGAACTTCGCTGAAGAGCTTGATAAAGATGGCCAACGAAATTGTTACGGGTGTCACCACCTCTAAAACTCAAAAAAACATCATACTTGAAGCTCTTTTGAATGGATGAAGATGAAGTAGATGCCATTCTAGTTGTTATCTAAGGATCGGTCTGTTTTTGAGAGAATTATCTTAACTATTTGCAAAGAAACATGGGTAAGATTATCAAGTGTGTATTGAGAAGACAAAGACTCAATAACATAAGGCTGTTATTTGGTCAAGAAAGATAAGATTCATTTAAGGGATATAGAACTCACGTCTATCACTCGTTTTTTACTTTGACTTCAACATACATCTTATTACTTTCCCAAACCAATATGAACTTTACTTCCATAAAATTACCTGTTCTAATAATTAGAAAAATAGACATGTTAACTAATCTCATTGGATTGATGGATCTTTGAACGAGTAAAATCAAATATTACATTGGCATCATAAAATGAATAGCCCTCAAAAATAGTTAAAAAGATTTTCTACAAGTTGAGAGCCTGCAAGTATAACTACTAACAATTTGACGAAAACTAACATTGTAGTGAACTATTTTTTCACGGGTCATCTTCTTGACCCAGTTTGATCTGAATTTTTAAACAGATGAAATCAAGATCCGTTTTGTTACAAAAACCACCATGAAATTTACCTTTTATATTTAATCATCAAATACAATCCTGATTTTGCATAACTCGAGCTTCAAATTAGCAAACTTTAGACTCACACTTCATTCTATCAGAGTGATATCAATTTGTAACGGTAAGAGTTCTTAAAAAGCTTCAAACTATCTTTTAGAGACACTAAACTCAGATCTAAAATATGTTTATTAGTAAGAGAAAAGGTCTGGACTAGAACTTAATTTTTAAAAAGCTTCCACTTTACATTCTCTGTTTTCCGGTACCAAGCAGCCTCAGAAACTTCACCAACACTTCTGAAAGTTTCCATTTGTAGATTGATAGATACTAGTGTCAACTGCCTTAGAACAATCCAAATCAGACTAGTGTCTCAACATGATTAGATACGGCTATACCAATCGCACATTTGAGAGCACGATCAACACTCATTTCTTCTTGGTAGAAGTTTTCTTTGCCTTTTTATTTTTAAATCCTCCACCACTCTCCTGTCAAAACAACAAGTATTCTTTAACGATAACTTAAATCAGACTTGCTAAATGACAAAAGCATCAATATTTAGATCATACCATATTTACACCCAAAAAAAAAAGTTTAAAACAATGTTTAACAATTATAAAGCAAAACAAGGTGAGAAAGTGGAGATATAAATGAGCAGAAGACCTTTTTATAGTGAATGTAAGCAGCTTTGCCAGTCATCTCTTGCCCGTTTTTAGCGACATAAACCTGAAAGTACAAGAAATTCTATTTATAGCATACAACACATAAAGAGATGCCATCAAAAAGTGGGATGAGGAAATTCGTAAAACGAAATACGACCCAAAACTGACATGGAAATAAACGGTTTTGGCTCTGGTCTAATCAGTTTTTCGAGGTGTGTGTTTTAAATAGGTTGACCCGCCAACTCGTTGGAGTTTTTTAAAATTTAGATAATTTATGTTTATAATGGATTAAATTAGTTAAACAAGTCAACCCACCCACCAGTTTTAAAAAACGGGTTGAATAGGCAATGTTCAGATTATGCGTAAAGTGTAAACATGTTAGGATTGACATAGTTGAACCAGCTGCTTAAACATTCGTTCTCTGGTTAAGGTGTTCTGAAATGCCAATCCGAACCCACACCTAACTCATATTTGGTTCAAACAGTTTTTTGATTTTAAATGACTACAATAACAGAGCAAGAACTTTCCAACTTACCCTCTTCCCATCGCCATTAGTGAACCAATGCCCCGTCCCATGACCATCTGCTTGAACCCTTCTTTTGCCAGCATCTTTTGTGATCCCTTTCGCAGTATTGACTTTAGGATTCATAAAACCTTGTGACGTTTCTTGAGTATTTGACTTTCTTGATTTTTTCCATGATGAGCTTGTCTCAGCTTTGTTAGTTCTAGCAGCCTGTATAGTTTTGTCACCACTGCTAAATTGACCCCTAAAAACACAAGAAATACAACAAAATTATAATTGAAAAGAGTTATTTGCATATAACCCCTTAAAAGCTATCAATAATATAGCAGAACTAACTTACATTTAATCGATATTTGATGTACTGGGCTGATCAGACTCTCTATTTTCTGCATTTAATGGGACAAAGTTGCACAAACGGGTTCGAACAAGCTATTGGATCCTCAAATCATTATGGAAAAAATTGTGATGTGCTGGCGGGCGAGGATCATCTAAATCTATTACACTGTCCATAACATGACTATTATGGTTACTTTTTCCAACATTACTCTGAGCTTTACTTTTGTCTTTTAGAGAACTAAAATATTCCTCGCATACCTCATCGAGTGCTGGTGTCGGGATATGGAAACTCTTCTCGTGTTCAAAATCTTCCCACAAATCTTTTCTGGTGAAAGTATTGAGTGACTCATTTACTTTTCTCAGCTGATTTAAACCTATAGAATGCTCCTTGTTCAAATAAGATTCCGACTTATTGCTGGTCTTGTTAGTAGCAACTTTACTGATAGAAGGAATATCAGAATCAGACTCAGAATCAATCAGCTGAAACTTTCTAAGAGGACTGACAGTTAACTTTGGAAACGGTTGTTTGCTGCAGTTTGTGATTACGAATTCTGGCGCTTTTGAGACATTTGAGAGATTTTGCTTTTTTTTCCTGATTCTCTGGTCAAAACACCTAGTCCGGTAAGCGGGAATTTGGAACTATTACTGACTGAATAGTGTTGTGTTGGAAAGAATCTCATCTGCAATTAGCAATAATAACAACCAGTGAATATGGGAATGATAAACAAGCGCACGTGACAGTAATTAGCACACTGGTTTATAATACGTGTGACTGCTACTTGATGGAATCTTATAAATCATAAAACTAGCACAAATACCATCCCTTTTACGCTAAGTTAATCAACGGGAGAAATCTGATTCAGTGGTGCTGCTTCATGGATATCTTTGTGATCTTTCTTGGATTACAAAGAATCACAAGTTGCTGCTTATTTAAGCGTTTATGTCTGAGCTAAATACATAAATACATTTCGATATTCAGATATGAAAAATCATTGGTAACGACTACAACTTTCTTGTTTATCTTAAGACATAAGTAAGGGTGTATAGTGACAGTCCAAAGGGGTTGTAAGTTGTAGCCCGAGTGCCCAATGGCCCCAATTCCCTAAATACACCAGACTTGCTACATCATCATAAGATTAACTAAATATATTACGCAATAGACACAATGAAGTTATCAAGGGTAACTCGTAAGTCCATCCACCCACAACATACAGAAAACAAGTCCAGTTTTTCGTTGCTACTAGAGTTCAAAATAATCTAATTGGTTGCCAAACTCATCCCGATATCTTCAGGAAATCAAATTGAACCTACTGAAAAAAGCATTAGTGGCATTTAGGATTGCTCTTAGTATCGTTTTGAAATGGCAAACAATTAGTTAAATTTTTAGTGTTTGGATAGATGTTAACTGAGTGTGATCATGATATCAATTATAGACAAACTAATTCAAAGTTGCTTATTCACACTCACTATCTGATTCTGATTATTTTACGCACAAAAAGGTATAATACTTATTCATTATTCATACTGACTATATGAAACGGCAATAAACAGATAACAAACTGTTGAAGTTTATTTAATTCTCACTTTCTTATTACTGTTTTTGAATAAGTATTATTTGAATAAGTCTTATTGGCTAGTTATAAGCCACTAGAAGTAGTCTAAGTAGTTAGAGATATTTCAGGTGAGAACCGTTTGATATCTTTGACTCTTGAAGTCATCTTTTGTTTTGTACTGCCTATTGAAGAGGCATTCTTCATTGATCATTAATAAAGAAAACAAATAGCCACTTTGATAAAATCTTTTACTTGCTGTGTGAAATCTCCAACAATTGTGGTATCAAGAGCCAGGTTCCTTTTTAAGAATCAATTTTTTTTCATACTTCATTTTACACACAAGTAATGGCTACTACTAGTGTCAACATTTCTTCTCATCCACAAATTCCAATATTCAAAGACGACTCCTATGAATTTTGGAGCATCAAGATGACGATGTTGTTTAAGTCTCAAGATCTGTGGGAGTATGTTGAAACTGGTTATGAAGAAAATGGCGAAGATGAAGCCCGCATCAAAGAGCATCGCAAGAAAGATGCCAAAGCACTCTTTTTCATCCAACAAGCAGTGGATGATTCGATTTTTCCAAGGATAGCAGCAGCTACCAAAGCCAATCAAGCTTGGACAACACTTAAAACCGAATTCCAGGGTTCATCCAAAGTAATCACCGTCAAATTGCAATCGTTAAGGCGCGATTTCGAAACCTCTTTTATGAAACATAATGAATCTGTGCAAGATTTTCTCGCAAGATTTTCATCAGTTGTTGGTCAAATGAAGGCGTATGGAGATAAAATATCAGATGAAATAGTGGTAGCTAAAGTCTTAAGGAGTCTACCATCCAAATTTGATCACGTGGTAGCAGCGATCGAAGAATCCAAGGATCTGTCCACTTTCTCGTTTGATGAGCTAATGGGCTCACTTCAAGCACATGAATCAAGGATCAATCGGTCGAACATGCACATCGAAGAAAGAGCCTTTCAGACTAGAGGAGAGTCTGAATCCTCAAATCAACATGTAAGAGGAAGGGGCCGAGGAAGCTACCGAGGAAGGGGGCGAGGTCGGAACACTACACTCAAATGCTCACATTGTCACAAGCCTGGGCATTCTGATAACTATTGTTGGTACAAACCAGAAGACGGTGTCAATTATGCTGAACAAGAGGAAGATAATTTTCTATTCATGGCGATATCGACCACGAAAGAGGAGAAGAATGAAATATGGTATCTGGATAGCGGTTGCTCGAATCATATGACAGGTGATCGTTCAAAGTTTAAGGATCTCGATGAAAGCATTAAGTCACAGGTGCGGCTTGGTGATAATAAACAGTTACAAATTGAAGGCAAAGGTATAGCCGAGGTCTCAACTGATAACCAAAAGAGGTGTATCAAAGATGTCCAATTCGCTCCATCTTTGGCTCATAACTTATTGAGTGTGGGTCAGTTAATGGAATCTCACCACAAGATAGTTTTTGATGATGGCAAGTGCATCGTGACACATAAACCTACTGGAAAAATTATTGCATGTGCTCACATGTCATCAAATCGAATGTTTCCACTCGATTTCGCTAAACAAATGGAAACATCTATGGTGAGCAGAGGTCTAGCAGACAACGAGCTGTGGCACCAACGTTATGGTCATCTCAACATTCAAGGGCTGCAATTGCTAAAGAACAAACAAATGGTGAGTGGTCTTCCTGTCATTAAGCCGCTAGAGCACGTTTGTGAAGGATGTGTGGTAGGTAAGCAAACAAAGCAGTCATTTCCAGTGGGAAAATCAAAGCGAGCTGAAGCAATACTTGAAATTGTCCACGCTGATGTGTGTGGACCGATGAGGACAAAATCATTATCCGGTAGTAAGTATTTCCTACTTTTTATTGATGATTTCAGTAGGATGAGCTGGGTATATTTTTTGAAGCACAAATCAGAAGCTTTTGAGTGCTTTAAGAAATTCAAAACTCTTGTGGAAAAGCAGACCGGAAAAGTAGTTAAAGTGCTTCGTACTGATCGTGGAGGTGAGTTCACTTCGAATGAGTTTCATGTTTTTTGTGATGAACATGGGATAAACAAGCAACCCACGGCTCCATACACTCCCGAGCAAAATGGTGTGGCCGAGCGTAAGAATCGAACGGTGGTGGAAATGGCTCGATCCATGCTTAAGCAAAAAGGAATGCCAGACTCATTTTGGGCCGAAGGAGTTGTTGCAGCTGTACATATTCTAAATATCTCACCGACTAAAGCGGTATGGGATCAAACTCCATATGAGGCATGGAATGGAAACAAACCCTTGGTAAGTCACTTACGAGTGTTTGAATGTATTTGTTATGTTCTGATTAAAACTGCACGACATAAACTGGATCAAAAGTCTCAAAAGCATGTTTTTATTGGTTATTGTCCTAACTCAAAGGCTTATCGTCTATATGATCCACTGAGTGGGAAAATTACTGTTAGTCGAGATGTGGTATTTGATGAGCTTGCAGGTTGAAAACGAAAATACCACCCAAACCTCTCAGGTTGAAAACGAAGATGAACAGAGTATACTTGAGCAAGAAGTGTCACAAGAATATGTTCATTCACCTCACATACCAACACCTAACACACCAAGTTCAGCCTCTTCATCACAGCACTCAACACCGGAGAAAACAAATTCTTCATCCTTATCCAAAGAGTCCTCTCCGAATCAGTTTCCAAACCTTCGTAGAAGTGAGCGTGGCCAAGTTCCTAGACTATGGTTTCCAGTTGAAGGGGAGGATACAACAACACCCTTAGCTTTATTTATCGGTGATCCGGTCACAGTGGAAGAAGCCATGGAAATAGAAGAATGGAGACTTGCAATGAAAGAAGAATTATCATCAATAGAAAAGAATCAAACATGGGAACCCACTGATCTTCCAGAAGGCAAAAATGTCATAAGTTTAAAATGGCTTTTCAAGACAAAGTATTTGGCAGACGGGAGAGTACAAAAACACAAAGCAAGGCTGGTGGTGAGAGGATTTACACAACAACAAGGAATTGATTATGAAGAGACGTTTGCTCCGGTGGCAAGATTCGAGACAGTACGAATCATTTTGGCAATAGCGGCTCAAAATCAATGGAAAATATACCAGTTTGATGTTAAATCTGCGTTTCTAAATGGTGAACTAAAGGAGGAGGTGTATGTAACTCAACCTCCAGGTTTTGAAGATAAAACCAAGACGGGCCAGGTGCTTCGCTTGACCAAAGCTCTTTACGGGCTTAAACAAGCACCCCGTGCATGGTATAGCAAAATCAATGAATTTTTTCACAACAATGGGTTTGAACGAAGTCCACATGAACCAACTCTCTACATCAAAAAGCAAGGTATGAATGACTTATCGTCAGTCTCTATGTTGATGATATGATCTATACTAGCTCATCGCCACAACTAATACTTGATTTTCAAGTGTCCATGAAAAATATGTTTGATATGACTGATTTGGGAGAGTTACAATACTTTCTGGGACTGGAAATTATTCAAGGGCAGGAAGGAATACTCATGTCGCAAAGAAAGTATGTAGATGATACTTTGAAGAAATTTAATATGCAAGGATGTAAGACTGCTGCAACACCAATGAACATCAGTGAAAAATTAACGATGGAAGATGGCACTGAGTTGACCGATGCAAAAGTGTACAGAAGTTTGGTTGGGAGATTGATTTACGTTACTCATTCTCGTCCAGATGTGGCTTACTCTGTTGGTGTGTTATCTCGATTTATGCATCGTCCAACAATGCACCATTTTGGTGCAGCAAGGAGAGTCCTACGTTACCTTGCGGGAACTAAAAATTATGGTATTTGTTTTCGCAAAACCAAGGATTTTAGTCTTCAAGGATTCACTGACAGCGATTGGGCCGGCTCTATTGAAGATCGAAAAAGCACATCCGGCAATTGCTTTGTTCTTGGCACTGGTGCTATATCTTGGAGTTCGAAGAAGCAAGCAACAGTGGCATTATCTTCGACAGAAGCAGAGTACGTGGCAGCTTGTGCATCGGCTTGTCAAGCAGTTTGGTTAAGAGGAATTCTTAGTGACTTAGGTCAACAACAGTTAAGAGCAACAAGTATCAAATGTGACAACCAATCAGCAGTAATGTTATCAAGGAATCCAGTGCTTCATGGAAGAACAAAACACATCGATATCAAGCATCATTACATACGAGAACTGATAGCGAATGAAGAAATTCAACTCGACACATGTCGAACAGATGAGCAAGTTGCAGATTTGTTGACAAAGAGTTTACCACAAATGAAGCATGAAGAACTCAGTGCTCAGCTCGGAATGACGACGTTCGAATGAAGGGGCAGTGTTGAAGTTTATTTAATTCTCACTTTCTTATTACTGTTTTTGAATAAGTATTATTTGAATAAGTCTTATTGGCTAGTTATAAGCCACTAGAAGTAGTCTAAGTAGTTAGAGATATTTCAGGTGAGAACCGTTTGATATCTTTGACTCTTGAAGTCATCTTTTGTTTTGTACTGCCTATTTAAGAGGCATTCTTCATTGATCATTAATCAAGAAAAGAAATAGCCACTTTGATAAAATCTTTTACTTGCTGTGTGAAATCTCCAACACAAACAACTCAATCCCCTAATCATCAAATCAAATATCAAAAAACTCACAACTAAAGGGTAGCTCCGAAAAACTGTTACTAATTTGCTTATCAAAACTTGTCAGTTATAATTTGCTACTTCACTTACGAGATCAAATAAGCAGACCCAAACACCCTCAAAACACATTAATCAGATAAGTAACCAAGCAGCTCTAATAAACAATCACTTTTACCTTTAGCATTATTATCCTCGGGCGACGAAAAGTCCTCGATATCATCATCAACATCATCAACAACCGAACCCAACTCCACCATAGCCGAACCCGACAACCCGCGCCGTAACCGCTTCAATCTTGGCCTTACCTCATTGTCCTCATCTGAATCAGCAACAGTAAGCGTCTCAATCTCAAACTCCTCATCGTTATCATTACCATCAGCAACAACTGTCTTCACATCAGCAGCTACTGGAACATCTACCGAATCACGATTTGATGTGTTATTCGGTGTGGTTTGGGGTTCTGGGAGATGATCGAAATCGAAGTCGAAACCCAATGAGAATGAAGGTGCTTCAAAATCACCCATTATAATTGATTAATTGATTATTAGAATTGTGAATTGAAAGTGTTTAGGGTTTGATTAATTGATTTTGTGTTTTGTAAGTTCTTTGAATTTTGGGGGTTTTGGAAATGTTTGTTCGGTGGGTTTTTATTTTATGTGTATAGGATGTGGAGTAACTGAAGAAAAGAGTATGGTTTTCAAAAAATGAACTTTGGTGCATCAAAAGGCCTATACTCCGTATAGCGGCGCATAGGGTAAATCACTATACGATGTATAAGTCTCTACGACATATAAGTAGTCTCTGATAGAAAAAGAAAAAAAAATGGGTGTTTCATAATAACTTTGTTTTGAAGTTAAATATTATGACAATAAATAAATCTATTGATATATAAATATTTAGATTTATAGGCAATTAGGCATAGATCAATATCACTCTAAAAAGTAGTTTATGATAGTATTTTCGTAGGACTCACTAGTATTTAAGTTATTTTTAACTTTATTTGGGGCCAGTTTGGTTTGTAGGTGCGTTTAGAAGTTGGATTTTGATTTAATATAAAAGAGAAAAATATTTAATAGTATTAATTATTTTATATAATAATTTTGTAATACAAATATTATTATTTAAAATAAATGTAAAGAGAGATGAGAGTAGAGAGGTAAATGGGGCTCACTAAAAATATTATTGTAATACTTATCAATGCCTACATATTTAATAATTTTTTAATCTATCATTACTCAATCCATTTCCTCTTTCAAAATATACAACCAACCAATTACTGTATTTAAAGTCACTTCAATCCAAACCCATACTACACCCTTAAACCAAACTGCACCTTGGTAGTTAGTGGGGTTTTGAAACATATACCAAATCAACAAACCAAACAACAACGATAGGATTGATATACTCACTACAATACCACACATTATTCAAACCTATACCCCGTTGCGATTTCAAATAACAAAGCAAATGCACCCTAAATTCAAATACTAACCCAACTTCAAATAAATAAATAAATAAATAAAGTAACGCCCAATACCGTCTATCACGGGTTATGGGTCCCAATTCCGTCTTCCACGGTGTATCCCTACCTAAGGTAGAGAGGCTGCTATTATGAAGAAAGAAAATAAACCTTCGCCGTGCAGACGACGAGGGCTATTATGCAGAAGGACGACAAGCTCAGCCGGTGTCACAGAGAGCCACAACAAGGTGGACACCGGATGCTCTAAGGTTTAACTTAAGAATTTAAAAGAACGTGAGGTAGAAAAAGAGGGACCAGAAACAAGGACAAGATATATTGCCCACACTTTAATGAAATCATGCTTCTCTCCCTACTATGATTCTATGAGTTTCCTTATCTAATAATCATCAAACATTTATCAACCAAACAATAACAATGACTATGATAGGCATAACTTGATTCCGACACCCCATACCAAACACACCCTTAGTGAAATTTTCTATATACATCCAAACATTTAGTGTATATATGTTCTGTTTTACGTACAGTTATGACATAAGGCGCATAATGAGTCTCCAAAATTGATTAGTCCAAAATTGATTAGATTTACGTAAAAAGTCAAACTTTATTAGGAAGAAATTTGAACCATGTGTGTGAAAAACACAAGGTATGTCGAATTTGAATAACATGATTAGTCCAAAATTGATTAGATTTACGTAAAAAGTCTGTTGATCACCTTTTTTTGGTATTAAATGTTAAAATTTTCACCTAAAGGTCCCGATAATGATTGATTATGATCTATGAGGAGGATTTGTTTCTATGTCTTTAGGGTGAAAAAGAGGAATAAGTTTTGTATCTTCTTACGTGTATATGGCAGAAGCAAAAATGTACATAGATCATATCTCCCTCTTTGCCTTGTTTTCACCACAATTGTCCACCTTTTGATCGAGTATCGTTGCAATAAATACCTTCAAAAGACCTGTTTTCAGGAGATGCTAGTGATCGGATATGATCATCGTCAACCGGTTGAACGGTTTCTTTATTTCTTACGTGTATGTGTATACGGCATTATGAATGAATCGATATGCACGTTGATGTTTTTGAATTAAGTTCACGAAATCGCACTATGATATATCCTTTTGTTTAAATTCCACATTAGAACTTGCAAACAGGTCTGTATCACCGAGTCTTCAAGTCCCTTTGAAGCATAAACGTACATGCAGATTTTCAACCCTCACAATTTGGCTAGCATGCATGAATGGGAGTATGAGTCACTGAAAATGTGAGCAAAGGTTTAAAGTAATGGTTCCATTTTCTTTTCTTATATTGTCTTAAAAAAGTTACTCATTCCGTCTCAATTTAATTGTCCATATTTCTATTTTTTGATGTCTCAAAAAGATTGTCCACTTTCCTTTTTTAGTATAAACTAGAGAATCTAACAAGGGAATATTCTATTCGTGTGGTTAAAAATTAAAATGGCCCCACTTTTATTAGACTTTTGTGATTTCTCTTTCCTGACAATTAAATTGAGACGGAGGGAGTAACATGAAAGATAGTCGGCAAAAAGCGTTTATAAGTATCCTTATCTATAGGTTTATCTAAAGGTACAATGTAATTATCATACGACTGTAAATTTACATACGTTGAACTTTGAGTACGTGAAAGCAATATATATTACTCTTAAACCCCAAAAGTTAGTCATTTTGTTATATAACTAGACGAGTATCCGTGAATAGCAACGAAATTTATAGGGATAAAAAAAATCTATAGGTAATAAACGAAAAATAATAGAAGTGTGAGGATTTGGGGATTAAACATTATGTTTTGAAACCCGTTTCGACACGGGCGGTTCAACCGGTTGAACCGTTCCGGTCGAAAAGACGGGTCAAATTAATCCGGTCAACCCGCCGGGTTGGGTCGAAAAAATTGGTCAAATTAAACCGGGTCAACCCACAGGGTTTGAAGAGACCCGGATCAACCCGGTTTTTTATGTGTATTAATAGTGTGCTAATAGTTTCTAACTTTGCACATGCTTTCCGAAAATAACGTAAGGACTTCCTAAAATATTTTAAGTTTGACCAAATTAAGTTTTTTCGCTTTTCAATGTTGATCATTTCTCCATTATAGATAGTAAGATGAGTGGTCAGTTTTGACTTTCTCTCAAGTTTGACTGTTTGAAATACAAGTTCTTCAATTTCATTTTTATTCATCATGCAAAAATAATCTCTTATGTCGAATCAATACGAGCATCAAGAAGAATATATAGATCAAGCTTTCCAGCACGTGAATGAACTCATTATGATTCGTGATTATATGCATGATTCATGATTGAAAACATATTCGTCTTGTCTTTTCTAGATTATTTATGTTGCTAAAATTTGTAATCAACCAAATTTAATAAAATGAAAAGTCAATAATTATACAAACTGATTAGATTAAAGGTTCCCGTTCAATAATTAGTAATTTTATAGCGCGCGCATGATGAAAATGCCTTGTAGTTTTATTTTGTTTTATCTCTCTAGTTGCTTGCTAGTTTATTTTAATAAAAATGTCATAAAAAAAGTGCATGACCAAAAGAACTTCAAATTTTATTGACGTCATTCGCATTGCATTATATTCAGAATCACATCTTGTTTTCTTTGAATAAAAAGAAAAAAAAAAGAAAAACATATGTTCTTCGGTCGACCATTTTTAGTCTACAAATCATATGCTAGTTTGATTTCTATAAACTCCAAAACTGTCTTACAAGATGACACATAATTTGACGTGTTGCCTGGTATGCACTTTGGCGCGCCATCGGTTCAAGATGGGTGCGTTTGGCATGTTATTGCCAAGCCCGGCTGTAGGGGTGTGCAGCAGGGGCGACTGCACAGGGCCCATGAAATATAAGGGCCTCCATTTTATACCATACCTACTTGTATACACATAGTTTTATACGGTAAAATACAAATATTTATCACTTTAATGGTTTAATGCTTTACTGAATGAATGTTATATATGAGTAAGAGAGCCCATTTAAATTATACAACTTAGACTCACGTGGTCAGCCATCATTCAATATACGTTGTTCTTTTGCTATTTTTTTCAAGTAGCATTGGATTTTAGTTACCAAGCATGAGAAAACAGATAAATCACTTTGACAATTATCGCTTGAGTCATTTGATTATTTTATTAGTTCAATAACTCTTTATGTCTTACTTTATTATTATTATTAGACTAAAATACACCGTTGGTCTCTAAACTTGGTAAGACACTTCGTGATGGGACAAAACTCGGTCTTATCATCGCCAGAGGTCCAAACCTTGGCCTTTAAATGCCAGATTCGTCCTTTGACCAGGATTGGCATAGTCAAACCTAATTTTCTGGATTTCCTTCGAGGGTATAATAGACCATTCACATTTTTGACCCAACCTAGTTAAAATGTAACCCAACCTTCAACCATATATGTATCGGCTACGACCAACTGTGAACCCTAAAATACAAACAACACACATTCTACCCAAAGCAAAAAAAAAAAAAAAACAATAATGGCACAAAACGATAAGTGGAAGGCTTTGTCGAGTTCGTTGAGGAAAGCAGACTGCCCAAATGAAAAGGGTTTGGGTGTTAAGAAGGAGAAGGAAGAGGCTGACATCTTGTTATCAAAGTTTAACGATTTGGGAGAAAGGATTAAAAATCTGGAAATTTTGTTTAAATATCTTAAGGAAAGGAAGGAAAAGAAGGAAAACGATGATAGGGAGAGTTGTGCGTCTAGCTAAGTGTATGTTTAGATGATAGTAAACATTTGTAGTTCTTGAGAACGTGAAATCGATAAATAAAAAATTGGGTTCTTATTTAAGTAATTGTGTTTGAAATCGTTTTGCATTTCTTAATAGGTTTGACTTACCCAAGTCATACCACAATAGTAAGTTACAATTTGTTGCCTTTCATAAGTTTTCTTGACTTGGGTAAGTCAAAATTCAAGATGTTACAATACACCATTGTTAATACATTGTTGTTTACTGCTAAAGCGTTTGAATTTTCAACCCATATTTTTAAACCACTGCCTCTAATTTTGCTGATACGGGGGTGTTTGGTTTTGCTGTAACAACTTTTTCTGATAAAAAGGGTTGTTTGGTTTAACTGATATAAGGGGGTGTTTGGTGATACATTATGATTTAGTGCTAAACTATTTGCATTTTCACCACATCTTTTTAAACCATTGCCTTTGCTTTTGCTGATACAAGGGGGTGTTTGGTTTTATTGATTAAAGTTTTGCTGATACAAGGGGCTGTTTGGTTTTGCTGATATAAGGGGATGTTTGGTTTTGTTGATACTAATTACACTAAACTACACCCAATATCACAATATAAGAACAAATTAAACAACACATAACCCAAATGATATTTTATCATTAATAAAGTCTGTTAAACATCATAAACAACTACATCAAATCTAATTTACATACCCTTTTTAGCAACCTATATTCCCAAAACTATCACCCAAAAGACCGCCTTTATCTACCCCATGGAAAACCCAAAATTCGGGCATTATGTTCAGCCATTTTCTTAACAAACTCTAGGTTGAACCGAATACATTCATCTGTTTGACCAACAATCAATATGAGTTGGGCAAGTTGCTTTGTGTGCCTCGACTAGATTTTGGTCAGCGCATCCATACAGTCAAGCGCAATTCCACGATGTGACAACCCGTACTTTCAGGTCATTTCTCGACACAATTTATGCCTCACTATTTCAACATTTATAGTAAACTTGGTTTACTTGTTTCAAATTCGCGTAACCTTTATGGTTTAGCGGCGAATTCATGATCATAACATCACGTACATTTCATATGGACTAAGATTAGTCTACATTCCATTGACATCATTTGCATCTCATTAGTTCATTCATGACATTTCATTTCACATTTAACGCGTAATTTTTATATTAAATAAACGTTATCGCGTGAGTTATTATTTTAAATATTTAATCCGTTACTTTCAAAAATGATCCCGACATATTTTATTACTTACATTTAGTTATATAAACTATATTTTGAGTTTTCCTAGTGTTTTAAATTTATTTGGTGCATAAATCGTTAAAGTTATACTATTACGACGTTTTTCTTAAAAACTACTCGATAATTATTTTATCACTCAAATTTCACAAGGAATGTATTTTTACAATTTTTATTATCTCATTACATTCTACTTTGGTCTATTAAAAATCTCTTTTACATAAAAACTACCATTTACCTTTACTTGCACATTTAACTACACATTACTTACACTTTTCTTAAAAATTGTTACAAGTATACATTTTATACATTATATAGAATAAAGAAAGAAAAAAAAATATATATATATATTTGGGAGACATAATCCCCCCAAAATCCGGCCAAGGGGGGGATTGGGTGATTGTATTTATTAAGTTGGTACTTTCTTGATTTTGTAAGATATTACTTCACCAATTCACTTCACATTTTCATCCAACCATTATTCAAGCTAAGAAAAAGTTCTCTCTTCCTTTTCCCTTGTCTCCATAACCGGCCAAGCAAGAGGGTGAAGAAGAAATCATCAAAACTTTTCCATTTTCAAGTTTATCAATCTAGATATCACTCTTTATTAGGTTTTGAAATAAAAACCAAGAGTGTTTAGGTCTAACTTTGTTACTTGCACCTCATCATCATACTAGTAAGCATGTTTCTTTCATTTTCATGTTTCCTTTTTCATTTCATATGTATCTTTTCATTTTGGAGCAACATGCAAGACATATGTGATTTATACCATTTTTCATGATTTTTGAGTATATATATATATTTGGTCATCCTATAAATATCCCCTTGGTATTCTTTGGTCTTGATGATGTCTAGGAACCCATGACACCCTAAGAAGGTGTATGGTAGGATTAGATTAGCTTTGGAGTTGATTTAAAGGGATTAGAATAGGTTTTGTCCGAGAAAAACTATTTTCGATAGCTATAAAAATAGGTTCTGTCCTTGTTTTGATTTTCTGGAAAATCCGACCATAGCCACGACATTTTGGCCTTGATAATTAGAAAATATACTTTAAAACGAATCCGTGGCCGCTTGAACGGATAAAAACGGAGTTATAACGAAGTCGTGGTGAATTTTTAAAGTTTGACGACGAAATTTATACTTTTCAGAAAATTCAGCTTGCTGTTTTTATTTTGTCCAAGTCAAAAACGAGCCTTAAGCTTCACAAATTATTTCGACTTATCAAAAATATATTAGTATACTTCGATACGAAGCTAAGGACGTATTATATGTAGAAAACGGATTTGAAACGACCAATATATGCACGTTTTCATAAAATTGCCGTAACTATTATTTTCTGAAAAACTATATTATTTCTACGATACAAGTGTTACGGTAGTAATCGACCATGTTGAGGGCTGTTTTTAGCCATGATGTGGGACTTTTGTAACGAAATGTTTTCTAGAAAAATCAAGATCACCGGCCATATTTTTCAAAACGACAAGCCGTTTGTATAGCGGAGTTGTAGTAAATTATTTATGGTTGTCTAAACTTGGCCGAAACTCACTTTTTGAACAACAATTAGCCAAAATCACTATCTTTAACCCTTAATATCTTTATGTTAGAGACCTTTTGGACGAAAACTCCTGAACTGAAACTTTTAGATATCGATACAAACTTTCCAAAACAGTCGAGTTCGTTCTCTAACGATCGACGTACACCGTTTTACGACTAGTTTTCCAAAGCCATTTTTGTTAATTTCATGAATATTCCGACGACATTGTTTTGCGACGAAAAGTGGAAATTTCACCAAAAATCATTGTAGGATGACATTTTGACGTAAAAACTTGTAAAGTCATTTTTGAATGGTCAAGACGTCAAGAGAGTATTTTTCGACGATAAGTAATATTTTCAAAACTCGCAAATGGTATAAATAACATACGAAATGCATGCATAACATTACATTGCAACTCATTACATGTCATATCATTCATCATAGGTCAAGATTTACGTATCACACTACATCTCGGTGTACTCACTTTTGTCTTCGCATCATTCCACCAAGTGAGTTTCATGGCCCCTACTTTTACTTGCTTTCATAACTGTTTTGGGGGAGATACATGCTCAACTATTTTCATGACATTCATGACTATTTGCAAATTATATGTTTATCCGAACTGAATGTTTAGTTATGCGAAGTAACAGTATTGCCATATTTAGAAATTCCATATTATATTCATTGGTCTAATGGTCTTGGTATATTCATTGAGCTAATGGTCTTGGTATATTCATTGAGCTAATGGTCTTGGTATATTCATTGAGCTAATGGTCTTGGTATATTCATTGAGCTAATGGTCTTGGTATATTCATTGAGCTAATGGTCTTGGTATATTCATTGGTCTAATGGTCTTGGTATATTCATTGAGCTAATGGTCTTGGTATATTCATTGAGCTAATGGTCTTGGTAATATCATGAACTAATGGTCTTGGAACGATTTGAACATACACTATATACATTTTGGCAATGGGTTGTGAACACACAGGTTGCAAGTTTTGTATGGGAGGGACTTGGAACTGAGTGGATTCACAATGCCTTTGCTGCATAAACGATTTCGATACATGGAGCCATGCACTATTATGTGAATTCATTTGACATCATGCACTTGAACATTAACTCTACATATTCTGGCAGTGGGTTGTGAACACACAGGTTGCAAGTTTTGTATGGGGGGACTTGGAACTGAGTGGATTTACAATGCCTTTGCTACATAAACGATTTTGAAAGTCTTTACATTTCAACGATTTACAATGCCTTTCTTTGCATAAACGATTTTAACAGGCTTTACATTTCAACTCAAACTCTATGAACTCACTCAACCTTTGTGTTGACACTTTTAGCATGTTTTATCTCAGGTATCTAAGGCATTCACTTCATGGCATGCATTTGGACACCTCATGGAGTCGTGGTGACGACGCGTCTCACTTGGGTTTTACATACTTTAAAACATCGTTTGAATTGTAACAACTTATTTCCGCACAAGATGATTTTCAATTGGGACCTATCTTTGTAAACTCTGATTGTTTTATTAAATCAAACGATGTATTTTCCAAACGACACTTTAGGTCGTTCAATATAACTTTGATTGTGATGCTATGACAGTCAATCCCAGGAATTCCATTCCGCTGCAAAACAGGTAATTTGGGGGTGTGACAGATTGGCATAAGAGCTTCGGTTATAGAGAACTAGGTTGCATCATTGACCCTAGACTATAATACATCATCATAGCATCTCATCATTTCATCATAAGTGCATGTTCACTTTACATGCGGTTTATAAGTACATTTTTTTCGAGTTATTTACTTTCATTTCAGATCGATTGTCACATTGATGCCTTCAAATACCCATCCCATCATACTCACATCACTTTGACGTGGAGAATGCCCTGTCATTCCCTATCACAATTTTACACGGTTGACTTAACACTAAACATCATATGAGTCGATTAGTCCAAGCATTGCATAGTTACTCCTAAATTATACATAGCCTGATCACCTATGTCTAATTCAGGAAGAATCATGCAATGAAGGGAGTAGTAGTCTCATATGAGTAAGCAATTCCGTAATCGAGCCAAATTTTCAAAAGATTTTCTTCAAACCACTTGTTTCAGTTTGATCCGAGCGACAGTTCTTGTTTGATGAGTTGCAAAGATCGAGCTAGAAACAAGTTGTTACCTAAACCGATTTAGCCTAATCTCATGACAGTTCTTGTTTGATGAGTTGTGAGATTAAGTAAAAATCGGTTACCAAAAAGTCTTTTGAGGGTTTTGCTCGAGAATGGGAAGGCTTGCCTCATCAAACCCTAACCCGATAGACTAACACGAACTGAATTCAGGGACTGAATTCCTTTTTGGATGGGCGAATGTGACAACCCGTACTTTCAGGTCATTTCTCGACACAATTTATGCCTCACTATTTCAACATTTATAGTAAACTTGGTTTACTTGTTTCAAATTCGCGTAACCTTTATGGTTTAGCGGCGAATTCATGATCATAACATCACGTACATTTCATATGGACTAAGATTAGTCTACATTCCATTGACATCATTTGCATCTCATTAGTTCATTCATGACATTTCATTTCACATTTAACGCGTAATTTTTATATTAAATAAACGTTATCGCGTGAGTTATTATTTTAAATATTTAATCCGTTACTTTCAAAAATGATCCCGACATATTTTATTACTTACATTTAGTTATATAAACTATATTTTGAGTTTTCCTAGTGTTTTAAATTTATTTGGTGCATAAATCGTTAAAGTTATACTATTACGACGTTTTTCTTAAAAACTACTCGATAATTATTTTATCACTCAAATTTCACAAGGAATGTATTTTTACAATTTTTATTATCTCATTACATTCTACTTTGGTCTATTAAAAATCTCTTTTACATAAAAACTACCATTTACCTTTACTTGCACATTTAACTACACATTACTTACACTTTTCTTAAAAATTGTTACAAGTATACATTTTATACATTATATAGAATAAAGAAAGAAAAAAAAAAAAAAATATATTTGGGAGACATAATCCCCCCAAAATCCGGCCAAGGGGGGGATTGGGTGATTGTATTTATTAAGTTGGTACTTTCTTGATTTTGTAAGATATTACTTCACCAATTCACTTCACATTTTCATCCAACCATTATTCAAGCTAAGAAAAAGTTCTCTCTTCCTTTTCCCTTGTCTCCATAACCGGCCAAGCAAGAGGGTGAAGAAGAAATCATCAAAACTTTTCCATTTTCAAGTTTATCAATCTAGATATCACTCTTTATTAGGTTTTGAAATAAAAACCAAGAGTGTTTAGGTCTAACTTTGTTACTTGCACCTCATCATCATACTAGTAAGCATGTTTCTTTCATTTTCATGTTTCCTTTTTCATTTCATATTTATCTCTTCATTTTTGGAGCAAGCATGCAAGACTTGTGATTATTTATACCATTTTTCATGATTTTTGAGTATATATATATATTTGGTCATCCTATAAATATCCCCTTGGTATTCTTTGGTCTTGATGATGTCTAGGAACCCATGACACCCTAAGAAGGTGTATGGTAGGATTAGATTAGCTTTGGAGTTGATTTAAAGGGATTAGAATAGGTTTTGTCCGAGAAAAACTATTTTCGATAGCTATAAAAATAGGTTCTGTCCTTGTTTTGATTTTCTGGAAAATCCGACCATAGCCACGACATTTTGGCCTTGATAATTAGAAAATATACTTTAAAACGAATCCGTGGCCGCTTGAACGGATAAAAACGGAGTTATAACGAAGTCGTGGTGAATTTTTAAAGTTTGACGACGAAATTTATACTTTTCTGAAAATTCAGCATGCTGTTTTTATTTTGTCCGAGTCAAAAACGAGCCTTAAGCTTCACAAATTATTTCGACTTATCAAAAATATATTAGTATACTTCGATACGAAGCTAAGGACGTATTATATGTAGAAAACGGATTTGAAACGACCAATATATGCACGTTTTCATAAAATTGCCGTAACTATTATTTTCTGAAAAACTATATTATTTCTACGATACAAGTGTTACGGTAGCTGTAACGACCATGTTGAGGGCTGTTTTTAGCCATGATGTGGGACTTTTGTAACGAAATGTTTTCTAGAAAAATCAAGATCACCGGCCATATTTTTCAAAACGACAAGCCGTTTGTATAGCGGAGTTGTAGTAAATTATTTATGGTTGTCTAAACTTGGCTGAAACTCACTTTTTGAACAACAATTAGCCAAAATCACTATCTTTAACCCTTAATATCTTTATGTTAGAGACCTTTTGGACGAAAACTCCTGAACTGAAACTTTTAGATATCGATACAAACTTTCCAAAACAGTCGAGTTCGTTCTCTAACGATCGACGTACACCGTTTTACGACTAGTTTTCCAAAGCCATTTTGTTAATTTCATGAAAATTCCGACGACATTGTTTTGCGACGAAAAGTGGAAATTTCACCAAAAATCATTATTAAATCATTGTAGGATGACATTTTGACGTAAAAACTTGTAAAGTCATTTTTGAATGGTCAAGACGTCAAGAGAGTATTTTTCGACGATAAGTAATATTTTCAAAACTCGCAAATGGTATAAATAACATACGAAATGCATGCATAACATTACATTGCAACTCATTACATGTCATATCATTCATCATAGGTCAAGATTTACGTATCACACTACATCTCGGTGTACTCACTTTTGTCTTCGCATCATTCCACCAAGTGAGTTTCATGGCCCCTACTTTTACTTGCTTTCATAACTGTTTTGGGGGAGATACATGCTCAACTATTTTCATGACATTCATGACTATTTGCAAATTATATGTTTATCCGAACTGAATGTTTAGTTATGCGAAGTATTGATGCCATATTTAGAAATTTCTATATTATATTCATTGGTCTAATGGTCTTGGTATATTCATTGAGCTAATGGTCTTGGTATATTCATTGAGCTAATGGTCTTGGTATATTCATTGAGCTAATGGTCTTGGTATATTCATTGAGCTAATGGTCTTGGTATATTCATTGAGCTAATGGTCTTGGTATATTCATTGAGCTAATGGTCTTGGTATATTCATTGGTCTAATGGTCTTGGTATATTCATTGAGCTAATGGTCTTGGTATATTCATTGAGCTAATGGTCTTGGTAATATCATGAACTAATGGTCTTGGAACGATTTGAACATACACTATATACATTTTGGCAATGGGTTGTGAACACACAGGTTGCAAGTTTTGTATGGGCGGGACTTGGGACTGAGTGGATTCACAATGCCTTTGCTGCATAAACGATTTCGATACATGGAGCCATGCACTATTATGTGAATTCATTTGACATCATGCACTTGAACATTAACTCTACATATTCGGCGTGGGTTGTGAACACAAAGGTTGCAAGTTTTGTATGGGCGGGACTTGGAACTGAGTGGATTTACAATGCCTTTGCTACATAAACGATTTTGAAAGTCTTTACATTTCAACGATTTACAATGCCTTTCCTGCATAAACGATTTTGAAAGGCTTTACATTTCAACTCAAACTCTATGAACTCACTCAACCTTTGTGTTGACACTTTTAGCATGTTTTATCTCGGGTATCTAAGGCATACACTTCATGGCATGCATTTGGACACCTCATGGAGTCGTGGTGACGACGCGTCTCACTTGGGTTTTACATACTTTAAAACATCGTTTGAATTGTAACAACTTATTTCCGCACAAGATGATTTTCAATTGGGACCTATCTTTGTAAACTCTGATTGTTTTATTAAATCAAACGATGTATTTTCCAAACGACACTTTAGGTCGTTCAATATAACTGTGATTGTGATGCTATGACAGTCAATCCCCAGGAATTCCATTCCGCTGCAAAACAGGTAAATTGGGGGTGTGACACACGAGGTCCCAGATCTTGATTCTCTTCTATCAGCTCCCTACGCTTGATGATTCTTGTCTTCAGATTCTGAATGCACTGAAGAACTAGCTTCTTCAGAATCCCTTCTTGGGCAGCCTCTTGTTCAAACCAGATAGCCATACGATCATTCAAATATGGTGAATCAGCAACCTCCATGAGTTCGTTTAAAATGGGTAAATCTGCCATTGGAAAATTGTTTGTGTGTGGAAAAAGTGGTAGATGAGTTTATCGTTTGGTTTGCACTAGTCAATATCGTCTCCGGTAAGAGACGGTCAAGGGTCTAATAGTTACTTTTTTTTCACACTCGGTCCCTGAATTTGTCTTGGTTGTCGTTGTCATACTTAAAACTCCCGCCCAATAATCACTTTAGAATACACAATTGGTCCCTCAAGTTGCCAACTTACGTAAACTACAACTTAGTTGAAGATTAAACAACACAAAACCATTAGAAGTTTGACTTTGTTAAGTCAAACTTCTAAAACATATCAAATTATCAATTAACTCCAAAACAAATATTGAGTAATGGTTTTGCAATTTTGACTTTACATACTCAAATATTGAGTAATGGTTTTGCAATTTTGACTTTACATAGTCAAATATTGAATAATGGTTTTGCAATTTTGACTTTACATAGTCAAATTGCAAATACTACCTACAATCAAATTGCCACAATCAAATTCAAATGCTAAATGAATGTTTGACTTTGTATTGTCAAACTTGCATCACCTACAATACGCACAAACAACAACATATGAATAAGCTAATTTTAACCAAACCATATAAACAAATAGTGTACCAAAATACCAAAAAAAATTTGGAACATTAATTGTCATAGGGTATTCAACCCATACATAAACTACAACCACTCAAATAATTCTACCACGGCTGTGGGGGAAGCTCGGTGGAGTTTCAACAGCTTCCTAGCCAACTCCCAGTTGTTGTTGATATTTTCATTCCCATCATGACTCCTATCGCTGAGCCTGATATTCATTAACTTTAGGGACTGGGAACAAACAAGTATAAAATTTATTAAACAGAATTCATGCTCTGTTTTGGGAAAAGCTCGAAACATCACAGTCTGTAGCTTGCCATGGCTGAATGTGTTTCTGCCTAGAACATTGGGAAATTTTTCCAAAGGTTGAACACTAAGCGTGTTTGCAGCCTGAAAAATCAAATAGTGTTGAGAGATACTCAAACATGGCAATTTAGGAATGTTTATTTGCTACATATGCATTACTCCAAAACACTTACTCCGGCATCCAACATTTCCAAATTTGGACATCCACGAATCATTTCAATGATGAACGATAACATAACTATATTCCCAAAATCGACATAAGACAGCTTAAGTTTAATCAGGGATAGAAAGGGCACATTCATCCTAGAATTAGCTTCCCGTATCAACTACAACTAGTTATAAAGATTCAATGTCATTACTGTTACACATTTCTTTAACATTGTAAAATCATAAGTTTAAAACTCAAATTGTTCTTA
This sequence comes from Chrysanthemum makinoi, assembly GCA_910596185.1. Lineage (NCBI taxonomy): Eukaryota > Viridiplantae > Streptophyta > Magnoliopsida > Asterales > Asteraceae > Chrysanthemum > Chrysanthemum makinoi. The sequence goes on along the minus strand of OU343222.1, from coordinate 29,769,361 downwards.
CCGTGCAATCATCAAAATCCAATGCAAGGGTCTCAAGATTTTGAAGTCTTGTCAGCTGAAAGATATCGGATATTGTGATTGTCGTCACAACATTATAACGACCGAATCTCAAATCTAACTTCCTCAAATTCCTAACATTTGCAATATCCCTTAGTCTCATCTCGTTTGTACAAGGACGATTCGTTTTAAGAGACTCAAGTGAGGGACAACCAGAAATTAAGTCCCAAACCTTACCGCTTAGAAAATTGACATGAATCAATTCTAAGCTTAGTGGATTTGGAAATCCATGAAAATATTCTAGAGAAGCCAAAGAACAAACATGAAGTACCAGATGTTTCAACTCACTACGAGAGTACAGTTGGGTTGGGAACGTGATGAGTGTCTAAATACTCATCATTTTTGTACAATCTAAACTGCAAAATCATCTGAAAACACTCAAAAATGCATCAAAATGATGAAAATATCACAAATCAGTGTTTTATGTGTTTTAAATGCAAAAATATCAAAATCAGATGAAAAATGATTCAAGTTTGCAAAATTGGCAGTTTTAGCCCCCCAAGTTTTAAAAGTTGTCAAATCTAGTCCCTGGAATTCAAAAATGTGGAGTTTTATCATTCAAGGTCCCTGAAATATTCTAAGTTGTTAAAATTGGTCCTTGAATGATTCTTTGGTCAAATGGCAGGAAAGGTCCTTAAACTTTGAAAAATTGCAAAAATAGTCCTTGGATTTCTAAAAATGGAATTTCATGCAAAAGTTATCCTTGTACTATCAAAGTTTGTCAAAATTAGTCCTTGTGATAAGTTTGGAAAGTTGGCAAGATCAGTCCTTCAAGTTTGGTAAATTTGCAATTCTAGTCCTTGTGTTAACATATACCAAACCGGACCCTTATTAATATATCAAGCCCAAATCCAATCCAACAACCAGCTGGCCCAACCTTAGCCCAACACCTTGACCCTTGACCCTTTGGCTTGACCCTTGAGCTAGGTCAGAATACATTTTGATCCCTGTCACAATCCATTTTGACCCCCCCGTTATTATAAGCCACGGTCAACGAAAGTCAAACATGCAATATACCGCCCAAAGACTGTTCACCCTCCTCTCTACAAGCTGAAACACAAAACCAGTCATGGTTTTCCATCTCTTTCAACAACCCCCCTTACCTTGTCCCCTCCACCTCCACTAACACCAAAAACTCTTAATTGATTGAAACCAACCCAATTAATATCAAAACATGCTCAAAGAAGAAATTGGCGCCAAATCTACAAGTGGACGATTATGATGATTTTGTGCAATCCAATGGTTGGAAATTAGTGGGAAAGATTCAGAGATATCAAAGGAGTCCAAAAAGTCTATAAAAGAAGGAAGAGAGGCATTGTATGGAGATATCTAGTATAACTTAGCTTCTTTTATGTCGTTTTCACTTAACTTAAAATTTCAGTGTATGTTTTAGATTTCAAGCTTTGCATTTCAACTCTTCAGTGTATTATTAAACTTTTGCAAGAATCAATTTCAAGTTTTAAGCTTAATTTCAAGTTTATGCAGTTTTCATTTTAAAATCTCAAAATGTGCTAATGTTGTTGTTGGTTGTTTGTATGGACTGAAATAGATCACATAAGTTCCTAGAAAGCTTATTCAAGCTTTTAGAAACACTAAAAGTCAGTTTAGAAGCAAAAATCAAAAATCACCAAAAATACAAATTAAATAGTTGAAAAATCAAAAATCCATTGGAAATGGCATTCACATGAGCAGGGTAGATTATGCATGGCCTTGGGTTAGAAGCTTAGTGGTAAGCTAATAGGGGTGATATTTGGTACTTGATCTCAGTTTTGAGCTTGGAAGCTTTTGTAAGCCTTTTTGCTCATTTATTGCATATCACTGTCTTGGGTATTTAGTAGCTTTAATTCTTGTGTTTTATTGTTTATTAGTTCTAATTAAGTAAATCTAACCAATAAAATCAGTTGTTGTTCTTTTAAATTTGTAGTTTACAAAAAGTTCATTTTAACAGTTTAAATAGCATATAGATCATTATTGAGTTTTATGTTATTATGGTTGTTACTTAATGCTTATCTAGTGTTAATACATGATATTATAAGGTCTGAAATAAGTTTCATGGTTTTAATCTGTGATTTACTTTGAAAAAGTTCCAAAACAGTTGCTTAGAGGGTGTTTGGATTCGCCTGTTTAGACCATAGCAGGACTTATTGGGTTGTTTGTTTGTGCCTGTTCTGTGTTACATACACACCTAATAACTTAAAGAAACCAAGAAAACTAGTGCTTGTTATATCAAAAGTCAAAATACCATATGATCTCATCTTTGTTGCTTACTGTTGGATCTTCATGATTCATGAGCATGATTTTGTGTTAGTAAGTTGTTAGTCAAATCAGTCTTTATATATCTTAATACATCTTATTCAGATCAAAGTTCATATTAGTCAACTCTGTTGGTTTTGATAAAAAGTCAAAATTTTCATTGGTTCGTTTTTGAATAAACTCTAGGATTTCTCTGTGTTTTTATTATTAAGATTTAGGATATAAGCTCTTGGAATATCTTAATACATCTTATTCAGATCAAAGTTCATATTAGTCAACTCTGTTGGTTTTGATAAAAAGTCAAAATTTTCATTGGTTCGTTTTTGAATAAACTCTAGGATTTCTCTGTGTTTTTATTATTAAGATTTAGGATATAAGCTCTTGGAATATCAAAGTTTAGTTGCTAATCTAAATTAGAAAAATGCTAGTTTTCTTTGAATCACCTTATTAAGTGCTTATTTTCTAGTTTCCTTTGGGGCCTGTTTTGAAAATTGTGCCCTTGCACTTTCAAGTCCACTTTCACAAGCTCACACAGAGCTTGTTAGTGAGACTTAGATTTTGAATCTTGGCTTTTTGGAAAGGTCACCTATCTGTCTTTTCATTCCAGTGCTTATTCTCAGCTTTTTGGCTTATTTAATAGGGTTGCTAGTAGCTTTTTATTTGTCCCATATCACTTAGTGTATACTGAGTTTTTGATCACAGTTTTACAAGCTCAAACATAAGCTCACACAGAGCTTATTTGTTGGTCAAATCTTGTGATTCTTAGTTCTTTGGAAAGCCAACCAATCCATCTTGAAGTCTCAAGCTTGGTTTTTCATTTTCTAGCTTGTTTGCTAGGGCTGCAAGTAGCCTTTTGTTCTGTCCATTTTTCAGTTTAAGCCAAGTGCTTATTGTCTTTGTCCTAGCTTTTCAGTGTGCTTATTTGTATCTTTTAGCTTCATATTAGTAGCACTAGCTTGTTTGAATCTTATTCCACTCTTGTTTCCAGTTTTCAAGCTTCTTTGAGCTTAATTCCACAAAATAAGCTAATAAGCCTACTGTTGGCTCATAAGCTTGTAAAACTGCTTATTTTAAGTTTGTAAAAATTTTGTGTTTATTAAAGTTTCATATTTTTAGTGTTTAAGTAGTGTTCCAAAAGAAAATCTAGAAAAACATCAATTTAAATATAGTGATAGCGTTTATTTAATATTTTTTGCTTTTTGATTTTTCTTTTTAGCTTATTATTTAGCAAATCTTGTTTTTATATTTTTCTTAGTTTTCTGTCACCTTAAGTTATTTTTAGAAAAAGTTTCATATTTTTCTCTATCTTTTTAGTATTTATTATAATTTTAAATAGTTAAAAGTCTTAAATAATTAGTAATAAATAATTAAAAAGCATAAAAAATATCTTTTCAGTTTTAAAATTATTTTTATCATATTTTAGATTTTTCCAAGTTGAAATTTCATTTTTCCAGGTTTATTTGATATTTTCTAGTATTTAAGTGTATTTTAAATAATAATTAATTAGTAATAATTAAATAAAAAGTGTGAAAAATATATTTTTAGTTTTAAAATTAGTTTTATGATATTTTAGATTTTTCTGAATCATAATCTTATTTTTCTAGCCTTATTCCATGTTTTCTTTTATTTTAGAGTATTTCTTAAATAGGTAAAATAGTTTGTTAATACAAATATCGTCATTAAACGTTATTTATATTTTTGATCTTTGCCTAAGTTTTGTTAACGACAAAAGTAAATTTAATTTATAAAAGCTTAAAGCTTGTCAAGTTTATTAGATATTAAAACAAGCTTTCTTAAACAATATATTCATCATTCAAGCATTTACATTTATGATTAGTAACATCTTGATATGACTCTAATCATTATGTATGATAATAGTTTGTAGAATGTGTTAGGTTCTTAAAACCAAACACTACTTAAGCATTTGCATATTTCTATTAATAGTAATACAACATTTGACATCATGTATTACATCATGGAGATCATTGGAAGATTCCATTAGATATTTTGTGAAGATTTGTACTCTTCATATCTTGCACAATCTTACTTAGATAGAGTTGACTTTAGACAAGATTTGATATCTTGACTGTCCGCCTGGCGGTACCAATTTGATACACGGGCGGAACCCTTTTTAGGGGTCCGCGGTCCGTGGACGCTCCTGTCCAAATTGGCTATAAATAGCAATGCCAAGCCAAGTAGTTTCTCATCCCTTTCTAACATACTCTCATACATATCTTCTCTCTAACCCTTCTAACTCAGTTTCATATCATATTAGTGATCTCTTTTGTAGCAAAGAAGATCAAGTCATATTCAAGCTTCAACGAGAAGTTGGAAGTCTTGTTTGTTTAGTGTTGTATGATCTAGTATTGATTCATACTTCATTGTTGTATCAAACCATCATAATCTTGTGAGTGTGAGTGGTTAGTATTTTAGTCCTCAAAATACATTGTGTGTGGGAGTAGTTGTACCCTTGGAAAGAACTCGACATCTAGCTTAGTGTCGGAAATAGTGTAAGCGAAGTGTAAAGGTTTTCTCCGCCGGTGAAAGGAGCTTGTTGACTAGTGAAGTTAAACTCTCGAGTGTGAGACTCGGGAGTGGAGTAGGGCAAGGAAAAAGAGTCCTTGTAGGCCGAACCACTATAAACAACTTGTTGTGGTTTGATCATTTCTTTCCTTATTTACTCATTACATATTGCTTGCATATTTCATTAACATACTCAAGATCAATATCAATTGATCTTTCAATAAGTTTCAAAACAAAGTTTTTAATCGGTAAACTATTCAACCCCCTTCTAGTTTTCTACAATTGGTACCAGAGCCTCGTTGCTCAATAATTTCTAAAATAACTTGTATTTTATAAACTTGAAACGATCCATGGATTCTGAAAACTTTAAAGAAGGGCAATCTATGCAAAGACCACCACTCTTTGAAACCAATGGATTTATCTATTGGAAAAACCGTTTTGAAACATATGTAAAATCAAAAGATATAGATCTTTGGTTTATTATTGTTAAAGGAGATTTTAGTTCTACAACAAAGGATATTTCCGTTGATGAACAAAAGAAATTAGTTGCTAAAAATAATGAAGCTAAAATGATGCTTTATAATGCTTTACCTAGAAAAGAATATGAAAGAATTTTTATGTGTGAAACCGCTAAAGATATTTGGGAATCTTTAATTGTTACACATCAAGGTAATTCACAAGTCAAGGATAACAAAATTGATCTTCTTGTTCAACAATATGAACAATTTGTTATCCCTGAAGATGAAACCATTGATTGTGGCTTTGCTCGTTTTAACACTATCATTACATCACTTAAAGCACTTGATGAATCTTTTCGTAGTAAGAACTTTGTCGGGAAATTTCTTAGAGCACTCCATCCCAAATGGAGAGCTAAAGTGACCGCTATTGAAGAATCAAAAGATCTCTCAATAATGTCACTAGACGAGCTAATTGGCAACCTCAAAGTTCACGAAATGGTAATGGAGAAAGATTCGGAGATCATCAAAGGAAGAAAGGAGAAGATCAAATCCGTTGCTCTTAAGGCAAAGGCGGAATCAAGCGATGATGGTGAATCTTGTTCCGATAGTGAAGATGAGGAGTATGCTATGGCCGTTAGAGATTTCAAGAAGTTCTTTAGAATAAGAGGAAAGTTTGTAAGACAACCTCGAGAAGAAAAGAAGCCATTCCGAAAAGATCGGGATGATAAGAAGATTAAAGGTGAAAGAAAGTGTTTTAGATGTGGTGATGCAAGTCATCTCATAGGAGAATGTCCCAAGCCACCTAAAACCAAAACTCAACGAGCTTTTGTAAGTGGTGCTTGGAGTGATAGTGAAGACGATGAGGAAACAAGCAAGGAAGAGATCGCTCTAATGGCACATGAGTCAAATGAGGTACTTTCCGACTCTTCTTATTCCTCTATAGATGATGACACCTTGCAAAAACAATATAATCAATTGTGTGAGCTAAGTCTAAAAATCATAACTAAAAATAAATTTCTAAAACCCAAAAAGGAGTTTTTGGAAAATGAGGTATATGAGTTAAAAGAAAAAGCAAAACGTCTTGAAAAAGGAAAAGCAAATGACGATGATTGTAAATCATGTCAAGAGCTTAATCTTGAAATAGAAAAACTAAAGCTCACACAAGAAGTTTTAATAGAAAATAATTCTAAGTTTAAAAGGTTTAACAAAAACATCGCTCTTGCCGATGAAATAGTTAAAATTCATAAAACACCAGGAGACATGAATGGGCTAGGTTTTAATGAAGTATTAATTCCAAAGAGTCAAAACAAAACGGCCGAAAAAGAAGAACATTCTGTCAAAACTGCTGCAGATAAAGACGGACCAGACGGAACCAAAATAAGGGTTCCGTCCGTTATGCAAAATGGTACCGCGGGTACTTCAGCAGAACAGAATGTTCGCAATACGGACCGCACTGAATTTGTTAAAATAACAAAGAAAACCAATGATAATGTTAAACTAAAACCAGCCATTATATCGGGAGTAGGACTTGTTAAAAATGAATTTAGATCAAAAACTACTCAACAACGATATAAAACTTCTTTTGCCAAACGCCCCTTTCCTAAGAGCAACCACAACGTTCAACCTAACTACCAACACAACGGTTGGAATCAAAACTTTCCTAGACCATATCAAACTCCAGATTACATGCCATGGAACCCTTACCCATCATTTCCATACATGAATCAAATAAATGGTATGTTTAACCCAAACGGACCCATGAGATATTGGGGACCAAATGTTTGAGTTATTTGCTTCTTAGGTATGTTTGAAAGTTGGATTGGAACCTGATGAATGGATAAAAGATAGTGGATGCTCACGACACATGACGGGCAACAAAAGTCTCTTCTCATCATACCAAGAGTATGACGGAGGTAATGTCACTTTCGGTAGCAATCTCAAAAGCAAAATCATTGGCAAAGGTACGATTGCTCATAACTCTCTAACTATTGAAAATGTTGCTCATGTGGATAGGTTAGGATTTAATCTACTTAGTATTAGCCAACTATGTGATAAAAAGTATAAAGTACTATTTGATGAAAATGGTAGTAAAATACTAAAAGATGGTATCACTATAGCTAAAGGAGTTAGGAAAAATAACATATACGTCATGAAAATAGATAAAACATATAATGACAAACTTTGCCTAACAACATTAGACGATAGCTCATCTCTTTGGCATAGACGCTTAGGTCACGCTAATATGAGACTTATACAAAACCTATCTTCAAAAGAGTTGGTTAGGAATTTACCAAAACTAAAATATGACCAACACTTTTGCGACGCTTGCAAAATTGGTAAACAAACACATAGTAGTCACAAATCTAAAAATATGGTATCCACATCTAAGTGTCTAGAATTATTACATATGGACTTGTTTGGACCATCCGCTATAAGAAGCTATGGAGGCAACTTATACACTTTGGTCATAGTAGATGATTACTCAAGGTTTACTTGGACATTATTTTTGAAAACCAAAAATGAAGCTTTTGATAAATTTGAAATACTTAGCAAGAAAATTCAAAATCTTCTAGGTGTCAAAATTGTGTCGATCCGAACGGATCATGGTCGTGAATTTGACAACGAAACTCAATTTGGAAACTTTTGTGATACAAATGGTATAACACATAACTTTTCGGCTCCACGAACACCTCAATCAAATGGAGTAGTAGAACGTAAAAATAGAACAATTCAAGAAATGAGTAGAACAATGCTTAATGAACAAAACATTCCTCAAAAGTTTTGGTGTAACGCCGTTGACACTTCTACATATATTTTAAATAGAGTCCTAATACGTCCTTTCCTAAACAAAACACCATATGAACTTTATAAAGGTAAAAAGCCAACATTAGGATATTTTAAAGTCTTTGGTTGTAAATGCTTTATTCTTAATACTAAGGATTATCTCACCAAGTTTGACCCAAAGTCTTATGAAGGTGTATTTCTTGGTTACTCTCAAACTAGTAAAGCTTACATTGTCCTAAATAAAGAAACAATGATAGTCGAGGAATCGTTGAACATAACATTTGACGAAAGTCCACCTCCCTCTAAAACATCACCTTTGGTAGATGATGACTTAGTTGAAAGTCAAATAATTGAAAGTCAAATTAATAATAACAAGGAGGATGAACCATTAAATAAGGAAATTATCAATATAAAAGAATCTAAAAGTCATCCATTAGAAAAGGTCATAGGAAAACTTAATCAAAGAACCTTAAGATCACAAGCTCAAAATCAAAGTAATCACTTTTGTTTTGTATCCACCATTGAACCAAAAACCATAAATGAAGCAATAAAAGATGAATCATGGGTAATTGCCATGCAAGAAGAATTAAACCAATTCGTTAGAAATGATGTTTGGAAACTAGTTCCAAAACCCAAAGATCAAACTATAATTGGAACAAAATGGGTCTTTCGAAACAAAATGGACGAAAATGGTGTAGTATCTAGAAACAAAGCTAGGCTTGTTGCACAAGGTTATAATCAACAAGAAGGAATTGACTATGATGAAACTTATGCACCGGTAGCTAGACTTGAATCTATTAGAATATTACTTGCTTATGCATGTGCTTATGATTTTAAATTATTTCAAATGGATGTTAAAAGTGCTTTCCTTAATGGGTTTATTAACGAAGAAGTGTATGTTGCTCAACCTCCCGGTTTTACCGACTTTGAGAAACCACATCATGTCTTCAAACTCAAGAAAGCATTATACGGCCTTAAACAAGCACCTAAAGCTTGGTACGACCGTCTTAAGACTTTTCTTATTGATAACAAATATACTATGGGATTAGTAGATAATACTCTTTTACCAAGAAAAAGGAATCACAAATTATTATTGTTCAAATATACGTTGATGACATTATATTCGGATCAACTTGTCAAGAATTATGTAATGATTTCTCTAAAATCATGCATGACGAGTTTGAAATGAGTATGATGGGTGAGTTAAACTTCTTTCTAGGACTTCAAATTAAACAACTAGAAGATGGTATTTTCTTTAATCAATCTAAATATATAAAAGACATGCTTAAGAAATTTGGTCTTGAAGATTCCAAACCAACTAAAACACCCATGTCCTCGGACACTAAACTCATCAAGGACGAAGAAGGTGAATCCGTAGATAACACTAAATATAGAGGAATGATTGGTAGCCTACTCTATCTTACGGCTAGTAGACCCGACATTATGTTTAGTGTTTGTCTATGTGCTCGCTTTCAAGAAAACCCAAAGGCATCACACTTAGAAGCATTAAAAAGGATTTTTAGATATATTAAGGGAACAACGTGTTTAGGATTATGGTATCCCAAAGGAACGGGTATAGAAACCATAGTGTATGCCGACTCGGATCATGCCGGTGATTATGTCGATAGAAAAAGTACAAGTGGTATTTGCACTTTTGTTGGACATTGTCTCACCTCATGGTTTGCAAAGAAGCAAACGGCTTTAGCCATCTCTACTACTGAAGCCGAATACGTCTCAGCCGGAAAAGCATGTCAACAAGCTCTTTGGATGAAGCAAGCTCGTGAGACTACGGAATTCATATCAACGACATTGTGATACTTTGCGACAACAAAGGAGCCATCGATCTCAGCAAGAATCCCGTTCAACATGCTCGTACAAAGCACATTGAAATCCGTCATCACTTTCTTCGCGACAATGTTCAAAAAGGAAACATTTCAATCGAGAAAGTATCCTCCGAAGACAACATTGCCGACATCTTTACTAAACCTCTTAAACGAGAACCTTTTAATCTTCTTAGACTTGGTTTAGGGTTAATGGAACCAAGCATGTAGGATAAACATAGCCTAAAACATTAGAATAGTCAAACCAAAACAATTTTGTCTTGTTTCGCATCAGTAGCCACGGCACCAAACGACAACACGGACGGAACCAAAAATTTGGTGCCGTCGGGTCCGTGGTGTCTACAGAAGCAAAACAGCTTTATACATAACATCTTCTTCCTCACAACTTACTTTACCAAAACGTGCAAAACTTAAACCAAGCTCATTATTGTCATCTTCCCACTCACTAATCACTGAAGATAACATCATTGTAAGTATCCTAACTACATTTCATCTCTTAATTCGGAGTCTAGGATTCTTATTTATGCACAAAACTATCACAAATCATTACATGGGGTTTTATGTATGCTTCTATACCAAATATGAATTCAATTGGCAAATTGCATAACTAGTCATTCAAATTAGGTACTACATTATCATATTGCATAAACAAATCATGTTTCCCACTAATTGATAGATAATAAATATAAGGCCTTATTCAAACAACCAAACACCCCATGTCAAAAGTTTTGAAAAGCTTCTCACTTATAGGAAAACATTCTTTCATTGCTAATACAAATAGAAACGTTAGAATTTTCATCACTTGCATGCTCTTGAATACTAAAGGTATTGCATAACTAATATGCACTCCTGGGTATATTCAAATATAGCCACATTGAATTAGGAGCATTTGGGTTATCTCATGGTATTTGCCAAACACTCCACTAAAACCATTTTGTGCATAAAATGAGTCGAGATAACCGCAACTCCAAATTGTTTTCATATAGGCACACACTAGAATCAAAAACGTTAAAATTTATCTTAATTTTTTTAACATGTTAACTCTTGTCCTTAGGAATAACCATGGTAGCCGCAAGATTCTATGATCACAAAGACACTCTTAACTACATTCCCAAACACCACAAAACCAAAGGACTCACCAAGGAACAAATAGAAATATTTAGGGGTCTAGAATCAAGGTATTTCCACGAGGGTAGAACCATTCACTCATCCTTCCTTGAGCATACTAATCTTCGTGAAGAACTAGCCGCCATTCAATTCGATTGTCTTCTTGACATTGATGAACCAATTTGTCCTAGGTTCGTGTTAGAATTCTATGCTAGTGTGACCGGTTTTAGTGATGAAGATGATGAGTTTTGTCTTAGCTTTAGAATCAACCAAAATGACTACACCATCACTTTAAGTGAATTTGCTAGAGTACTAGGAATTCCCAACCGAGGAACTTGTGTCTACACGGATAAGTGGTCACTCACCGCCCTTGATGCAATCAATGACCGCTCTCTTCCCTACATAACCCGTTTAGCCGATAAGGATGTCATCCGTGAACATCTTTTTAACCCAAAAACGGATACAACCCGAGTAACCCGAAAGGGAAAAAAAGGTAGACCGAGATCCATATGGAATGGAGCTCAATGAACTTAAGCACGAATTTAAGAAATGGGAGGAGTTACTTAGAGCAAACGTCATTAGCACCATAGGGAATAGGGATCACATAAACGCTTGTCTTTGTCACATGCTTTACAACTTGTCCACCCGACAACCATTCAACTTAGCCTACTACATAGCTAGGAGAATGATTGATATTCCAACTCAAGGATCCGTTGCTCTTCCATACGGGATGCTTCTCACCCGTCTCTATAGAAACTTCGCTCCAATTCCACCAACCCCAAAAGGAATGCACCTTCACTATGAACTCATCCCTCACATCTTTGTACCTTTGAGTGATGATCGAGTTGCTAAGACTAAAGGCAAGAGAGCTAAACCTCCAACTCCTTCATCATCATCATCAAATAGCTCCGAGGATGGTCTTCCAAGCTCTCATCTTCGACCTCATGAGTATTACGCATCTCTTCCCGAGATTGAGAATGAATCAGCAGAATTCAAGCAAACTAAGGGAATGTTCAAGTGCCTTGGTAGGATGATGAACAAGATTTACAAGAAATTGGACAAATAAGGGTACTTTAAGGAGTGTTTGGAACAATGCTTTATCATTAATGTTTGATACAATTTAGTTGTTTTTATTATGTAGGATGATAATATAACTTAAAACAATGGTGTATGCTAACAAACTCATGCAGGGGGTAGCACAAGTATGCTATCAAATTTTACCCATTTTCACTATATTGTGAAAATCAATAAGCCTTGCTCTTAATCTATGCTCCACTATGTTTACATATGTGTTATTTACTTTTCCTAACTAGAAATGTTTAGTATAACAGTTTTGAGAAAAATTTCAGTGTTTCAAAATTTCAGGTTTTAAGAAACATTCTGTCCAAATTTCAGCACTCCACGGATCAGACGGCACCATTATCTTGGTACCGTCCTTTATGCAATTTGGTACCGCCATATCTGTTCAGGCGGACCAGACGGCACCCTTTTGTGGGTTCCGTCCGTGTATGATTTTGGTGCCGTGGATCCTCCAGGTAATTTTCTGAATTTCGACTCTTTCGTGATTCCAAATTATCTTCCATCACTTAAAAATCAACCTTAACTAGTTTATACTGTTATTAGAACTAGTATTATTCACTAAGGGATGTAAGAAATCCATTTCCCACCAAAATTCAAAAATTTGAAAAATCCACCCAAGGAGCCCTTTGGCATAAAGGAAGGAACCAAATTTTTGGTACCTTCAAATCCGTGGGTAATCTGAATATTAGGAAATTCCACTCACTAGAACACATTAATTGCATATCTTTTCTTCTTCACTCCATCTTCTTTGTATGGATTGACTTGGGTGATATGACTAGCATTCAACCCACTCCCAAATCATTAGGAACCTCATCTCTTCAATGGTTCAACATCAAATCAAACCTTTTCTCAACAATTTCTTACCTCTATAAATTGAAAGGCTTTACCATGATCATCCTCACACCTTCTTCATTCTCATTACTATCTAGCAAATCAAAACCCAAGTTAAAAATGACTAAATCATCACCAAAACCTTGCAAGAAAACCGCTAGAATGAGCGTAAGGCCTTGTTGTTTTGTCAATCTTAGCTCATCATCCGAATCTTCACCACTCACAATCTCATCTCCCATTAGAGATGATACACACCTTACCTTAGCTACACCTACTTCATCACACATTGTGATCACCACTCCACCACCAATAAAAACACCTACTTCACCTCCACCGGCACCCATCCAAACATCCAAAACACCCTCACCACCTTCACCAAGGTCTCCCACTCTCACTCCCATGGAGTTATTTTCAACTCCACCAACATCACCAAATCCTTTCCTAGAGGACTTGGAAGACTTGCCTCCTAGGCCAAGTCATCCACCACCATTGCCATCCTTTGGCACCATTGAGCAAATCGCTCATGAATCACCTCGGTCATCCATTGACCCAAACGCCCCATTAGGGCCAAGACCTCTCCTTTTCCACCCCATTTACAAGGACATTCATGGTCCTTTATACGGGGATCATCCACTTCCATCATCAATGTCCCCTCATATTGAGGACATTCCGGAGAGCATGTGGGATGACAATCCCACTAGAGAGGAGATTCAAGCCGAACTTCACAACCTCCACCAATTCAAAGGCATGGTGGATTCTCACTTAAGTGAGACAATGCAAATGCAAAGTGCTTTGCTTGCATCCATCATGACCACTCCAAACATCCCCAACACCACCAACACATCCACCATTCCACCACCACAACCTCCGCCAACTTTCTACCCTCCAAGGCATGGTTGCTCTACTTGTGAGCAAACGGGTCAAACCGTGGATCGGACCCGGATTATGGTCCATGACTTCCACGAAGAAATGAGGTTCATCCTCAACCACATTCTTGAGCGTCTCAACGCTCTTTCCCATCCACCATCACTTTAGGATGGTTTTAAAATAGTCTTTCTTTTATTTGCTCTTTTAGGATAATTTTCATTTTCTTGTACTAGAAACACATCATTGTGTTCTCTTTTCATGATCTTTACTCATGAAAAATTTTAACTAATGAATGTTGTTTCTTATATTGTTGGTGTCATTACATAGTGTTTGGAAATACTTGTGAATGATCATTATTACTAACAATTTTTTATTTTCACAATCCATGTATCTTCCCACAAAAGCACCCAATTTAGGGGGAGCTTTGAACAAGGGGAGATAATAGCTCGGGCTCATTACATTCCGCATAGCCTCTTCTTTTGTTGAGACAAAAAGGGGGAGAAAATATAGAACTTTGAAATTATTTATATTTGACTTTTCTGAAAAGTCAAACTGCATACTTTGACTTTCTGAAAAAGTCAACATCATGCATCAACTAGTGAATTCTTTGACTTTCATAAAAGTCAAATTTCATACCCTTGCATTATCATTTTCTTTTCAAGCTCTAAAACTAATATTTTTATAACTCTTGTACAAACTTTGTTTCTTTTATAAAAATAAAATTTATATTTTGTCCTCAACAAAAGGGGAGATTGTTAATACAAATATCGTCATTAAACGTTATTTATATTTTTGATCTTTGCCTAAGTTTTGTTAACGACAAAAGTAAATTTAATTTATAAAAGCTTAAAGCTTGTCAAGTTTATTAGATATTAAAACAAGCTTTCTTAAACAATATATTCATCATTCAAGCATTTACATTTATGATTAGTAACATCTTGATATGACTCTAATCATTATGTATGATAATAGTTTGTAGAATGTGTTAGGTTCTTAAAACCAAACACTACTTAAGCATTTGCATATTTCTATTAATAGTAATACAACATTTGACATCATGTATTACATCATGGAGATCATTGGAAGATTCCATTAGATATTTTGTGAAGATTTGTACTCTTCATATCTTGCACAATCTTACTTAGATAGAGTTGACTTTAGACAAGATTTGATATCTTGACTGTCAGACTGGCGGTACCAATTTGGTACACGGGCGGAACCCTTTTTAGGGGTCCGCGGTCCGTGGACGCTCCTGTCCAAATTGGCTATAAATAGCAATGCCAAGCCAAGTAGTTTCTCATCCCTTTCTAACATACTCTCATACATATCTTCTCTCTAA
Source organism: Chrysanthemum makinoi (assembly GCA_910596185.1). Classification (NCBI taxonomy): domain Eukaryota; kingdom Viridiplantae; phylum Streptophyta; class Magnoliopsida; order Asterales; family Asteraceae; genus Chrysanthemum; species Chrysanthemum makinoi. The sequence goes on along the minus strand of OU343222.1, from coordinate 29,754,221 downwards.
CCCTTCTAACTCAGTTTCATATCATATTAGTGATCTCTTTTGTAGCAAAGAAGATCAAGTCATATTCAAGCTTCAACGAGAAGTTGGAAGTCTTGTTTGTTTAGTGTTGTATGATCTAGTGTTGATTCATACTTCATTGTTGTATCAAACCATCATAATCTTGTGAGTGTGAGTGGTTAGTATTTTAGTCCTCAAAATACATTGTGTGTGGGAGTAGTTGTACCCTTGGAAAGAACTCGACATCTAGCTTAGTGTCGGAAATAGTGTAAGCGAAGTGTAAAGGTTTTCTCCGCCGGTGAAAGGAGCTTGTTGACTAGTGAAGTTAAACTCTCGAGTGTGAGACTCGGGGAGTGGAGTAGGGCAAGGAAAAAGAGTCCTTGTAGGCCGAACCACTATAAACAACTTGTTGTGGTTTGATCATTTCTTTCCTTATTTACTCATTACATATTGCTTGCATATTTCATTAACATACTCAAGATCAAAATCAATTGATCTTTCAATAAGTTTCAAAACAAAGTTTTTAATCGGTAAACTATTCAACCCCCCTTCTAGTTTTCTACATAGTTTTTAATTAATAATAATTAATTAAATAGTTGTAAAAATAATTTTCTTTTTCTAATAATTTTCTTTTATTTTTAGGATTTCAAAAATGTCATTTTCATATTTTTAGGTCTTTTATTTCTTTAATCTCACTTTTTATTTTGTACGTTTGCATAGTTTTTAAAACGTAAGTATTTACGTTTGTTGTGCCTGATTGTTGTGTTTTCCAATTCTGTTTCCAATTCCATTCCAATCAATCAGTAGTGTAATTTCTCATCCAAAAACCTTTACTGATCACTATCCTTAGTGATCATTCTATCATCTGATCAAGTTTTGACACACCATTGAGTCTCCGTGGGACTTAACGACCCGGGAATTCATTATATTCTCCAAGACTTCATTGTATTTGTGTTTTAAGCAGTTTTAAGCTTCTTACGGTTAGCCATTCACAAGTGGCTAGCTTGTGTGAGGTAGCTTGACGGTTTAGCATAGATCAAAATTTTGGCGCCGCTGCCGGGGAGGCTTTAGCGTGTGTTAAGCCATTTTCAGACCCATTCTTGCACATATCCCACCATTTGTAAAAAGTTTTTTTTGTAAAGATTATATAAAATATCAAAAAGTTCATTAGCACTTTTCCTAAAGTGTTAAAAACACCAAAAAATATAAAACAACAAAACAATCGGAACGTTTTCTATCTTGTATTTTCTTTGAGGTGATTCTTAAAGAGATACGATTTGGATAAACGAGACGATCCAAAAATATTGTCCATAAGTTTTTCAACCCATTTGCACAAATCTATACCTACGTCTTTTCAGTGGTACTTAATATATACATAAAATCAACCACCGCAAATCAAGGCAGTACACCTACTAACTGGGGTGTGACCATAATAAGTTCCCGAACATCAGATTTAAAACTTGCCTTTGTGTCCTTGTGATTTGGTGTACCTTTTTCAAAGAAGCCATTTCATTTGTGATTATTGGTTAAGTTCACTTGTCGTTTTGCCTCGCATTTGTTTTGAAAATTGATTTTTATACTTAGTGCATGCGCACTCGTTCTTCCAGTTCTACAAGTCCACTTTCGGAACTTGGAAAGATTCCTCGTAGACGTAGAGGACGTTCAGCTCCTTCAGCCGTGGCTGAGGAACGTCTACCACCACCACCACCTGTCGTAATGGCATAAGACAAGCCGATGAATGAGCTTCTCCAAGCACCCATCGAGGGTTACGGAGATGCTATTGTTGTCCCGCCATCGTGGGTGACACCTTTGAGCTCAAAATCGGGTTGCTTAATCTAGTAACCCAAAGCCAATTCTATGGTTTTGAGCGGGATGATCCTCATGCACACATTCGATGGTTTAACAAGATTGCATCTACCATCAAGTACAAGAATGTCCCACATGAAGCTATCAAGCTTCTTATGTTCCCATTTTCTCTAGAGGGACAAGCCCGGAATTGGCTTGAGAAACAACCCCTCGTTCCATTGAGACATGGGATGATCTAGTTACCAAGTTCGTTAACGAGTTCTATCCTCCATCTCGAACCACAAGTCTTAAGAATGAGATAATGAAATTTTCTCAGAGATTTGATGAATCATTCGGGAAGGCATGGGATCGTTACAAAGAGTTGCTTCGCAAGTGTCCGCATCATGGTTTTACCGAGTTAATGCAAATGGATACTTTCTATAATGGTCTCAACCAGACTAATCAAGACTCTTTGAATGCCTCGCGGAGGTAATTTCTGAGCAAGACTACCCAAGAAGCCTTGCAAATCATTGAGAACAAATCTCAGGTCCGCCCTTTCCGAGCAAAGACATATCAGTCTCATGCTGGACCTTCTTCTTCTTCATCTCCCGTGAGTACATCTAGCACCGATGCTAAGATTGACAAACTCACAGATATTGTTCAGCCTTTGGTTCTTGCTAACCAAAAGAAAGTGACCTTCACTCAGACACCAACACATGGTGAAGTGAAGAAAGTCGAGAGTTGTGTTACTTGTGGTGGTCCTCATGCATACTACAATTGTATTGCCACCGATGGTAGTCCATTTGAAGCCAATGCTCTAGCCGGTAGTTCACATCGGGGAGGTAATCAATACCGTCCTCAAAATGAACCACACTACCGTGCTAACACTAATCGGGCACCACCCGGTTTTAACCAGAATCATAACATACAAAACCGGAATCAGAACCAACCTAGAATGCACCAAGGTTATCAAAACCAAGGTAATTTCTATCCTGCACCAAATCAAGGTTTCCAACATCAAGGGAACCTTCATCAAAACAACTTCAATCGAGGGAATCAATTTCATGGGAATATGAACCCTAATCAAGGGAATTTTGGCTATAATCAAAACATACGGCCTCAAATTATCCCTCCAGCTCCTCCCGCCATTGTTTCAACTGGACCATCATCTGATGAGTTGTTGAAGCAATTCATGAAATCCCAAGATGAAATGAACAGGTTGTTGGTCAGTCAGATTGCTGATCTTAAGAAGTCTTTAAATGATCAACCCTCGGGCTCAGGAAAACTTCCGAGCAACACGATCCCTAACCCGAGGGGCGATGCAAAGGCGATCACAACCAGAAGTGGTGTTTCATATACTGGACCTGCTATTCCTACTACCTCTTCTTCTCTCCCAAAGGTAGTGGAAAGTGAACCTAAGACACACAATGGACCTACGACTCCAATTCCTCCTCCACTAGGAGAAATGAGTCAAGTTACCAAGGATACAACGGACAAGGTGCATTATTCAAGCCCACGAAGTACCGCACACGTCCTACCTTCGGTAGTCCAACCTCAAGTTGTCCAGAAACCCAAGTCAAATCCAGGAGTTGTTTTGAACCTCCTGTAGCTCCAGTTTGAAAACAGAAATCCAAATATTCTATTCCTTACCCATCACGTTTGAATGAGCAAAAGCTCCGCGAAAAAGCCAGTCATCAAATGGACAAATTTTTTCAAATTTTCCAAGAGTTACATTTTGACATAAGCTTTGCGGATGCTATCATGCTGATGCCCAAGTTTGCATCAACTCTCAAACACATGTTAAGCAACAAGGAAAAGCTGTTTGAAATGGCAAAAACTCCTCTTAACGAGAACTGCTCTAGCTTATTCTGAAGAAGCTTCCTGAAAAGCTTGGAGATCCTAGAAAATTTCTCTTACCTTGTGTATTTCCAGGAATGGTTGAATGCTTTGCCCTAGCAGATCTTGGTGCAAGCATCAATCTGATGCCTTATTCAGTGTGGAAGAAACTCTCTCCCTGACTCCTACATGCATGAATCTCGAGCTTGCAGATCGTTCCATATCCCGTCCTCTTGGCATTGCCGAGGATGTATTTGTGAAAGTAGGAAAGTTCCATTTCCCACCTGACTTTGTGGTTGTTGACTTCGATGCCGATCATCGGGTTCCTCTCATTGTTGGTCGAGGATTCCTGAGAACGGGCCGTGCTCTCATAGATGTATTTGAGCAGAAAATCACATTACGTGTTGGTAATGAAGCTGTAACCTTCAACCTTGATCAAACTTCGAGGTACTCCGCAAACTATGATTCTGAATCGGTTAACCTAATAGATATCATTGATGTTGCTACTGAAGAGTAATCTCAAGAAATTCTTGGTTATTCTCATAATTCTGTGAGTGGGGATCCCACCACATCTTCTCAACCTATCATAGCCAATTCTACCCCTTCTATCACTCCTTTTGAGGGAAGAGACTTCATCTTGGAAGAGATTGAAGCATACTTGGCTAGTGATTCTGTTCCGTGGGAAATTGATCATGCTCCAATTGACATTGAGGGGACATACTTCTTATTGAGAAGTTGCTTAATGATGATCCATCATCAACCCCTCACCCTAGTGATTCAATCCCAGATGAGATTAATCAAGATGAGATTAATCTGAAGGGAGATATTCTTCTAAAGAAGTTGTTAAATCAGGACACTTCTCCTCCTCTCCCTCCCGTCGAGCTTCATAACAAGGAAGTCAAGTCAGTTGAGAAAACTGAAGAATTTCCTGAGGTTGAGCTTAAGGACTTACCTCCTCATCTCGAGTATGCATTTCTTGAGGGTGATGATAAATTGTCAGTCATTATTGCCCGAGATTTGAGTAAAGATGAAAAAGCTGCTCTCATAAAAATCTTGAAGTCACACAAGCAAGCAATTGCTTGGAAACTCTCCGACATAAAGGGTATCAACCCTGAGTTTTGTACTCATAAAATCTTGATGGAGGATGACTTTAAACCAGCAGTTCAACATCAGAGACGAGTGAATCCAAAAATCCATGATGTTATCAAACAGGAGGTTATCAAACTTCTTGATGCGGATTGATTTACCCGATCGCAGATAGTCCTTGGGTCAGCCCAATTCATTGTGTTCCGAAAAAGGGTGGCATAACTGTTGTCACAAATGAAGATAACGAGTTAATTCCAACTCGATTGGTTACGGGATGGCGTGTTTGCATTGACTATCATAAGTTGAATGACGCTACCCGTAAAGACCATTTTCCTCTACCCTTCATGGACCAAATGCTTGAGAGATTAGCAGGGAATGAATACTATTGCTTCCTTGATGGTTTCTCGGGTTATTTTCAGATCCCTATTGATCCACAGGATCAAGAGAAGACCACATTCACCTGCCCATACGGAACTTTTGCCTACAAACGTATGCCTTTTGGCTTATGCAATGCTCCTGGCACGTTCCAACGATGTATGATGGCCATTTTCCACGACATGATCGAGGAAACAATGGAGGTGTTTATGGATGACTTCTCGGTCATTGGGGATTCTTTTCAAACATGTCTCTCCCATTTAGATAAAATGCTTCAAAGGTGCGAAGACACCAATCTGTGTCTAAATTGGGAGAAGAGTCACTTTATGGTCAAAGAAGGCATAGTCCTTGGCCATAAGATTTCCAAGAACGGGATTGAGGTAGATAGAGCAAAAGTGGATGTTATTGCTAAATTACCTCATCCTACTACCGTCAAAGGTATTAGGAGTTTTTTAGGTCATGCCGGTTTCTATCGTAGATTCATACAATATTTTTCCAAAATCGCCCGGCCTATGACCCATCTTCTTGAAAAGGATGCTCCTTTTATCTTCTCACCCGAGTGCATCAAAGCTTTTGAAACATTAAAGAAAAAGCTTACTGAAGCACCCATTCTCGTTGCTCCCGACTGGGATTTACCCTTTGAGCTCATGTGCGATGCAAGTGATTTTGCTATCGGTGCAGTCTTAGGGCAACGTAGAAACAAGCATTTTCAGCCTATTCACTACGCAAGCAAAACTATGACTGAAGCTCAAACTCATTACACCACCACAAAAAAGAGCTATTAGCCGTGGTGTATGCATTTGAGAAGTTTCGGCCATACTTAATCTTGACCAAATGCGTGGTGTATACGGATCACTCGGCTCTCAAATATCTCTTTGCAAAACAAGATGCAAAGCCGAGATTGCTCCGTTGGATTCTCCTCCTCCAAGAATTTGATATCATTATACGTGATAAAAAAGGAGCTGAGAATCTAGCTGCTGATCATCTGTCCAGATTAGAGAACCCTCACCAAGATGTTTTCGAGAAAAAGGAAATAAATGAAACATTTCCTCTCGAGACACTCAATGCGGTTTCTTTTCGTGGAAACTCTTCTACCCCATGGTTTGCTGACTTCGCAAATTACCATGCGGGTAACTTCATAGTGAAAGGGATGTCGACCCAGCAGAAGAACAAATTCTTCAAAGATGTTAAACATTACTTCTGGGACGACCCCTATTTATTCAAAATCTGTGCGGATCAAGTCATCCGACGGTGTGTTTATGGACAGGAAGCTATTGACATTCTCACAGCTTGCCATGCTGGACCCACCGGGGGCCATCATAGTCCAAACTACACCGCCAAAAAGGTGTTTGATTCCGGGTTTTATTGGCCCACAATCTATAAGGATGCCCACGAATTTGTCAAAGCCTGTGACGCTTGTCAACGTCACGAAAATATATCTCAAAGAAATGAAATGCCACAAAATGCCATTCAAGTTTGTGAGATATTTGACATCTGGGGTATTGACTTTATGGGGCCATTTCCATCTTCTCGAAGTAACAAATACATACTCGTGGCTGTTGACTATTTGTCAAAATGGGTTGAAGCGAAAGCTTTACCCACCAATGATGCCCGAGTAGTTGTGAAATTTTTAAAATCTCTTTTTGCCAGGTTTGGAACTCCGAGAGCGATAATCAGTGATCGTGGTACACATTTTTGTAATGACCAATTTGATCGTGTCATGCAAAAGTATGGTGTTACCCACCGCCTCTCTACTCGCATACCACCCCAAACAAGTGGGCAGGTGGAAGTTTCCAACCGCGGTATTAAAAGAATTCTTGAAAGGACAGTAGGCGAAAACCGTGCATCCTGGTCGGATAAACTGGATGACGCACTCTGGGCCTTTCGTACAGCTTACAAAACACCAATTGGGTGTACTCCATACAAGCTAGTGTACGGAAAGGCATGTCATTTGCCGATTGAGCTAGAGCACAAGGCATACTGGGCCTTGAAACATGCAAACTTCGATATTCAGACAGCCGGTGATCACAGAAAAGTTCAAATGAATGAATTAAATGAACTTCGTGATCAAGCATACGAGAACTCTTTGATCTACAAACAAAAGACAAAGAAGATTCATGACTCTAAAATCAAGAACCGCGTTTTCAACGTTGGTGATCGAGTCCTTCTTTTCAATTCAAGATTGAAGATTTTCTGAAAGCTCAAGTGCCGTTGGTCTGGTCCATTTACTATCGCTAAGGTTTATCCTTATGGCACCATTGAGTTATCTCAACCCGATGGTCCTAATTTTAAAGTGAATGGTCATCGAGTGAAGCATTATTTTGGAGAGGACATTCCTCCTGTGGTTGTCCCGAATTTACAAACTTTCCCCATGAACCAATGAATGCGGGGATCGAGTCAAGCTAGTGACTCGGTAATCAAAAACAAATAGCACACACCATATGGGTTTTCACCCATATTTCTGTCTTCTTTCTCTGTTCTACCACCCTAGTGTGGGGGAGTTGCCCCACACTGTTGTATATAAGTCTCAAAAAAAAAAAAAAAAAAATCTCTTTCTAAATAATGGCCGTAATATTTCCCTTTTACGTTCTTTGTTTCGGCATAACCGCCGGTACTTTGAATATTGAGGGCAATATTCATTTCTATGTGTGGGGGGGAATTCTCACAAAATTTATCATGTATTATCCACCCAATTCCCCCGTTTTTGGCCAAATTTTTTTTTGGAATAAGTGTTTTTCACTTATTCATCATATGGTAATCAGTCCGCCATGTCTAAAAAACAAAAGGATTGGCTAATCCAGGAGCAAACGGCTCTTGGTAAAGATTTCTCAAATCCGTTTATGGCTTGCAATTTGCCCAAAATTGTATGGTATTCAACTCACCATATCCTAAAAAGTGAAGAGTTGGCTAGCCCGCAAGTTTATAGCTTGTGGTAAAGGCAGTGGAAAATCCATAATTGGTAATCGACTCACCAAAGATAATTATGATAATTTATCTAAAGAGTGGGCTAGTCCAGAGCAAACGGCTTCTGGTAAAGACAAATCAAATCCGTTTACAGCTTATGATTTGCTCAAAATCATTTGGTTATCGTTGTACCAAGGTTCTTACTTGAATCAAAACAATTGGCTACTCCAGAAGTGATGGCTTTTGGTAAAGAGTTTTAAAATCCATTAAAGATCTAAATCATTGCTAGGGACTAGCAATATCTCAGTGTAGGGGATTGATGAGTGTCTAAATACTCATCATTTTTGTACAATCTAAACTGCAAAATCATCTGAAAACACTCAAAAATGCATCAAAATGATGAAAATATCACAAATCGGTGTTTTATGTGTTTTAAATGCAAAAATATCAAAATCAGATGAAAAATGATTCAAGTTTGCAAAATTGGCGCTTTTAGCCCCCCAAGTTTTAAAAGTTGTCAAATCTAGTCCCTGGAATTCAAAAATGTGGAGTTTTATCATTCAAGGTCCCTGAAATATTCTAATTTGTTAAAATTGGTCCTTGAATGATTCTTTGGTCAAATGGCAGGAAAGGTCCTTAAACTTTGAAAAATTGCAAAATAGTCCTTGGATATTTTAAAATGGAATTTTATGCAAAAGTTATCCTTGTACTATCAAAGTTTGTCAAAATTAGTCCTTGTGATAAGTTTGGAAAGTTGGCAAGATCAGTCCTTCAAGTTTGGTAAATTTGCAATTCTAGTCCTTGTGTTAACATATACCAAACCGGACCCTTATTAATATATCAAGCCCAAATCCAATCCAACAACCAGCTGGCCCAACCTTAGCCCAACACCTTGACCCTTGACCCTTTGGCTTGACCCTTGAGCTAGGTCAGAATACATTTTGATCCCTGTCACAATCCATTTTGACCCCCGTATTATAAGCCACGGTCAACGAAAGTCAAACATGCAATATACCGCCCAGCACTGTTCACCCTCCTCTCCACAAGCTGAAACACAAAACCAGTCATGGTTTTCCATCTCTTTCAACAACCCCCCCTTACCTTGTCCCCTCCACCTCCACTAACACCAAAAACTCTTAATTGATTGAAACCAACCCAATTAATATCAAAACCTGCTCAAAGAAGAAATTGGCGCCAAATCTACAAGTGGACGATTATGATGATTTTGTGCAATCCAATGGTTGGAAATTAGTGGGAAAGATTCAGAGATATCAAAGGAGTCCAAAAAGTCTATAAAAGAAGGAAGAGAGGCATTGTATGGAGATATCTAGTATAACTTAGCTTCTTTTATGTCGTTTTCACTTAACTTAAAATTTCAGTGTATGTTTTAGATTTCAAGCTTTGCATTTCAACTCTTCAGTGTATTATTAAACTTTTGCAAGAATCAATTTCAAGTTTTAAGCTTAATTTCAAGTTTATGCAGTTTTCATTTCAAAATCTCAAAATGTGCTAATGTTGTTGTTGGTTGTTTGTATGGACTGAAATAGATCACATAAGTTCCTAGAAAGCTTATTCAAGCTTTTAGAAACACTAAAAGTCAGTTTAGAAGCAAAAATCAAAAATCACCAAAAATACAAATTAAATAGTTGAAAAATAAAAATCCATTGGAAATGGCATTCACAGCTGGAGCAGGGTAGATTATGGATGGCCTTGGGTTAGAAGCATAGTGGTAAGCTAATAGGGGTGATATTTGGTACTTGATCTCAGTTTTGAGCTTGAAAGCTTTTGTAAGCCTTTTTGCTCATTTATTGCATATCACTGTCTTGGGTATTTAGTAGCTTTAATTCTTGTGTTTTATTGTTTATTAGTTCTAATTAAGTAAATCTAACCAATAAAATCAGTTGTTGTTCTTTTAAATTTGTAGTTTACAAAAAGTTCATTTTAACAGTTTAAATAGCATATAGATCATTATTGAGTTTTATGTTATTATGGTTGTTACTTAATGCTTATCTAGTGTTAATACATGATATTATAAGGTCTGAAATAAGTTTCATGGTTTTAATCTGTGATTTACTTTGAAAAAGTTCCAAAACAGTTGCTTAGAGGGTGTTTGGATTCGCCTGTTTAGACCATAGCAGGACTTGTTGGGTTGTTTGTTTGTGCCTGTTCTGTGTTACATACACACCTAATAACTTAAAGAAACCAAGAAAACTAGTGCTTGTTATATCAAAAGCCAAAATACCATATGATCTCATCTTTGTTGCTTACTGTTGGATCTTCATGATTCATGAGCATGATTTTGTGTTAGTAAGTTGTTAGGGTTGATCAAATCAGTCTTTATATATCTTAATACATCTTATTCAGTCCACAGGATCAAATCAAAGTTCATATTAGTCAACTCTGTTGGTTTTGATAAAAAATCAAAATTTTCATTGGTTCGTTTTTGAATAAACTCTAGGATTTCACTGTGTTTTTATTATTAAGATTTAGGATATAAGCTCTTGGAATATCAAAGTTTAGTTGCTAATCTAAATTAGAAAAATGCTAGTTTTCTTTGAATCACCTTATTAAGTGCTTATTTTCTAGTTTCCTTTGGGGCCTGTTTTGAAAATTGTGCCCTGTGCACCAGTTTCAAGTCCACTTTCACAAGCTCACACAGAGCTTGTTAGTGAGACTTAGATTTTGAATCTTGGCTTTTTGGAAAGGTCACCTAGTTGTCTTTTCATTCCAGTGCTTATTCTCAGCTTTTTGGCTTATTTAATAGGGTTGCTAGTAGCTTTTTATTTGTCCCATATCACTCACTGTATACTGAGTTTTTGATCACAGTTTTACAAGCTCAAACATAAGCTCACACAGAGCTTATTTGTTGGTCAAATCTTGTGATTATTAGTTCTTTGGAAAGCCAACCAAGCCATCTTGAAGTCTCAAGCTTGGTTTTTCATTTTCTAGCTTGTTTGCTAGGGCTGCAAGTAGCCTTTTGTTCTGTCCATTTTTCAGTTTAAGCCAAGTGCTTATTGTCTTTGTCCTAGCTTTTCAGTGTGCTTATTTGTATCTTTTAGCTTCATATTAGTAGCACTAGCTTGTTTGAATCTTATTCCACTCTTGTTTCCAGTTTTCAAGCTTCTTTGAGCTTAATTCCACAAAATAAGCTCATAAGCCTACTATTGGCTCATAAGCTTGTAAAACTGCTTATTTTAAGTTTGTAAAATTTTTGTGTTTATTAAAGTTTCATATTTTTAGTGTTTAAGTAGTGTTCCAAAAGAAAATCTAGAAAAACATCAATTTAAATATAGTGATAGCGTTTATTTAATATTTTTTGCTTTTTGATTTTTCTTTTTAGCTTTTTATTTAGCAAATCTTGTTTTTATATTTTTCTTAGTTTTCTGTCACCTTAAGTTATTTTTAGAAAAAGTTTCATATTTTTCTCTATCTTTTTAGTATTTATTATAATTTTAAATAGTTAAAAGTCTTAAATAATTAGTAATAAATAATTAAAAAGCATAAAAAATATCTTTTCAGTTTTAAAATTATTTTTATCATATTTTAGATTTTTCCAAGTTGAAATTTCATTTTTCCAGGTTTATTTGATATTTTCTAGTATTTAAGTGTATTTTAAATAATAATTAATTAGTAATAATTAAATAAAAAGTGTGAAAAATATATTTTTAGTTTTAAAATTAGTTTTATGATATTTTAGATTTTTCTGAATCATAATCTTATTTTTCTAGCCTTATTTCATATTTTCTTTTATTTTAGAGTATTTCTTAAATAGGTAAAATAGTTTTTAATTAATAATAATTAATTAAATAGTTGTAAAAATAATTTTATTTTTCTAATAATTTTCTTTTATTTTTAGGATTTCAAAAATGTCATTTTCATATTTTTAGGTCTTTTATTTCTTTAATCTCACTTTTTATTTTGTACGTTTGCATAGTTTTTAAAACGTAAGTATTTACGTTTGTTGTGCCTGATTGTTGTGTTTTCCAATTCTGTTTCCAATTCCATTCCAATCAATCAGTAGTGTAATTTCTCATCCAAAAACCTTTACTGATCACTATCCTTAGTGATCATTCTATCATCTGATCAAGTTTTGACACACTATTGAGTCTCCGTGGGACTTAACGACCCGGGAATTCATTATATTCTCCAAGACTTCATTGTATTTGTGTTTTAAGCAGTTTTAAGCTTCTTACGGTTAGCCATTCACAAGTGGCTAGCTTGTGTGAGGTAGCTTGACGGTTTAGCATAGATCAGAACGTAACTGGGTCACCATACCAATTTGTAATAATCAGCTCCTCAATTTCATGGTCAGCCAAAAACAAGAGCCACTCATGAATCTCTTCATAATAAAAGTCGTCTATTCCAATCATTGATCTTGGCTCTACAGCGAAGACAAACTTTCTTATTGGACCCATAAGCCGATTTAAGAATCTAGTAACAAGCCTCCCATCAAACTCATGAGTTAAATAATAAAAGAAATCCTCATCAACTATGACATCGGTGAGCAAAGTCCACTTAGACCTCCAGTTTCGCGCTAAACTAGAGGTTCTCACCGCTTCTAACAAAGGCAACCGATTCAAAATGTTAGTGATCACTTCATCTGGCATGTTGCTAATACGATCGATCGACATGGTTTTTTTGGAAGTTGGGTTGGTCTTTTGAGTTCTGGAAATGAGGATTAATATTCTTGATTTCGATTTTTAGGGTTCAATCGTTTCTGGATAATGGTGTATTATGATTGGTAAAGTTGTTTGTTGGGTGAGTGTATTGGTTCCTGCAAAATTAAATGCAAGCGTATCAGGGAAGAAACGGCTAGTAGCCATACTCACAATTGGTCCATGGGTAAAAGGTTGGGTCAAAAATGTGAATGGTCTATTATACCCTCGAAGGAAATCCAGAAAATTAGGTTTGACTATGCCAATCCAAGTCATGGGACGAATCTGGCATTTAAAGGCCAAGGCTTGGACCTCTGGCGATGATAAGGTCGAGTTATGTCCCATCAAGAAGCGTGCCAAGTTTAGGGACCAACGGTGTATTTTAGTCTTGTTATTATTATTATTATTATTATTATTATTATTATTATTATTATTATTATTATTATTATTATTACGGAGTATTATTATTATTATTATTATTATTATTATTATTATTATTATTATTATTTTATAAAACATCACTTCATTAGAAAATCATAGGAAATTACAAGAAATTAGTGGGGAGCCGAGAGACTAACTGGGCCCCACTCCTCTAGCAATAGCAAAACAAATCCTACTAAAAATATAGTTGGCACCACGCGCACCAATATCTTGAGTGACCGAGAACTTTCAGATTCGCTTCAGCAGGGTCACCGCCTCCTTCTCGAGTTCACCAAAAGAAGAGAAAGGGAAGGGGATGAACCTATATCCAATATCAGCGCATTTGGTTTCGTACTTGACACGTTTGCGCTGTGCAGCTTCAATCACGGCACGCCCTGCTACAAAGTCAGTCATACCAGTTTGCGTTAAGGGCGATGACCCAGTAAGATCAACACACACATCAAGGCCTCTCTCCCACGAGTAAATTAACAAGTCAGCTGGGCGTAGGTGTTTGTCCCTCTCTCCGCAGAGCCCGATATCAACTTCTTTACCAGCCGAAACCCCTACCCGGGAGCAGATATCAGCGAGAGTATCACGCACCACATTATGTCGATGTTTAATACCAATAATACATGTGCATGATACAACATGATCCCCATAGATATCACCCGTAAAAACCTTGGAACAAGCAGAGCACGGTATCTGAGTGGAGAAAAGGGGGACACCTAGACGATAGCATAAAACACACCGGTAGGTTTTAGCATTCATAGTCTGCCTCAGCCCAACTATCGGGACTACTCTGAGCCAGTCTGATGTATGATCTTCCATTTGCGAACTCCATAGGGCCATCTGTCTAGCAGATAAGCAGAAGGTGGATTCAGCCTCTTTTGTGACACGTGTGAAATATAAATCTGCCAATTTCTTCATGAGTTTGGGGGCAGCAATCTCACAAGAGCTACCCAAAAGGTCGGTCTTCATTTTCTCGTTAAAAACATGCAAGGCATCATCAAAGGAAGATCCATAAGCACCAACACCAGACTGCCGGAGAAGTTCAGTCTGTAGACTGGCCGATTGGAGTCTAGAAGCAAGGAAGGCATAATTCAAAACATCACCAGTAGTTAATTAGGATTTTTAAGTTTAAGTCAATTGATGCCATATAAATTTGTTTGAAATAATTGGGACATAAGTTTTAATCCGAATAAAAATAAGCAAACAAATAAACAATTATTAGAGTAACTTATGCTTCTTGTTTCTTAAAAAAATCCGATTTTGGCCACAACTTTTTTTTTAACCATAGTTTTCGATCTTTTGGCTCGACTAATTTACGGGGTTTGAACCCATCGCCACACATATTCAAACCGGGTAAAGCTCTCACTTTTCAGCAGGTTGACATGGCCACTTCAGGTTTATTTGCACCTAGCTGTAATTGAAGTTTTCTACATATATTCTGTTTTCTAGTTGTGTATAAAAAGGGCCTATATTGTAATTGCGGCACAAGGCCACCAAAACTCATGAGACGGCCCTGGTTATTGCACACGATACCATGTGCTCTAGTGACCACTTAAAGTAAACATACACCAAAAATAGAAATAAAAAAGTAACATGTTTATACAATATGCCATTTGTGCTCTAATTTCGAAATAGCTTGCAAGTCTTTTTTAAATTCAACTTAGTAACTTGGATGCAAAATTGTAGTCTTTTCTGTTTGTAATTCTTTTTTCTAGCTCTTTGTTAGTTTTTTAATAAAATCGCTGTTAAGAGAATAAAAAAAAAAAAAAAAAAGAGAAAAAAAAGTAGCCTTGTAATTTATAAATGTAACATGTCTCTTAGTAGTACTTATTAATCCATCCACGAGTTTGACATGGGACCATATATTGTCCTTATTTATAGTTTAGCCTTATCGAGTTATCCACACAATATCATGCATGCATAAATTGACCACGTCAAAAAAAAGCTAATGGAAAAGAACGACTATAAAATGTGAACCAAACTCGAACTTTATTAGGAAGAAATTTGAACCATAAGTATGAAAAAGGGTATATGTCGAATTTAATAAGCTGATTGGTCCAAAAAAGGGTATATGTTGAATTTGAATAAGCTCATTTGTCAAAAAAGGGTATATGTCGATATATAGTTTGTATGTCGTCTCTTAGAAATTTGAATTTATGTAAAAGTCTGTGAACCACTTTTTTTCAATTGAAAATTAAACTTTTTACGTAAAGTTTCGGATAATGATTGATTATGATATTTAGGGAGAAAAAGTTTGTATCTTCTAGTCGCGTGTATGTGGCAAAAGAAAAAATGTACATAGAGCGATCATATATATCTAGATGTATCTACACTTTAAAATACGTACGTACTCACACAACAACCATGAACCATATATATGCATGGCTACATTAACATGGTAGATGTTTAAATAAATAATTATGCATATTTAGAACGGTATTTTTCTTGTTTAAAAAAAAGGACGGTATGTTACACAAAATCTTAATCCCCCTCTTTGCCTTCTTTTCACCATGATCGTCCACCGGATGTGCACGCCTCTATATATATCATATCAAGCTATTAGCTATTGGCAAGACGGCAACAAGAAGTGTAATCTGCGTAGAAGCTACTCAGATCAACTGAAAAAATATTGGATATAAACTTTGATTATTTGATACTTGGCTTCACGAGCTGTACCGAGTGTGTCATTGTACTTCCTCATCCTTTGTGTATACGTATACAGTTGCATAATTAAACGATATGTGTGCTCTTCTATGCTACTATACAAGGTTGCAACTTTGGTGAGCTGTGTGCGCTCTTCTATAAGGTTGCAACTTTGGCTCTTAACGCGTGACACGTCTTTCTTTTGGGATGAGATATGATCCTTCCAGTTCTTGTAAAGTGGTAACAAGAGTTGCTGTGAAGGAACAAAGTTGATAGTTCCATAAGTTGTGACACGTGAGGTGCACATGACTAGCATAGCTAGTCAGTGAGGTACACGTGTACATTTCCACGACTAAAGGAGCTAACAACTTTTCCCGCTAAAACTATCTTTTAAATAGTTGTTGTAAACTCATTAGTAGTTAGTTCAGTTTTGATAAACAATTTCCTTTCTCTGAATTCTCTTGTAACTGATTCCTTTCAGAAACCCAACTAATCATTTGATAATACAAATCAGTTTCAGTGATCTATTTCTGTTCTTGATTGCTCTGCTGTTTGTAATCCATTAACGAAACTTAACTGATTCCTAGTGGTGTTTATCAATTGGTATCATAGCACTTTCTTGGCTCTATATCGTTACATTTTTTTCTCATCCAAACTGGTCATCTTCTCCTGTCAACTTCCGGTGAAGGTTGTTAGTTTTCCGATCAAGAAAATCAGACAGTACTACACTGGTACTCTGATTCTAATCATTGTACTACACTGGTACATTGATTAGTTGTGTACTATCCGTTCAGAAATACGACTATATGTCAAGTACTCATCGCGACCACAAGAGCAACGCATTAGTGCATAAATCCTCTGCTTTTGGTTGAATGGTCAGTTTTGTTTGACTTGAAGGTAGCCAAGAAACGGTTAATAGTTGTTAGTTATTACTCACTGAAGGTGAAGGAGTGATAACTACCAACAAGATTCATACATAATCAATAAATAGTACACGTGGCAGTTAGTTAGGAATCTTGAGTCAATTCACAATGGTGATTAGCACAAGAACAACTGGTAATGCAAGTGGGTCTAATAATGGGTCATCTTTAGTGATTGACGATGACACCAGAAGATACATTGCAGAGACAATTGCTCAAATGGCGGGTGGTGCTATGACAGCTCTTAACACCAGGATTGATCAAATGGGAGAACAAATTACTGGGTTAAGTCTACAAAACAGTCAACAAATGGGAAATGGTACTGGTGGTGGACAGTTGCAACATACTAGAGTGGCCAAAATTGAATTTCCAAAGTTTGGTGGTGAAGATGTGAGAGGGTGGTTGTTTAGATGTGAACAACTCTTCTTGATTGATCAAGTGGCTGACATGGATACGGTAAATCTTGTTTCTATCCATCTGTATGACAAAGATTTGTTATGGCATACACAATATATTAGAATTCATGGGGGTTTTGTGGATTGGGAAGTATACAAACAAGCTATTTTGAATAGATTTGGTACAGTCTATGATGATCCTATGTCTGAACTCAAGAACTTGAAATATGAAACTTCTGCTAGAGATTATGAAGATGCTTTTGATAATCTGTTAAGTAGAGTTGATATAAGTGAATCACATGCTATGAGTTTGTTCATGGGTGGATTGCCTACTGAAATAGCTATGAGTGTAAGGATGTTTAAACCAAAAACACTAGCAGATACTTATTGCTTAACAAATTTGCAAGAGGCTACTTTGAATGATGTGAAAAAGAAGAATAGGCCTATTTTTGGAGGAAATAATTCAAGGTTTCCAAAAACCATTATTGGCATTAGCAAATAAGCCAAACAATTCTGCTGGTGGTATAAACATTCCTGCTGGTGGTACAAATAGGAGATTGTCCCAAAAAGAGTATGCAGATAAGAGAGCTCAGAACTTGTGCTTTTATTGTGATCAGAAATATGTACCAGGGTATAAATGTAGCGGACAATTGTACTCTTTAGTAGTGATGCCTGAGTTGGATGTATGTTAGACTGAATTGATGGAAGAAGAAGAAGAGGAGTTTGATTCTAAATTGTTGGAGACACAGTAACCACAAATTTCTATCCATGTTGAAGAGGAGGTGTACTCTTAAGTAGTGGTGTTTGTAATCCAGTTCTTGTAAAGTGGTAACAAGAGTTGCTGTGAAGGAACAAAGTATATTCTGAACGTTAACGATGATAATTAATCTTCTCTGCATAACCAAAGAAGGTGCTTGGATGAAAGAATCGTATATGTGCGAGTTGGGTAATTGGGGTGTGGTTTCTTTTCTCTTTCGTTTTATGCGATGAGATTAATAGAACCAGACTTAGCGGTGAAGAAGGT
Source organism: Chrysanthemum makinoi (assembly GCA_910596185.1). Taxonomy (NCBI): domain Eukaryota; kingdom Viridiplantae; phylum Streptophyta; class Magnoliopsida; order Asterales; family Asteraceae; genus Chrysanthemum; species Chrysanthemum makinoi. The sequence continues at coordinate 29,736,172 of OU343222.1, read as the reverse complement.
TGAGAAGGAGTTGGGAGGAGAAGAGCATGTTGACTTTGTTGGCACGAGTATAGGACCATCGTTGGCTGTTTTAGGTCGGTCCTAATATCTCATTGCTTAACTAAAAATAAAACATAACCTGAATAAAAGGTCAATCCTGAGCTCCCGTTGTTGTTTTTGTATTTAATAAACCCGATAAGCGTCTCCCCTTGTGTTTTATGTTTGTCTTAAACTATGTAAATCAAAAAGATCTTGCTACTCTCTACCTATCTCTATGTGCTTATAATAAGCAAACCAAGCTAGGTTCTTTCAATATATGATAAATGAAACCTTAGAGTTCCCTTAAGAGAACAATAGCATATAAATGAAATTTAGAATGTTGTGAAAATACTTAACAACAGAGCTTATAAGGAAAATCTATTTGTATATATACGCCTACTTCAAGTTCAAAGTGGATGATTTAGATCTATTTTACATCAAGTGAAAACTATTTTCTAGGAGATAGCCCATAAGTAATTCAGTTTTGGGCTTTAAGAAACCACAAGTATTTGGTTGACCACATTACTTTCTACTCTCACGTTCAAGTTATTTAAGAGAAGAAAGTATGAACACCACCAGTCAACGTTTTATGAAAATCTTACCTGATATAAATATAATAATTTACATCGACATCACAAAATTATGAGTGAGTGGATAAGTGAACTCATTTAGTATGAATTCCATTTAGTTGAGATTCGAGTCCCCAAATGAAACAACACAAAGATACAGCTGGTGTCAAGTCCTTGTACGCCATCATCTTCCGCAATTTTATGATAAAAGAACAAACCTTTTAGACTCTAGTATCACTTACATGGTCAATGGTGATATGGTTTTAGTTATAAGCAACGGTTTGTGCTAGCTGAGTTTTATCATGTCAAAACTGTTTTCCAAATTGTACATTCCACATTTTGTTGCCGAACCATGGAAATACACAATATGAATACTCAATGGCTTTCATAAATATAAACAGATGCTCTGATAATTTCTTATCATTGATGTTTGTCGATACAGTTCCCTGTAAATCTCAGGGACATTTGAAGAAAGCCAATAGTTTGACTCAAAAGTTAAATAATTTATCATGTTTAAAGATTTCAACCAAATGTAGAGATTTTTTATATCAGTTAGAACAATTTATTAAGTTTAATAATAAAATTCTGACCTTTTTCATCAAGAACACAGTTTGACTTCAGAAGTCAACTGTGTTTGTTGAGCTCCATTAATTAAACTAATTTCAAATTCTGTATTAATTTAAAGTAATTAGTACAACATCCAAGTTGAGGCTACACCTTAATTTAACAGCATATTAAAAAAGTACTACTGAAAAACACTTTTAAACGCTTCTTAAATCTTTACAAGCAATAATACTTTTGGAGTGTACCAGAAAATAGTATCTATAACCAAAACAGGTTCTGCGAAATTCACTTAATAATCACCAATCAGCAATGATCCTTGTCTTCCATACTGTGACGGGATGCGGAGTCTAAGCACATGTAAACAATCAACAATGCCTGAGGAAAAAAAAAAACTAGCCATTCATGTTTATAATTAATCAAGTCCCATTAATGAGCATAAACATAATTAACATGATCTAGATTACAATGCATGAATAAGAAATGTCGCATTTTGAATCAGCAAAGTCATGTCAGGTTTCAACTAGAGTAAAGCTGGAAGTCTGGAACTAGGCTTAAATGTCAACAAGAACAACAAAAATTGCACAATGTGATTGACAAAGCAGCACAAATAAATGGCTACAGTCATTTGTTCCAGACTATTTCACTATGTGCCTAGAAAGAAGTTCGATATAAGGTAACGAAGAAGTGTTTCAGCACCAAAGCTTGGGGCCATGTCCTGTACGGTATCATCTTCCGCAATTTTATGATAAAAATACAAACCTTTTAGACTATAGTATCATATCAAATCACAACATATCACCTACGTAGTCAATGGTGACATTGTTTATTTGTTTTCGTTATAAGCAACGTTTTATGTTAGCTCAGTTTTACCATGTCAAAACTGTTTTCCAAATTTTACATTCTACATTTTGTAGCCCAACCATGGAAACACAATATGACTACTCAATGGCTTTCAAAAACATAAACGGTTCAAGCCCTGATAATTTCTTATCACTCAAATATGTTTTTCAGTTCAATTTCATAAAAATCTCAGCGAAATTTGATGAAAGCCAAAAGTTTGACTCAAAAAGTCAAATGCTTTTATGTTTAATGATTTCATCCACATGTAGAGCTTATTATGTGAATCAAAACTTGTATATGATCATACATAACTTATAAAAACTTTCTTAAGTTTATTATTTACATGATCATCTACAGCGTCATGTAAAATTCTGGCCATTTTTATCAAGAACAAAGTTGGACTTTCTATCAACTGTGTTTAGTGAACTCCATGAATTAACTTATCTATCTTCAAATTCTACTATGATTTTACAGTAATTAGTACAAAATCCAAGATGGGGATTATAATGTTATCTAACAGTGTAATAAAAAATAAAAAAAAAAAAAAAAAAAAAAAACAGTGTAATTAAAAGCAAGTACTAATAAGTAATATTGAAAGATAAAATAAATCACAATTTGAAACACTTATTTACAAACATTTTGTGCGCGTACCGGAGAAAATCATCAATGACGAAAACAGATTGAGCGAAAACACTTGAAAATAATCAACAATGATCCTTTGCTCATTGAAGTAACGGGGTGCAGGGTATAAGCACATGAAAACAATCAACAATGCCTGGTGAAAGAAAAAAAAACATAAACAATTACATCAAGTTAGAAAAAATAGCGTTTGAATGGAACAAATGTCACGATCGAAAGTAAAAACATATATAAAACAGACACAATAGTTGTTGTCATGTAAGGCGATCAATACCTGTGGGTCTGTCAACTGCATCATTTATGGGCCGCTGCTTATATTTCCCATGAGTATAGCGCTTGTAGACCTTTGGTGATATAATACATTTTATCTTACCCATGTTGTTTGGAATATATCTTAAACGGTTACAATCCATTACGGTTAGCGTCTCAAGAGATTCTATTCGGCCAAGATCATCGGGTAACTTCTCAAGAAGCAAACATGATTTAAGTTCGAGAGATTTGAGATGTTTCAACTTACAAATGCTATCTGGAAGATATTTAATCTCTGTAGATGAAAAAGTTAGCTCCTCTAGACATTCTAGCTGGTCAAGGTCCCGGGGTGCTTGTGTAATACTGCCTTCAAGTGTAAGCTTTCTTATACATTGTAAACTACAAATGCTTCTTGAAAAACTCTCAAGGTTTGTACAAGCACACAGACCTAGAGAAATAAGCCTTTCAAGATTTCCAAACGAAGACGTTGAATCTTCTTCATAATAACATTTAAACCGAAACTTTGGATAATCATTGTCAGAGTGAAATGGGCAAACATCTGTGGGTTCTGCAATCAGATGTAACTCAGATAAAGAACCAACCTCAGCTGGTTGATACTGTTTGTCAAACACAAAAGACTTAAACCTCCCACAACCACTTAAGTCTAAGAAGGAAAGCTTTTTCAGACATCCAATAGGAGCATTAATTTCTACCAAATCAGAACAATTTTTAAGATTTAAGCTTTTGAGATTTGGAGTCAGCCCAAGGTAAAGGGTCCTCAACTTTGAAAGACTGAGGTTGAGCTCTTGGAGCTTTAGACTTTCAGAAGGCATATGAAGCTCTTCGAAATCATCACAATAGTAAATAGTCAACTGCTCAAGATTTGGAGCCACCCTAAGGTCAAAGGTCCTCAATTTTGTAAAAAAGATACAGAGGAACCTGAGCTTATGAAGAACCTAACATAAGTACAAAAAAAAAAAATTAATAAGGGTGCAATGACAAACCAATAGATATATAGGATCATAATGAATCATGAAAAACAACAAATTAACCATTATTCTACCTTTTCTTCTCCATCTTCCCAAAGTTGAACAATATTGCTTTTATACATGTCAAGTCCAACAAGATGTTCTCCATGAAATGTATTCGGTAAACTCGAAAAAGGAAACCCCCACCAAATCATAAATCGTAAGGAACTTGGAAGGTATTCGCTAACTCTATCAAATTCAACAAAATTGCTCTCAGTATTATAACGATTATAGAGATTCATATAAACAAATCTAAGATCCTTCATTTTTGCTAGACCTTTTACTGCAATTTCAGCACTGAAACCCGCTGATGACTCTAAGTATAGACATTTAGTTGCTTGGGTACCCTGAAATCGAGAAAATAAAAGCCGTTAATTTTTGTTGGAACCCTAAATTTCAAAACGCCCAAAATCACTGAAAAATTTTTCAAATTGAGAGCGAATGAAGATGATATAAAGCGAATTGAATGATAATTTGATTCGACTTTTTGAATTTTATAAAAATTAATGAATCACTGATCAAATTGGGGAAAACTTTTTAGAGAGACACAAAGAGGAATTGTTAATGTGTTGTTTATAAGAAAAGTGACGGTCAAATATAGTCAAACTAACAGAGTTAGGAATTTTGACCAAACCCACGGATGTTTCATTTTAGACTAAACCCGAAAATTTCAAACTATTGGACCAATATATACTCAATTTCCTCAATTCTTACCATGTCATTAGTCAATATATACTCAATTTCCTCATCATCCCACAATCGGCTATGTCTTTGAGGTTCATCCGGGTGTGACCGACGAACAATATTCCTACCCATTTCTTCTAAATGATCATGCATCCCCAAGGACCCATTTTCAGAAATAGTTATAAGAGATTTCTGCTCAAGAACTCTTAAACCAACTTCAGCATGAAATCCACGGCTTTCAAGCACTCTAATTGCAGATTCTTTGACCCTACCTTTTAGTATGCATGCAACATCTAAGAATATTTCTTTGTAATCATCCTCTAGACCATCAAAGCTTATTTCCAATCTTTCCATAGTTGCCTTTAATGGAATTTTTTTTAGTCTTTCTATGGTATCTACCCAATAAGGTTCACTTTGACCACAAAGAAACGAACCCAAAACTTTGATCGTTAACGGAAGACCATGAGCATATTTTACTACTTGTCTTGATAGCTCTTCGTACCCTCGAGTTGGAATCTCTCTTCCAAACGCATACCTACTAAAGAGGCAACTCGCTTCCGCTTGAGATAACAAAGTCACATTATGAATCAAGCTCACTTGGTGGGCTACCAGTACTTGCTCATCTCTTGTTGTGATTAAAATTCTACTTCCCGGTTTAAACCAATTGCACTCACCGGCTAACGCCTCAAGCTGGTCTTTATGATCGACGTCATCAAGAACAACAAGTACCTTTCTACCACGCATCCTCCTTTGCATCATACTTTTACCGCCAAAAACACTACTTACTTCAATGTTTTGATCCTTTAAACCATCTGAAAGTACTTGTTTCTGCAACTTCTTTAGACCCTCCGTAGAGGCTTTTGAAACTTCCCTGACATTTTCAATAAAGCTTTCACCGTCGAACTGAATGGATATATGATCAAAAACAGCTCTGGCCAAGGTTGTCTTCCCCGCACCTCCCATCCCCCATATCCCTAGCATGCGAACATCATCAACACTGGTTTCTAAAGATGAAACAACATCCTTTACTCGAGTCTCCATGCCGACTAACTTTTCATCCAAGCCGAAATTGATGGAGCGTAACTCTAGTGAAATTTCTTGAACAATCTTTTGGATAAATTTAGCTTCATGCCTGTATGTAAAATAAGATGGTTAAAAATCCTACTTTAACAATCAAATTTCAGATATATAACACATACAATTGTATATGAAGTAATGGCAAAGAATCAGCTATCAGTTAGATAGTAAATGAATAACAGATAGGCTGGGTATTTTACGGTTATATGTCACTACATAAAAAATCTTAAGTTTGAAACTGCTTTAAGGTTATATGAATTAAAAATACACCATGTTGGAACCCACCGTAGATAAAAAAGAAGTAAAATCAAAGAATATTGCCTAGACATATGATGAAGAAATTTACTCACCCATTAGCAATGCTTTTCAACTCCCATCCAGCTAAATCAGATGCTTCTTTCAAAGCCTCCCTCCATTTCCCAGCAGCTTCATCCTCTTTATGTTTTGCAAATGCATCTCCAACTGACCCACTTTGTTTGCGTACTTCAGTGGGCTCCACATCGTAGAACACGGGATAAGCAGTATGCCCAAAACCTTTCCGGCATTCCATAATCTTAACAAGCTCTTCCAAGCACCAAGATGAAGAAGCATAGTTCTTTGAAAAAACAATAATGTAAAATTTTGAGTCTTCAATGGCCTTAATAAGCTCATCACTGATCATCTTCCCTTGCTTAATATTCTCATCATCCTTATATGTTTCAATACCTTTTTGTGTAAGAGCAAAATAAAGATGATCAACAAAGTTCTTTCGAGTGTCTTCGCCCCTAAAGCTTAAGAAGACATCATACTTGAAGCTGTTTTGAATGGATGAAACTGAAGTAGAAGCCATTAGAAGTATGGTTGAAAGAGTTTATGTGAAAAAGTGTCTGTCTTTGTGTGGGTATAGTTGTGGAATATTGATGTTGAGAAACAAAAGCCACTCATATGGTCTTTTGGTCAATGAAAAAAAGAAAGATAAGATTCACTTTTGAACTTTCCACCAAGTGACCAATACACACGCACCATTTATAAAAGGCTTTTGATATTTATGTTTTCACAGTATGATAGTTGCATACTTGTACATGTTTTTTGTTTCTTAGTTTTCATATTAATTATGGTTCAAAAGATCATTACTTGTTTCATTGATGATATCATAATCATTACATAAATTTTATGTCAGTCACTATTCAAATCATACAGAATTTGCTACAAACAATGGTTGAAGAATAGTCGGTAAAGTATTAGTTAATTGGTTTTACTAGCAGCTTTAGATCAGAGGAGAGAGATATGTTGTCTTTCCCACTAAACTAAGGAACCAGGAGCCACCTATTGATGAATCTTGAAACCACTGAAGACCTAAACTGAAAATAGCGAAAGCATCAATCTCACACAAACACATTATCAAATAAATTGGGGTCAGTTCCCAAAACTGCAGGTACAACGCCCTAAAATGTTCAGGAATGCACCCACAACGGTTCTTTTGCTTTTCGAAAAGCTGCTAAGAAAAGCACAAGACTTTTCGTCGGAATATTTGCTTACAAGAACATTGAGTGCATGACTGTGTTTTGATCGACTGTATGCTAAAATGACATCCATTTATTACTATAATAGCCATTGAAAAACTATAAAATCTCTTGGAGAAACACTAAACCCAGGTCTAAAGTTTGTTCATTAGTAAAAAAGAGGGCTGGACTACAACTTGAATTTTGAAAAGCTTCCGCTTTCTTTCCTCTATTTTCCAGTACCAAGCAGCCTCAACACTTCTGAAAGTTTTCATTTGTAGATTGATAGATACTAGTGTCAACTGCCATTGAACAATCCAAATCAGACTCTTAGTGTCTCAACATGATTAGATACGGATATACGAATCACACATTTCAAAGCACGATCAACACTCATTTATTCTTGGTGGAAGCTTTCTTCGCCTTTTTATTTTTAAATCCTCATCCACTCTCCTGTCAAAACAACAAGTATTCTTCAATGATAGCTGAAATCAGACTTACTAAATGACAAAAGCATCATTATTTAGCTCATATCATATTTATGTGCAAAAATAAAATTTTAAAACGAAGTTTAAGAATTATAAAGCAAAGCAAGGTGAAAAAGTCGAGAGATATAACTGAGCGGAAGTACCTTTCTATAGTGAATGTAAGCAGCTTTGCCGGTCATTTCTTGCCCATTTCTACTGACATAAACCTGTAAGTACAAGAAAATTCTATTTATATCATACAACATAGAAAGAGATGCCATCAAAAAGTAGGGGTGGCAATTTCTAACACGAAACACGACCCAAAACTGACACCGAACTAAACTGGTAGGGTCTGGTCTAAACAGTTTTCTGGCGATGGGTGTTAAACAGGTTGACCCACCAACCGTTTGAGTTTATTTACTTTAGATAAAATTATGTATATAGTGAGTTAAACAGGTTAAACAAGTCGACCCACCCACCAGTTTAGAAAAACAGGTTAAATAGGCAATGTTCGTGTTAGTGTAAACGGGTTAGGATTGACAAAACTGACCTAACTACTGAAACTGACCTAAAAAAGGGTTAAGGTGTTCGGACATGCCAATCCGAACCCAAACCCGACCCGTATTTGTTTGTAACAGTTGTTTCTTGATTTGAAATGAGTACATTAACAGAATAAGAACTTTCCAACTTACCCTCTTCCCATCGCCATTTGTGAACCAATGCCCCGTCCCTTGACCATCCGCTTGAGCCCTTCTTTTGCCAGCATCTTTTGTGATTCCTTTCGCAGTATTGACTTTAGGATTCATAGAACCTTGTGACGTTTCATGAGCCTTGGATTTTCTTGAATTTTTCCTAAATGAACTTGTCTCAGCTTTATTAGTTCTAGTAGCTTGTTTAGTTTTGTCGCCACTGCTAAATTGACCCCTAGAAACACAAGAATTGCAACACAAAAAACATGAATCATGGTATAGGATTTTATGAAAAAAGAGCTAATCCTTTATGCAAATAACACCTTAAAAAACTATCAATAATATAGCAGAATTAACTTACATGTAATCGATATTCTATGTACTGGGAAGCTCAGAACCTCTACTTTCTGCATTTAACGGGAAAAAGTTGCACAAACGGGTTCGCACAAACTCTTGGACCCTCAAATCATGACTATTACGGTTACTTTTTCCAATATTACTCTGAACTTTAAATTTTTCTTTCATGGAACTAAAATATTCTTCACAGACCTCATCCAGTGCAGGTGTCGGGATATGGAACCTCTTCTCATGTCTAAAATCTTCCCATAAATCTTTTTTCGCTGAAGTATCTAGTGATTCACTTAATTTTCTCGGCTGATGTAAACCTACACTTTTCCCCTATCCAAATTAGATTCTGACTTATTGCAGGTCTTGTTAGTAGCAACTTTACTGGAAGAAGGAATATCAGAATCAGAGTCGGAATCGATCAGCTGAAACTTTCTAAAAGGACTGACAGATAACTTTGGAAACAGTTGTTTGCTGCAGCTTGTGACTACGGATTCTGGCGCATTTGAGACATTTAAGAGATTTTGCTTTCTTTTTCCTGATTCTCTGGTCAAAACACCTAGTCCAGTAAGCGGGAATTTGGAACTGTTACTGACTGAGTAGTGTTGTGTTCGAAGAGTCTCATCTGCATTTAGCAATAATGACAACCAGTGAATACGGGAATGATAAACAAGCGCACGTGAGAGTAATTAGCACACTGCTTTGAGATACCATCCCTTTACATGCAAAGTTAATCAACGTGGATATCTTTCTTGGATTAAAAAGAATCACAAATTGCTGCATATTTAAGCGTTTATGTCTGTACTAAATACAGTAATGAGTTACAAAGTGGGATGATGGATTACATAAGATATCCCCTGTTAATAAACACAATCCTATTTCGTTATTCAGACATGAAAAATCATTGGTAACGATTACAACTTTCTTGTTAAGACATCAGTAACCGTCCAAAGGGATGCCCAACGGCACCAATTCCCTAAATACATCAGACTTGCTACATTATAATAAAATGTAACTAAATATATTACATAAAAGACACAATAAAGTTATCAATGGTTACATGGAAGTCCATCCACCCACAACATACAGAAACTAAGTCCAGCTTTTCGTTACTATTAGAGTTCAAAATAATGTAATTAGCTCCCAAACTCATCCTGATAAGAATACAGAATCACAAACTTTGTTTTACTCTTTATGAAATCAATTTGAACCTACTAAAAAAGGCATTAGTGACTACTCTTAATACCTGATAACTGATTGATATCATTTTTAGACAAACTATTTCAAAGTTGCTTATCAATACTGATTCGGATTACTGTACCATTAAACTTCACTGATAATCAACATTACCAAAGTAACACTAGCACAACTAAAGGGTACCTACGAAAAACTGTTACTAATTTTCTAAGCAAAACTTTTATATTCGCTAATTTACTCACGAAATCAAATAATAGTATCATTTACCTTTAGCATTATTATCCTCTAGTGATGAAAAATCCTCGATATCATCATCAACAACAACACCCGAACCCAAATCCACCGTAGCCGAACCCGAAAACCCCCTATCCTCCACCCATCGCCATTTGTGAACTAATGACCATCCGCTTGAACTCTCTTCCCATTAAAATAGCTAATTTGTTCATTCCATTTGAATGAAATTTAGCAAACTATCCACTTTTTACCGGGTCATCATTTTGACCCGCTTTCTACCCAAAACAAACCACATTTTGGGGGTTTTCGAATTCCTTGTGGCAGTGTTGCAACTAATTAATCAATCAATTAGGACCAATTATTTGACCTTCAATTATTATGCCTAACAAATATTCAAACTTGTTTGAGGGCTTAAGGGTTTAAATCCATCTATTATTGAATTTGGAGGTATGACATAAGAGGTCCTTCAAAAAGTAGGGGTGGCAATTTCTAACACGAAACACGACCCAAAACCGACACGGAACTAAACTGGTAGGGTCTGGTTTAAACAGTTTTCTGGCCATGGGTGTTAAACAAGTCGACCCACCAACCCGTTTGAGTTTATTTATTTTAGACAAATTATGAATATAGTGAGTTAAACAGGTTAAACAAGTTGACCCATCCACCAGTATAGAAAAACGGGTTAAATAGGCAATGTTCGTGTTATTGTAAACGGGTTAGGATTGACAAAACTGACCTAACTACTATGACCTAAAAACGGGTTAAGGTGTTCTGACAAGCCAATCCGAACCCAAACCCGACCCATATTTGTTTCTAACAGTTGTTTCTTGATTTGAAATGACTACAATAACAGAATAAGAACTTTCCAACTTACCCTCTTCTCATCGCCATTTGTGAACCGATGCCCCGTCCCTTGACCATCCGCCCCTTCTTTTGCCAGCATCTTTTGTGATTCCTTTTGCAGTATCGTCTTTAGGATTCATAGAACCTTGTGACGTTTCATGAGCCTCGGATTTTCTTGAATTTTTCCTTAATGAACTTGTCTCGGCTTTATTAGTTCTTGTAGCTTGTTCAGTTTCGTGGCCACTGCTAAATTGACCCCTAGAAACACAAGAAATACAACACAAAAAACATGAATCATGGTCTAGGATTTTATGAAAAAGTGCTAATATTTTATGCAAATAACACCTTAAAAAACTATCAATAATATAGCAAAATTAACTTACATGTAATCGATCTTCGATGTATTGGGAAGCTCGGAACCACTGCTTTCTGCATTTAACAGGAAAAAGTTGCACAAACGGGTTCGCACAAGCTCTTGGACCCTCAAATCATTATGGAAGAAATACTGATGTTCTGGCGGGCGAGAGTCACCCAAATCTAACACTGTCCATAACATGACTATTACGGTTACTTTTTTCAATATTACTATGAACTTTACCTTTTTCTTTCATGGAACTAAAATATTCTTCACAGACCTCATCCAGTGCAGGTGGATATGGAACCTCTTTTCGTGTCTAAAATCTTCCCATAAATCTTTTCTGGCTGAAGTATCGAGTGATTCACTTAATTTTCTCGGCTGATGTAAACCTACACTTTTTCCCCTATTCAAATTCGATTCTGACTTATTGCAGGTCTTGTTAGTAGCAACTTTACTAGGAGAAGGAATATCAGAATCAGAGTCGGAATCGATCAGCTGAAACTTTCTAAAAGGACTGATAGATAACTTTGGAAACAGTTGTTTGCTGCAGCTTGTGACTACGGATTCTGGCGCGTTTGAGACATTTGAGAGATTTTGCTTTCTTTTTCCTGATTCTCTAGTCAAAACACCTAGTCCAGTAAGCGGGAATTTGGAACTGTTACTGACTGAATAGTATTGTGTTCGGAGAGTCTCATCTGCATTTAGCAATAATAACAACCGGTGAATACTGGGAATGATAAACAAGCACACGTGAGAGTAATTAGCACACTGGTTTGAGATACCATCCCTTTACATGCAAAGTTAATCAACGTGGATATCTTTCTTGGATTAAAAAGAATCACAAATTGCTGCATATTTAAGCGTTTATGTCTGTGCTAAATACAGTAATGAGATACAAAGTGGGATGATGGATTACGTAAGATATCCCCTGTTAATAAACACAATCCCATTTCGTTATTCAGACATGAAAAATCATTGGTAACCATTTCGTTATTCAGACAAGACATCAGTAACCGTCCAAAGGGGTGCCCAACGGCACCAATTCCCTAAATACACCAGACTTGCTACATTATAATAAAATGTAACTAAATATATTACATAAAAGACACAATGAAGTTATCAACGGTTACTCATAAGTCCATCCACCCACAACATACATAAACTAAGTCCAGCTTTTCGTTACTATTAGAGTTCAAAATAATGGAATTGGCTGCCAAACTCATCCTGATAAGAATACAGAATCACAAACGTTGTTTTTCTATTTATGAAATCAATTTGAACCTACTAAAAAAGGCATTAGTGACTATTCTTAATACCTGATAACTGATTGATATCATTTTTAGACAAACTATTTCAAAGTTGCAGATTCATACCAATTCCAATTACTTCACCATTAAACTTGACTGATAATCAACATTACAAAGTAACACTAGCACAACTAAAGGGTACCTACGAAAAAATGTTACTAATTTGCTAAGCAAAACTTTTGTATTCGCTAATTCACTCACGAAGTCAGATAATAAGCAATCCCAAACACCCTCAAAACTAGATAAAAACGCAATAATAAGATAAACAAAGAAGCTCAATAAAAAATAGTATATCATTTACCTTTAGCATTATTATCCTCGGGTAACGAAAAATCCTCGATATCAAATCCACCCATCGCCATTTGTGAACAAATGACCATCCGCTTGAACCCTCTTCCCATTAAAACAGCTAATTTGTTCATTCCCTTTGAATGAAATTTAACATAGTATCCACTTTTTTACCGGGTCATAATTCTGACCCGCTTTCTACCCAAAACAAACAAACCACAATTTTGGGGGTTTTTCGAAATCCTTGTGGTAGTGTAGCAATTAACTAATCAATCCATTACGATTCAGTAATCAAACAATAATAAACTATCAGTTATAGCCTATTCGCAAGTATTTGACCTTCAATTATCAGTTATAGCCTATGAGCAATTATTATTTGACCTTCAATTATGCCTAACAAGACTTGTTTAAGGGCTTCAAAGTTTAAATCCATCTGTTAATGAATTTGGAGATATGACATAAGAGGTCCTTTAACTCTTTCCTTTTCTTCATTTCTTACCCCTTTTATTTATTATACATTTTTTCTGACTTAATGGTCAAAACACCAAGTCCGGTAATTGGAAATCTTGAACTATTACAAAATGAAGGTTGTTGTGTCGAAAGAACCTCATCTGTAGTTGGCAATATTAATAAACAGTTAATATGAGAATCGTAAACAAGCACACGTGATAGTAATAAAGACACTGGTTGAAGATACTTCTGACTACAAGTTTTTTAATTAACCCCAGCATATCACCCAAAAAAAAAGACGAAAAAATAATTTACTATTGAAAACCATTACACAAAGGCTATAAGTAAGTCCATAGGCAATGTAACAGTCACATCTAAATAGACTTCTCATTGAAAAGATTTGTCCATAGGCAATCTCTTTCTTTGTTTTCAAATTAAGCAAATTTTCTATTATTAAAATGTACATACATTCCAAAAAAAGATGCATTAGGGGCTGTTTGGGATTTCTTTGAAATAGCATACAATCAGTTTCATATAGTGTTAGGACAAAGGCAAACCAATCGTGATTATAAGATTATTTGACAACTTGAAGGTAAACTAGTCAGTTTCAAAGTTGCTTATTCAAACTCATTATCTAATTCTGTTATTTTACGTAAAGATTTAACTGATGATCAGAATTACCAAACTGCGCCGCAACTAAAGGAGTCTTACTAAAACTAATTAAATGGGTAAACGGATGAGGTTTTTCTTGTTCATGTTACCCGAGGAGGGCAAGTATTTGACGAAAAATCCTCGATATCATCATCATCAACAACAACCGAATCCAAACCCAAACCCACTCCATTCTTACCCGAACCAAAATCCACCGTAACACCCGAGCTACACCCGCGCCTTAATCGCTTCAATCTTAGCCACAACGCCTCATCATCAGAATCAACAATAGGGCTTCAAAGTTTAATAAATCCATCTGTTAATGAATTTGGAAGTATGACATAATAGGTCCTTCATCTCTTAAAACAAAGTATCCACATTTATACCGGGTCATAATTCTGACCCGCTTTCTACCCAAAACAATTATGAAAGACTTGAGCCCTTTTTGTATGGTGTCACATGGAAAAAAACAGCATTGTCGATTTTATTTAGACAGTTCAATAACAGCCCATGAACATAGGTTTTCCAAAATAATTATGTAATAAAACTACTAAAAAGTTTGATTAGCTTCACTTGACACTAGTAACTACGGCTAACTACCCTTAGATATGTTCATCAGTACGATTCAATGAAAAGCTTAGCGAAGTTGGTGAAAGAAAATAATTTGAGGAAAGTCAACTCTTTGTATGCTTAACGATTTCATCACAATTTAGAACATGACTATATAAACAAAAACTTGTATGATAATAAAATCACATAATAATACTTAATGAGCTTAATTGTGATATGATGATAGTCAACCAGGTATGAAATAGCACTATTTTCATCAAAAACACAGTTTGACTTTCTCAAAAAGTCAACTCTGTTAGCTGAAGTTCCTAAGCTAACTTATTTAACTTGTTTATTCATATCAATTACTTATCACATATTCCAAGTTGGGTAGTATACCTTTATTAAACAGTCCATAGTTAAATCGTCTCATTTGATCATTTCATCTGAGTGCACATGACTTCAATAGTACTACAAAAGATTTACGAGCCAGTATTACATGTATTGACATCACTTATAAACCTTTCATTAGAAGCACAAATTGACTTTCTGAATAATTCAGTTGCGTAAACTGAACTCTATGAATAAACTTTGTAACATTAATTCTGAGAGATAAAAAGAAAAACAATCAATTGATTGCGAATGTACCTAATAATATATCATACATTGATGCTGCTAAATCTATCCTATTGATGACCAACAAAGTATCTTCACACCACATTAGAGCTAATCTATAAGATGAAAACAGTGGTTTTGAGAGTGGTCGATGTCCCGAAATGAACACAAATACGCCCCCAACATTTGGCGAAATCTTTCAGACATGGAAAAACTGCTTGATCCAGAACAAACCTTTAGGCGCTGGGAATTGAGATTCGAGTTCATTTTGGTTCGATGAAGTGCTGATTGGCAATCAAACATGCAGGAAATGGTTCAGTTGTTATGGTCGACAGTAAAATACGTATCAAATGCTAGAAAAATTAATTAACATCATATCAATTTCAAAACTTGGATTAACATAAGATAGATTTTCAAGAAAACAGAGAAAGTACCTGTTAATATAGTTGTTTACAGAGGACTAAACAACAGTGTAGCAGAACGTATCAAAAAAACCATAATTGGTGATTTGCTTCAAGGGTGTTAAGCCACATAACTCAAAATTTGTTTTAAACCCAATAATACGCAGACCTTTCAATTGAAAAATGCTCTGTGGAAGATGACTTATGTTTGTACCTGTTATATCTAACTCTTCTAAACATTTTAAATGCCCAAGTTCCTCAGGCAAATCATCAAGTGTACAATTGAGCAAATGAAAATATTTTAGGCATTTCAGTTCAACGATGCTCTTTGGAAAACCTCCAGAAAATCGACAGCTCCTGAAAATTAGCTTCTCTAAACATTGTAATCTGCCAAGATCCTCCAGTAACTTCTGATCCGGTCCCAGCCGTTCAAATTCAAGACATTTCAGATGTTTCAACATACAAATGCTAACTAGAAGACGACTAATCCCAGTAGATGACAACATTAGCTTCTCTAGAGATTCTAATTCGCCAAAATATTCGGGTAATCTCTCAAGACCCCAACAACATTCAAGTTTGAGAGATTTAAGCTGTTTTAACATACAAAGACCATCTGGAAGATGTATTATCGTTGCACAGGGCAAACAAAGCTCCTGCAGGGATTCTAATTGGCCAAAATCCGTGGGTAATTTCTCAAGATCCCCACAACCTTCAAGTTTGAGAGATTTCAGCTGTTTCAACATACAAAGACCATCTGGAAGACGTTTTATCTTTGCATTGGACAAACAAAGCTCCTACAGGGATTTTAATTGGCTAATATCTTCAGGTAATCTCTCAAGATCCCAACAAGATTCAAGTTTGAGAGATTTCAGTTGTTTCAACATACAAAGACCTTCTGGAAGATGTTTTATCTTTGCATCGTACAAACAAAGCTCCCGCAGGGATTCTAATTGGCTAATATCCTCGGGCAATTTCTTCAAATCCGAACAAGATGTATATTTGAGAGATTTCAGTTGTTTCAACATACAAACAGTATCTGGAAGATTTTCAGTCTTTGTTTTGGAAAACCTTAGCGCCTTTAGACATTGTAACTGGTGAAGGTTGTTGGACACGTCCGGAATACTGCCTTCAAGTGTAAGCTTTCTTAAACATTGTAAACTACAAATGCTTATAGAAAAACTTTCAAGGTTTGTGCAAGAACAAAGACCTATAGAAATAAGCTTTTCAAGATTTCCATGTGACAAGGCATCTGGATCTTCTTTATAAAAACATGTAAAGAGGAACTTTGGAAAACTATTGTTCGGGTGCAATGAGCATATATCTATCGATTCACCAATGAGATGTAACTCTGATAAAGAACCAACCTTAAGTGATTTAGACTGTTTGTCAAACAAAAAGGATTTAAACCTCCCACAACCACTTAAGTCTAAGTAGACAAGCTTTTCTAGACATCTACCAGAAGCATTAATATCTACTAAATTCGAACAGTCTTTAAGATCTAACCTCTCCAGATTTGGAGTCAACCCGAGGTTAAGTTTCCTCAACTTTGAATTACGAAAATTGATGAATTTGAGCTTGGGACATTCACTGGGCATGTGAAGTTCTGCCACGTTACATCCTTCAAGACTTAATGTCTCAAGATCCGAAGTCAGCCCAAGGTCGAGGGTCCTCAACTCAGAACCATTAAGCTTGAGTACTGTGAGTTTTGGACATCGAGGCATGTCAACTTGTAGCAAATTAGAGCATCCTTCCAGACTCAACGTGTCAAGATCCGGAGTCGGGGCTAAGATTCCTCAAATTTGAAAAATCAATGTTGAGATATTGGAGCTTTGGGCATCCATACGGAATGTAAAGTTCTTTCAAATCTGTACAATGTTCAAGATTTAATATCTCGAGCTTCGGAGTCACCTCAAGGTTCAATAGTGTCAACTTTGAGTAACTGAGGTCAAGGAATCTCAGCCTATTAAGGACCTGTCGTTAACAAAACAAAACAAGATAAACATATAAAGAAACCAATGTAGATGTATATCGTTATATATAATCATGAAAAACAGCCAATGAACCATTATATTACCTTGTTTTTCCCCCCTTCCCAAATTTGTACTATTGAGCTAAAAGACATGTCAAGTCCAACCAGATTGTCTGCTTGAAATGTTTCGTGTAAAGACAAGAAAGGGTAAGATCTCCAACTAAGATATCGTAAAGAATCTGGAAAGCACTGGCTAACTTTTCTATCATTCCAGTTAGTTCCAGAACACATGTAAAGAACTTTAAGCTTCCTCATGTTTCTGAGACCTCTCATAACAGTTTTAAACTTAAGTTCCCATTGCGACAGTTTTATGCATCTTATTGCTTCATTGACCTGAAAACCAAAAATCACTAATCAAAATTGTGTCATAACAAATGAAAACAAGTTAGTTTTATCAAACTTAAAATTAATTCTGATACTTACCAGATCATTATCCAATATATCTTATATTTTTTCTTTCGGTCCACAATCGGCTATGTCTGTTAATCTCATTGGGGTGGGATCGACAAACAATATTTTTGCCCATTTCTTCAATAAGGTCATGCATGCCCAAAGACCCACCTTGAGATGTATCTATGAGAGATTTCTGCTCAAGAACTCTTAGACCAATTATAGCATTAAATCCACAGCTTTCAAGCACTCGGATTGCCTTGTCTTTTTGCTCACCTTTCAGTATGCATGCAACATCTAGGAAGATTTCTTTGTAATCATTTTCTAAAGCATCATAACTTATTTTCAAGATTTCTTGGGTTTCGTGCTCCGGAACTTTTTTTAGTCTTTCTAAAGCATCTTTCCACTCAAAATCATATTTACCACACAGAGATGAGCCCAAGACTTTTACGGTTAAAGGAAGGCCAGCAGCATATCGTACAACTTGTCGTGACATCTCATTGCATCTTTGACTTAGATTTTCATTCCCACATGCATACCTCGTAAAGAGACATATGGCTTCCTCATCTGTCAACAAATTGACATTACAAATCAAGCTCACTCCATGTGATACTAGCACTTGCTCATCTCTTGTTGTAACGATAAGTCTACTTCCAGACTTGAACCAATTAAGATCACCAGCTAATGCCTCAAGCTGGCATTTATGATCAACATCATCAAGAACAATAAGAACCTTTGTACCACGCATCATATTTCCCATCATCCTTTTGCCATCACGAACACTACTTACAATAATGTCTTGTTCATTTAACACGTCTGCAAGTATCTTTTTTTGCAGCATCTTCAAACCCGACAGAGATTCTTTTGAAACTACCCTTACATTTTCGACAAAGCTTATTCTTTCGAAATGCAGGGAAATTTGATCGCAAACAGCTTCAGCTAAAGTTGTCTTCCCACTGCCTCCCATCCCTTTAATTCCAATTATGCGAACATCTTGAGTATCCATTTCTAAAGATGAAAGAATCTCTTTTATTCGCCTCTCCATCCCTACTAACTTTCCATCAACACTCAGATTGATGGAACATAACCTTCTAAAAATAACGTCAACAATTATTTGGATCAGTTTAGATTCATCCCTGTAACATCAAAGAAGATCTATTTTAATTTGCTTGCTTAAATCCCACATAAACAGTTAATTTTAGATCTATAACATAATAGTAATAGCATACTCATGATATAATCACATTTTAATTATAAAAATAGATTAAAAAGAAATAAACTCAAGAAATATTTGAGTGATATAATGAATTGAATAATTTACCCGCTAAAAATCTTCTTCAACTCCCACCCTGCGAGATCGGATGCTTCTTTCATTGCTTCTCTCCATTTTCCAGCAGCCTCCTTGTGTTTGTGTATGGAAAACGCTTTTCCGACTAGGCCCTTTTGTTTTCGAACTTCGGTGGGTTCCACATCATAGAAGACGGGAAAGGCATTTTTCTGGTCAGTCTTCCGACACTCCATAATCTTTACAAGCTCATCTAAGCACCAAGATGAAGATGCATAAGTCTTCGAGAAAACAATGATGAAAAATCTTGACTCTTCAATGGACCTCATGAGTTGGTCATTTATTTTTCCCCCTTGCTCAATTTTTTCATCATCCTTGTAGGTTACAATGCCTTTTTGCTTAAGAGCTTGATAAAGATGGCCAACGAAGCCGTTACGGGTGTCCTCACCCCTAAAACTCAGAAACACATCATACTTAAAGCTCTTTTGAATGGATGAATTTGAAGAAGATGCCATTAAATGAACATATGCTTTTGGATACAAATAAATCAAATATGTGTTGCAAAGTAACAAAGTTGGATGTAAATGTTTGAAAGAGCTTTAGGATGGGATGGGCACACAAAAGACATAGACAGTTGACATTGGATTATTCCATAAAGGCATAGACAGTTGACATAGGATTATTCCATAAAGGCATAGACAGTTGACAAAGGATTATTCCTTAAAGGCATCAGTTGACATAAACAATCCATTTAAATAATATTACAGATGATATTGCTATGACCATTCACCTAACTAGTGGTGTTTAAGTATTCTTATTTTTGTATATGATTAAAAACTACTTACAAGTTTCCATATAACTACAGGCTGGTTTTTTATTTTATCTTATGGGTGTTAGGTGCACTATATAACAGTAAAATTTTACTCTTATAATACTTGTTTGAAATAGTCGTGTAGTCGTTAAAATAAAACATCATCTCATATTGCAGTAACATGTTTGATACTTTTTAAAAATCAATGAAATTGATAATATTCAATCATGTTAAATTTAGTTTTCATAAGTTTTTACTACAGTACATGTAACTCATACATTTGCTCTTATTGTTACAGTTGATAAAATCATTAATTTGTATGTAGCCCAACTATAACAAACATATACATCAAATAACCATCTTAGGATAATTTTAACAAACAAATTGACTAGAAGTATCCCAAACAAACATAAATCAGTTTAACAAATCAATCACCAAAATAAATAAATACATTTACCTTTAGTATTATTATCCTCGGGTGACGAAAAATCCTCGATATCATCATCATCATAAACAAACGAACCCAATCAATCCACTGTACTCTTACCCGAACCAGAACCCGAACCCGAACCCAAATCCAAATCCACCATAGCCAAACCCGAAAACCCCCTATCCTCCACCCATCGCCATTTGTGAACTAATGACCATCCGCTTGAACCCTTTTCTTTTGAATGAAATTTATCAAAGTATCCACTTTTTTACCAGGTCATCATTTTGACCCGCTTTCTACCCAAAACAAACCATATTTTGGGGGTTTTCGAATTCCTTGTTGTAGTGTTGCAATTAATTAATCAATCCATCACGATTCAGTAATTAAACAATAATAAACCATCAGTTATAGCCTATGAACAATTATCATTTTTCTTGCCCATTTTTACTTGCATAAACCTGAAAGTACAAGAAATATCTATTTACATCTTCCAACAAATAAAGATATGCAATCAGAAAGTAGGGGGTAGCAATTCCAAACACGAAACACGACCCAAAACCGACACGAAAAAATAAACGGGTAGGGTCTAGTCTAAACAGTTTGATGGCCATGGGTGTTAAACAGGTTAATCCACCAACTCGTTTGAGTTTTTTTTAATTATAGATAATTTATTTTTATAAAGGGTTAAACAGATTATAAGCCAACCCACCCATCAGTTTAGAATAGGCAATGTTCGCGTTATGTGTAAACAGGTTAGGATTGGTATAACTGACCTAAGTCACCAAACTACTTAAACATGTTGTGCTCAGGCTAAGGTGTTCTGATATGCCAATCCGAACCCAAACCCGACCCGTATTTGGTCTGAACCAGTTTCTAGATTTGAAATGACTACAATAACAGAACAAGAAGTTTCCAACTTACCCTTTTCCCACCGCCGTTTGTGAACCAATGCCCTGTAGCTTGACCATCAGCTTGAACATTCTTTTGCCAGCATCTTTTGTGATCCCTTTCGCAGTATTAACCTTAGGATTCGTGAAACCTTGTGACGTTTCTTGAGTTTTTGATCTTCTTGAATTTTTCCTTGATAAGCTTGTCTCAGCTTTATAACTTCTAGCATCTTGTTTAGTTTTGTCACCAGTGCTGAATCGGCCCCTAGAAACACAAGAAAGACAGCATAAGAAATTATATCCGACTTTATAGAGTCATTTTCATACAACCATCTTTTATGAAATTAATCCTGCGAAAAACTATCAGTAATATAGTAGAATTAACTTACATGTAATCGACATTTGATGTACTGGGCTACTCAGAACCTCTATTTTCTGCGTTTAGCGGGAAAAAATTGCACAAACGAACTCGAACTAGCTCTTGAATCCTCAAATCACTATGGAAAAACACTGATGTGCTGGCGGGCGAGGATCATCTAAATCTATTACACTGTCCATAACATGACTATTATGGTTACTCTTTCCAACATTACTCTGAGCTTTATTCGTATCTTTTAGAGAACTAAAATATTCCTCGCAGACCTCATCCAGGGCTAGTGTCGTGATATGGAAACTCTTCTCGCGTTTAAAATCTTCCCATAAATCATTTCTGTTGGAAGTATTGAGTGACTCGTTTACTTTTCTCTGCTGATTTAAACCTAGACAATGCTCCTTGGTCAAATAAGATTCCTACTGACTGCTGGTCTTGTTAGTGGCAACTTGAGTGATTGAAGGGATATCAGAATCGGAGTCAGAATCAATCAGCTGAAACTTTCTAAGAGGACTGACGGTTAACTTTGGAAACGGTTGTTTACTGTAGCTTGTGATTACGGATTCTGGGGTGTTTGAGACATTTTGCTTTCTTTTTCCCGATTCTCTGGTCAAAACACCTAGTCCGGTAAGCAGGAATTTGGAACTGTTACTGACTGAATAGTGTTGTGTTGGAAGAATCTCATCTGCATTTAGCAATAATAACAATCAGTGAATATGGGAAAACAAGCGCACGTGACAGTAATTAGCACACTGGTTTATAATACGTGTGACTGCTACTTGATGGAATCTTATAAATCATAAAACTAGAACAAATACCATCCCTTTTACGCTAAGTTAATCAACGGGAGAAATCTGATTCAGTGGTGCTGCTTCGTGGATATCTTTGTGATCTTTCTGATTACAAAGAATCACAAGTTGCTGCTTATTTAAGCGTTTATGTCTGAGCTAAAGCCTAAATACATAAATACATTTTGATATTCAGATATGAAAAATCATTGGTAACGACTACAACTTTCTTGTTTATCTTAAGACATAAGTAAGGGTGTATAATGAAAGTCCAAAGGGGTTGTAAGTTGTAGCCCGAGTGCCCAATGGCCCCAATTCCATAAATACACCAGACTTGCTACATTTTCATAAGATTAACTATATATATTACGCAATAGACACAATGAAGTTATCAAGGGTTACTCGTAAGTCCATCCACCCACAACATAGAGAAAACAAGTCTAGTTTTTCGTTGCTACTAGAGTTCAAAATAATCTAATTGGCTGCCAAACTCATCCCGATATCTTTAGGAAATCAAATTGAATCTACTGAAAAAAGCATTAGTGGTGTTTAGGATTGCTCTTAGTATCGTTTTGAAATGGCAAACAATTAGTTAAATTTTTAGTGTTTGGACGGATGTTAACTGATTGTGCTCATGATATCAATGATAGACAAACTATCTCAAAGTTGCTTATTCATACTAACTATCTGATATCATTATTCATGCTGACTATCTGATTCTGATTATTTTATGCACAAAAAGGTATAATACTTATTCATTATTCATATTGACTATATGAAACCGCAATAAACAGATAACAAACAACTCAATCCCCTAATCAATAAATCAAATATCAAAAAACTCACAACCAAAATTAATAAACTGGCACAACTAAAGGGTAGCTCCAAAAAACTGTTAATCAGATAGCAGACCCAAACACCCTCAAAACACATTAATCAGATAAGTAATCAAGCAGTTCTAATAAAGAATCACTTTTACCTTTAGCCGAACCCGAACCCCCTATCCTCGACACTACACCCGCGCAGTAACCGCTTCAATCTTGGCCTTACCTCCACCACATTCTCCTCATCTGAATCAGTAACAGTAAGCGTCTCAATCATTACTCGGAGTGAATTGGGGTTTCTGGGAGATCGTCGAAATCGAAGTCGAAACCCAATGAGAATGAAGGTGCTTCAAGATCACCCAATGAGAATTGGGATTAATTGTATTGTGAATTGAAAGTGTTTAGGGTTTGATTAATTGATTTTGTGAATTGAAAGTGTTTAGGGTTTGATTAATTGATTTTGTGTTTTGTAAGTTTTATGAATTTTGGGGGTTTTGAAAATATTTGTTTTGCGGGTTTTTGTTTTTGTTGAAATGATTTGTGTGAGAACGTTTTCAAAATAATTTTGGATTTAAATGAAAAAGTTACTTGGGAGTTGGACTAAAGAATATTTTCTCACTAGATTTTTTAATTTTTAGTGTTTGGACGGATGTTAACTGAGTGTTATCATGATATCAATTATAGACAAACTAATTCAAAGTTGCTTATTCATACTTATTCATTATTCATAATCAACAAATAAAAGAATCACTTTTACCTTTAGCATTATTATCCTCGGGCGACGAAAAGTCCTCGATATCATCATCATCAACAACAACCGAACCCAAATCCACCGTAGCCGAACCGCTTCAATCTTGGCCTTACCTCCACCTCATTCTCCTCATCTGAATTAGCAACAGTAAGCGTCTCAATCACAAACTACTTATCATCATCATTACCATCAACAACTGTCTTCACATCAGCAGCTGCTGGAACATCTACCGAATCAAGATTCGATGTGTTATTCGGTGTCATTTGGGGTTCGGGTGTATCGTCGAAATCGAAGTCGAAACCCAATGAGAATGAAGGTGCTTCAAAATCACCCATTATGATTGATTAATTGATTATTAGTAATGTGAATTGAAAGTGTTTAGGATTTGATTTATTGATGTGTTTTGTAAGTTTTATGAATTTTGGGGGTTTTGAAAATGTTTGTTTCGTGGGTTTTTGTTTTTGTTGAAATGAAATGTGTGGCGGCATGGCGCCTGTGTAAGAATGTTATTTGGATTGAAAATTGGGCATGTTTGGATGGGATTGAGTTCTTGTAGATTAACCTTTTAAACTAAAAAAAGTAGGATACAACATAAAGCTGACACGTGTATGTCATCTAAAGGGCAAAATAGGAAGTTCGAAAATTTCAATTTGGCATTTTTATTTTTATTTTTTATATTTAATTTGAATCATTGATTGCATGAATGGTATCATCATTAACTGATACTGCAACTTTATATTACATAGTTTGCATCTTAATCATTATCAACAAAATTTTAGGGCCCGTTTGGTTTGCAGATGGGTTTAGGATTTTGATTTGGTTTAGGATTTAAAGTTGGATTAGGATTTGGATTTGGATTTAATGAAGAGTGAGAAAATATATTATAAAATTAATAAATTATTATTTTATAAAATTTATATATAAAACTATATAGAAAAAGTGAAGAAAAGTTGAAAGGGCCCACCATATTATTAAATCCAGTTCACATAAATGACTTTTGTAATAGTTGCACTATTCCGGGTTTCTTTATCCAATCCAAATTCTAAAATTTGAGCCAAACGTTTTTTTTACTTTAGGATGGAGAACCCAACCCCACACGTGGATACCAAACATGCCCTTAGTGCATCAAATATGGGTTTGAAACTGTGTATCTTAATCATCATCTTCTTAATCATCTTGCAGTAGTTTTAACTTGCATCGTCAACCGATTTTTTCTATTTATGCATAATCTGCATCTTAATCATCATCATCGTCATCAATCAAACATCGATTTATACATCAAATTGATTGATTCATCAAATATGGATCTTGAATCTGTTTATGCATTGTATCATCATTATCATTAACGTCCATCTAGCATCATTGTCATTGATCAATATCGACTTCAACATCATCATCCCTATCATCGATCATCGTCTTCAGAGACTTTCGCGTCAATGATTTTAGCATCATAAACATAGTTCATCCTCAACAATATTCACGTCATTTTTCGGCATCCATCATCTCCTTCGTTTTAGATCTTTAAACATGCATATGAAGAATCACGCAGATGTTGAAACATGAATCTAAAACCATATTCTAAAGTAAGGATGATTAACAAAAATTAAAAGAAAAGAAAATCATAATCATAATCATCAATCATCATCATTGTCGATCAAAATCAAGAAGGTTTTTGATGATGTAGTTAATTATTTGAATCTAAAATTATAATTTAATTATTAAAGTATGATGATGTTAATTTTGATTTGAAAAACCTATTATTAAAAGAATTAAATTAAGTAAAGAAATTCTGGGAAGATGGTGAAAGACTGAAAGTGTGAAACGCTTGTTTAATGCTTAATACGACCATGGATCTCGCATAACTAAATGGGTATGTTAAAAAGACCTCAATACCCTTCTGCACAAGTTTGTTAATTGAAAAAACTAACAATTATTTACGTAAATGCCATCGTTTTTATGGTCCCTTGATTTAATCATCCAACGGCCACAAATGTATCCTACTTGTTTTAGCTTATGGAATTGTTTTATTTGAACTCGTCCCGTTTGGATGAGGAGGAATGAAAAAGTTACTTAGGAGTTGGGATTTAAAAGTTAGAGTAAATTACACCGCTAGTCCTCAAAGATTATTCAGTTCTCGCATTTGGTCTTTTTTTTTTTCTCAAGAATCGGGTTTTTAGTCCCAACATTTTAGGTTAATTGTGTGTCTGGTCCTTTTTTTCTAACAGTCGCTAGTTTTCTTCGTTAGCTAAAAGGGCCTTTTCGTCTTTTCATCCTTTCTTGTCCAAACACCCCTTAATTCAAAATAATACCCTAATCCAAACACATCCCTTCTTCAACCTCACACCCACCACCACCCTCTATTCACCAACACTCCTACCAAGCCGTCACCGCCAGGGACGGATCTACAGCAATAGGAGGGTAATCTCTTAGTAGTGTAAAAAAAATGAAATTTGAGTTTTATATAATCATTATACTTTAGGTGCATACCATGAAAATATCACTAAAACAAGTGTACACACCCTCGGAAATTAATTAACAGATCAATCAAATGCAAAATCATTATACCTAGGGGGTGGGTTTTTTGTTTTTGTTGAAATGAATGTATGGCAGCATGGTGCCTGTGTAAGAATGTTTTCACCCATGACATTTTACTTTTATAATTTTTTTGTATTATAAACCCGTGAAATAATAAAACGAAACAAAAATGTAAAGTTTTATAAGCTAAAAGTCGTAAAACACAAAAAAAATAAAAAATAGAAATAAAAAAAATAAAAAAGTAATTAAAAGTAAAAAACGAGCAGAAAACCATATAAGACCATCTTGTCGTGCTAATAAAGTCGATAAATTGTCGAAAAAATGCAGAACATAAAATATAAATTTTGACAAGTTAAAAAAAGTTGTAAATGAGAAAAGACACGGAAAATTATCTTGTTTTGTCAATAAAGCGGGTATATGGAGGGTAAGAAGGGTTTAGGGAGATAACAATATTTCAAATTATAAAATTTTGTTTTTTATGTTGTGACTAAAAAAATAAATTCTCACCGGTTTTATATTTGTGCACTTGTGAGGTGTTTGGGACTTACATGTTTATGCGTTTTGATTTGTGCACCTGTGGGGTGTTTGGAACTTATATGGTTATGCTTTTACTTTAAGAGTACAAGTACTTTGATTGCTGATGAGTATTTAAAAACAAGTATTTCGACGGTGATCAATATTATTATCGTTAACTTAGTGTTACATTACATACATTTTTATTCCACCGCTAATCAGATGTGGTAAGACTACCAATTTAAAAATCTAAACTTATGTCATTTATACATAAATATAACTAACAAAAACCACCACCACACAACTCTCCCCCAAGTCGGTCTTGAATGTGATCGGCTTGTGCTCAAAATAGGTTCAAGAGGCGTTGGGTGAGGGTGGTTTTTTTCAACGAAAACGTCGTTTTAAAGAGAGCACATGTCGTTACTTGTGTTATTAAACCTAACCTTTTGTAGGTAACACAAAAATACTACTCCGTAAATGATTTTGTCAATAAGTTTATTTATTAAATCTCAAATTAAGTATGTCTGAAGGAATTATTTTGAACTCAGTAAAAAAAAGTATATGCAACTCTTTGTATATTTATCAAAATCTAGTTATTTATCTAAAAAAAAACATATATATGCAACACTTTTTATAATACAAAGTACATCTATTTCAAAACAAGTAAAAACAATATTGGAAAATACGCAGTTTCAAATTCATGATATAATTTCACAACTAATTTGTTCATAAAAAGATCAAAAGTAGAATTGAAATTCGTGGTTTGATTATTGATTTGGTAAAGTCTCTTTGGTTGTGGTCAGACTTTCTTAAGCTTGGTTCTAGGCTTCGTCTATAACTGATGATCATTGGTAATCACTTGACAAGATCATTATTAAGGGTGGGAATTACTGTTAATTACGAGTACTTGACATGGGAATTAGTAATATTAAGTCTTTTAATATTTTGTATGATGTAAGGCAGCATGTAGCGGGTGTGAGGGGCATCTTCCACTTCACCTCTTCAACATTGAGACCGTTGTGAGTGTGTGTGTAACACCCCTAAAATACGGTTCAGCGGAAGACTTACTAGCATTGGGGTGCTACGGGAAGTGGTACACGAGAACAAGTATAGCGAAGTAGAATAGCTAATCCATAATATAAAAACATTGTCAAAGGCAGTAATTAAGTTTTACATTGATTTTGTGTTTTGTAAGTTCTTTGAATTTTGGGGGTTTTAGAAATGTTTGTTTGGCGGGTTTTTATTTTATGTATATATACGATGTGGAGAACTGAAAGCGAAGAAAGTATGGTTTTCGAAAAATGATATTGTGGTGCATCAAAAGGCCCATACGCCGTATAGCGGCGCATAGGGTAAATCACTATAGGGCGTATAAGGCTCTATGACATATAGGCAGTCTTTGATAAAAAAAAAGAAAAAAAAAAGTTAGGTGTTCTATAATAACTTTGTTTTGAAGTTAAATATAACAATTCATAAATCTATTAATATATAAATATTTAGATTTATAGGCATATATCAAGATCACTTTATAAGTAGTTTATGATAGTATTTTCGTAGGACCCACTAGTATTTAAGTTATTTTTAACTCTATTTGGGGCCAGTTTGGTTTGTTGGTGGGTTTAAGAGTTGGATTTTGGATTTAATATAAAAGAGAAAAAAAATACAGTATTTATTAGAATTAATTATTTTATATAATAATTTTGTAATAAAAATATTATTATTTAAAATAAATGTAGAGAGAGATGAGGATAGAATGGTAAATGTGGCTCACTAAAAATATTACTGTAATACTTATCAAAGTCTATCTATTTAATAATCTTTTAGGGCGAGTTTGTTTTGGACTTTTGGAATTAAGTAATATAATGATAGAAAAAGTAATAGTTTGGTGTGAGACTAATGTATTTAACATAATATTTAATACCTTTAGATGAAGGATTCATCAAAAGTCACCATATGAGATACTATCCTGACTTTTTGCATAGTTTTTAGAGCTCTAGGTGCCAAAACGAGGGTTACCTTCGTCGTCGTGCCACCTCAGCGCCACATCAGCATCCTATTTTTCCACAACTAACCACAACAAACTCCCTCCTCACTCATAACAAACCTCAACCTCTTCATTTGGGACCCACCACTACCACAAACACACACTACACACACAAACACACCTCAGTAACATTATTAAATATCAATGCTTGTCAGATGCAAGCCTCGTCGTCCCCACGATTTGGAAAGCAACGACAAACCTCGGCGAGGTTCCACGGTGTCACAACGAAGCTCGGCGAGGTGATGACTTGGACGACGAAGGCAACAACGAGACCCACACCGGGTGCTCTTATAGGTAAACGTGTGATTGTACCACATGTAAAATTGTTTTCAAATATTTAATTGTTTTTAGTTTACGTACAATTTTTTTTTCTAACTTGGGCCTTAAGGGCACAAGTTAAGCACACTAAAAGAATACCGGGACCCACAAAAAAAATACAAAGATCCATAGAAAAGTACAATTTATGTGGATCCCTGTGTCCTTTAGGATATTGGGTTAATCACATCGACCCAACAGTTAACCCGTCACACCCCATATGACCCGGTCAACAAAAGTCAACCATAAAGAAAAGTCAACAAAGCAGTTACAACCGCCATATAGCAGTTACCAATAACTGCTCCAAATCACAGAACCGACACAATGGTTCATTGTACCCTTTCATTACAGTATATAAACACAGTACATTCGTTTGTAAAGATTAAGATGACATATTTGATTATTACAAAGACATATTTACAGTTTACTTAATCTTTGCACAATATTCATTCGGTATACAAGTGATTGAAACGTTTAGACCATAGATCCCGTATAAAGGCCAACAATTGGTATCGAGGCGGTTTGGTCTATCAACCAACAATCATCATTTACCCGGACTTCGTAAAAGTTCGAATCAAAAGCAGACAAGTTTGAATAAAATTTTTGCAAATCGCTAAGAACACAAATCTGAGGCGTCATTTTTGTGTCTCTACGTTTGTCGCAACAGGGGTATAATCACTTTGTGATTACTCACAACCCGGCAACAAATCAAACTCGCAAAATTTTTTCCGAAAACCAGTTTCAAGAAAAACGAACTCAAAATCGTTTAAATATTTGATTCCAAATAAAACTAATACGAGTGTCATCATTAGGGCACAAAATCAAAGATTCGAATTAGAACAAACACACCTGTTCTTAAACGAATCAAGCTCCGAAGGATCAATTGAAAACCCAATTGATTCATTAGCAAACTCAATCGTAAAATTCTCACGGATCGAAAACCCCCAATTAATCGAAACCCTAGATTTCAAATTGGAGGGATAACAAGTGCTCGTCTGAGAACACAACAGGAGCAGTAAAAGGGCGGTCAAAACCACGCCATCATAAAAAGGAGGCGGAGAACCGTGGTGTATATTGGAGAAGAAGGAAGAAGAAGATAAAAGATATCTTACGAAGAGAGAGAGAATCTTGAAAAGCAAGATATCTCAAAATTATCTGGCGTGTGTGTTTTTATCTCAAACGAGATAAGAAACATAAAGGGTTAATAAAGGGACGCGTGTACAGTTAAAGGGCCAAAAAGGATTTTATTTTTAGTTAAGGCATCGGGTTAAACCATCAACCCTTCCAGGTTCCAAAGTTTTCAAAACCACTTTATTTTACATTATATATTTTGATATATACAGTTTTTAGATTGATAAGTTATTTTAAAACATTATTAAAATCTTATCATATTTTTGTTTAGTATATCTAACCTAGTTTTATACTACTTAGAATACTGACTAGGAATAATTTGTAAGGAGCAATTAACCTTAGGTTATTCAGTTTAAATTTTATAATCTCCGAGGATAGTTTAAAAATTGTTAAAACTATACCTAGAAAAGTTTTACACCCATTTGAGGAAGATAAAACATTAAGAGCTCATTTTAAAGAAAGAATTTTTATATATACACTTTGTGTTAAAATTCTTTAGTGGAGATTTATTTGTCATTTTTAAGATATGACGAACAACAGTGGTAAAAAGGAACCCATTACTAACATTTCGAATAGTACACCCCAATTTCAATGCCCAATCCTAAAGCCCGCGAATTACTCACTATGGGCGAATTGAATGCAAATCATTCTCGAAGCAAATGGTTTATGGGAAACAATTGAGCCGACCGAAACGACTCAACCCGATAAGAAAAAGGAAAAAACCGCTATTGCTTTCCTTTATCAAGCCTTACCCAAAGAACAATTACTTCAAATAACAAAGCACAAAACCGCAAAAGACATTTGGAATGCTTTGAAAACTAGACACGTTAGCGAGACAGAGAGTTAAACAAGCAACAATACAAACACTCAAATCCGAATTTGAGATGTTATATATGAAGGAAGATGAAACAATCGACACTTTCACCACAAAAATCACAACTCTCGTAAACAAAGCCGCTAGTCTAGGACACACAATAGAAGATGAAACCTTAGTGCGGAAACTACTAAATGCTGTACCCGAAAGGTATTTGCAAATAAGTCGCATCTATAGAACAATATTCGATCTAAGTGAAATGACATTAGAAGAAGGCGATAGGAAGACTTAAGACCTACTGAAGAGGATTAAGTTCAAGAAAGGAAAACAAGTGGACGACTGTCAAGACAAGCCGATGTTCACAGCGACATGACAATAGAGGGAAAAATTTGAGGAAGGGCGTGGGCGTGGAAAATATAAAGTATGGAAGAACCACGATAAAAATAACCACGAGAAGAAGGATGGAGAAAACACTCACAATCACTTCAACAAACATAATATTGACTTTAGCAAAGTTAGATGTTACAAGTGCAATAAGATCGGTCATTATGCATCTAAGTGTTATACAAAACCAAACACTAGTATGCAATCTAATCTTGTCGAGGAGGACTTAGAACCTACCTTATTAATGGCAATATTAGAAGACCCACACGTAACAAAGCTAAAAGATCAGAAGGTCTCGCTACACGAAGAAGATGTAGGATATAAAGAGACAAGTGTTGATAGTCAATGGTACTTAGACAATGGAGCTAGTAACCATATGGATGGAATAAAGAGAACACTTTAAAGAACTAGATGAGAACGTTAGTGAAAAAGTAAGATTCGGAGATGGATCTCATGTAGAGATTAAAGGAAAAGGTTCAATCCTAGTAGAATGTGAAGACGAAAAACAAAGAATCATATCCCAAGTCTATTACATTCCTAGCTTGAAAAACAACTTATTGAGCCTTGGACAATTTACCGAAATTGGTTGTAAAGTTGTAATGGACGATGATGAACTACGACTTTATGACATGGACAACAAAATCTTCTTGAAGGTCACAAGACAAAGAAACCGACTATACAAAGCAAGTCTGAAGATAGGCACACCTGTTTGCTTATTAGCAAACTTAAGTGACAACACTTGGTTATGGCACGCCGGATTAGGACACCTCAACTTTGAATCATTAAAATCTATGACTCAAAGAGAGTTAGTTCAAGGAATACATGCCATTAAACATACAACACAAATTTGTGATGTTTGTTTAGTTGGTAAACACTGTGAGCAGAGCACCATTTCCCAAGAAAGCAAAAACTAGATCAACATCACCATTAGATTTAGTTTACGGAGATTTATGTGGACCAATAACACCACCAACACCATACGGAAAGAGATATATATTCTTGTTAGTAGATGACTACTCAAGATATATGGGGTATTTCCTAAGTCTGAAAGATCAAGCTTTCGGTACTTTTAAGAAATACAAAGAAACAATAGAGAAGGAGCTAAGGATAACATTGAAAATGTTAAGAGCGATCGTGGAGGAGAATTCACATCTAACGAATTCACCCAATCTTGCAAAGAAAACGGCATAGCACGACAACTAACCGCACCTTACTCACCACAACAAAATGGAGTTGTTGAACGAAGAAATAGGACAATCATGTCAACTACGAGATGCATGATGAAAGCAACTAACATGCCACAAAACTTTTGGGTCAGAACATTAGACACGCTATATATATTCTAAACAGTTCCTACAGAGCCTTAGAAGACATTACTCCATATGAAGCAATTAAGAAGAAAAAGCCAAACTTAGAAAGTTTAAGAGTTTTTGGTACGCATAGCATATGCAAAAGTACCATCACAACATCGACAAAAGTTAGATGATAGAAGTAACAAAATGGTATACTTAGGAAGTGAACAAGGATCAAAAGCTTATAGATTGTTCGATCCAACAACACAAAGAATATGTGTTAGTAGAGATGTGAAGTTTAAGGAGGATGAAGCATGGACTGGAAGGATTACCTAGATGAACACACCAACGATGAACCCGAATGGTTTGACTTCAAAGTCGAAAACCTTGAAGCCACAGATGAACATCAGGAAAACGAAAACCAACCAGATGAAGAAGACGATGATATCCCTGCAAATGATGATCATGAATATGAAACATCAAAGCTGACTCACCCTCACAAACATTTCGCACACCATCTACAATTTCATCACGAATAAATACTCAAATTACACCAACTACCTTAAGACATTCAACCAATCAAAGTAACTCAATTGCAACCCGGAATCTACATCCAGACTTTGATCACACACCACTACAAGGTTTTAGAATATTGAATGATCTATATGAAACACAGGAAGTTTTACCGAGCATTTATTACTAGCTGAAGATGAACCAAAAATTACAAGGAAGCATCAAACGATCAAAAATGGATCGAAGCAATGAAGGTCAATTAGATTCTATCAATAGAAACAATACATGGGAACTAACCACACTACCAAAAGGACAAAAAGCCATTGGATTAAAGTGGGTATTCAAGACCAAGAAAGATGCTAATGAAAATATAGTCAAGCATAAAGCTAGACTAGTAGCAAAAGGCTACATACAAGAGCATGGCATAGACTTTGAAGAAGTCTTTGCACAATAACAGAATGGAACAGATCAGATTACTATTAGCCATAGCTGCTAATAACAAATGGGAAGTACATCACCTAGACGTCAAATCTGCATTTCTACATGGAGACTTAAAAGAAGAAGTGTATGTTACACAACCCGAAGGATTTATAAAAGAAATGGAAAAGTCTGATTGATAAAAGCTCTATACGGATTAAGACAAGCACCACGTGCATGGAACATAAAGTTAGATAATACCTTGAAGTCCTTAGATTTCAAGAAGTGCGCTTTAGAACAAGTTGTCTACACAAAGAAGTCAAAAGACTCAATACTTCTAGTAGGAGTCTATGTGGATGATTTAATCATCAACGGCACACAAAGAAAGAAATAGACAAGTTCAAAGCTCAAATGGAAGAGAAGTTCGAGATGAGTGACCTAGGATTACTATCCTACTACTTAGGAATTGAAGTCACACAAAGTGACATATCAATAAAGCAATCCGCCTCGCAAGATCCTAAAAGAAGTTGGAATGCTAGCTGCCTTGAAACTTTAATACCTATGGATCCGGGAACAAGACTAACAAAGAACATGAAGAAACAACGGTCAACTCAATGAATATAGAAGCTTGATTGGATGCTTCGATATTTGTTACATACAGACCGACTTAAGTTATTCCGTTGGATTACTTAGTCGTTTATGCAAGAACGAAGGAACAACACATGAAAGCTATAAGGCAAGTACTACGCTACGTTAAAGGAACAAAAGACTATGGAATCACCTACAAGTACAATGGAAGAAAACAGATACAAGGTTATAGTGGCCAGCATCACAGTCAACACTCAAGAAGACAAAGGCACTACTGGAATTATATTTTACTACGGTGAATCACCAATCAGCTGGAGTACACAAAAGCAAGCCATGGTAGCTCTATCATCATGTGAGTCGAATTCATTGCGACCTTGGCGGCAGCAACACAAGCATTATGGTTAAAGAGGCGCTTAGCAAGCTTACACACCGGGAAGAAGAAAAAGTTACTTGGTCGACAAACAAGTCGCCATCGAACTAATGAAGAATCCTGTATTTCACGGAAGAAGTAAGCACATTGACATAAAGTACCACTTTATAGTCGTCGAAAAAGAAGACCTACAAGTCGAATTCATAAGTGGAGAGTTTGAGAAAGGCGACATATCTGACAAAGGCATTACCAAGATCGATTCCTCACCATGAGACAACTAATTGGAGTCAAAGATCTAAAGCAAGCCGATTGTGATTAAGGGGGAGAATATTGGGTTAATCACATCGACCCAACAGTTAACCCGTCACACTCCATATGACCCGGTCAACAAAAGTCAACCATAAAGAAAAGTCAACAAAGCGTTACAACGCCATATAGCAGATTACCAATAATCGCTCCAAATCCTGAACCGACACAATGGTTCATGTACCCTTTCATTACAGTATATAAACACAGTACATTCGTTTGTAAAGATTAAGATGACATATTTGATTATTACAAAGACATATTTACAGTTTACTTAATCTTTGCACAATATTCATTCGGTATACAAGTGATTGAAACGTTTAGACCATAGATCCCGTATAAAGGCCAACATAGGAAATCAAATTGAACCTACTTAAAAAAGCATTAGTGGTGTTTAGGATTTCTCTTAATATCGTTTTGAAACGACAAACAATTAGTTAAATTTTTAGTGTTTGGACGGATGTTAACTGATTGTGATCATGATATCAATTATAGACAAACTAATTCAAGGAATCAATTTTACCTTTAGCATTATTATCCTCGGGCGACGAAAAGTCCTCGATATCATCATCATCAACAACAACCGAACCCAAATCCACCATAGCCGAACCCAACAACCCGCGCCGTAACCGCTTCAATCTTGGCCTTACCTCCACTTCATTCTCCTCATCATTATCATTACCATCAACAACACTCTTCACATCAGCAGCTACTGGAACATCTACCGAATCACGACTCGATGTGTTATTCGGAGTGATTTGGGGTTCTGGGAGATCGTCGAAACCTAATGACAA
The DNA here is from genome assembly GCA_910596185.1 of Chrysanthemum makinoi. Taxonomy (NCBI): domain Eukaryota; kingdom Viridiplantae; phylum Streptophyta; class Magnoliopsida; order Asterales; family Asteraceae; genus Chrysanthemum; species Chrysanthemum makinoi. Next base: position 29,700,048 of record OU343222.1, on the reverse strand, counting down.
AAGCTTCAAAATCACCCATTATGATTGATTAATTGATTATTAGTATTGTGAATTGAAAGTGTTTAGGGTTTGATTAATTGATTTTGTGTTTTGTAAGTTCTTTGAATTTTGGGGGTTTTGGAAATGTTTGTTTGGCGGGTTTTTATTTTATGTATATACGATGTGGAGTAACTGAAAGCGAAGAGAGTATAGTTTTCAAAAAAATGAACTTTGGTGCAAAAGGCTTATACGCCGTATAGCGGCGCATAGCGTAAATCACTATACGACGTATAAGGCTCTACGGCATATAGGCCGTCTATGATAAAAAAAGAAAAAAATTTGGTGTTTCATAATAACTTTGTTTTGAAGTGACATATTATGACAATTTCATAAATCTATTGATATATAAGTATTTAGATTTATAGGCATAGATCAATATCACTCTAAAAAATAGTTTATGATAGTATTTTCGTAGGACTCACTAGTATTTAAGTTATTTTTAACTTTATTTGGGCCAGTTTGGTTTGTAGGTGGGTTTAGGAGTTGTATTTGAATTTAATATAAAAGAGAGAAATATTTAATTGTATTAATTATTTTATATAATGATTTTGTAATACAAATATTATTGTATTTAAAGTCACTTCAGTTCAAACCTATACTACACCCTCAAATCAAACTGCCCCTTGGTAGTTAGTGGGGTTTTGAAACCTACACCATATCATCAAACCAAACAACAACGATAGGATTGATATACTCACTACAATACCACCACATTACTCAAACCTATACCTGTTGCGATTTCAAATAACAAAGCAAATGCACCCTATATTCAAATACTAACCCAAATTCAAATCTTAATCCTAAATCCGTCTAAGAACAAAACGGGCCCTTTATTCTTTGAGTTTTAACTTTTTATAATCAGTACTATGTTATGATTTTCAACTTACAATAACTGTCAACAAAAAATTAGATACTAGTACATAGTTAAAACAAGCTAAAAATTTTGAAATGATAATTTGAAGAAAAAGTAATAAATAAATCTCGATATCAAATTTTCATATTTGTGTTTTTAATAATAGGAAATTAATTTGATACAACTTCAAAACAATTAATTGGCTGAGTCTAGCTTTAAGGCTGGGCACAGTCACGCCCAACACACCGGTTGGGCACCCCGAAAATTGATAGACGACCGATGTTTAATTCGGTCAAATCGATTGTGGAAGCCAGGTCGTTACATCGGTCGAGTACAAAAAAAACGCAATATCGGGTGAGATTTCAACCGATTTCAAAATTAAAACCTTCCCAACATTTTTGCCCGTTTGGGCTAAAAAAAAAAAAAAAAAAAAACTTTACCACTCTGTAAATACTAACTCAAACACATTTCTAAAACACACAATTTCAATCAAAATTTCTATCTCAATACCTTCAAACACATTCCTTTAATATGTCGTTCGAGCTTTTATTCGGTTCTTTTTCGTCTTCTAACGATGAAGAAGTTTTTAGTGAGTTTGTGGAGTTTGCGGACTTTGCTTGGAAGGCTTACAAAGCATCACAACCAAAAGTTCGACGAAGGTACATACGTAGGGATCATGAGGGTGCTCATAATCCCTTAAGAACGCATGAAGAATCGTTAGTAGTTACTCAGGAGCTAATGGACGCATCAACTCATCAACACCTCAAATCTGATTTGATCGAACACACTTGGAGAAATCGTCGAAATCATATAATTGAAGAGAATGAAGTCGATAGTGACGATGAAGATTTTTTTTATGTTTTTAACGTTATTTGAATAATTTACGTATTGTTTTTAATGTTTATTTGAATTTTGTACTGTAATCTTTTTAATTTTAATGAATTTAACTTTGATGTTTAAAATGTTTGAATTAAAAAAAAAAAAAAAAAAAAAAAAAAAAAAAATGTCGGTCATCAATAGTGGCATCCTGGTCATGTCTGGTCGCCGGAGAGAGAAAGTTGACGTGGCGATGGTGATCTGGGTCACGACTGTGCCCAGCCTAAGTCACTCTCAACTCTCAAGGATGAGAACGTAAATTTTGCAAGCCTCATAATTTGACTAGCATGGTCAGTAGAAATATTAGAAAATGGGGCCCGTACATCATTTTTTTTGTCTTACTAGAAGTTAACTCTAGTCGTCAAAAAGCATTTATAAGTTACAACTTTATAAGTATTCGTATTATTGATCTACATGTTTATATCGAGGGGGTTTTGGTTCAAATTCGGAAAATAGAAAATGAAGGATAATGATAATAGTGAGGAAAGAGAAAGAGAGAAAAAAATCATTCCCCCCAATTTATTAGGTAATGGTCCATTACCTACTATTGGGTAATGGGTCATTCCATTATATAACATCAAACATTATTTTTCATTACCTTTACCATTATCCACCCTCAAAAACATCCTACCAAGCACCCCTAAACTATATAACTTTGAGATCATTGAAAATTTAAATATTAAGAACGTTCTAATAATATTTTTGCACGCAATGCAGTATTGTTGGTAGTGATGGATTAAAAGCTAAAAGTCATGAGCTGTATTTAACTAAAATCAGTGAAGATTCGTAACATCCCCATAACCTCTGTCGGTTCGTCCTTCGTTGTTGTATAGATCTTATACTGAGTAGATAACGCTTTGTAGATGTAAGTGATTAAACTATTACATGTTCAGTACTAAAATCAAACCATGAAAACACACAAGTACTCCAATAATAACAAGTAATATGCAGTTAAATACAAAAAAAAAATTAAAGAATTTCAACATGTATCGACCAGAAGAAAAATTAATATGTACAAGTCTATTCAAAAGTTACATACGCTAAAAAAGAAAGAAGAAAATCACGTTATTGGATTTAACAACCCAATACGGATCACATGTTGAGTATTGAAATCAAATCATGAAGACACAAGTACTCCAATAATAACAAGTAATATGCACTTAAATAAAAATAAATTAAAGAATTTCGACATATATTTGCCTGAAAAAAATATATATGTACATAGGCTAAAAAGAAAATTTCACGTTATTGGGTTGTAATGAGGGGCGGAGCAAGAAATTTATGTTCGAAAGGGCACGCTTTGATAATTTTTAGAAACTACATTACAAATTGGTTTTTAAGGGAGGCAAATTACAAAAAAAAAAGCCCAATATTTTTGAAATTTTACATTACAATTTTTTTCGCATGAGGGGCACATGCCCCTTGTGCCCCTCCCCTATCTCCGCCCCTGGTTTAATAACAACCCAATACGGATCACATATATGTAGCTAGTTGCTTACTCCGGAATACTTTGTAAAGCAGGCCTCCATGCCTGTTGATGAGATTCAACTTGATCACTAACACTCATTAACTTAGCAAGAAGTTGCTCCGTCGTTAATCCGAAGCCTCCGCACTACCCAATAACTTTTTCAACTGTTTTTTCGATATTTTAATCTGTATCTCCGTCTTCACCTTTTTTTCACCATAGTTGTCCACCCTTTGATTGTTGTCACAATGGTTACCTACATGAGACTTTGTCGGGGTGAATGACCGGCTGCTTTTTTATACAATTTCCCATTTTGTTAGTTTCTAATATGATATGAGAAATATGAGTTGGGTTATAAGTTATACAGGGTATGCAATGAAGACTAAGTTGAAATAGAGTATCCTACATGGCTTTTGAAAATTTGACCAATCATTTTCTAGTTGTGATATTCCACGAAACATTTGTTAGAATTTGAGTCTGTGGATGGTAATAATCTTGATATGTTGTCTGAATTGTGTAGAGATCATTTTTAGACTGAAGTATTTCGACCCTATATGCCTTGGGTATCACGAAATCCTCATTTGGATAAGACAGAGAACAACACTTTGTTTCTAAGACACGAGAAATCAACACTGAAAGTTGTTATGTCTGCTATGTTCTATAAGATATCAATAAATAATGAAAAACCATAACCGAAAATTAGTTAAAATCGGTTAAAAACTGTTGACGGGAAGGGTTGCAACGTTTGAGGAAAATCGGCAACATGAGTTCATAGTAAATTTAATAAGCTACGTACTTAGATCCACTAAAAATATATGAAATCAACTTCGGTACATTTATACTCGACTTTCATGTAAAGTTCGCGAGTTGTACAAAGTGTTTGTCATTTTACGTATTCATTCTTTGTGTATAGGTCTTAGTTGAATAACCGCTTTACTAACTAATCGAGAAGAGGTGATCGGGTGAAAAGTATCAAGTGGATTAGCACGTACTATATTTGAATTTGATTAGTGGTAATGGTTATATGATTTTTAACACAATTCATTGATATGATTACAGCAAAATATATTGGTGTTTATAACAATTTTAGCCTAATTAAGGTATTAGGGTGCGTTTGGTTTGCTATTTGGAATCATTATAGATATGGTTTAGATTGGTGGGTGATATCATATTTGGTATATGAATGTCATGTTTTTGTTTGGTGTCTGTTTTAGAATATGGCTATCACTTATAAAAGGGGTCCACTTCAACAGAAAAACATATATACAAAAATCATTGAATTTAAGTGCACTAGATGCCATGACAAGGGTAACTTACTTATTCGGGGCTCACGGGGTGCCACATCACTATAACAAACTCCCACAACTAACCCCTCTCACTCATAACTAACCTCAACTTACTCATTTGAGGCCCACCATTTACAACTTTATTTTTTTTTATTTAAATTTTCAAATAAACTAAATTCATTAATTAAAAAAAAAATACAATAAAACACAATAAAAAACACACGAAACATAAATAAAGATACGGTAAAAAAACATATGCACTTTCAAATTTTTACACTTTTGAATTAAAAAAAATCAAAACACCCCCTTCTTTCTTAAACGGCACAGTTCGAGCGGGATAACCAAATTCAAATACGAGCGGGATTATTTAATTTCAAATTGGAGCGGGATGATTCAAATTCAAAATCAAATCTGCCTATATATACAACTCCACCAGAGTTGTTTATCACACACAACTCATACGCACAACTGACACACAGATTTTCAACAATGTCTCGCAAAGACTTTTCTCAACAATTCCTCAGTCCACAACAAGTGCCAGAAACTACCTTTCCACCAGAAGATGAAGTTTATGACACTCCACCAGAAGATGTCTTTCCGGTATTCCAACCGGAAAATGTAGTTGTAAAACACTCCACCGGTTAACAATCCACATGTTAACACTCAACGGGTGGACCTCCAAAACAATTCGTTTGGGTTTACTGAGGATTATCTTCGTGAACTTGAGCAGAACGAGGCAAATCTTAGAGAGATACGAGAAAACGGGGCACGTGAGGGATGCAGAATATCTTAGGCAGAGCTGGTTTGACATTATGGAAGGAAAATATTATGATGGCGAGTTTAGATCTTCTTCCAGTGAGGAGGGTTATAACTCAGATGATTCATTTTCTTAATTTGTAGTTTTATTTTCATTAATTTCATGGTAGTTTGTATTAAGCGTACTATGTATTTAGTGTTATCACTTTAATTTTTAATGTAATTCGTGTTTTAACTTAAATGTTTAATGTTATTTGTGTGTTAAATTTTATGTTTTTATATGTTTTGTTTTTACACTTTTAAATATGTATGTTAAAAAAAAAAAAAAAAAAAAAAAAAAAAAAAAAAAAAAAAAAAAAACTTACAAACTAAACCCTCGCCGTGCAGACGACGAGGGCTATTATGAAGAAGGACGACAAGCTCAGTTGGTGTCACAGCGAGCCACAACGAAGTGCTAGCTTGGCACGGCGAGCCACAACAAGGTGGACACCGGATGCTCTAAGGTTTAACTTAAAATTTTGAAAGAACGTGAGATAGAAAAAGAGGGACCAGAAAAAAGGATAAGATATATCGCCCACACTTTAATGAAATCATGCTTCTCTCCCTACTATGATTCTATGAGTTTCATTATCTAATAATCATCAAACATTTATCAACCAAACAATAACAATGACTATGATAGGCATAACTTGATTCCGACACCCCATACCAAACACACCCTTAGTGAAAATTTCTATATACGTCCAAACATTTAGTGTATATATGTTCTGTTTTACGTACAGTTATGACACAAGGCGCATAATGAGTTGTTACACATGTATCCTTTTCAGTTTGTTAATGTGTTGAACTTTTCAAAAGAAGTTGTAAGATAAGTTCAACTTTCACTTTGATCAGTAGTTTCTATTATCATCATTGTGCAATTATGTTCAAGTGATTAAGTCTTTGAGTTTTCATAAGCATTTAATACAACTAAATTCAACGGTTGAGTCTTTAACTCTTTAAGTCCCTTTGAAGAATAAACATGTAGATTTTGCAACCCTCACAATTTAACTACGTAGCATGCATGCATGGGAGTATGGGTATGTTTGGCGCAATGGGCTGGGGCTGGGGTTTGGGCTGGGGCTGGAGTTAGGGCGTTTATTATAAGCCGAAGATGAAATTTGTATTTTTGTATACTTGTTTGACAAATGGGCTGTGGTTGTGGCTTATTAATGCAAATTTACTAAAAAAGTTATAGTTAAATGAGTTTTATTGTATATGTTAGATATTTTTATGGGGTAAATATGTAATTTATGGTTTATAATCCCCGGGCTAAAGTTTTTAGCCCTTTTTATGGGGTAAAGTTTTAAGCCCATTTTAGGGACTTATGATTTCATAAGCTCGCATGGCAAACGAGACTAATTTTATAAGTCGACTTATTTTAGAAGCTCAAGCCCCATAAACCCCACCCCAAACACACCCATATGAGTCACAATTTGTCCTACAAAAAGTTAACATGAAAGATAGTCGGCAAAAAGTATTCATAGTACTGTAACTTTATACTTTGCAACTCCAAAAGGTATAGATTAACTAGTGAGCGCTTTCAATGAAATAGCTCTTGAATTTGATACCAATCTTTTTTATTTATCCTAAACAATTGAGGGTCAAATTGAATCTTAAATTAAAGTTACTTGTTAGTTTGACATATAATGACAACAATTAAAACATACACCAAAAATAGAATTAAAAAGTAACATGTTTCTATAAATATGTCTTTTGTGCTCTAATTTCTATATAACTTGTAATTTGTAAATGTCGATATTTGGTTATAGTTTGTATATCGTCTTTTAGTAGTATTAATCCATCCACGAGTTTGACATAGGAGTACCGTATATTGTCCTTATTTATAGTTTAGCCTTATCAACACAAGATCATGCGTAATTTGACCCACGTCAACAAAAGCCAATGGAGAAGAACGACTATGAAATGTGAACCAAATTTGAACTTTATTAGGAAGAAATTTGAACCATGTGTATGAAAAACACAAGGTACGGCGAATTTGAATAACATGATTAGTCCAAAATTGATTAGATTTACGTAAAAAGTCTGCTGATTACCTTTTTTGGTATTAAATGTTAAAATTTTCACCTAAAGGTCCCGATAATGATTGATTATGATCTATGAGGAGGATTTGTTTCTATGTCTTTAGGGTGAAAAAGAGGAATAAGTTTTGTGTCTTCTTACGTGTATATGGCAAAAGCAAAAATGTACATAGATCATATCTCCCTCTTTGCCTTGTTTTCACCACAATTGTCCACCTTTTGATCGAGTATCGTTGCAATAACTACCTTCAAGAGACCTGTTTTCCGGAGATGCTAGTGATCGGATATGATCATCGTCGACCGGTTAAACGGTTTCTTTATTTCTTATGTGTATGTGTATACGGCATTATGAATGAATCGATATGCACGTTGATGTTTTTGAATTAAGTTGACGAAATCGCACTATGATATATCCTTTTGTTTAAATTCCACATTAGAACTTGCAAACAGGTCTGTATCACCGAGTCTTCAAGTCCCTTTGAAGAATAAACGTACATGCAGATTTTCAACCCTCACAATTTGACTAGCATGCATGAATGGGAGTATGAGTCACTGAAAATGTGAGGAAAGGTTTAAAGTAATGGGTCCATTTTCTTTTCTTATATTGTCTTAAAAAAGTTAACATGAAAGATAGTCGGCAAAAAGCGTTTATAAGTATCCTTATCTATAGGTTTATCTAAAGGTACAATGTAATTATCATACTACTGTAAATTTACATACGTTGAACTTTGAGTACGTGAAAGCAATATATATTACATTAAAACCCCAAAAGTTAGTCATTTTGTTATATAACTAGACGAGTATCCGTGCATAGCAACAGAATGTATAGCGGCATATAATTGTAGGGATAAAAAAAAAATCTATAGGTAATAAACAAAAAATAATAGAAATGTGAGGACTTGAGAATTAAACATAATGTTTTGAAACTCGTTTCGACACGGGCGGTTCAACCGGTTGAACCGTTCCGGTCGAAAAGACGGGTCAAATTAATCCGGTCAACCCGTCGGGTTGGGTCGAAAAAACTGGTCAAATTAAACCGGGTCAACCCACCGGGTTTGAAGCGACCCGGATCAACCCGGTTTTTAATAGTGTGTTAATAGTTTCTAACTTTGCACGTGCTTTCCGAAAATAACGTAAGGACTTCCTAAAATATTTTAAGTTTGACTTTCTCCATTATAGATAGTAAGATGAGTGGTCAGTTTTGACTTTCTCTCAAGTTTGACTTTTTGAAATACAAGTTCTTCAATTTCATTTTTATTCATCATGCAAAAATAATCTCTTATGTCGAATCAATACGAGCATCAAGAAAAATATATATATGAGCTAGATCAAGCTTTACAGCACGTGAATCATGAACTCATTATGATCCGTGATTATATGCATGATTCATGATTGAAAACATATTCGTCTTGTCTTTTCTAGATTATTTATGTTGCTAAAAATTGTAATCAACCAAATTTAATAAAATGAAAAGTCAATAATTATACAAACTTATTAGATTAAAGGCTAACAATTATTATTTTTATAGCGTGCGCATGATGAAAATGCTTGTAGTTTTGTTACGTTTTATCTCTCTAGTTGCTTGCTGGATTATTTTAATAAAAATGTCATAAAAAAGTGCATGACCAAAAGAACTTCAAATTTTATTGACGTCATTCGCATTGCATTATATTCAAAATCACATCTTCTTTTCTTTCAACAAAAAGAAAAGAAAAAGAAAAACATATGTTCTTCGGTCGACCATTTTTAGTCTACAAATCATATGTTAGTTTGATTTCTATAAACTCCAAAACTGTCTTACAAGACGACACATTATTTGACGTGTTGCCCGGTATGCACTTTGGCGCGCCATCGGTTCAAGATGGGTGCGTTTGGCGTGTTATTGCCAAGCCCGGCTGTACGGGTGTGCAGCAGGGGCGACTGCACAGGGCCCATGAAATATAAGGGCCTCCATTTTATACCGTACCTACTTGTATACACATAGTTTTATACGGTAAAATACAAATGTTTATCACTTTAATGGTTTAATGCTTTACTGAATGAATGTTATATATGAGTAAGAGAGCCCATTTAAATTATACAACATAGACTCACGTGGTCAGCCATCATTCAATATACGTTTTTCTTTTGCTATTTTTTTCAAGTAGCATTGGATTTTAGTTACCAAGCATGAGAAAACAGATAAATCACTTTGACAATTATCGCTTGAGTCATTTGATTATTTTATTTGTTCAATAAATCTTTATGTCTTATTATTATTATTATTATTATTATTATTATTATTATTATTATTATTATTATTATTATTATTTTTTAATAAAACATCACTCCATTAGAAAATTATAGGAAATTACAAGAAATTAGTGGGGAGCCGAGAAACTAACTGGGCCCCACTCCTCTAGCAATTGCAAAACAAACCCTACTAAAAATATAGTTAGCACCACGCGCGCCAATTTCTTGAGTGATCGTGTACTTTCGGATTCGCTTCAAATAGGTCCTTTACTGCCTACCTTCTCGAGTTCACTAAAAGAAGAGAAAGAGAAGGGGATGAACCCATATCCAATATCAGCGCATTTGGTTTCGTACTTGACACGTTTGCACTGTGCAACTTCAATCACGGCCGCCATGCACAAAAGTCAACCATACCAGTTTGCGTCAAGGGCGATGACCTAGTAAGATCAACACACACATCAAGGCCTCTCTCCCATGAGTAAAGTAACAAGTCAGCTGGGCGTAGGTGTTTGTCCCTCTCTCCGCAGAGCCCGATATCAACTTCTTTACGAGCCGAAACCCCTACTCGGGAGCAGATATCAGCGAGAGTATCACGCACCACATTATGTCGATGTTTAATACCAATAACACCTGCACATGATACGGCATGATCCCCATAGATATCACCCGTAAATACATTGGAACAAGCAGAGCACGACATCTGAGTATAGAAAAGGGGAACACCTAGACGATAGCATAAAACACACCGGTAGGTTTTAGCATTCATAGTCTGCCCCAACCCAACTATCGGGATTATTCTGAGCCAGTCTGAAGAGTTTTCTACAAAATTTAAATTTAGAGCCAAAATTCTATCTAAATCAATTTCCATCTCACCGGGTGAAAAAATTTGATTGGCTCTGATACCATTAGTATTAGCCGAGATATTTTGTCGGTTCAAAATCGTTAAATCTAATAAATTCCCGTTTAAGAAATTAAACATGTAATCAAATTCGTTAACAGTGACTATATCAATATTCCACATAGTTAAATCCTTAAATTCAAAGTATAAACATATATAAAGACATATGTAACTTGTATAAATATCATATTAAAAATCACAAAGTAATTCTAAATTATCAAACTCATCAATTAAAAACGTTTAAATTTTATCATTTTTTATTTTATTTTTTATATTTTATTTTTGTTTTATAATATAATTTTTTAAGCTTAAACTAAATAACCTTTTGAAACTTTTGTTTTAAGAAAACAATCCTTATAATGACCAAGAATTATAGCATTAGTTAAGATTACTTTAAAATTACCTAAAAGATGCGTCCAACACGTTTCCGTATCTGTCTGCCTTTTTGACCAAAATATTACCGGGTCACACCATTAGACTTCTTAGTAGAGTATCTCAACCCCAACCTATCCTTCTGAGATAGGTGACTTCTTTTGTGGTTCCTTCAATAATATTCAGCACAGCCCAATTTCGTTTCCTACGGTAGGCGTACGGTAGACAAATATTGCTTCAGTTGGAGATATCTTTTAGATAAGAGTAAAATAATCCAAACAAGATGTATAATTCCAGGGAATTATAAGGATAATAAAGACTTTTATTTATTCATACAGGAATATATTACAAGTTTGCATGGAAGTTTGCATGGGAAAATGTAAATGCATGAAAGTGAAATTAAGTTTGCATGGAAAGGAACGATGTCCTTCCTTATTACAACATATGTACTATTTATATTACAACTTGGCTAAGCCTTCTTGCTTCAGCTCTTGACACCTGGTTCTTCATTCTTGGCACTTCTTACTTTAATCCTTCACACCTGGTCCTTTACTTTTGGCATGTACTCTTGGGTCTTGACATGTATCTTTTGCATAGCTTAGTCATCTTTGAAAAGATGCACGTATCTTTTGAAACTTTGGGAACATAAATTCTATCCTCTTTTTTAGATAATATCATTTATAATATTTTTTATTTGCTCACATGGTCTGTTCTTTTAATGATTATCACTAATATCTAATTATTCCTTTAATCATCTGGGATTATTGTGATATCTTTGTTCTTTGAACAAGCTGGGCATATTTAGCCTCCTTGTCTTTTGTGATCTCTTTGTATACAAAATCTATCTTGGGCATCAAGACTTGATTTTATAATTCCCCTTTCTATTCTCTTCATCCTTTGTTGAAGATATGTTATAGCTCTTGGGGGAGACCTTCTCGCCGGGGCTATCATTATTGGAGAAAAAAGGCTTTCTCCACCATATGTCCTAAAATCCCTTTTTAGGGCTGTTTCCATTGCTTGTAAAATGATTCTCAATCCAATGGCCCTTCTAATGCGTATCCCATCTTTATAGAATCCATGAAATGGCTTCCTTAACTTCTCTATGTTATCTTCTTTATCTTCAATTATTACCAGTTGGATAAAATGGTAGGCTGGGTACCTGTATTCTTCATAAAAATCTGGCCCGGCTGACAGGAATTTCAGCATCAATAAATCTTTATAACTTATCATGGGATTATTTTTATAACATTCTTTAACGGAATTTTGTAACCATATCGGCATTTTAAATAATTCTGGGAAATTAGGAGGTGTAAGATAAATTGAATTCACCGCTCCAAATTCATACCAGTATCTGACCTCGTCAGGGTTGCAACCCTGCAAATAGTTGATTCTTGGGTATACCCCCTTGAAATCAACAAATCTTGTATCTGTATTATAAAGACTGTGTAGTTCTTTCATCATTAGAGTTTGTAACTCAACAGGATCCTGAATAATTGGATTCTGAATAATTTTTTCAAAGCTAGAGGTTTTATCTGATTGGGGTCTAAAAGAATATGATTCTTTAGCCCTCAATTCTTTTTCTTTTTCAGAAATTACGTCCATCATTTGTTCATCTGAAGAAGAAGAAGATGGAATATCGATTTTACCGGTTTTATTTTTAATCAAATCTCTTATTTCAAGGCTTTCAATTTCATAATTTCCAGCAGTTGCCTTGATTGTCAAACATTGCCTTTTAAATATATCTTTTATTTGAAGGATATTCTCCGGAATGACTTCAATGACATTCATTAATTCTGCCATATTGGAAGCAGTATCTTTCATCTCTTTTACCATCATATCCATGCTAGTAAGCAAAATATCGATATCTTCAATGATCTTTTCCATCTCTGGTCAGGAAATCTGCTAAAACATTCTTTTCAGATTTAATAATTTCTATATCAAAACTATACTCGGATAAAAGAGTTTGCCATCTGATCAATCTTTTAAATTCAGGTTTTGATGGCAAATTATTATTTATGAAAGCTTTTACTTGAGTATTATCTGTTCTCAACAAGAATCTTTTTGGTAATAAGAAATAATAAAACTTTTGACAACTTCTTACCACCGCTAATAATTCTTTTTCATTTATATGATATCTTGTTTCTGTATCACTAAAAGTGCCAGAACAATATCTACAAATACTTTCTCCAATTTTTTGTTTTTCCCTATCATAATCTATTCTTTTGAGTACACCACTCCAATTACTTTCAGAAGCATCAGTTTCTAAAATTAGATCATCATCTTCTTTTGGTAATTGTAGTTTTGGTAAATCTTTACAAAGATTTTTTATCTTTCTTACATGTCCTTCTAGGCTTTTATCAAAACTAAATATTTTATCTTTTTTGAGTAACTTTTGGAAAGGTTTTCTTAATTCTGCTAGATTTTGGATAAAATCGGATGCATAATTGAGTATTCCAAGAAAACTTTGTATATGCTTTTTATCAATTAATTTATCTGGGAAAGATGATATTTTTTCAAGAATGTGGCTTTGGAGCTCTATTCCATTACCATCTAACTTCATTCCCAAAAAATCAATTTATTTTTTAATCAAATTTGTTTTCTTTTCTGATAAAGCTAAACCATTTTTTATGCATAAATCTACAAAAATATCTAGGTGCTTCAAATGTGAGCTTATATCATCAATGTAAACAAAGATAAAATCATATTCTTTAAAAATAATATCCATTTTCCTCTGAAATATTTGAGGAGCATTTTTTAATCCAAAAGGTAAAACTAACCATTCATATTGGCTTTGTGGAGTAGAGAATGCAGTGTAGGCTATACTATCAGGATGCATTTTTATTTGCCAAAAACCACTTTTACAATCAAATTTAGAAAATACCTTTTTATTTCTAGTCCAATTTATCAAACTTTCTTTATGTGGTAAAAAGTACCCATCAAAGATTGTATTTTCATTTAATTTTTTATAGTTTATCACCATTCTCGCTTTGCCTCTTGCTACCTCAGCATGTTTTCTAACTAAAAAGGATGGCGAACTATGAGGGCTATGACTAGGTCTTATTAGTTTATTATCTAAGAGTTCCTTAATTTGTACCTGGAATTCTTTTTGATCTTCAGGGTTATATCTCATGGGTTTTACCCTAATTTCTTTATCCTTGTCTTTCATTTCTAGTTTGGCCATTATTTGGTTCTTATCCCAGAATTTTAAAGGGTTATCTGTATAGCACTTATATAACCTTTCTTTTATATCTTCTATACTATTATCAAGTTTTCTAAGGTTTACTTGATAATCTAAAAGGTTTTCATCTTTTTGGTATTTTAATAAAAGTTTTCCTCTTTCAAGGATTGGCTTTCCTTGGTATCCTATGTCTTCAGGTTTTTCACGTCGTTTAAAAATTATAGGTAAATTTCTTCCATAAGCTCTATTCATTCTTTTAACAGATATTAAATGATGACATGGTGTCTTAAATAAAATTTGAAAAGCTACAATATCAAATACAACTTTATTAAATCTTTCAAGGAAATTTTGTCATAATAAGACATCTGTGCCCGCATCATGAAAATAAAATGTTGGACCTTTCACTAAATAAGATCCTATCAATAGCCAAGGGGCTTTGATACCTTTATTTAACAACAAAATCTCTTTTGAAAAGCTAATTCCTCTGTATGTTTCAAGGTCTTGATGGTATTCTTTTGGGTAACATTCAGGTTTACATACACAGAGGCCAGCACCGCTATCTATATAAGCAGCAAAATATTCTGCTTTATAATCTTTGTATGTAATTCCCATAGGGATATAAACACTACTACTGCTTGTCATTTGGGTATATATATAATCTTATCATTATAAGTTATTTTTAAACCATAAGAGCTTATTTTATATGGTTTAACATTTTCTAAAAATGTTTATCCTAACATGATTTCTAAGGTATCATTTTCGCTTCCATTTTCAATTAATAACCTCAGAGGAATTTTTTCCTCGCCAAACTTGACTATAGTTTCTACTGCCTCTTTTATCTCATGAAATTCTCCATTAAAGTTTGTATAATGGTGGGGTACTTCTAATTGGTGTTTTTGTAGTTTCCAACACAACTTATGACTTACATAGCTTCCATTTGCTCCTGTATCTACCAAAATATTGACACATGTAAACTTTTTTCCATCAAAGTATTCACCTTGAATCTTATAATTTTTTATTGTATCTTCTTTTGCATTTATAGCGTTATCATATCTATTAGAAATAGATAATCTATTTGAACTACTAGAAACACCCTGGTTAGTAAAAGTAAGTTTAGGAATTTCTTGGCTTTTTAATAAAAGGGGTTTATCTTGTAAATCTAAGCTTAAAGGTCTGGTATCAATTTCCTCTATTTTAGATAAGGTGGGGACCTGAACTTGGCATACATCATTAAATAAAAATGGAAAATCAATAGTATCTTTTATGCTAAAACATTCAGAGTGATGAGTATTAGAAATATCATATGAGATAGCATAAGTTATTGAATAAGGCCTATTATGTTGTTTAAAGAAATATCTCCTTTTAAAATCTTGTAATAAACTCAAGGTTTTATCAAAATCTCTATCTTGTATATGATATGAAATTCTCGGGTATACATTGAACTTTAATTTTCCATATTGTAAATTTCCACGTAAGATACCCAAGCAGGCTTCTTCCCTATTATGTATCCTATTGTCCATAATTGCTAGTTCTATGGGTGTATCTATTCCTTCTTTGAAGGTTGATTTTATAATAATTTGTATAGCTCCAACATGTACCCATCCTAAAGTATTTCTAATTTCGGGTTTTATTTTTTGAAGTTTATTTTGAATATCTTTTTTAGATAATAAAGGTATCATGACTTTGTTGGAAGTTATATCTATATCTAAAGCCCTTTCTTGGATATTTAGCCCATAGTAAAGATGATGGTTTCTAGGACTTATACCCATTTTTTGTAACGTATTTACTTTAAATCCCGCATGATTAGTTAAAGAAAGGTTTTCATGCTGTATTTGTTTTAGCTTTTTCTTATCTATCAAAATCTCTTGCTTATATTCTCCAAATTGTTCTTCTTGAGAATCCATTATTGAAAGATTATCTGTAATTTGTAAATTTGATTTATTCATCTTCAGACGAAGTATACTCAGTTTCAGTTATTATAAAAATGCTTTCATCTGAATCAATGTCTTGAAAACTTTTAATTGGTATAAAATCACCATTATCAATTATTTTTTCAATATCTTCATCAATTTCAAAAAACTTTAAGTTTTTATTAAACTTATTTGGACATTTATTAGCATAATGTCCTTCTTTGTGGCAGTAAAAACATTTACAAGTCTTAGGACCTGTTTTTCTTCTAAAAGTGGGTTTGAAAGTATTTTTGTATCCTTTATTTTTAAAATATCTTGTCTTCCTCTTTCTAAAATATCTCTTTTTATAATGGGTCTTTTTCTTATATTTTTTTCTTTATTTTTCCATAATAATATGAGCTATCGCACCTAATCATAGTTGGCATTTTAGGATTACCACAACATAATGATGTTCTTTTCTTTAATCCTTTACTCATTTTAGCTAAAATGGCATCTCCACACCATTCACTTAGCTTATCTCTTAAATGTGTAATTCTTTTTCCTAGAGTATCTGTTGTACCTGGTTTATAAGTATCTATTAATTTATTTCCCCAAGGGTCAGGTATTTTAGCAAAAAATAAAGGCATATAACTTTCAGTATTTGGAACCTGATTATATATATGGTAATAATAATCTTGGAATACACAAATATACCTATCTATTTCACACATATCACATAATTGTATCCTTAGTAAAGCAGTAGAATACTTTTGAACCGTGGCAGTATCTTTAAAAATATTTCCTTCTCCACATAACTCTAATCGCAATGCTTCTACAGCTCTTGTAATTATGTTTGCTAGATTATCATCATTTTCAAATATAGTATTTCTTGTATCTTCGGTAATATTTTTCCAAAATCTTAAAGCGCTATTTAATAAAGTCCTTTCTAAAAATCCTCTTAAAATATCTTTATCCATTTTATTTATTGCGACAGCTGTCCTAAGGGCAGTTTCCCATTTATCAATGGCTTCTTCAGTATTGTTAACACAATCAAGATCTAAATATATTCCAAAAGGATTAATAGGCTCATTTTTCATACTTTCATATGGCTTATATTTTTCGTTATTTTCATCTTTTGCTTTATCTCGTTTTTTAATGGTTGTCTTAATAGCAGCATATCCTTCAGTAGGCCTAGTAAATGCATTTGTAATAGTTGTTGAATTACTAGTACTAGGTATATCATTCACATTTGGCACATAATTTTCTTGTTTAATTTCTCCTTTTAAATTTACGAAATTATCACTTATATCTATTTCTCCAATTTTAGTGACCAAGCTATCTATATCTGGTGGTATATAATTTTCAAAATCTGAATCCATATTTATTTCTAATAGTCTTTATAACCTTTTGGTATTTATAAAGAAAGTAGTTGTTGAAGTAAACTATCTTGAGTACTATTAGAAAAATCATTTGTTTCTTTACTTTTTTCTTTATGGTGGGTAGATGTTTTTAACAAAATCTTTAAATTTTCTAATTCCGACAATATTTTTTCTCCATAAAAAATAATAGTTTTTTGTAATTCTATCATGTCTTTTTCAGTTTTTAAACAATTATCATTTTCATTTTTTAGTTTACTAAAGCTATATTTATCCATTAAGAAGAATTATAGTGCCAGTCTGTGTCATCATATGTATAATCAGATGTTGTCCATTCATATCTATCAAAAGTAAAATCTTCATCAGAAAATCTATGGTTTCAAATTCATCAACTAAGTCTTCAATCAAGTTTGAGTCTATATTATTATCCAAAGTATTTATATGTGTTTCTTCGAAAACCAAAACTGAGTTTTCTACAAAATTTAAATTTAGAGCCAAAATTCTATCTAAATCAATTTCCATCTCACCGGGTGAAAAAATTTGATTGGCTCTGATACCATTAGTATTAGCCGAGACATCTTTACTATGGGCTAAATATCCAAGAAAGGGCTTTAGATATAGATATAACTTCCAACAAAGTCATGATACCTTTATTATCTAAAAAAGATATTCAAAATAAACTTCAAAAAATAAAACCCCGAAATTAGAAATACTTTAGGATGGGTACATGTTGGATCTATACAAATTATTATAAAATCAACCTTCAAAGAAGGAATAGATACACCCATAGAACTAGCAATTATGGACAATAGGATACATAATAGGGAAGAAGCCTGCTTGGGTATCTTACGTGGAAATTTACAATATGGGAAATTAAAGTTCAATGTATACCCGAGAATTTCATATCATATACAAGATAGAGATTTTGATAAAACCTTGAGTTTATTACAAGATTTTAAAAGGAGAGATTTCTTTAAACAACATAATAGGCCTTATTCGATAACTTATGCTAAAATATCTCTTTTTATAATGGGTCTTTTTCTTATATTTCTTCTTTATTTTTCCATAATAATATGAGCTATCGCACCCAATCATAGTAGGCATTTTAGGATTACCACAACATAATGATGTTCTTTTCTTTAACCCTTTACTCATTTTAGCTAAAATGGCATCTCCACACCATTCACTTAGCTTATCTCTTAAATGTGTAATTCTTTTTCCTAGAGTATCTGTTGTACCTGGTTTATAAGTATCTATTAATTTATTTCCCCAAGGGTCAGGTATTTTAGCAAAAAATAAAGGCAGATAACTTTCAGTATTTGGAACATGATTATATATATGGTAATAATAATCTTGGAATACACAAATATACCTATCTATTTCACACATATCACATAATTGTATCCTTAGTAAAGCAGTAGAATACTTTTGAACCGTGGCAGTATCTTTAATAATATTTCCATTGGAACAAGCAGAGCACGACATCTGAGTATAGAAAAGGGGAACACCTAGACGATAGCATAAAACACACCGGTAGGTTTTAGCATTCATAGTCTGCCCCAACCCAACTATCGGGACTACTCTGAGCCAGTCTGAAGTGTGGTCTTCCACTTGCGATCTCTATAGGGCCATCTGTCTAGCAGATAAGCAAAAGGTGGATTCAGCCTCGTTCGTGACACGTGTGAAATATAAATCTGCCAATTTCTTCATAAGTTTGGGGGCAGCAATCTCACAAGAGCTACCCAAAAGGTCGGTCTCCATTTTCTCGTTAAAAACACGTAGGGCATCATCAAGGGAAGATCCAGAAGCACCAACGCCAGAATGCCGGAGGAGTTCAGTCTGTAGGCTAGCCGATTGGAGCCTAGAAGCAAGGAAGACATAATTCAAAACATCACCAGCAACGTATACACCAAGCCCCCCAAATTCAAAAGGAAGACTGGCCTGTCTCCAAGGACAACTAGTAGTTAATTATTATTATTATTATTATTATTATTATTATTATTATTATTATTATTATTACTGGTCAATTAAAAGGATGGTGGGATAATTATCTCATCGCTAGTGATCAAAAAGAAATTCTTAATATAGTAAAAACAGAAAATGGTTCTTAGGTTCAGAATTCTGTTTATACTTTAATTGTTAATATAATTGAACATTTTACTGGAAGATGGTCTGATAATTCTGAAAATATAAGAACTCTCTTAAATGGATTAAAATGTTCAACTTTAACTTCTTTTAGATGGTATAAATATTGTTGTTGTTGTTGTTGTTGTTGTTGTTGTTGTTGTTGTTGTTAAATAAATATAAAGAAGGAGTCTTTATGTCGCGTTACCGAGGTCCTCGTTTCAAAAAAATACGTCGCCTGGGGGCTTTACCAGGGCTAACTAATAAAAGGCTCAGACCTGGAAGTGATCTTAGAAACCAATCGCGTTCCGGGAAAAAATCCCAATATCGTATTCGTCTAGAAGAAAAACAAAAATTGCGTTTTCATTATGGTCTTACAGAACGACAATTACTTAAATACGTTCGTATCGCCGGAAAGGCAAAGGGGTCAACAGGTCAAGTTTTACTACAATTACTTGAAATGCGCCTGGATAACATCCTTTTTCGGTTGGGTATGGCCTCGTTCTTTTTTCTCTGACAGATGGTCAGAACTTCATCTGGGTTCGAATCCTACTGAGAGGTCCACTAGAGATCAGAAATTGTTGAAGAAACAACAAGATCTTTCTTTTCTCAGGCGATCGTTGTTGTTGTTGTTGTTGTTACCTATTACCTATTACTATTACTATTACTATTACCTATTACTATTACTATTACTATTACTATTATTATTACCTATTACTATTACTATTACTATTACTATTACTATTACTATTAACTCTTAAACCGAGCAAGCACTTGTTCTACCGATAACTCTTGGACATCTGCCCTGCCTAATAATTATTCTTTCCGTTGCTTTTTCGATATCTTAGTTTATCTCTGTCATCGCCTTTTTCTCACCATCTCCTGAAAATTTTTCTATCTTCTTAGTGTCGGAAATAAAGTTTTTCTTGGGTGAAGCTTTCGGTGATCAGAAATCATCATCAGACGGGTGAATGTTTCTTTATACAATTTCCCATTTTATTCTTTTGTGTATAATATGAAAAATGTGTGTTAGGTTACGAGTTTATATAGGGATGTAAAGAATGCCAAGTTGGAATAAAGAATGCCACGTTGGATCGAGCAGGTGCCTTACGTGGCATTGATACCAATCATCTTCACATCTCTAGTTATAACCTGGTACACTTCGTACCATACTAATTACGTAGTAGTTAATTTCTTAGTTACTTGGGATCGGTTCATATAATATATGAAATCGACTCATCTTTTGTTAAGATTAAGTCAAGTGTTTTTTGTACAGTTCGCGATCTAATTATTCCATTCGTCCCAAAAAAGTGTCCACCTTACTATTTATGTTTGTCCCAAAAAAATGTCCAGATTTTATTTTTGGATGGTAATTATGACTGATTTTCCTACTTTACCCTCATAATCAAAACATGCATTAATTATTAATTTCTAATTTCTATATTAATTATAATGGTATAAATGATTTTTTATCAATCATAATCAAAACATGCATTAATTATTAATTTTCTAATTTCTATATTAATTATAGGGATGTAAATGATTTTTTATCAATCAAAACTATCATTAATTACACATATCATAATTTGTTTTTGAACATTCTTTTTTAGACGAAAGGAGTAGATGCGTAGCATTCTATATATTCACCCTCTTTACGTGTAGTGTATGTAAATATACAAAAATCCACTACCATTAACTAATCGAGTAGAACTATAGAAAATCAACAAAGTTGGCTAGTACAAATCTTGATTGATATTATAATATTTTGTTACACTAGTAATCAAGTCGAGTCAAGTTTTATAGCCAAATAGACCGAGTTTTAAATGCGCTAGCTAGTAGTAATAGCACAAACTCCATTGTTCCTCGAGACTTCAATGTTTAGGATCGAGATGAGCCCTCACCATTAACTGATATGATTGGAATTGAAAAACTTGTGTTCTTAAAAATTCCAATCTTTTAACCTCAGTTAATGAAACCATAGTTTTAGGTGTTTATACAATTTTAGCATCAATAGTGACATTTATAATACATATTCAAAATTGACAAAGTGAGACGCTCTGCTTGAAGCCTTTTGAGTTTAATTAATATGTTAGTTTAATTCAGGGCCGGCTTTAAGGGAGTGCAAGAGGTGCGATTGCACGATCGCACATCTTGATGAGGGTCACCAAATTTCATGCACTTCTATTATATATATGAACACAATATGAGATTCGGGATTAATTAATTCATGCACTACTTATACATATGTGTATTATGTGTATGTTTGAGGGTATCTTTGTGGTAATGGCACGGGGCTACTGAAATCCATGATACGACCCTGGTTTAATTAATGGGATAAGTTGAACTTTCAGTTAAATCAGTTTTTATATTCATTAATCCAATAATGTTCAAGTGATTAAGTCTTTGAGCATGCTTTTTCATTTTTTATAATCATCGATCAATGCAATTATATTCAGTTGAGTGATTCTTTAATATATAAGTCCTTTTCAAGAATGACACGACGTAGCTTTTGCAACCCTCACAATTTGAATATCAAGAGAAGTACGGATTATAAGACAATGGGAAGAAGGTTCAAAGTAGCGGGCCCAAATTATTTTGTCTTAAGTGAACTTTTAGTCGGCAAAAAAGCACATAAAACTTTATAAGCTGAACTAGAGTCATATACAATTAATCCATACCGAAATTAATATCCATTCATATCTAAAATCCAAGAATCTGAGAAAGTCGTTCCGTTTCTTCACCAAGTGTATATTTTTTAGGCGATTCCAAGTTGACATAAGTTCGGTTGCTAAACCCCGATTCGATTCAAGCAGTGGTTTGGACGACAACGTCGAAACATATTTTTGATATTTTGCTTAGATGAGCAGCATCTCTCGAGAGATTAGGTCTTTTGGATAGTCATCAAATCCCCATGCCACCCAATGCAAAACCATCGTCCATGGGCTAGTAGCAATCTTGAATTCTGATAACGTATTTAATACAGTAATAATTTACCCCTTACGACCAAAATAAAGTGTCTACATTTACCAAGTAACATGAAGGAACTCAAAGTTTGGATCATAGTTGAGGTGTAAAAAATGTTACTACAAATGTAAATGGATGTGAGTGTGAACCCAGATCGATCATCATTTAACAAAAGAGATCACACTTGGGGTTCAAGGATCGATCAAGGGTTCATAGAAAGGTTAAAAGCGTATTCACGAGGTTCAAAGATCAATTGAGGGTGCACGAAAGGGTTAAGGTCTTATCTTGCGGGGTCATAACTCGCGAGAAGGCACAAGCTGCATGTGACATGTAAATAAACCACTTTTATTATAAACCTTGTGGCCAAAGTGTGAAAAACCAAAACTTAAAACACATTAACCACTTTTTAACCGGGTTATGATTCTGACCCGCTTTCTACCCAAATCAATTCACATTTTGCGGGTTTTCGAATTTCTTGTGGCAGTGTAGCTAAATGTTATGCACTGATTGACGAATGCTTCCTACTGATCGGACCTCCTAATAGCAGAAAATGGATTGTTAGAATCATAGTGAAACACATAAATTGCAGAAATGATGAATATTTCCATAATCAATTTAAGATTTAGAAAAAAGTACCTGATAAGATAGTTCTTCATGTATTGGCTCCTTTGGCATGTGTTATTATGGTAATATGTAGCAGACTATTTCATTATTATCATCATCACCACCACCATCACCATCATCATCATCATTATCATCATCATCATCACCACCATCATCATCATCATCATCATTATCATCATCATCATCATCATCATCATCACAGATTCTTTGTCTCTTGAGTAATAACCCATATGTATCCAGAAGCCGCTTCGACCCAACAATACGCAGACCTCTCAACTGGAAAATGCTCTGTGGAAGACAGGTTATGCCTGTACCTACTATGATTAACTCTTTCAAACCTTCTAAGCATCCAATTTCCTCAGGCAATTTAACAACTCGAATACAACCGTAGAGATATAACATGTTTATACATTTCATCTTACAAATGCTGTCTGGAATATCTTGTAAAAGTTCACAATCGGTTAAGATTAGCTTCTCTAAAGATTCTAATCTGCCAATATCTCCAGGTAACTTCTCAAGAAGCCAACAAGATTTGATTTTGAAAGATTTGAGATGTTTCAACATACAAATGCTATCTGGAAGATTTTTAATCTCTGTAGATGAAAAAGTCAGCTCCTCTAGACATTCTAACTGGTCAAGGTCCCAGGGTGCTTCTGGAATACTGCCCTTAAGTTTAAGCTTTCTTAAACATTGTAAACTACAGATGCTTCTTGAAAAACTCTCAAGGTTTGTACAAGCACACATACCTATGGAAATAAGCCTTTCAAGATTTCCAAATGATGAAGCTTTATCTTCTTTATAATAACATGAAAGCTGAAACTTTGGAGAATCATTGTCGGAGTGCAATGGGCAAACATCTGTGGGTTCTGCAATCAGATGTAACTTAGATAAAGAACCAGCCTGAGCTGGTTGATGCCGTTTGTCAAACCAAAAAGATTTAAACCTCCCACAACCACTTAAGTTTAAGAAGACAAGCTTTTTCAGACATCCAATGGGAGCATTAATTTCTACCAAATCATAACAATTTTCAAGATCTAAGGCTTCGAGATTTGGAGTCAGCCCAAGGTCAAGGGTCCTCAATTTTGAATGACTGAGGTTGATATCTTCGAGCTTTAGATTTTCATCAGGCATTTTAAGCTCTACCAAATCATTACAGCCTTCGAGTTTTAGCTTCTCAAGATTCGGAGTATTCCCGAGGTGAAGGGTCTTCAACATTGAATGAGAGAGGTTGAGATATTTGAGCTTTAGACTTTCATCGGGTATATGAAGCTCTCTGAAATCATGACAATAGTGAATAGTCAACTGCTCAAGATTTGGAGCCAACCTAAGGTCAAAGGTCCGCAACTTTGAAAAGCTGATATTAAGGAATCTGAGGTTATTTAGAACCTAACATAAGTACAAAAAACAGTTAATATTGGTGCAATGACAAACCAATAGATATATAGGATCATAATAAATCATGAAAAACAACAAATTTAACAATTATTCATTCTACCTTTTCTTCTCCATCTTCCCAAAGTTGAACAATAATGCTGCCATTTAGTTCAAGTTCAACAAGATATTTTCCTTGAAATGTATTCGGTAAACTCGAAAAAGGAAATCCATCCCAAATCATAAATCGTAAGGAACTTGGAAGGTATTCGCCAACTTTATCAAATTCACAAAGTTGAACAACTCTCACAAATATACCCTTTCTAAGATCTATTTCAATGAATCTAAGATCCTTCATTTTTGCTAGACTTTTCATTGCAATTTCAGCACTGAAACCCGGTGAATTAAAGCGTAGACATTTTGTTTCTTGGGTACCCTGAAATCGGAAAAATAAAACCCCTTAATTTTAGTCGGAACCCTAAATTTCAAAACGCCCAAAATCACTGAAAAAATTATCAAATTGAGAGTGAATGAAGATGATATAACGCGTAATGAATGATAATTTGATTCAAATTAATGAATTTTTGAATGATTATTAGAGAGACAAAGTGAATTTGGTGAAAACTTTTTAGAGAGACACACTAACTCGAAAGAGTCTTTCATTTTAGACCAAACTCAGAAACTTTTAAAATTGTTGGACCAAAAATTAAAATATACGCAGACCAAAAATGTAGTTAACTCTCAGTTTAATTAGATCATACTAACTTGATTCTTACCAGGTCATTAGTCAATATATCTTCAATTTCCTCATTAATCCACAATCGGCTATGTCTTTGAGGTTCATCGGGGTGTGACCGACGAACAATATTCCTTCCCATTGACCACAAAGGCTCACTTTGACCACAAAGAAATGAACCCATAACTTTGATCGTTAAGGGAAGACCATGAGCATATTGTACAACTTGTCCTGATAGCTCTTCGTACCCTTGAGTTGGAATGTCTCTTTTAAATGCATACCTACTGAAGAGGCAAATCGCTTCCATAGATGATAACAGATCGACGTCATGAACGAAGTTCACCCGGTGGGCTAACAACACTTGCTCATCTCTTGTGGTAATGATGATTCTACTTCCCGCTTTAAACCAGTCAGGCTTGCCTGCTAATGCCTCAAGCTGTTCTATACGATCAACATCATCTAAAACAACAAGTGTCTTTCTACAATGCATCGTGGCTTTCAACATGTTTTTCCCGTCATGAACACTACTAAAAGTGATGTCTTGTTTATTTAACACATCTTTTAGTATCCGTTTTTGAAGCTTCTTTAAACCGGACAAAGAAGGCTGTGAAACTTCCCTTACATTTTCAACAAAGCTTTTTCCTTCGAAATGATTAGAAATATGATCATAGACAGCTCTGACTAGAGTTGTCTTCCCGCCACCTCCCATCCCCTTGATTCCGATCATGCGAACATCTTCGGTGCCAATATCTAAAGATGAAAGAACATTTCTGATCCGGGTCTCCATACCCACTAAGTTTCCATCAGTGTTCGAAAGAGTGGAATATTTCTTTTTGAAAATAACATCAACAATTATTTGGATCAGTTTAGATTCATCCCTGTATCATTAAATAAAGATTATATTATTAGCTTGCTCAAACTGCACATAAACAATTAGGATTAACATATATCAATGCAGGTTAGGCAAAATAATACAGAGATATGATGAAGAAAATTGAATTACCCATTAGCTGTGGCCTTCAACTCCCACCCAGCCAGATTTGATGCTTCTTTCATAGCCTCTATCCATGTCCCAGCAGCCTCTTCCTTTTCGTGTTTGGCAAGGGCTTCTTTAACTGCCCCACTTTGTTTGCGGACTTCAGTGGGCTCCACATCAAAAAAGACAGGATAAACATTCTGCCCGGTCGTCTTCTTACATTCCATAATCTTGACAAGCTCATCTAGGCACCAAGATGAGGATGCATAATTCTTGGAGAAAACGATGATGTAAAACCTTGAGTCCTCAATGGATTCGATGAGTTGCTCCTTGATCGTTTTTCCTTGCTCGATTTTATCGTCATCCTTGTAAGTTTCAATGCCTTTTTGCTGAAGAGCTTGATAAAGATGGCCAACAAAGTTCTTGCGAGTGTCTTCACCTCTAAAACTTAAGAAGACATCATATTTAAACTTTTTTCCAGTAGAAAAAGTTGAAGAAGACGCCATCGAGGTATGATTGAATGTTGTTTCTTGGGGGGAAATTTATGTGAGCGAATTGATCTAAAATAAATCTGGAAGAAATGATTAAGCAGATCTAAAAGTGTTTATATTAAAAGACTGAGAAATTTTGGATTGAGAAACAACAGCTCCATTTTGATAGAAAAACAAGACTAATATTCCCTACTTTTTTTATATGCATATGATGTTGTCATATATTTTTTTTTGGAAAGGCCAAAGGATAATCCATCACAAGGGACCCACAAGCAAGAAAACAAAACGAGAAGGAAAATACAATATCAAGCCACATGAGATATGTGGCCGGCACCAAGGGCCCAGGCATACAACTAAAAGAGTCATTTGCATTTGCCACCAAGCCGCTGCTATATGGTCTCAAAAGTCAAATAATTTATTATGTTTAAAGATTTCAACCAAATGTAGAGATATTTTTATGTAAATCAAAAGTTTATTACAATCTTATATTACTTACAACACTTTATTAAGTTTAATAATAAAATTCTGAGCGTTTTCATCAAGAACACAGTTTGACTTTCTAAGAAGTCAACTGTTTTTGTTGAGCTCCATTAATTAAACTAAGTTCAAATTCTGTATTGATTTAAAGTAATTTGTACAACATCCAAGTTGAGGCTAGACCTTAATTTAACAGCATATTAAAAAAGTACTACTGAAAAACACTTTTAAACACTTCTTAAATCTTTACAAGCAATAACACTTTGGGAGTGTACCAGAGAATACTATCAATAACCAAAACAGGTTGAGCGAAATTCATTTAATAATCACCAATCAGCAATGATCCTTTTCTTCCATACTGTGACAGGATGCGGAGTGAAGCACATGTAAAAAAAAAAACGATTGAATGTTAAAATAAACTATAAACATGAAAAACAAAAAAAAAAATGTTAAACAATTTTTATATTAATATCATCCCTACTTTAGCACACGAAAAACTAACAGGCCATTCATGTTTATAATTAATCAAGTCCCATTAATGAGCATAAACATAATTAACATGATATAGATTTCAATGCATGAATAAGAAATGTGGCATTTTGGATCAGCAAAGTCATGTCAGGTTTCAACTAGAGTAAAGCTGGAAGTCTGGAACTAGGCTTAAATGTCAACAAGAACAACAAAAATTGCACAATACGATTGACAAAACAGCACAAATAAACGTCTGCAATAATTTGTTCCTGACTATTTCACTATATGCCTAGAAAGAAGTTCGATATAATGTAACGAAGAAGTGTTTCAGCACCAAAGCTTGGGGCCATGTCCTGTACGGTATCATCTTCCGCAATTTTATGATAAAAATACAAACCTTTTAGACTATAGTATCATATCAAATCACAACATATCACCTACGAAGTCAATGGTGACATTGCTTATTTGTTTTAGTTATAAGCAATGTTTTATGTTAGCTCAGTTTTACCATGTCAAAACTGTTTTCCAAATTTTACATTCTACATTTTGTAGCCCAACCATGGAAACACAATATGACTACTCAATGGCTTTCAAAAACATAAACGGTTCAAGCCCTGATAATTTCTTATCACTCAAATATGTTTGTCAGTTCAATTTCATAAAAATCTCAGCGAAATTTGATGAAAGCCAACAGTTGACTAAAAAGTCAAATTCTTATATGTTTAATGATTTCAACCAAATGTAGAGCTTATTTATGTGAATCAAAACTTGTATATGATCATACATAACTTATAACACTTTCTTAGGTTTATTATTTACATGATCATCTACAGCCTCATGTAAAATTCTGGCCATTTTTATCAAGAACAAAGCTTGGTGTCATGTTCTGTACGTGTATATGGTCAATACGGACGTGGTTCTAATTATAAGCAACGTTCTGTGTTACTTCAATTTTACCATGTCAAACTATTGTCCGAATTGTACATTCTACAGTTTGTAGTCTAAAAGACAACACATGACTACTCAATGGCTTTCAAAAATACAAACAGTTGATGCCCTGATAATTTCTTATCACTGAAATATGTTTGTTGGTTCAATTTCATAAAAATCTCAGCAAAATTTGATGAAAGGCAACAGTTTGACTAAAAAGTCAAATGCTTTTATGTTTAATGATTTCATCCAAATGTAGAGCTTACTTATGTGAAACAAAACTTGTATATGATCATATGTAGCTTATAACACTTTCTTAAGTTTATTATTTACATGATCATCTACAGCCTCATGTAAAATTCTGGCCATTTTTATCAAGAACAAAGTTGGACTTTCTAAGAAGTCAGCTGTGTTTATTGAACTCCATGAATTAACTTATCTATCTTCAAATTCTACTATGATTTTACAGTAATTTATACAAAATCCAAGATGGGGATTATAATGTTATCTAACAGTGTAATAAAAAGTAAGTACTAATTTAGTAATATTAAAAGATAAAAGAAATCACAATTTGAAACACTTATTTACAAACATTTTGTGAGTGTACCGGAGAAAATCATCAATGACGATCAATACAAAAACGGAGACAGTGAATGTACCTGTTATTTATGTATTGGCTCCTGTGGGTCTGTCAACTGCGTCATTTATGGGCCGCTGCTTATATTTCCCATGAGTATAGCGTTTGTAGACCTTTGGTGATATAACACAATTGATCTTACCAATGTTGTTTGGAATATCTCGTAAACGGTTACAATCGGTTATGGTTAGCGTCTCTAAAGATTCTATTCGGCCAAGATCATCAGGTAACTTCTTGAGAAGCAAACACGATTTAAGTTCGAGAGATTTGAGATGTTTCATCTTACAAATGCTATCTGGAAGATTTCTAATATTTGTAGATGAAAAAGTTAGCTCCTCTAGACATTCTAGCTGGTCAAGGTCCCGGGGTGCTTCTGTAATACTACCTTCAAGTGTAAGCTTTCTTATACATTGTAAACTACAAATGCTTCTTGAAAAACTCTCAAGGTTCGTACAGGTACATAGACCTATGGAAATAAGCCTTTCAAGATTTCCAAACGATGCAGCTGGATCTTCTTTATAATCACATGAAAACTGAAACTTTGGAGAATCATTGTCGTAGTGCAATGGGCAAACATCAGTGGGTTCGGCAATCAGATGTAACTCAGATAAAGAACCAGCCTCAGCTGGTTGATGCCGTCTGTCAAACACAAAAGACTTAAACTTCCCACAACCACTTAAGTCTAAGAAGTCAAGCTTTTTTAGACATCCAATGGGAGCATTAATTTCCACCAAATCATAACACTTTTTAAGATTTAACCTTTTGAGATTTGGAGTCAGCCCAAGGTCAAGGGTCCTCAACTTTGAATGACAGTGGTTGAACTTTTCGAGCTTTAAACATTCAGAAGGCATTTCAAGTTCTATGAAATCATAACAATCGTTAATAGTCAACTGCTCAATATTTGGAGCCAACCTAAGGTCAAAGGTCCTCAACTTTGAATACTCAATTTCGAGGAACCTGAGGTTATTTAGAACCTAACATAAGTACAAAAAAGAATTAATATTGGTGCAATGACAAACCAATAGATATATAGGATCATAATGAATCATGAGAAACAACAAATTAACCATTATTCATTCTACCTTTTCTTCTCCATCTTCCCAAAGTTGAACAATATTGCTGTCATGCATGTCAAGTCCAACAAGATATTTTCCTTGAAAAGTATTCGGTAAACTCGAAAAAGGAAAACCCCACCATCTTATAAATCGTAAGGAACTTGGAAGGTATTCGCTAACTTTATCAAATTCAAAAATATTGCTCTTACGATTATACTTCATGAGATATATGTGAATAAATCTAAGATCCTTCATTTTTGCTAGACCTTTTACTGCAATTTCAGCACTGAAACCCACTGAATAAAAGTGTAGACATTTAGTTGCTTGGGTACCCTGAAATCGAAAAAATAAAACCCCTTAATTTAAGTCTGAACCCTAAATTTCAAAACGCCCAAAATCACTGATCAAATTGAGAGTGAATGAAGATGAAATAACGCGTAATGAATGATAATTCAATTCGAATTAATGAATTTTTGAATGATTATTAGAGACAGAAAGTGAATTTGGGGAAAACTTAACAAAGAGCAAGATGAGAATTGTACAGTAACTTATTATTTTGTCTAATATAGTACTTAAAAAGACAATAATATCCTTTTATTAAAGAGCTAAATCCATATTTGCCTCATAAATAAAACTATGGTTAAAGGTTTGCCAAAAAAAATAAATAAATAATTCCATATGAATTAAATATTCAAAACATAATTTTTTTGGTGGAGTAGCACAATTTTGAGTGTGGCAAATATGGAAGACATTTTTTGGGGGCAAACCTTTAACCATGGTTTCATTTTTGGGAAAAAAAATGGACTTGGCTCTTTATTAAATGATCAAACATAGTTAAATTAAGGGAGTTAGAAAGTTTGGACCGAACCGCAACGAGTGTTTCATTACTAACAAACCTGAAACTTTTCAAACTGTTTGACCAAAAATGAAATACCTAGCAAATCACATGGACCAAAAACGTAGTTAACTCTCAGTTTGATTATATTATAACTTGATTCTTACCAGGTCATTAGTCAATATATCCTCAATTTCCTCATTAATCCACAATCGGCTATGTTTGTTAGGCTCATCAGGATACAAACGGCGAACAATATTCCTACCCATTTCTTCTAAATGGTCATGCATCCCCAAGCACCCGTTTTTATCATAAGTTATAAGAGATTTGTGCTCAAGAACTCTTAAACCATATATACCACAAAATCCACGGCTTTCAAGCGCTCTAATTGCAATCGCTTTGCCCCAACCTTTTAGTATGCATGCAACATCTAAGAATATTTCTTTGTGATCATTATCTAGACCATCAAAGCTTAATTCCAATACTTCCATAGTATCCTTACATGGAATTTTTTCTAGTCTTTTTATGGCATTTTTCCATTCAGACTCATCTAGATCACGAAGATGTGAACCCATAACTTTGATCGTTAAGGGAAGACCATCAGCATATTGTAAAACTTTTCTTGATAACTTTTCGTACCCTTGAATCGGATTCTCTCTTCCAAACGCATGCCTACTGAAGAGGCAACCCGCTTCCGCTTGAGATAACAAAGTCACATTATGAATCAATCCTACTCTGTGGGCTGCCAGTACTTGCTTATTTCTTGTTGTAATAATAAATCTACTTCCCGGCTTAAACCAGTTACAGTCAGTGGCTAACGCCTCAAGCTGGTCTTTATGATCGACGTCATCAAGAACAACAAGTACCTTTCTACCACGCATCCTCCTTTGCATCATACTTTTACCTCCAGAAACACTACTTACTTCAATGTTTTTATCCTTTAAAACATCTGAAAGTACTTGTTTCTGCAACTTCTTTAAACCCTCCGAAGAGGCTTTTGAAACTTCCCTGACGTTTTCAATAAAGCTTTCACCTTCGAACTGAATGGATATTTGATCAAATATAGCTCTTGCCAAAGTTTTCTTCCCCGCACCTCCCATCCCCCATATCCCTAGCATGCGAA
This sequence comes from Chrysanthemum makinoi, assembly GCA_910596185.1. Lineage (NCBI taxonomy): Eukaryota > Viridiplantae > Streptophyta > Magnoliopsida > Asterales > Asteraceae > Chrysanthemum > Chrysanthemum makinoi. Next base: position 29,667,933 of record OU343222.1, on the reverse strand, counting down.
CATCACCAACACCAGGTTCTAAGGATGAAATTACTTCTTTTACACGTGTCTCCATGCCTATTAAATCTCCATCACTGCTCGAATTGATGAAACTTAACTCTACTGAAATCTTTTTAACGATTTCCTGTATGAACTTAGCTTCATGCCTACACGTTAAATAAAGATTCAATTAGCTAGTGAAAATTCCCGAACAATTTTTAGATCTTTAATACTGACATACAATAATACATGAAGTAAATGGTGATATAGGTATTATATATGATAAATATAGTTATATAGGTGAAAACTTATCTGTGGTTTCATACCACGGGATTGTAAGTTTGACAACAGTGTGTTAAAGAATGACAAACTATATGCTCTAAGAGGTTGTTTGCTAATATAATGAAGAAATTTACTTACGCATTAGCAATGCTTTTCAACTCAAACCCAGCCAAATCATATGCTTCTTTCAAAGCCTCCCTCCATTTCCTTGTAGCTTCTTCCTCTTTATGTTTTGCAAATGCATCTCCAACAGCCCCAGTTTGTTTGCGTACTTCAGTGGGCTCCACATCATAGAACACGGGGTAAGCAGTGTGCTCGTCCGTCGTCTGGCATTCCATAATCTTAACAAGCTCTTCCAAGCACCAAGATGAAGAAGCATAGTTCTTTGAAAAAACAATAATGTAAAATTTTGAGTCTTCAATGGCCTTAATAAGCTCATCACTGATCATTTTTCCTTGCTTAATTTTCTCATCATCTTTGTAGGTGTAAATGCCTTTATTCTCTAGAGCATGATACAGATGATCAACAAAGTTCTTTCGAGTGTCTTCGCCTCTAAAGCTTAAGAAGACATCATACTTGAAGCTCTTTTGAATGAATGAACTTGAAGTGGACGCCATTAAAGTTATAACTGAAAATCATAGTAGAATTTTATCATACTACATAGCAAAAACGATCCGGATTTTACATAGGATCTTAGCAAGCTTAATATCTTATTAGATCCCGATCGTGACCTTTGATCTTAAAATCTAATCCGATCCGATCTTACTTTTCTCAAATTACAAACTGAAAAACTATAAATTCATGGATTGTGTTTTATAGAATCTAAAAAGCAACATGTTAATCTCTCCTTACACATTTTATATTCATAATTTAGGACAAAGACTATTAAGATAATGGCATTATAGTAGGATTTTGGGATCCCAATCAATCTTACGATCTCGATCTTACAAAAACGAAAACGATCTTGAGTAGGATCCTGATTTTGAAAATTAAAAGTAACCAAATGACTTATGTCCTAATGTTACCCTATGTGTGAGAATGTTCCCCAATCAAAATGGTTGTAGGTTCAAGTCCTGCTTAGGACATTGTGAGATAGTTAGTTGGCTTTAAAAAAAACTTTTAAGTAAATACAAGTGTTAATGCACAATGTACACCTTACAGTTACTTTTATCAGTTTATCTTTCACAACATTTTAACACCACATTTATTATATTTTTGAATTAGTGTAATTGTTGACGCAAAAATACACCACTAACTCGGAAAATATTATTTAAATAGTATCCTCCAAAACTACAAGCAACCTCTTAAAAAAAACACACAAAAAAAAACAAAAAACTTGCACTTTTATGACACATAAGAAGATCCTTTCTGCTTTTAGGGAATTCCTTTAAAAAATGTCGATCGAGCGTGTTCTAACCGCTACTTACTTGATTAACAGATTTTTTTTCATCTGTGCTAAATGGAAAATCACCTTGTGAACTTATATATGAAAAATGCCTTCACTCTATCATTTAAGGGTTTTTGATTACTTGTGTTTTGCTACTATTCTTAATTCTTTGGGTACCCATGCATTAAGTTCGATTAGCCAAATTATGATTATATCATGTGTCCTACACTAATAGTAGAGGTGGAAATTTGAGACACGTTGGTTAAATATGGGTCTAGTTGGGTAAATCTTTATTAGAGGTTGGGAGATGGGTCTAATTGTTTATTTGATAGAAAGTGCAATTATAGAATAATTACCCAATGGGTTTAAGCAGGTCTAGCGGGTCAAAATTATTTTTATTTTATTTCATTTACTTTTTTTCACTTTCTTCATATTTTACTAAAAAAATTAAAAAAAAAAGAAAAAGAAAACTTTTTATGAAAATGACCAAAACCCATTTAGAGCCGGACCCATGTTTCTAGAAGACCCATCTAAACACGTGACCCATTTAAACCCAAACTCATCTAGACCTGTGAAGCGACCCGATTCACCTATTTTGCCACCTCTAACACAGTTTGTTATGTAAATTAACACATCTTTTAACCCCTAAGTCAACTCGGCGGTCTTTGTTGGGTTTGTTAAATACGTTATGAAATCCAATATCTCATCATGTACAAAGTAAATGCATAACGTTTCGACCAAAAATAGAGTGTGACATTTGTTGTTCCCTATGAAATTGTGATATCATCATCAAATAGTTACATGTTTTACATGTCAGTATCCTTTCGTTATTGCTTTTTTGGGTGGTATGCTTCGCACACCACTGACAACACCACTCATAAAATTTTGAGCAGCTAATCCCCATACTCATCTCCATCACTAATTTATTGAATAAACTAGGTAATTCTATAGAACGTGCATAGCACATCCCAAGATTATTCATTGTTTTTAAGATTGGCATGTCTAAATTGATTCAACATGAGTGCACCATTGATAAGGTAACATGTGAAAATATAAGTGTCACGAAATACAGTAATAGTGAGTCTTCAAACATTGTAAAAAGCATAAACAGTTTTGCAACTTTATTGTGATTAATACTCTTTTAATGATCCATAGAAAAACACCGAGAGTAGGCAACGTCTCTTAACGACCGGTGTTTTTTACTGTATTAAAATTATTAATACATAAGAATGAAAATTGAATACAACACGTTTCCAACATCTACCATCTAGGGCTGTAAACGAACCGGACGAACACGAACGGAGCCTTGTTCATGTTCGTTCATATTTTAACCGGACAAATAAACGAACATGAACGCTTAAACGGACGAAATTTCTTGTTCATGTTCGTTTATTAACAAATTGAGTTGTTCATGTTCGTTCATTAAGACACTAAACGAGCCCTAAACGAAAATAAACGATCGAACATAAATGAACATACACAAACAATCATAAACTTTATTAAATTATGCATCTAATATTGTTTTATAATTGTCTTTTTGTTTAAACAAACTAATTTAAAAATTATACAATTAAAAGATTTGATATACGAACATAAATAAATAAATGAACATAAACGAACGTCAATGAACGCATAATCGGAGGTTCACGAACATAAATAAACGGACGTGACTTTTGTTCATGTTCGTTCATTTAACAAAACGATCATAAAATATTGTTCATGTTCGTTCATTTAATAAATAAACGAACATAAACGAACTTTTTACCAACCGTTCATGAAATGTTCACTGAACGTTCAGTTCGTTTACAGCCCTACTACCATCCCTACCTAAATTTGACCCTTAAAGCTACCAGCTACCAACTCCACATTAACAAATCTCTTTGATATGATAGAAAGATCTTGAATTGTAGAAGGCCATACTTATCTTTTTCTGAAATCTCATCATACCTTTCAATTCGACGAACAATGGTTACATATTGTATCTTAAGTTTATGATGTGAAATATGTACCTCCATAAAATATAACTTGTAGAAATGTTAGAAATATTTATAACAAAAAACTCAAAAAATTATGTCTCAGTAAAAAAATAAGTGAGATATAATAAACTCATATCATATTCCTAACAACGCCCAATGCTAACTTAGTTTGCTTTCATAACAAACATAATTTATATAATGATTAAGAATACAACAAAACAATTATCTTTACAAAAAAGCATATGTTGTCTATATAACAAATTTACATTAGAGTTGTTATCTATTATTTGGAGAAAAATTTCATGTAAGAACATGTGTAGCAAGAAAAAATAGTTGAATTGATTTGAGAAAAGTTACTTTGATGATAACAATACCTAAAATATAAAATAATATGCATTAAATGTGTGTATGAACTATAATCAAGAAACTACTGAATTAATTTAAGAATAGAAGAATAATTAATAAATAAAATTGTTTTAGGATAAATTGAGTTCTTGAGTGATTAATATACATAAAACAAAGTGCATCACAAAGTTTCTAGGAACAAATATGCCATACGCATTACTAAATTTGAAAGAAAAGAGAAAAAAAAAATCTTTCCATGGACATATTTTCCAACTTTACAAAAGCACCTAACATCTCAGTTTATTAGCTAAATGCCTAGATCTATTTATATCTATACACTAATTCATCAACTTCTAGATCACTAACCTTAATAGAGCAAAAAGACTTGCATATAACATAATCATCAAATACAAAACACATCAGGTTTAGTAAAGACTCAATCTGACAACCTTATATAATATGAGGCTCGAAAAAAACCTATAGATAACGATTGGTAAAGCTCGGTAATCTGCTGCTCACATATTCACCGGTCCAAGCTCCATCTACGTACTGGGTCCTTAACCGCGGTTCCTTATATAAGATCAAGACAAAAAACAATAAAAACAAAAGTTAAAATGCAAACCATTCGAGACCTTGACAACCACATTCTTCCTCTCTTGTTTGCTCTATTGCAGCAGGTAGTACAATAAAGTAATTGCATCAATACTACTTTTATTTTGGATGAGGTAATAATTTAGGTACCATTTTTTTTTTTTTTACAGAATATGATTCTCATCTTCTTTCTAGAAAGATAAAAAAACATCATTAATAATAGGGACAAGTTATCCACACCTTTCCACAGAGAGGGTATCCAATGATTGGGTGCATCACGGGCTTGTACGGTGTGCATCGCGGGTTATACTGTTTGACCAAAACCTTATGATGTGACAACATAAGGAGGGTATTTATATCACATCCTAAAAGAGATCAAGCCTAAAAGCATAACAAAAAGAAACTTGAGCAATTCAAAAAGAAATCAAGCCTAAAAGCATAACAAAAAGAAACTTGAGCAATTCTTGGCAAAATTATTAAAGAGAATAAGAGATAGTGTGCATTACCTGTTGAGAGAGGATGAGTAGGATATGAAAAACTTTAGATGAAAGAGAGGGTTTGAAGGACATGCGGTTCTCAAAACCAAAAAGCTGAATATTAGAGTTGACGTATGTGATTTGCTTAAATATAGAGAGAAAGAGCTAACCGTAGAGATGATGTAGTTGCTAGAGAAAAATGAGTGCAAAATAATGGGTTGGTTGAGGAAGCACGGAAGGAAATGGGAGAATGAGTACAAAATTTCAAAGCAATTTAAAAGCTGGTGTGTCATCTGCTCAAGGCTTCACAATAGCTGATGTGTCTTTTGCTCAAGGCCTCACAGTGATTTCAAGCTGCTCACTTATAATATAGGTAGATGTATTATATTTCTTACACACGCTAACGTGTATTTTTCACACACAATTCAAAACACATCGCCTGCAAAATTCATTTTACTCTCTCACTAGAAATCTTTCTTTTTTCCAATTTCACTCTCTCACAAAAAATCTTTCTTTATTTCATTATTTGCTTGTCTATTTAAAATCACGAGATTCTCATCTCATTTATTTTTTTCACCTGTTTATTTTCGTCTCCCATTTATGTCCAACCACCATTTTCCAAAAAACAACAATTCTGGTAAGCCGAATATTAGAAATTCTAGTAAACCGGATTTTAGGCATCACAACAGTCTTTCTCTACAAAAGATATGATCTTACTTTTAAATATTGGATCTTGGAGAGGGGCTCGAGATCTAAAAAGTGATCTTACTTTTAAATATTCTGGAGGGGATGTTTCCGGCAATGGTGAGGTTCGGCTGTGGGTGTGGTGGCTGGCGGTGATAATTAATAGGTAATCATTAGCTAAGGTCAACGAAGGTCTAGAGGTTTTGTTAGTAGAAAGAAAATGTATATTTAGCATGGCTCTTTTTTTCCGGTGTGAGTTTTGGTTTCTTAGAGAGAGAGAATGAGTTTTCAGATTGTATGTGAGAGATGATAAGATGATATACCAATGTCAGTGGTGTGCAAACTTTTATAAAATGTAAATAATGATTAGTGGTGTTTGGATCCTAAATACTAGTGTGGAAACCCACATAGCCTATAAGATATGGTACTGATTTACTTTATATTTTTTGGAGCAAAAAGATACAGAAACATTCAGAATACCGAGAAGAATTGGAAGAAAGTGAAGGTTAAATATGCCCATATACGTACATAAGACGTGTACACAAGATGCCCAAAGTCAACATAAGTCAAAGACCACACATACAGCTTATGCTTGTTAACTGACATGCGCCGTATTTAGCATTAAATACGCACATGATGCGTATGCACATCTTTTGACATACGCTATATCCATGGTCGGTTTTGTAAAACTCTATACAAACAAACACATTCCACGAATTTTAGGATAGAACCATTCCACCACTCGACTTTTAGGGTTTCCATAAGTATTTTCCATGACTTTTGGTGTAACACCCCAACCCGACAAGGGTAAAGATTTCACAAATACGGTTTCATATCAGAACCTTAAATACTATACAATAGCAGAAGCCTTACAAAAATATTCAAAAAGAAAACATAAATAGCTAAACTTCAAAATAAATCTAAGATCTCTATGGTCAAATCTTGCTCTCAGCTCTACTCTCAACCCAGATCAGCTATCCCAAGAGCTCATCTTGAATGCTTAAATACCTGCCGCAGGAAAAGAAAATGCGGCTGAGCTTACAAAGCCCAGTGAACAGATATAACAAAACGAAAACTAAACAAAACATAAATACGAATTGAACAAAGAAACGAATAACAAAATTCGTAGCGGAACGAGAATAATGAATCATTGAAGATTCTGCGGAAACACAAGTATACAGAAATCCGAAAGAAAACAAATAACATAGAAGGACAACACACAGCAATATAATAGCACATACTCAAACACATCAAAATAACCAGACATTCAATAAATCAGGAAATCAGAGTACAAATAAACCAACGGAAGTCCAAATGCTAGCGGAAACAATTAACAAGAAAGTAAACATGGCATTCACACAAGTCAATTACCTACATTTAACATACTTAAATCAATATTGTAGCAGCGGAAATAGCAGTCAAATCATGGCAGTCACATATGCAAAATAGAAAACACAGTAGGAAAATTATAACTAAATAAGCAAAAGACATAGTATAGCAATTAGCAAGTTAACAGACCAGACATCATAAATTGAATCGTTTCCCAGATCAAATATTAGCATAAGCAGAACTTAACATGGCAGGTCAAACATAAGCAGATAGGTACACTAACGGATAATCAAAGTTCACAGAATTAACTGAACAAATTATGCATACTAAATATACAGAATACTCAATTTCACACTAGCACATTCATCTCACAGATCAACGAGTTCACATAACGATAAACTAACATTGCATCAGATGACAGCATGTGAATCATATTTAAACATGTTAATCATAACCTAGCATAATAGACGGTAGTCACATAGACATACGAAAGCATAAACACATATAATAACATATAATAAGCCTAGCACATAATTATAAACACTTGAACATACCGAATCATAATCAGAATACTTAACATAGAAATAACAGATAAAGATTTAGTTAACTACCACGAGCCCAGAACATATCATACCAAAAACATCATAACTATATAGAAATAATCTCAGAAATAATTCGAAGTAGCTAGCTCCCAGAGTTTTGGGAAGACGCGTATTGCACACGACATCATTCACCAGACAATTCATATCGGATAACGATCGATCTAGAATGCATCCATACGCCCCACAACATACATTGGTCATATAATATAACTTGAGCTCATAACAAATAATGAGATAAGGGACGTGGCGTAACTTCACTCTATCGCCCTAGAGTCATGTCAGAGGTGCATCACTGACACGGACATGGAACCCCCATGACTAGTTATTATTTTGGCTCGGGTGTCAAACTATCTTAGGTCAAACAGATTTTCATAAAGGACACAGATCATAGTCAACCCAAAGTTCAACAGATAACATATCAGATAACTCATATCATAAGGTTCATATTCAAATATAACAAGGTTCAACAAATGTGCATATCAAAGTCTTCCTAACATATAGTTCAAATCAGATATTGCATGGTTCAATAAAACATAAGTTCAGATAAGCAACAGGTCAAACAATCAGGAAAGAATTCATAGCAATGGCATCGGAAACCCTAATAAGTAAAATAGGAAAAACTAACGAAAAGAACATCATAAGGAACCTTTACTGAAAAGGTCAGAATATCTGTACCTTAACGCAAATGAGAGAAAAGCAAACGAACGAGTGAATCACGAAGATATAACGTCGCGTCTCCTTCAACGAATCTACACGAATTATGATTTATTTAATACTTATTGGCATCATTAAAGTTATAACGGATTCATCGCATTAAAATTCTTAGAGTTATAAGTATAGTCTCATTTTATAAGCTTCTTATGCATTTGTAAGTGTGTTACCTATTGATATCATATTTTATCTTTCCGTTTCTTAAACTCATATTCGGACCAGACTTTAACGATTTTTATAAAATACTTACTCAGCTCAAATGAAATCAAGCAAAATCCCAGTGGTTCCCACATGAGTTAAAAGAGTCTCCAAAAATTGGTGGGTTCTATATCTATGCCAAATGGCCTATGGAAAATCACAAGTCCAGACCTGTCCAGAAAGTAATCAGAAAATACACCTTAAAAGTTTACACTTATTGGACCTGTTTAGACACCTTGGAAAAATTCCCAAAACTTCCAGAAATTCATTTATATCCTAAATGTCAATCCTGTAAAAGGAGAGCTCCCAATTCCTTACGGTTTGAAAATGAAAAATCAAACAATCCAACTAAATTTCAGACCCGTTTTCTCAGCTTTGACACTTGATCTTGTAAAATTCAAAAATACGACTTAGACAACTCCAAATTCGACCAAACCACTTGGAAAACTTAACTAAGACATAAAATAAACTTTTCCCACAAAAACCCAGATTATTGCACTTATAAAATTGGATCTATAACACACACAAATTCGACATATGATGCTGTCCAGTTTTAGGGTTTATTAAAACCACTATAATCACATGTTTAGACCATTAATTACACTTAGGGTTCCATTCCAATTAGGGTTCCGAATTTATTAGGCATAATAACATCTATATATGTGGTTCGGTTTTATAGTGGCTCGACCTAATTAATACAAATTCATACAATACATATTACATTACATGCTCTCTAATTATATTAGATCCGATTCATATTTGTTGTTTTTGTTTTCATACGGCTCGACCAAAAACACAAGATTCGATTCAAAACAAAACACGATACAATATATAATAACATTAGGCGTATCAAAGTGAGACGAATAGAACGTTGTTATACCTTAGCTCGTTGGAAACAAACTCTCGACACCAAGGGGAAATTAGGGTTTCGGCCGAATAGAAAGAAAAAGAAAGAAGAGGCAAAACTATGGTTTCCAATTTGTGTTAATGTGTTGTATTTATAGTGAGTACAAATTGGTTCTAGGGCTTTTGAGTGTGTGGGCTTCGGCTTGGGTCCAACCGAACACAAACAAACACGCCCCTCATGGGCTCTCGGCTTGAGTCCAAGCTAACAAAACAAACGGCCCAACTATTTACGTGAGACGTTTAATCTTTCGTCGTACAATGTCGATCACATACACATATTCGTTAAGTTTAATTATTCGTAAGTTAGATTTTAAATTTCGTTAAATGAATATAATTGTATTTTACGTATTTAATAAATGTTCGATTTCAAGGGTATTTTAGTCTCTTAACACGTTTCGTATTTTTAGGGTTTTACAACTCTCCCCTTCTAAAAAGAAAATTTCATCCTCGAAATTGAACAAGACGGAACAGAATAGAAACAAATCGGATTTCAGAATTTCAAGGAACATAGCGAACGCTAAACTTATCTCGGAACAAATGGATTCTTATCGAAATATTCAAACTCATACTTTTCGAAAATCAAACCAATAATGAAATACTTATAACAGATAATCATATATTTATCAAAGTAATGGCAGATAATAGATGAGATGCCGAAAATCAAACGACAATTTCTAACTTATTCATATATCTAATGATGAGAACAAACATATGCATAGACGGAACAAATCCTAACGGTCTCACTAGTCCCAGATAATCAAACTAAAAGGATCTAATGTTCCTCAAACACTTCACGAAATATCCAATGATCACAATAAAGGTACACGGAGACGTACACATTTAGAGCAAATATAGCAATCCATAGTTCACACAAATCATAACAATTTCGGTCCAACGCGCACAAAACTTATACGTAACATATATCGACGAAAATCTCACAATTAGGTACAAATTTCTAACAAACATGAGGAGCAACAAATAACAGATACAAGTCAAAGTCCATTCACGTATCAACCACATGCATTTCCCCAGACGTCATATGATTTCAATAAGTTCAAATTATATGATCTCGGTATTATTACGTTGATCAGGCGTCATAATACTTGCATCACATAACAAGTTCTTATTGTCTTCATATTCTGTCCCGGGTCATGACAAACCACATAACTAATATCAAAACGAAACATATCACATACATATAACATATCAGATAGCAAGTAACATACTATAACAGACCAGATTCACATGAGTATGCCATCATAATGGTCATACTTTATTTCAAGCTGTGACTAAGCAACATCATTAAGAAAACAAATAGCAGACGAAACTTATGAGGACTAACGGAAATCTAACTAATCTATCGAAAGAAACGACAAACAAGAACTATACTTTCAAAATTTGTTTTATTCTCACTAATCAAACAAATTGCAGAATTGTCATAAGATGAACTTCCAAAACAAAACTTAATAATCAAAGATTCAATCATCTAAATGAAAACAAAAGGACCTAAACTCAAAATCCAATGTCAGAAACTTCTCATAAAGAGGACAACTAATCATGAGCGCGAATTCCTATTCTTGTATTGGATTAAACCTACTAGTGGCCGTAGACTCTAAATCCGAGTCCACCTCGTATTCTTCCTCATGACTCACTACTTTCGGTCCAAAAGAAAAACTGAGATATACCAGAATGCTAAACGATAAAACTTCACGATTCAAACCGAGTTCTGAAAGAATCAAAGAAAAGTAATACAGATCAGAATCACTTAGCAGAATATCAAACCGTCACAAAACGCATGACAAACGAATCAGAGTGACATAAGTCGTGCCCAAATCATATGAAGTAGATGAACCTTCTCAGCCACCGGTTGAATCTTGTCTCCGTCTTTTGCGCCTTTGGTTGGTCCGTCCAGCTTCCTCCAGCAGCATCCTGATGCCTCCAAAGCAAGACGGCAGTCGAGTGTGGCTTCTGCTTCACGAGTCTTTCCAGCACAGGAACTGTTGCAGCAACGCAATGTCGGCACCATCTTCTTCGGCTCCACGGGTAGTCTCCATCTGACGATCGACAAACGGACGAGCGAAAACAAAATAACAAAATTCGATGCAAAAAGAGGAGAGCCAATTTAGTGAAGACAAAAGAATATCGAAGTCAAATCTGAACGATCATAAAAAAGGAATCGAAAGATATCTGAATAGACGGAAACCTAATGTCTACCCAATCCTCACAGGTCATAGCCTAAGCTCTAAGGGTCCTAAAACCTAGATCTCTGATACCATAAATTGTAACACCCCAACCCGACAAGGGTAAAGATATCACAAATACGGTTTCATATCAGAACCTTAAATACTATACAATAGCAGAAGCCTTACAAAAATATTCAAAAAGAAAACATAAATAGCTAAACTTCAAAATAAATCTAAGATCTCTATGGTCAAATCTTGCTCTCAGCTCTACTCTCAACCCAGATCAGCTATCCCAAGAGATCATCTTGAATGCTTAAATACCTGCCGCAGGAAAAGAAAATGCGGCTGAGCTTACAAAGCCCAGTGAATAGATATAACAAAACAAAAACTAAACAAAACATAAATACGAATTGAACAAAGAAACGAATAACAAAATTCGTAGCGGAACGAGAATAATGAATCATTGAAGATTCTGCGGAAACACAAGTATACAGAAATCCGAAAGAAAACAAATAACATAGAAGGACAACACACAGCAATATAATAGCACATACTCAAACACATCAAAATAACCAGACATTCAATAAATCAGAAATCAGTACAAATAAACCAACGGAAGTCCAAATGCTAGCGGAAACAATTAACGAGAAAGTAAAAATGGCATTCACACAAGTCAATTACCTACATTTAACACACTTAAATCAATATTGTAGCAGCGGAAATAGCAGTCAAATCATGGAAGTCACATATGCAAAATAGAAAACACAGTAGGAAAATTATAACTAAATAAGCAAAAGGCATAGTATAGCAATTAGCAAGTTAACAGACCAGACATCATAAATTGAATCGTTTCCCAGATCAAATATTAGCATAAGCAGAACTTAACATGGCAGGTCAAACATAAGCAGATAGGTACACTAACGGATAATCAAAGTTCACAGAATTAACTGAACAAATTATGCATACTAAATATACATAATACTCAATTTCACACTAGCACATTCATCTCACAGATCAACGAGTTCACATAACGATAAACTAACATAGCATCAGATGACAGCATGTGAATCATATTTAAACATGTTAATCATAACCTAGCATAATAGACGGTAGTCACATAGACATACGAAAGCATAAACACATATAATAACATATAATAAACCTAGCACATAATTATAAACACTTGAACATAACGAATCATAATCAGAATACTTAATATAGAAATAACAGATAAAGATTTAGTTAACTACCACGAGCCCAGAACATATCATACCAAAAACATCATAACTATATAGAAATAATCTCAGAAATAATTCGAAGTAGCTAGCTCCCAGAGTTTTGGGAAGACGCGTATTGCACACGACATCATTCACCAGACAATTCATATCGGATAACAGATCAGATCTAGGATGCATCCATACGCCCCACAACATACATTGGTCATATAATATAACTTGAGCTCATAACAAATAACAGATAAGGGACGTGGCAGAACTTCACTCTATTGCCCTAGAGTCATGTCGAGGTGCATCATCGGACATGGAACCCCCATGACTAGTTATTATTTTAGCTCGGGTGTCAAACTATCTTAGGTCAAACAGATTTTCATAAAGGATACAGATCATAGTCAACCCAAAGTTCAACAGATAACATATCAGATAACTCATATCATAAGGTTCATATTCAAATATAACAAGGTTCAACAAATGTGCATATCAAAGTCTTCCTAAGATATAGTTCAAATCAGATATTGCATGGTTCAATAAAACATAAGTTCAGATAAGCAACAGGTCAAACAATCAGGAAAGGATTCATAGCAATGGCATCGGAAACCCTAATAAGTAAAATAGGAAAAACTAACGAAAAGAACATCATAAGGAACCTTTACTGAAAAGGTCAGAATATCTGTACCTTAACGCAAATGAGAGAAAAGCAAACGAACGAGTGAATCACGAAGATATAACGTCGCGTCTCCTTCAACGAATCTACACGAATTATGATTTATTTAATACTTATTGGCATCATTAAAGTTATAACGGATTCATCGCATTAACATTCTTAGAGTTATAAGTATATTCTCATTTTATAAGCTTCTTATGCATTTGTAAGTGTGTTACCTATTGATATCATATTTTATCTTTCCGTTTCTTAAACTCATATTCGGACCAGACTTTAACGATTTTTATAAAATACTTACTCAGCTCAAATGAAATCAAGCAAAATCCCAGTGGTTCCCACATGAGTTAAAAGAGTCTCCAAAAATTGGTGGGTTCTATATCTATGCCAAATGGCCTATGGAAAATCACAAGTCCAGACCTGTCCAGAAAGTAATCAGAAAATACACCTTAAAAGTTTACACTTATTGGACCTGTTTAGACACCTTGGAAAAATTCCCAAAACTCCCAGAAATTCATTTATATCCTAAATGTCAATCCTGTAAAAGGAGAGCTCCCAATTCCTTACGGTTTGAAAATGAAAAATCAAACAATCCAACTAAATTTCAGACCCGTTTTCTCAGCTTTGACACTTGATCTTGTAAAATTCAAAAATACGACTTAGACAACTCCAAATTCGACCAAACCACTTGGAAAACTTAACTAAGACATAAAATAAACTTTTCCCACAAAAACCCAGATTATTGCACTTATAAAATTGGATCTATAACACACACAAATTCGACATATGATGCTGTCCAGTTTTAGGGTTTATTAAAACCACTATAATCACATGTTTAGACCATTAATTACACTTAGGGTTCCATTCCAATTAGGGTTCCGAATTTATTAGGCATAATAACATCTATATATGTGGTTCGGTTTTATAGTGGCTCGACCTAATTAATACAAATTCATACAATACATATTACATTACATGCTCTCTAATTATATTAGATCCGATTCATATTTGTTGTTTTTGTTTTCATACGGCTCGACCAAAAACACAAGATTCGATTCAAAACAAAACACGATACAATATATAATAACATTAGGCGTATCAAAGTGAGACGAATAGAACGTTGTTATACCTTAGCTCGTTGGAAACAAACTCTCGACACCAAGGGGAAATTAGGGTTTCGGCCGAATAGAAAGAAAAAGAAAGAAGAGGCAAAACTAGGGTTTCCAATTTGTGTTAATGTGTTGTATTTATAGTGAGTACAAATTGGTTCTAGGGCTTTTGAGTGTGTGGGCTTCGGCTTGGGTCCAACCGAACACAAACAAACACGCCCCTCATGGGCTCTCGGCTTGAGTCCAAGCTAACAAAACAAACGGCCCAACTATTTACGTGAGACGTTTAATCTTTCGTCGTACAATGTCGATCACATACACATATTCGTTAAGTTTAATTATTCGTAAGTTAGATTTTAAATTTCGTTAAATGAATATAATTGTATTTTACGTATTTAATAAATGTTCGATTTCAAGGGTATTTTAGTCTCTTAACACGTTTCGTATTTTTAGGGTTTTACATTTGGAGTTGCAACTCTTATGGATTGATGAACCAAAGGCGTATAAACATTAGTCTTCTTCAGTTTGGCAATATTTTCTTCGTGTGATGTTTAGCTTACTTCACATTTGTTTTTGTTTATTACTTTATTATATTATAGGCTAAATACCCTTAGTGTTTGCCTAATTATGAAGATTCTTTATTTTAATATGATTTGATTTACGTTTATTGATGTCTTGTTGGATAAATTATGTGTTTAGCGATGAAATTTCTTATCTTTAAGTTTATTGGCTAGATTGATTGTTGAGTAATAATTGTATCCTTATGTTTATTGCTTTAATCATAGTTATACATGACCATTGTTATCTGTGACTAGAGATGGACAAAATCCTAATGTTTAATCAAACATAATTAGAGCTCAAAGGTTAGTTCTTAATTACATGTAGATGACCATTCTCATGGAATTAGTGAATACTATAATCATTAGTTTCGCATAGCTAGATCACATGAATTGGTTGAAATCCTTAATGCATGATTGAGATAGTTAGCATTGTAGCCTTTGAGTTAACTTAATGATATTCATAGATCTATGTATTCGTGACCATCTAGTCTAGATTACATTAGAAATTACCAACAAGATAATTAATAAACATTGCACTAATCAAGTTGTATGTAACACAGAGGGGAATGATAACTAGGTAAACATGCTTTTATCTTTATATAGTAGAAACAAACTAAACACACTCATAATTTTCAACATTTAAATTCTTATTTGAATAAATCAAAGAATTTACAGACAATCCCATTTGAATACAATTCAGGTGTTCTCTCTTTCACTCAAGCTAAAACCAAAGTTATAGTTTGGAAGTAAACTCGGTGAATGATTTTTGAGTTACCTAACAAGAGTAATTCTCTTGAATTTATATCACATTAATTGCAAGAGTTAGCATTTACTCCACTATAAACATTCACTTATATAGGTAGGGAATTTGGGTTTCCTAAAAGGTATTATAGATACATATCTTGCATTCGATGATCATGTAAATAGTGCACTAAATAATTCTACTTTAGGTATGAGATAAACTTTTCTTTAGGGAACACTATTTACAACTTTTGTACTAGTTTATCAACTCTTTGAAAGGTGTTGAGACTCCTATGAAGACTTGCTTTATCTACTTTTGCTTTTAGGGTTTTCCCACCACTTGATTTTTGCATACTGATAACGCTACACGCGTCGTTCGGAGTCAAAGGAACTTCCTTTTCGTCGAGCAAGTTTTATAACACCCTAGGCAGTGAACCTAATCGATGTAGTGTAGTATTAGGGTAAGCCACGGGTATTGATATCGTTCTCTAGGGGAATAGTGTCGTTAGGCTGAAGTGTATGTCGATTTAAGTCTAAAGGTGAGGGATGATTATTTTTGTATTTTTATATTTTATGAATCTTGGTTTTGGAGGGGAGGGTGGAATTAGTTGCTAGTCAACTATCCCAAAAGATACTAACTAAATTATGGGTCTACCATGAACGTGAAGCGTATCTACTTATGATGTATTACTCATTGCTAGCTATCCAATTCTACCTACTGAATTGTCACATCTTATTGATGGTTGAATTGTCACGTCCTTATTCTTAACGTGTTGTGTTTTCTAAGGTCGTAAGGTGTGCATTCCCTAACTCTTTGAAGTCACCTTTAAGTGTAGTAAATGAAATCCACTAAGTCATTCATAAACTAACTTTGAGGTTATCTTTGGGTTTAGTAAACCAAATCCACTAATTCATTCATAAACTATCCAAGATTTATCAAGTATTAAACACAACGATAGCCTAGTCGCACTCCTAAGCCAATTACAATTAAGATAAGAGACAACCAATCAAACAAGAGACAGTAGGATGCAAGAATTATAAACTAAACCAATTAGACTCATTGAAATTGTCATACCCCTAATGATGAAGATAGACACAAGCATCATTAAGAAATCAATAAGATCTAATTAATTGTATACAAGTTTCATACAATCATAAGCAAACACTAGGTGAATTAGCCAAGCATAATTAATGAAGAGCAAGCAACAATTATGATAATTGAAGACATACCATAGGATTAGATTAACAAACAAACCATTACACGATGTTTATAGAGTGTTTGAAACCCTTTAAGTTGCTGGAAAAACACCTACCTAAACCCTAGAATCGGACTTAGGGTTGGGGCTTACAAAAAGTGAAGTAATAATGTTATATTTATAGGCAGATGTTCTATCGGCAAAGAGTGACGGTGTCACACCTAAAGAGTGACGGCGTCACGACCACTTTTTCACCAAATTGTATATTTTCTCGTTCTGTTCGTGTGGGCTTTTGAATCACCTAAATCCGAGTTCGTATGCAAAAGTTATGGCCAAAACAGTATCAACTACTTCGCGCGCATGTTGCAGCTTGTGACACCTTATGGTTGTGACGCCGTCACTTCATCTTCCGACGCCGTGGGGATCAAATCTAGGCCGTCTGAGCTGCGACGCCTACTCTTTTAAAACCCGACACCGTCACTTGTAAATAAGCAATTTGGCTACTGAGCCGTCACAAAAGTGATGCGACGGCGTCGCAGCTAACACCTGACGCCGTCCCTGTCAGTTCCAGCAGCTTGAGTGTCTCGATTCTTGACTTTGGCCATTTTCTTCGTATATTCGCGCCTTTTCGTCCGAATAAGTGGCATTCCAGTATTTTGCCTTCAAGATACCTAAAAAGTGAAAAGGAACGATATTAAGTAATAACGGATACAAAAGTGATCAAATAAGGGCTTAAATGACCCCTCTAAAAGGTACATTTTAAAACCTTATCAAATATCCCTACACTTGGTATTTTCTTTTCCTCAAGCAAATGTGCTTTTAGCCAATTTATTTATAAGTTAGGGGTCATAAAGCATTGGTTTAGAACAATCCACAACACATATAAGCCCCGCAAAAGTCATAACAAGCACGGAAATTACATACTAGCACCTCACATGGGGTGTTTGGATACTCACATATCTCGGGTGTATATGAAATATAACAAGTTGGAAATGAAAGATAAACACTCATTAACCGGTCCTAGTACATAGATTTCCATAGGCTTGAGAATAGATCAAACCTCCATCGCTTTGGCGTAAGCACCTAGGAAAGACTATCAAAGAGGTCTTTAAAGGGTTGTAATGTTAGGCTTACGGTAGGGAAACAAATGGTTTGGTGGGATATGCTATTTAGTGGTGGCAAGTCAAAAATCTTCATGTTACAAGCATACGAAGAATGGCGTTGCTAAGCCAAGACTCGACACTCTAAACTCTAGATAACTGAAACAAACAGGCATAAATTTAAAGATAGATGTAGGATGGTAGCCCGTTTTTTTTTTTTTACACTCTATTTTTTTTTCACTTTTTCTATATTTTTTTTTTCATACACTTTTACTCTACCATCCTCTACGGTACCATCAAAATGATAGGGATTTATAGGCACATCCTTACACTTGGGTTTTTATGACTCTAACACTAATTTGACCCGAATTGAAAAGATCAAAACACTTGGAGTACATTATTACGCAAATAAAGGGAATTTGAAATAACTTTCCCTTCCCGTCATTTCATAAACTTTAACTTTTTCCATGAGTCCCAATCGTCCCAAAACTGTATACAAAGGATATGACTCGACTTAGCAAATTATGCAAGCAACTAGATAATTGAACTAAGGGTTTTAGGGTGATAACAATAATGCACTAAAAGTGAGTGCATACAAGGTAGGCTAAGGCGATTTGGGTGTATATTTGGGGGAGGGGTGTAAACAATGCTCTTCATTGATATTCCGGAAAAACCGAAACATCACGAGAACTGCGAAAAGGATAGGCTCTGAGGGGTTAACTAGGGGTATCATGTACTAAAGATGAGTACAACGCAAAGGTGTGGGGGAATTACTCAACCGATGTGGAAGAAGTAATTATATTACGGGTATCAAACAAGGGTTATCCTAATGCCTCTTATACTAGCGATCTCGGGATGCATCACAAAACAAGTGTAGTCTTACTAGCGATCTCGGGATGCATCACAAAACAAGTTCTAGAATCTATTATACTACCGGTTCACACACTAAGCATTAAAGATGAATGCTTTAATTCCTACTGATCTAAGGGTGATCCTCACATTTTGGGTGGAATTTAAGTGGTAAAGGGTTTTTGTGCTAGTCATATAACTTCCTATCCATGAGACGCTTTTGTTAAGACTAATGGCCCACTCCTATATGTCATGAAAATTTTTAAATTTGGTGCCAAAATTACCCTAACCGACATTTTCTGATGGTTTATTACACAAATACAATTGGACAAAGCAAATAGTCAAGGATAAGCATAGTTTCAAAATTCCCATTTTATTTTCCCTCCCTACACTTAAACTGAGCATTGTCCCCAATGTTCCCCGAAAGTATCAAAGTTATGATAATGGAAGGTAATAAAAGACAAAAGAAACTAATACTCCCCTGATTAGCTCGGTAGGATCCATGTGAAGTGGTGGTTACATCTTTCTTTAAGAAGAACGTTTGCGGGAAAAGCTCCTTCTCATCTTATGTATCTTCTTCTTGGTAAATTAAACCTGCACACTTGAAGAAAACAAACAACCCAACGCATCAAACCGAACAAAGAAAAATCACAACAAGATGTAATTCCAGACTTAAATAAGATATAATGCCTGTGGAATGGATGTTTGCAGATTTTCTAGAAAATCAAGACCTGAAAAATTCCAAAGATTTATAAGCAGCTCAGAAAACGAGAAAAAGTAATCAGTTGTTTTTGCTCATTCCTGACGCCGTCAGGTTGCGATCCCACGCCGTCAGTTATCCTGAAAACGGTCTGCGATTTTCTGGAAAAAATTTTGGAAAATTTTTATCTTTAAAATATGGAAAAATTTCCTGCACAACATCCATTATGACTCGATACAAGCATTTGACTCGAGCAAACACACATGTATATCTTTTAAATAATTGTAATTCTCATGTTCACGTTTCTTTTGAAAACGTGTGTAATCCTCCCTACACTTATCCCTTATGTAAAATACCTTTATATGTAATTAAGACGAGGTTAAAGACAAAATAAAGCATTTTACAAATTCAAACATGAGAATAAACAATCAATAAAAGATATACGACACACAAATAAAAATGAAAAACAAATACACATGGGTTGCCTCCCAAGAAGCGCTTGTTTTTGTTCGAGTCACGAGCCCGACTCTACCCTTATTTAACAGATAAAGGGGAGGTTTTCCTACACTTAAGTTTAAGTGCGGGTGATAGTAGCGATACACACCCTTAGGGTGGCGATTTTCCATGTGAGGTGAAGGGGTGTGTGAATGGCTTCCTTCATCCTAAAACTACCCGGACTAAATTGGTTGATGGGTGGGTCAGTTCTCTTTGTCTCCTAGATGTAAAGATTGAGGTTTCGGTTCATCAACACTAGGAAATCCCCCAGAACTATTAGTAAAACTAAGACTATAAGTATTCAAACCTATATTCTCTAGTTGCGTTTGGTTCAAATGTTCTACCTCCGTCGGGATTCCTAAAGTCTCTTCTACTACTTCCGGGTAAGTCACGTGTGGTGTGTATGCCTTAAATGATGGTGGGACTTATGGGATACCTTGTGGGTCTAGACTTTTTACCTTATCCTCAATCACATCTACATCATCTATATGCTCATCATGTGCTATTTCCTTAGGTCGTGATGAAACCAAACTTAGTAATTGATCCAACATATGGTTTAATGTTTGGTTGCTTACCATAATATTTTCACAGATTTGGTCAGTTCTCCTAAGGGCCTCACTAAAAATAGTTTCTAAACATGGAGGTTGTTCACAAAAGTCTATCCTAGGTGAAGGCTCATACGAAGCATAGGTTTCACTAGATGGGGTGTTTTGTGGGCTTGATGGAATGGTGAAACCCTCAAAAGGTTTATGGACTTGGTTAATTTCTTGCCACCATCTTGAATAATCCGCTTTAGTAATATCATAATTTTTTATGAAAAAACCTAATCGCGGATATAGTGGATTCGCGTTCCCCATAATGGTGAACGGAAGAGTCAATGGACAGGTTTCACGAACAAAGGCACAAAGAAGGGGGATAGACTACAAGGAAGCTAATAAAAGAAAAAAAATCTCACTTGATAGGAATCTTGTGAGTAGACCTAAACGAGATAGAAATCAAGCCTAAGCAATAACTATTCCCCGGCAGCGGCGCCAAAAACTTGATAACGCTAAACGCGTCGTTCGGGGTCAAAGGAACTTCCTTTTCGTCGAGCAAGTTTTATAACACCCTAGGCAGTGAACCTAATCGCTATAGTGTAGTATTAGGGTAAGCCACGGGTATTGATATCGTTCTCTAGGGGAATAGTGTCGTTAGGCTGAAGTGTATGTCGATTTAAGTCTAAAGGTGAGGATGATTATTTTTGTATTTTTATATTTTATGAATCTCGGTTTTGGAGGGAGGGTGGAATTAGTTGCTAGTCAACTATCCCAAAAGATACTAACTAAATTATGGGTCTACCAGGAACGTGAAGCGTATCTACTTATGATGTATTACTCCTTGCTAGCTATCCAATTCTACCTACTGAATTGTCACGTCCTATTGATGGTTGAATTGTCACGTCCTTATTCTTAACGCGTTGTGTTTTCTAAGGTCGTAAGGTGTGCATTCCCTAACTCTTTGAAGTCACCTTTAAGTGTAGTAAATGAAATCCACTAAGTCATTCATAAACTAACTTTGAGGTTATCTTTGGGTTTAGTAAACCAAATCCACTAAGTCATTCATAAACTATCTAAGATTTATCAAGTATTAAACACAACGATAGCCTAGTCGCACTCCTAAGCCAATTACAATTAAGATAAGAGACAACCAATCAAACAAGAGACAGTAGGATGCAAGAATTATAAACTAAACCAATTAGACTCATTGAAATTGTCACACCCCTAATGATGAAGATAGACACAAGCATCATTAAGAAATCAATAAGATCTAATTAATTATATACAAGTTTCATACAATCGTAAGCAAACACTAGGTGAATTAGCCAAGCATAATTAATGAAGAGCAAGCAACAATTATGATAATTGAAGACATACCATAGGATTGGATTAACAAACAAACCATTACACGATGTTTATAGAGTGTTTGAAACCCTTTAAGTTGCTGGAAAAACACCTACCTAAACCCTAGAATCGGACTTAGGGTTGGGGCTTACAAAAAGTGAAGTAATAATGTTATATTTATAGGCAGATTTTCTGTCGGCAAAGAGTGATGGTGTCACACCTAAAGAGTGACGGCGTCACGAACACTTTTTCACCAAATTGTATATTTTCTCGTTCTGTTCGCGTGGGCTTTTGAATCACCTAAATCCGAGTTCGTATGCAAAAGTTATGGCCAAAACAGTATCAACTACTTCGCGCGCATGTTGCAGCTTGTGACAGCGTCACCTTATGGTTGTGACGCCGTCAACTTCATCTTCTGACGCCGTCGGGATCAAATCTAGGCCGTCTGAGCTGCGACGCCCTACTCTTTTAAAACCTGACACCGTCACTTGTAAATAAGCAATTTGGCTACTGAGCCGTCACAAAAGTGATGCGACGGCGTCGCAGTTAACACCTGACGCCGTCCCCTTCAGTTCCAGCAGCCTGAGTGTCTCGATTCTTGACTTTGGCCATTTTCTTCGTATATTCGCGCCTTTTCATCCGAATAAGTGTCATTCCAGCATTTTGCCTTCAAGATACCTAAAAAGTGTAAAGGAACGATATTAAGTAATAACGGATACAAAAGTGATCAAATAAGGGCTTAAACGACCCCTCAAAAAGGTACATTTTAAAACCTTATCACATACTTAGATATTTTTTTAAGTATCTTTGTTTAAGTGAGAACAAGGATATTGAAGTATTGTCAAACCTAACTAACATAAATGTAACACCCCAACCCGACAAGGGTAGAAAATGTCACAATACGGTTTCATATCAGAACAAAAAAAACTATACAATAGCGGAAGCCTTTACAAAACTTACAAAAGGAAAATATAATTAACTTAATAATCAAAATAAATCTAAGATCCCTATTTTCAAATCTTGCTCTCATCTCTACTCTCAACCCAGATCAGCTATCCCATAAGCTCATCTTGAATGCTTAATACCTGCCGCAGGAAAAGAAAATGCGGCTGAGCTTACAAAGCCCAGTGAACAGATATAACGAAACCAAAACTAAACAAACAAAGTACGAATAACGGAATTCACAACGAAATGAGAATGACGAATCATTGAGGATTCTGCGGAAGCACAAATATATAGAGATCCGAAAGAACAACTAACAGATAAGAGACAACACATAGCACCTTAATGACACCAACGCAAACCCATCAAAATAACCAGACACTTAACACATCAAGAAAATAGAGTACATATAAGCCAACGAAAAGTCTAAGGGCTAATGGGAACAATTACCAGAAAATAAACATGGCATTCATACAAATCAATAAATCTACATTTAACGCTCTTAATTCAATATTGTAGCAGCGGAAATAGCAGTCAAATCATGGCAGTCACACATACAGATAAAAACACAGTAGACATACTATAACTAAATAGACAAAGACATAACATAGCCACTAACAATTGTCAGAACAGATATCATAAGCTAAACCAGTTCTCAGATCAAGTCTTAACATCAGCAGGGTTTTAACATGGCAGGTCAAATCATAAAACAGATAAATACCCTAACGTATAGGCAAAGTTCACCAGATTTAACGGAAACTTTTGTACTTATCAACTTTCAGGATACTTGTTTTCACACTTGCAC
The DNA here is from genome assembly GCA_910596185.1 of Chrysanthemum makinoi. Lineage (NCBI taxonomy): Eukaryota > Viridiplantae > Streptophyta > Magnoliopsida > Asterales > Asteraceae > Chrysanthemum > Chrysanthemum makinoi. Next base: position 29,644,011 of record OU343222.1, on the reverse strand, counting down.
ATTCATCTCACAGATAACCGAATTCACATAACGATAAACTAACATAACATCAGATGACAGCATATGAATCATGTTTCAACATATTAATCATAACCTAGCATAATAGACGGTAGTCACATAAACATACAAAAGCATAAACACATACAATAACCTATAATAAGCCTAGCCCATAATCATAAACACTTGAACATACCGAATCATAATCAGAATACTTAACATAGAAATAACAGATAAAGATTTAGTTAACTACCACGAGCCCGAACATATCATATCGAAACATCATACTTATACTGAAATAATCTCGGAAATAATATGGAGTAGCTAGCTCCCGAATTTTGTGAAGACGCGTATTGCACACGCGACATCATTCACCGACAAATCATATCGGATAACAGATCAGATCTAGGATGCATCCATACGCCCTAGCAGACGGATAGTGGCCATACTATCAATAAACAGATAACGGAAAGGGACGTGGCGAACATCACTCTATCGCCCTAGAGTCATGTCGAGGTGCATCACGACACGGACATGGAACCCCCATGACTAGTGAAATAGTGGCTCGGGTGTCAAACTAACTTAGGTAAAACAAATTGTCATAAATGACACAGATCATAATCAAACACAAAGTTCAACAGATAACATATCAGATAACTCATATCATAAGGTTCATATTCAAATATTCAGAGGTCAGAAATTCATATCACAGTCACAAATAGTACATTCATAATTGGAAGTTCATAATTAAACATAGTAAGGTTCAACAATTGTGCATATCAGAGTCTTCACAATACAAGTTCAAATCAGATATTACATGGTTCAATAAAACAGAAGTTCAGATAAGCAACAGATCAAACAATCAGAAAAGGGTTCATAGCAATGGCATCGGAAACCCTAATAAATAAAATAGGAAAACTAACGAAAAGAACGTCATAGGGAACCTTTACTGAAAAGGTCAGAATATCTGTACCTTAAAGCCGATGAAAGGAAAGCAAACGAATGAATGAACACAAAGATATAACGTCGCATCTCCTTCAACGAATCTACACGGATTATGATTTATTTAATACTTATTAGCATCATTAAAGTTATAACGGATTCATCGCATTAACATTCTTAGAGTTGTCAGGATATTCTCATTTTTTTTAGTGACGGATGGAATTCCAACATTTTAGAATCTTAACCATTAATTAGCCAAAATTTTGTGTTACAAATGATAAACGTTAAACTTAAGGGTTTAATATGATAAATATCTTATTTGAGGGCTTATATGATCATCATTCAAAGTATGGAGTTTACAAATGTCAAGAACGGATTTTAGGACTCTCTTTCAAAACAGTTTACATAAACTTCTATACCTTACGTGATTGACCCAGACTCACATGTAACATTGTTCGAATACAACTTAATGAGGTCATGCATACTCTAATTTAATTCATGACACTTAGCTTCTTGCATAAAATCATAACTCACGCATGCGTACAACACACTTAGTACTAGCTCGTTATATACTTAATCATTAATTATTTGTGACTCCAAAACTTACCATTCTCACATGAAATAACGAATTTACACACTCAGATTTTAATCCTAACCGACTTCCTATTTACGTTCTAGGGTTTTTCTCATACTTTTAATACCATTTAATACGCATTAAATTGACATGTTACTTCTTTTAATGACTTATAACCTTGACCTAGGACTTATGAAAACTCAAACGGAAGTTAACTCAGACTCATGCATGCCTTTACACTAATAACTCACATATAACGACCCTTTACCCTACGTTGTTTTCCTGACTCATAGACAAGTCGACACACACACATACACCTACGTTTAACCATTCTCAAGTCAACCCAAGTTCACATATACTTTAACCATGCATGCAAATCGCCCCAACCTTCTTAACGCAAATCAAAGCTTCATAATCCATGTTTATTTACGTTTAACTTATAACTACACAACTTATGACCTAACCATGCGTTAACTCATACATATATAATACATGTTTATGATTTCATACGACCATACTCAAGTTACTTGCTAACCGGTTAATATACATAATCGATACGTATATATATATATATAGATTTCGGAAGACATGAATACGTAACACATTTAAACGACAAAGCTCATATGTTTCACAAACCCTTATACGCATGACTCTAATTCATTCCTATGATTCGGTTACCATTCTATACGTGGCTCGTTAACATGTATGTTTTATACACATAACCGAATCATACATATAACTTGTTCAAATCATGTGGCTCGACTCATACCTATGGTCCGATTCATATGTGCATCGACACACCAATTTTAAGGATTTTACGTTTGCATGTTAACATAAGTGAGACGAAAGGAGAAACGTTGTTATACCTTGGCACTTGCGTCGGATCAAGCACACGCACCCGGGAATAGCGACTTCAATCGGAAGAGAAAGGAGCAAGAGAAGGTGCCGTGACTTTGTGTAGACTAGGGTTCCAAAAGTTGAGGTTTGTGTTTATATATATAGGCACCGATCGGGTCATAAGGGTTTGAGTGTGGGCTTCCTCAACAAGGAAGAAGGAAAGAAAAGAAACCAGTGGGCTTCGGGTGTGTCCTCGGTTCGCAAACCCAACCGGCTCACAACCCAAACTTGGCGAGACCATGGGCTCACGTTGGACTCTCTCGGCTCACAAAAGAAACAAGACCCAAGGCTCGTCTTGCAAAAGAAAACGACCAATTAACTTATTTGTGTGACTTTTAAATTTTTCCATCGTACCAAAGTTGGTTATTTAACATACTCGCGTTAGGTTTTTAAATATTCATAAGTTAGGTTTTTAGTTTCGTTAAATAAACGTTATTATATTTTACGTATTTTAAAAATTTTGATTTCAAGGGTAAAATAGTCTTATTATGCGTTTATATTTTTAGGGTTTTACAATAAACATCTTCTTTTGGTTCTTGTACTTCAGCTGTTGAACCGCCTCATCACTGAAGTGAAAACTCTTCGTCTTTAAAGAACCCTAACACTGTGTTCTCCAGTTTCATAAAAGGAAAGAAAGGGGAAGGAAAGGGATGAAACAAAAAAAAGTTATGTTCTTGAGATTTGATAAAGAAAGAAAAAGACAGGAAAGGAGGTATCACATGGGTGATTTGGCTACAAAATCTTTCATCCCAATATTGGGATGAAAGTGAAGGGAAGGTGAACAAAAGACATAACTATCCCTATTTAATTATATATTCTTCTCTTTCATTGTCCTTGCACAGTCCACCATTATCCAGATTATTTTTGTGCACCTTTTTCATTACCATCACACCATCATCTTAATAAATTTTAACATACCAAATAATATCAACTATTCATGATTCTATTCAAAGAAATAATGAACAACTATTATAAGAAAAACTGAAAAATGGATCATGAAGCTCGTTGTAGATCCGTCGTCACCGTTATTCTGGTGTTAGGTGGCGGTGGTGATGGGGTTTTGGGATGAAGCTGGTGACGGGATTAAACAAGCATGAAATAGTATGTAAACACTAACATGCTTAATCGTTCTATGTTCCTCACTTGTTGAATTAAATAAGAAAAGACCAAAATAAGAAGAAACCAAAATAGAAACCCACAGATCGTTTCATATAAAGATTTTTTGGGTTTTGACTTTGTTGGGTTTTTGGATCTCGTTATTTTACTGGGTTTCGGTTTGGTGAAAACGAAGAGATGAAAACAAAGATCTTGGTATTTGGATCTTGGTTTGCTTGGATGAGAGAAAAGTGAGGAGACAGATGGTGAAAACTGATGTTGTAAACTCATATGTCAAAGAATGAGACATTTAAAGGGTGTATTTGTAAATTTGTTACACTTTATTTCTAGTTTACACTTCCTTTTATTGGAGTCTTGAGAACACAATAGTTTTATAAAGTTTATTTACTCTCATGTACTTTTCTTTCCTTTAGTATCCTTTACTTTACTTTTCCTTCTCAAATAAAGTGGAGAACACAGTGTAAAGATGTTATGGGAAGTATTTGGGCTATTTTGTGTTCAAAACTAATCAGAGATCATCGGAGACTGAATTGACCTAAGAACAATTTCGAACAGATAATATGAAAACATATTTTTTGGAAGAAAAAAGAAAAGAAAACAACCAGAATATCATACATTGATGTTGATACAATACATCGATAACCAAGAATGCAACTTTTATTTATTTTTTCTTCTTATGTAAGAGTGTTCTTAACTCTATACTTTTGAAGAATATAACAATAAAAAAGCAGGAGCTTAAAGATTGAGATATTAAGTGTATATATTTGATATTAAATGACTCATATTCTTCTTATAGTTTTGGAATTCAAAATGGACAATTAGTGTGCTCCGTTTTTAATAGGTTTAGGTGACTATTAAATATATCTACTAGTAACTTCAAAAATATTTAAGTTATATAATAAGCAATGTTGCAAAAATCGTGAATCGGTAATCGGAGGTCGACCACCTCGCAGTAGTAATCGGTCAAGTCAGGATTAATCGGTGATTAATCGGATTGGCATTTCCTGCAATTTTTTGGTATATTTGGAGACCAAACTAAAAATCTAAACCGATTCCAAGCAGCTATGTTTCCAAACCTCAATAAAAGGCTCCAATTCTGATTATGAGGCTCATTGTGCGTTATAAGTGAAATATACGATCCCCAAAGTAAGTATAATTCCTAAATTATAATTATTTTTAAAATTACCGATTTGCCCAATTCGACCGATTTTTTATCGATTCGGCCGATTTTGACCGAGTTGGCCGATTTTTTGACTGCTTAGTGTTGATTTTTTTGCTAGGCCGATTTTTCGACCGATTTTCAAAAATCGACAAGGTACTCGGTCGATTAACGATTAATCGGCCGAGTTGACCGATTTTTGCAACTTTGATAATAAGTGTAAGTTTAATAAAAAAAATCACACGTATTTCTCATTCGTGGATATATTTCATATGAACTTCACACATCAAATGCCTGCCTTTGGTTTACAAAATTCAATCAAATCACTTTATGTACTACAATTCATGAAAATAATACTTTCTAGATATAAAGATAATTAAACTAACCTCAAGCACCTTCTTGATGTGGATTTCAACTTGTGCCTCCCAATCTCCCCACATATGTATTGGCAAATATTCTTGTCACTAGAGGTGGCAAAATGTGCCCAGAAGCAAAAAAAATGGGCTAAATGGACACATTTTTAAAAGATTTGAGCAAATTTAGCCCAATTGTTTTTTTGAAATGGGCACATATAGCCCATTGAAAACTTAAATGGGCACAAACGGGCACTTTTTTTTTTCTCAATTGTTGACCATTAACGATCGTTTTAAAAAAAAATTATATAATATCTTTAAGTTTTTTTTAATATAAATAAGATATTATGTTTAAAGAATTTATTTCGTCGTTTTAGGTCTTTTATTAAGCGATTTGTATAACATGTGCCCGTTTAGCCCGCTTTGCCCGTGCCGTTCTAGCCGTGCCCATTCTAGCCCGTGCCCGTTTTAGCCCGTGCCTTTGCCCGCCCGTTTAACCACCTCTACTTGTCACTAATGATTAAAAAATATACTGGTAAGTCCTAGTTTATTATTCGAAGAAGTCTATACTCGAAGATTCTTGGATTGATCATCATCATACTTTACTTCGAGATGAACACAAATTCCCATTGCATACTCTAATATCAAATACATTGAGATAAAGCTCATAAACATATCAACTCTTCTAGTCATATCTTATTAAATTACATTTCTAACACCTTACCCATCTTGAAGTATGTACATTTTTTAACACATAGTAGTAAATTTTATCGACGTCTGATTGTGATTTGTCACGTATTTCTTCATAAAACTAACGCATTTATTAGAAATGGTATATTTGAAAGTACACAATGGCTAAAAAGGTATTTAACATGTTGTTGAGAGGTTTCATAAATTCATTATATATCTAGCAAAACTAACTCGCTTAATAGATATGGTATAACTGGCAAAAATGACTTTGAAAGAAACTTGATTGTTTATAACATGTGAGGTCAATATGTGAAAATCAAAACTTCAGTTTTCTCATGGGTCATCTCTTTACCTAGCTTTGACCCAAGTAAGATCCGAACTCATAAACAAATAAAATCAAGCTCCATTTTCTTACTAAAATCAACATGTAATGTAACCTTTCTGTTAGTTTGACCGTCAAGGATAATTAAAATGACACTTATACCCTCGTTTGTCTTAGTCCCTGTAGTTTGTCTCGTATAACAGATTTTTTTTTTTTTTTTTTTTTACATTAGTATTAAATTTTTAATTCATTTTTTTTGTAAGTTTTTATTTTTATTTCTTATCACATATTTAGTCAAAATTTTCTTAAATAATAGTAAAAGTTTTTTTAAACCTATGTCAAATCTTTAAAATTTTTAAAACTTTAAAAATCTAATAACACAATATTTTCTTAAACCTTTAAAAACCTATGTCAACTTTTTTTGTCAAAAATATTTTATAAAAAAAATCTCGTAAAATTTTTTTGTAATTTTTTAACGGATTATGTCAAAAATTTTACAGAAATGATGTCAACTTTTTTTGTCAAAATAATTTTATAAAAAAAATCTCGTAAAAATTTATTTGTAATTTTCTAACGGATTATGTCCAAACTTTTACAGAAATGATGTCAACTTTTTTTTTCAAAAAAATTTTATAAATAAAATCTCGTAAAAATTTTTACGAGATTATTTTTATAAATTTTTTTTGACAAAAAAAGTTGACATCATTTCTGTAAAAGTTTCGACATAATCCGTCAAAAAATAATAAAAAAAAAATTATAAATTTTTTACGAGATTTTTAGTTCGAAATTATAAAAATTTTAATCTGTTAAAAATTTAAAAAACAAATTAAAATATTAAATTTTTATTAAAATTTAAGAAAATATTTTGTTATTAGATTTTTAAACTTTTAAAGTTTTAAAGGTTTGACATAGGTTTTAAAAATAAAAGATAAAAAAAAAATATATATTTTTTAATTATTTAAGAAAATTTTGACTAAATGTGTGATAAGAAATAAAAATAAAAATTTACAAAAAAAATGAATTAAAAATTTAATACCAATGTTTAAAAAAAAAAAAACAAAAAACTTAGGGACTAAATTTGTTATACGAGACAAACCACAGGGACCAGGGACTAAGACAAACGAGGGTATAAGTGTCATTTTAATTATCCTTGACGGTCAAACTAACAGAAAAGTTGGTCAAGGGACCAAACCCGCAACGGGTCAATACCATAGGGACGAGATCCGCAAAAAGAAAAGTATAGGGACTAAATCCATAAAACCCGACAAACCACAGGGACCATTTATGTAATTAACTCTATATTTAACCATCAAATACACTACTAATCATGGATAAATGGAGATTCAATTCAACAAAAATTGAAGCTCAAATGTCTTACTATCTAATTAAAGGTTTAAAATACAAATTAAACAAGCTTAAATTTCGCCTTATGTCATATATTTGATGAAATCAAAACTCCATTCCTTAAATTTTTTACCAAAATCTGAGTTTCTTATTAAGATTTTGGGGGGTAAAATAGCTTGGGTCATAAAATATATATGGTATTGCCATAACAGGCCCTTCCAACTTTCTTTTTCTATTTGACAGTACCAGCAGTAATAAACATTAAATAAAAAAGGGAAAATGACAAAAAAATGCATCGAACTTGACACCTATTGTGATTATGTGTAGCCAACTATTTTTTTTCATTGTAACACAAAACTTTTTAATTTTTGTCATTGTATGTACGATTTCCAACGTGTCATAACACGTGGACTGCCAACTCATTTACCCACTATTACTTTTTAGGGATAATAACAAAAAAATGTATCGAACTTGACCACTTTTGTCATTGTAACACATACCTTTTGAATTTTTGTTAATGTATGTATCCAGTCAATCTAAACTTGGCATCGTTAGTCCTTTATACTAACGGTTGTTAGCACATAACTTAAAATTTCACTTTTTACGTTTCATCCCTTTTTATACGTTTTCATTTGTTTTCTTACGTTTTCATCCGTTTTTATATATTTTCGTCCATTTTCTTACCTTTTGTATACGTTTCGTCCGGTTTTATACTTTTTCGCCGATTTTCTTACGTTTTCATCCATTTTTATATGCTTTCATCCGTGTAAAATCAAACAAAACCAGTAAAACGATCGAAAACATGTAAAATCAAATGAAAACGTGTAAAAGCGGACGAAAACGTGTAAAATCAGACGAAAACGTGTAAAATCGGACGAAAACATGTAAAACCGGACGAAAACGTATAAAGGACTAACGTTGCATTAATAAACTAAACGGACGTGTGTAGCTATAAAACGGATGAAACGCATAAAAATGGATGAAAGCATATAAAACGGATGAAAGCGCATAAAGCGTAAAAAAGAGTTGGCAAAACGATAAAAACGGAAAAACGTATAAAACAAAAGAAAAATGAACGAAAAATGTATAAAAACGGATGAAAACGAACGAAAACGAACGAAAACATATACAAAGGGATGAAAACGTAAGAAATTTTTTTTAAGTTATGTGCTAACGGTCGTTAGTATAAAGGACTAACGATGCCATGTTTAGATTGACCGGATACATACATTAACAAAAATTCAAAAGGTTTGTGTTACAATGACAAAAGTGGTCAAGTTCGATACATTTTTTGTTATTATCCCTAAAAAGTAATAGTGGGTAAATGAGTTGGCGTCACGCTGAACACCGATGAGTTGGCAGTCCACGTGTTGTGACACGTTGGAAATCGTGCATACAATGACAAAAATTCAAAAGTTTTGTGTTACAATGAAAAAAAAAATAATTGGCTACACACAATCACAATAGGTGTCAAGTTCGACGTATTTTTTTGTCATTTTCCCAATAAAAAATCAGTAGATTTGATGTAAGTCAATATTTTTACTAAAAAGTCGCATGTTTTTAGTTTTTGATGATTTTAACCCAAAGATATAATGATACTTTTGTGTATGATCACACATCACTTGTAAAATCTTCAGACTCATTTGTACATGATCATCTCCAACTTCATACCAAAATACCACCATTGTCATAAAAAAGACAATTGACTTTCTGAAAGAGTCAAATACATTGACTGTACTCCACTAATTAACTAAATTCAGGTTCAAACTCACTTCTACCAATATGATATCCAATTATAACTGTAAGAGTTCTTAAAAAGCTTCAAATTCTTATTTAGAAACACTAAATTCAGGTCTAAAATATGTTTATTAGTAAAAAAGGTCTATACTACAAGTTAAATTTAAAAAGCTTCTGCTTTTCCGGTATTGAGCCACCTCAGAAACTTCACCAACACTTCAAGCAACAGTGTCAACTGTAATTAAACAATCCCATTCAGACTCTTAGCATCTCAAGATGAGTATATACCAATCCCACATGTAAGACACAGTCGACACTCATTTCTTCTTAGTGGAAGTTTTCTTCGCCTTTTTTATTTTTAAATCCTCCTCCACTCTCCTGTCAAAACAGCAGATATTTTCAATGTTAAAATCAGACTTGCTGAAGGACAAAAGCATCATTATTGAGCTCAGATCATATTTACACGCAAAAGTAAAAGTTTAAAATGAAGTTTGTCAGTTATAGAACAAAACAATGTGCGAAAGTTGAGAGATATATATAAGCAGATGTACCTTTTTATAGTGAATGTAAGCAGCTTTTCCAGTCATCTCTTGCCCCTTTTTAGCGACATAAACCTGAAAGTACAAGAAAATTCTATTTATATCATACAACACATAAAGAGAAGACGCCAATAAAAAGTGGAGTGGCAATTCCTAACATGAAACATGACCCCGACATGGAAATAAATGGGTTAGGATCTGGTCTAAACAGTTTTTGGGATGTGTTTGTTAAATAGGTTGACATGCCAACCCGTTTGAGTTTTTAAAAGTTTTAGATAACTTATGTTTGTAAAAAGTTGAATGGGTTAAATAAGTAAAATGGGTTAAACAAGTCGACCCGCCCACCAGTTTAGAAAAACGGGTTGAATAGGCGATGTTTGGAGTATGTGTAAACGGGTTAGGATTGACATAGTTGACCTACTGCTTAAACATTCGTTCTCTGGTTAAGGTGCTCTGAAATGCCAATCCGAACCCACACCCGACCCATATTTGGTTCTAACAGTTTCTTGATTTGAAATGACTAAAATAACAAAACACAAACTTTCCAACTTAACTTCTTCCCATCGCCATTTGTGAACCAATGCCCCGTCCCTTGACCATCCGCTTGAACCCTTCTTTTGCCAGCATCTTTAGTGATCCCTTTCGCAGTATTCACTTTAGGATTCATGAAACCTTGTGACGTTTCTTCAGTCTTTGATTTTCTTGAATTTTTCATTGATGAACTCATCACAGCTTTACTAGTTCTAGCAGCTTGTTTTGTTTTGTCACCTAAAGATAACAAGGAAAAAAAAAAAAAAAAAACTATTTGCATAAAATCCCTTAATTTATCGGATAATATGACAGAACTAACTTACATGTAATCGATATTTGATGTACTGGGCTGATACGAACCTCTATCTTCTGTATTCAATGGGAAAAAAATTGCACAAAGGAGTTCGAACTAGCTCTTGAATCCTCAAATCACTATGGAAAAAATACTGATGAGCTGGCAGGCTAGGGTCACCCAAATCTACTACACCGTCCATAACATGACTATTATGGTTACTTTTTTCTTTCATGGAACTAAAATATTCCTCACAGACCTCATCTAGTGCAGGTGTCAGGATATGAAAACTCTTCTCTTGTCTAAAATCCTCCCATAAATCTTTTCTGTCTGAAGTATAGAGTGATTCACTTAATTTTCTGGGCTGATTTTAACCTAAACTTTTTCCCCTATCCAAATAAGGTTCTAACTTGGTGCAGGCTTTGTAGCAGCAACTTTACTGATTGAAGGGATATCAGAATCAGAGTCGGAATCAATTAACTAAAACTTTCTAAGAGGACTAACAGTCAGCTTTGGAAACGGTTGTTTGCTGCAGCTTGTGATTACGGATTCTGGAGCGTTTGAGACAATTTGTTTTCTTTTTCCTGATTGTTTGGTCAAAACACCAAGTCCGTTAAGCGAGAATTTGGAACGGTTAGAAACTGAATGGTGTTGTGTCGAAACATTCTCATCTACAGTTCAATAATAATAACCACTAGATAAGGGAATTATAAACTGTGATGATAGATTACAGTATGTGTTACAAACTAGGACGACGGATTATGGAAACAGAATCCCATTTTGATATTTCAAGTATCAGAATATATTTGTAAAATTTACATTTTTTTGTTTATGTTAAGACAGCAGTAAGGGTGTACAATAATAGCGTTTTTAAAAAGGGCATGTAAGTTATAGCCAAAAGGTACCAAATCCAAAATAAGACAGACTTGCTACATCATTATAAGATTAACTAAGTTGTCAACTGTTAGTCTGTTACTAATAATATATGTGGTATGAAAATGAGGAATGGAAGAGGTAAATGGGGTATAAAAAGTGAAGCATGAAAGAGGTTTAGAGATGCCACGGGGTGATGTGGCAAGGGAAAACACGAGTTGTGGTAGCAGTAGGTGCTGGAGCAAGGGAAGTAAAAAGTGTGTGAGTGTGTACCGCAGATGAAGTAGGTATCTAGACCTTGGGTGCAGGAGGTGTTTGGGCCAAGGAAGGGCCATCTGTAGATGGGCCGCTGGAATGGACCGAATCAGAATTGGAAAGAGTGGGCTGAGGAGATGACAGGAGACACAGGTTCAGGTGGAGATGGATTGGGAAGAGGGTGGGGAAGTTTCGGTTTGGGGGTCTAGAAATGTGTAAGATGATGAAAGCTAAAGGCTTGTGGGAGCATCGGAAAAAGATCCTTCATGAAATAAGCACAGCCTGCAAACTATTCAGCTTGACAAGAAGTTACTAAACTTGATTGTGTCGACTCGTCTATAACCAATTAGTTCCAGATAATTAGCCTAGCAGATCGTTTGACAAATTTGGGATCAAAGGTTCTTGATGAAAAGCAGGTTAATGGTTTATGTGATAAGTTTGCTTCGCCATTAGAGGGTGTTTGGGGTTGTTTAGATTTTAGAAACAAGATATAATCGGTTTTTTTAGTGTTTGGACAGAGTCTAAATGATTGTGATGTATGAATGTATGGATTATGTAAGAGCAAACTACTGAGTTTCAAAGTTGCTTAATCAAACTGATTATCTAACTCTGATTATTTTACCTCAGCAATACCAAACACTAGCACAATTGAAGGAGAAACTGTTGATTTGCTTATTGAAACTGATAAATTGCTCATAGTTAAAACAACTTGCTTCAAATAACCATGTTTGGATAAGCAATCCTAAATTCTAAAAAACTATATCAAACCCCGCAATAATCATATTAACAAACAAACTCAATAAAACTATCAATCAACAAAATAAGTAATCCCTTTTACCTTTAGCATTATTATATCCTCCGGTGACGAAAAATCCTCGATGTCATCATCATCAACAACCACCAAACCCGAACCCGAACAAAATACCCACGGTACTCTTACCATTACCCAAACCCGAACCCAAATCCACTGTACCCAAACTACACCCTCGCCTTAATCGCTTCAATCTTGGCCGTACTACCTCATCAACATCATCTGAATCAACAACAGTAAGCGTCTCAATCTCAAACTCCTCATCATTATCATTACCATCAACAACTGTCTTCACATCAGAAGCTAACAGAACAACTTCCAAAACCCGATTCGATGTATTATTCGGTGTGATTTGGGGTTCGGATGTATCGAAATCGAAATCGAAACCTAATGAGAAGGAAGGCGCTTCAAAATCACCCATTATGCTTAATTGATTATTAATATTGTGAATTGAAAGTGTTTAGGGTTTGATTAATGTGGTTATACGATGGATTTGATTTATTACACAATAGACACAATAAAGTTATCAAGGGTTACTCGTAAGTCCATCCACCCACAACATATAGAAAACAAGTTCAGTTTTTCGTTACTATTAGAGTTCAAAACAATGTAATTGGCTGCCAAACTCATCCCGAAAAGAAATACAAAATCACAAATGTTGTTTTTTCTCTTTATGAAATGAATTCGAACCTACTAAAAAAAGTATTAGTGGTGTTTAGGATTGCTCTTAATATCATTTTGAAACGGCAAATAATCAGTGAATCTTAGGGGCTGTTTGATAGCCACTTAGTGATCCTTTATCTGATTCGGTCATTGCTCTTGGTTGTTTGATAACATATTTTAATGCTCTTAATCATTCCAATAGGTGGTGAGTCGGTCAGTAATAAATGTATGCAAAATGATTCAGTAACAAAAGTTCTACAAATGCCTTTCCTCAAAAGTACCATCTAGATAATTATTTTAATATTTATTTGTTACAGTGAAATAACATCGTGATTGCCAACTTCTATATATGTATTTAATCACATATTTTTTAATCCCCTTTCTCTATTTGACACCAAATATTATATTTTACTAGTTTATTTATAACATGTACTATATTATTTTAACAATGTTGTAGATTCTTGCATTACTCAACGAAAAAATTACATGTACTCATTGAAACAAAAATTATATAAACAAAAAAATGAATATCCATGATCAATAAATTTTAGTAATAATATCAAAAAATAAAAAACAGTATAAATAATGATTTTTTTATATAAAATACAATAACAATTTATGTTGTTTAGAATATCTATTCAAAATGGTTGTCAAACAACACATTATCAATCAGTTGCAATTTCATTCAGAGACTTTAAATCATTCAGAGCTTTTAAATCATTCAGCACTAAATCATAATTTTTATCAAACAGCCCCTTAGTGTCTGGAACTGATTGTGATCATGATATCATTTTTAGACAAAGTATCTCAAAAATTTTGCTTATTCACACCGATTCCGATTACTTTACCATTGGGTGCGTTTGGTTGGGAGGTATGGGAATGAGGGAATGATGATGACTATGATTGATTGTACATGTTTGGTTGACATATATGGGTTTGAAGTTATGGACTCATTCCTTAATAATTTCCATACTCCGTACCACTCACAAGAGGTTGGTTTAGATCCATTCCATGTAATCATTCTACCCTACAATGAAACATATACCGATTATGATTCCGAAACTTATACCAAACATATACTGATTGTGATTCGAAACTTATACCGATTGATAATCAGCATTACCAAAGTAACACTAGCACAACTAAAGGGTGCCTATGAAAAACTGTTAATTTGCTTATTATATTTGCTAATTCGCTCACGAGATCATATAAGCAGTTTGGATAAGCAATCCCTGAAAACTAGATAAAAACGCAATAATAAGATAAACAAACAAGATCAATAAACATCCCCTGATCTGTATCATATCATAACTAACAAAGCAACTCTAATAAACAATCACGTTAAACAAAAATAGTATCATTTACCCTTAGCCGAACAACCGAACCCAATCAATCCACTGTACTCTTACCAGAACCAAAACCCAAATCCAAATCTACCGTAGCCGAACCCGAAAACCCCCTATCCACCCACAACATACATAAACTAAGTCCAGCTTTTCGTTACTATTAGAGTTCAAAATAATGGAATTGGCTGCCAAACTCATCCTGATAAGAATACAGAATCACAAACTTTGTTTTTCTCTTTATGAAATCAATTTGAACCTACTAAAAAAGGCATTAGTGACTACTCTTAATACGTGATAACTGATTGATATCATTTTTAGACAAACTATTTCAAAGTTGTAGATTCATACTATCTGATTCGGATTACTGTACAATTAAACTTGACTGATAATCAACATTACCAAAGTAACACTAGCACAACTAAAGGGTACATACGAAAAACTGTTACTAATTTGCTAAGCAAAACTTCTATATTCGCTAATTCACTCATGAAATCAGATAATAAGCAATCCCAAACACCCTCAAAAGTAGATAAAAACGCAATAATAAGATAAACAAAGAAGCTCAATAAAACATCCCAAAAAATAGTATCATTTACCTTTAGCATTATTATCCTCTAGTGACGAAAAATCCTCGATATCATCAGCATCAACAACACCCGAACCCAATCAATCCACTGTACTCTTACCAGAACCCAAACCCGAACCCAAATCCAAATCCACCGTAGCCGAACCCGAAAACCATCCGCTTGAACCCTCTTCACATTAAAAAAAAACTAATTTGTTTCCCTTTGAATGAAATTTAACAAAGTATCCACATTTGTACCGGGTCATAATTCTGACCCGCTTTCTACCCAAAATAAACAAACCACATTTTGGGGGGTTTTTCGAAATCCTTGTGGTAGTGTCGCAACTAATTAATCTATCCATAAGGATTCAGTAATTAAACCATCAGTTATATAGCCTATGACCAATTATTTGACCTTCAATTATTATGCCTAACAAATATTTAAACTTGTTTGAGGGCTTAAGGGTATAAATCCATCTAATTTGGAGGTATGACATAAGAGGTCCTTTGACTCTTTCCTTTTCTTCATTTCTTAACCCTTTTTTGTACTTGTGGCCAAAGTGTGAAAAAACAAAACTTGAAAAAAATACTAACTTTCATTTATTCTTTTGGGTTACCTTCTTGACCCACTTACAAGTTACAACCAAAGTATGACCCGAATCATAACTGACCTAGTTTAAGGTCATGAACTGCACAAACTGAGCTCCAACATTAACCAATAATAAACTCAAACTTAACATTGAAGACCAAATGAATTTACTATATGCAAAAATATTAAAAAAAAACCTTTCTCTCTCTTCCAACAGACCCCTAAGGGTGGTGGCATTCATGTCACTCATACCTTACCCATACCTTACCACCCACCAATAATATCATTCCTCATAATCTCATACCTCACCATACTTTTCTAGTGGCAACCATGATTCCACACCTCACTTAATTTTTATTTTTTTATTTATATTCATAATTATATTAAACAATTTAATAAAAACATAATATTTCATTAATAATAAAAAAAAATTACATAAAACTTAGAAAAAAAAAAAGAAAATTACATCACCGTTGAAATAAAAAGAAAATTACAATAGTCATCGAGGTATGGTAAGTCTTGAGCCGCTACATGCTCCGTAAGATCATATCGGAGACGATTATGGATATCTTCGTCGATTAACTCCCATAGTACATCTTGTCATCGTAAACTGGCTGGACCGGCCGATCCATTATATGAACCGGTGATATTGCCATCTCACGTCTTTTAAAATCATATTGTGGAATATAATACACGATATAAGCGAGGAGTCGAATCTTTTCATCGACATAGCAGGGAGAGGGCGGCCGAGAATCATCCATTTTGCCTTAAGGCGCCCAAAATCTCGTTCGACATCCTTTCTTGCGACTCTTGTAGCTTTTGAATCTCTTTTCCTTGGTCGTGGGATACTTATATGCTTTAACAAACGTTGAATATGTAGGATAGATTCCATCGGTAAGATAATATCCACGTTTGTAAAGCCTTCCATTTAAAGTAAATGAAGCTGTTTGGCCGTTCCATTTAAGCCGGTAAGATACAACGAAGATTGATTCAAAACATTGATGTCGTTGTTTGCACGGAGGACCAAAAGCGAATGCCAAATCCACAAATCATTTGAGGCGGCGACTTCAAGCATAATAGACGGGTATTGGTGATCACCTCTCTTATATTGGCCTTTCAAATGCCTAGGACAATTTCGCCAAACGAAATGTGTACAATCAATGCTACCAAGCATTCCAGAAATGTGATGTTTTTCTTCATGTGCCTCGAATAACCGAACGTCATGGGCTGTCGGCCTACGTAAGAACTCTCGACCATATAATTCAATTATCGCATGGTAAAAAATGATCAAGGCAATCTCCTACAAAATATTAAATACTAACAAAAAAATAATAATAAAAAATACCGAATTTAAGAAATAGTAAAAAAACCGAATTTAAAAAATAGTAAAAAAACCGAATTTAAAAAATAACTATGTGAAGATTAACCTGACGTTCTTCGTGCCATGTTTAAATAGTCATCAAATCTATCTGGAGGTTCACCCGTTTGCTATGAATGTTCTTAGAATGGCGATGTGCATTTTTGTAGCCGTGAAACTTTTTTTCCCTAGCGGCTTGTGCCTCTTGAAACCATTCAAATCTCGCTTCAACATCACCAACAATTATTAAAACAAGCTTTATTCATTCGAAATCTATCACGAAAACATGGTGTCGGAAACTTTGGTCGCTCACCTAAATAGTCATTCATTAGAGTTTGTAATGCTTTATATACAGCTCTAAAGGGTGAGAGCTGTCCGGTAGTGCTTGAGCTTGCCGTGTCTTCAATGGAATCGCGCACAGCTAAATAGGTTTCTAGGGTACTACCAGTGGATAACAATAGTTCGGAAGACTCGTCGGGAAAAATTAATTCGTCATCGGATGAAGAAGAGGAGGATGAAGACATTTTTTTTTCAGTGTTGTAATTGTTTTGTTTGTGTAAAAATGATGAGATTTGGAGTAAAATATAAGGAGGATGAATTGATATTTGTAAAGGGGATTTTTTTTTATTAATGCCCAACGGTCAAAATTTTGAAACAATACACACGCTCCCTCACCATGCCAATTCGGCAATGCATACCGATTGTCCTCCATACCGAACCAAACCGCAACACAGACAATGATGTTGCCATACGGTTTGGTTTCATACCGTACGATACCGAGAGGCGTTGCCACCACCCTAACTACTTTCCATCCATTTTTCACCATTAAAAAACCTTGAAAATCCTCAATTACGCTGGTTCTTGACCATAATTCACAATTCTAAACCGTGTGACCAATATAGTTTTCAATTCTACACCTATCGATATGAATTTCCCCAATTTCTACCCAGTATTTCTACCATGTTTTTGAATTTTGGTGCCAAATTTTGTTTTTTCAATTCCTTTTATAATATTACAATTAACACCAATCCGATCAAGTTTTCAGTAATATTGAGTTGTTTGAATGGTCCAATTGTAATTAATCATGTCACCTAAAGGAAGAACATCTAAAAGGAAGAAAACTGTGCCTAGTAAGTATAAGGATATTTTTTTTGAGTTAGTGTAGAATAAAGGACAAGAAGTGAGAACAGAAGGTGAGAAGCACTGAGAAAAGGGAGTGTTTGGCTACAAATGAATTTCCTACACTCAGTGCGTCTATTAGGAAGAAAATGGTTAATGAAACTGGCATTGATGTGTATATTAGTGTTGCAACCACTGTAAGTCAAATTCCTCATGATCAAATTAATAATGATTTGAATGGTAACAAGGCTTCTAGTGCTTCATATGATAATTCTGATGATAATAGTAGGAGCGAAAATGTGTTACTTAAGTCATTTGTTGATACTGTCAAACCTACTATTAGTATCATTAGGAACAAATTAAGTTTGATGATGGAAGGGAAGTGGTGGTATTTGATGATGAACTTTTACTGGAAGGTAGTAAGAAATGGATGCTAACATTGTGTGGACATTTTGTTGGTTGTAAAATGTCATACTATGAGGTTAAGTACAATTTAGTTAGAATGTGGGGTAAGTTTGGACTAAAAGATATGTGTCTCAAAATGGGTTGTACTTGTTCAAATTTAGAGAAGAAGAATTAATGAATCATGTGTTGGAGAGTGGCCCCTGGTTAGTCAATAATAAGCCACTCATGGTTCAAAAGTGGGACCCTAATATCATTGTAGATAGAAGTGATCATGTTGTCTTGCCTTGCTGGATTAAACTGTTTGATGTACCAGTTGAGGCATGGACTGTGAGAGGTATTAGTGCTATTACTAGTAGTTTGGGAAAACCAATCATTATGGATAGGGCAGCTGCTAGAATGTGTCAGGAAGGTACCGGTAATCTTAGTTTTGGAAGAGTTTCGGTTAAGATTAAGGCTACTAAAAGGGTTTATAAAACTATTTGGGTCAAGTTAATCAGGTTAGAAATTCTATGCGGTTGACCCATAATCCGAATACTAAAAGGGTTGAGTGTCAGGTTAAATATTTTTTTCTGAATGGGTCCGTGTTAATCTGATTCATCCGGGTAAGATTTTTTATAATTTTTTAATATACTTCTTGTAACTTATTCTTATAAACTTAAATTATTAGTCAAAAGTTAACATGTTGTGTCTTCATGCTCCTTTTGGTTGATTTGAAGATCCATAACTACCTATCGTTTGACAAAATATTTCTTGATCTACCTTTTGTCTCCCTATGGTTTTCGAGAATAAAAATCAATGTTCATGAATTAAGGGTAATGGCATGACAAACCCTTCAACTCTTTCCTTGCACCACTTTTATTAGGGGTATTCACTTAATCAAACATCATGTATTACTTCGACATACACACACATTTTTCCATTGCAAACACTAATGCCAGATATGTTCACATAATATCCGTAAACATATTAGAAATAGATCAAAGTATATCACATTGTGCATATTCGGGTTGACCGAAAAAGTAAAACTTCTAGTCATGTCTTATACACGAGTATATCATTTTGATCTACATTTCGAATAAATTAATCAAAGTAGTGTGAACTTGATTTGAATGAGGTATTTTTTGTGATTTGTCACATATTTCGCCATAAAACTAACACATATATTTGAGAGTAGACATTGGCTAAATCCATATTTAAAATGTTGTTGGGTTGCTTCAAGTATAGTTGGCAAAACTAACTTTGAAATAAACTGTACTGTTTTAAATCTATGTGGTCAAAATGTAAAAAAAGCAAAACTTCAGTTTTTTCATAGGTCATCTTCTTGACCCCCGGTTTTGACCCAAGTAAATACCAACGGCGATTATTACAAATATAGTGATTTTGTCAGAAGAGGCCCTTCAACACTACATGCTCATTACAATGAATAAAAAATTAGTAAATTTGATGAAAGTCAATACTTTGAATAAAAAAGTCAAATTGTTTTTGATGATTTTAACCCAAAGAGCATATATTAATACTTTTGTGTATGATCATACATCACTTGAAAAATCCTCATATATTCATTTGTACATGATCTTCAACTTCATATCCAAGTCCTAACATTTTCATAAAAAACGCAGTTGACTTTCTAAAAAAGTCAATTACTTTGACTATTTATTAAGTAACTCATCTAACTTCTAATTATACATAATATTCAAAAAGTAAAGCTTGTATTTGTAACCTAAAGCAATCTTACTTTAGGCTCAAACTCACTTCTACCAATATGATATCCAGTTATAACTGTAAGAGCTCTTAAAAAGCTTCCAATTTTCATTTAGAAACACTAAATTTAGGTCTAAAATATGTTTATTAGTAAAAAAGATCTGGACTACAAGCTAAATTTTATAAAAAGCTTACGCTTTGTATCCTGTGTTACAGCCCGAAGCGACCTTTGAAAAATTTACGGACTTCAAGCACTTGAAGCTACTAGTGTCAATGTATTTGAACAATCCGATTGGACTCTTAGCGTCTCAGGAGGAGTATATACCAATCCCACATGTAAGACGAAGTCAACACTTATTTCTTCTTGGTGGACGTTTTCTTGGCCTTTTTATTTTTAAATCCTCCACTTTCCTGTCAAAACAACATGTATTCTTCAATGTTAATAGAAATCAGACTTACTAAACAACAAAAGCATCATTATTTAGCTCATAGCATATTTACACTTAAAAATAAAACTTTTGAAGCGATTGTTTTGATTGTAATTTGTAAAGCAAAATTAGGTGAAAGTTGGGAGATATAATTAGCTGAAGTACCTTTTATAGTGAATGTAGCGGCTTTGCAGGTCATTTCTTGCCCTATTTTACTTACATAAACCTGAAAGTACAAGAAATATCTATTTACATCTTACAACAAATAAAGATATGCAATCAGAAAGTAGGGTTTAGCAATTCCAAACACGAAACACACGACCCAAAACCGAAAAAATAAGCGGGTAGGGTGCGGTTAAACAAGTTTGATGGCCATGGGTGTTAAGCGAGGTTGATCCACCAACCCGTTTGAGTTTTTTTTAATTATAGATAAATTATTTTTAGACTAAAATACACCTTTGGTCCACAAAACATTAATCCCGCAGCGTTGGGACAAACACAGGCTTTTCATTGCCGGAGGTCCTTTTTCAACTTTTATAAATTTAAACCGGTCCCTTTTGGCCTCTTGACCCGTTTCAGTTAGTCAACCACTTATTTGCTGCTTTTTTGTTTTTAGCTAAGGGCATAAAGGACATTTCATATATTTGGATTACTAAATCTTCTTCTACTTTTCTTCCTCTCCTCTGGTTACCTCCACAAAAACACACACATATCATTGCATTCACACAGTTGGTTTACAAGTATAACATCTTTATTTCTTCAATTAATCATGCCTAAGACATTAAATCATGCCAGTATAACAATGCAAATGTTGCAAACTTGCAATCAAATTCTATACTAGAGAAGATCATCAAGCATGATACCAGTGAGTAATGAGTATACATACACTACCGTTTGCGAATGCATACTTCATTATATTACTTGGTCTTACAGTTGGTTTACAATAAAATCCAAAGTGTATATGTAAGGATATTGAGAGCACATTTCATCACAATCAGCGAGGGTACAAAGGACTTCCTTACTGGCTTTATGCCTTTGTTTTTTAGTGGACTCCAAACCAACTGTTTATGTTGTAAGGCAACAACAGTTGGATGCTTTGGCTTCCAAGAACCAACAACATGAGAAGGCGGGCTCCCCAAAAACTTACTGCTCCTTGGTGCAGCAACAGGTGTTGCCTCTACTGTACGAGAGATCGAAGCCACCGTTTGACTGCCCTAGAGGAGACTGCACCCTTGATGTGCGCCACATCCTTTGTGGGTCCCACACGAACGATTGCCTACCCATCACTCTGTCATTCCTTATCCCCAGTGCAGCACTGGATCGGTTGATTGGTGTAGTCATTGCACTTGAGCTGGATTCAGATTGAAAGGAGGCAATAGAAGAAAGTGAGGGGTGTGAGGAAGCCACAGCAAGAGCTCTGTTCTCTTGCTTCTGTCTTGTTTTACGCTCTTCTGCTAGCTGACTTTCCAGATCACGAACCTATACATAGCCAAGATTAACAGAAGATCACTGATAGTTATTAAACTTGAGCCTATTTGATTAATCTGCAAGCTGAAGGGGTGTTTCAATTCATTATCTCCTTATGAATGGATCAATTGGGGTTAAGTTTTATGCCAAAATCTTACTAAAAATAAGTCATTTTTTTACCTACGGATGGGTCAATTGGGGTTTTTTTTTTTTTTTTTTTTTTTTTTTTTTTTTTTATTATTATTTTTTTTTTAATCTCTAACAGGCAGCATAAAAACATCAGCTAACAAGAAAAATGGTCAAATGTCACCAAAAGGAAATTTTGGATTCAATTTATTAAAGAGAGTATATTCTCAAAGATATAATTTGGACTATATGTCAACAGGATCATCTACCCGACTCAACCTCATTTCACTACCTTAATTTTGATTAACTTAAAAGGTGAGTTATGTACCTTCTCTTGCACAGACTGTAGACTGTCCTGCAACTTTTTTGTTTCTTTCTCATCATGTTTCGCTTTCTCCGCCTGCATACCATAGTAAAACAAATAAATGAACATGAAGCATTAAATGAAGGCAGGGTAGAAATTGTTGTCCCAGTTCGATGAGTGTATTTTAAAGCAAATTACCAGCTGCTTGTACTTGAAAAGTTCAGTGACGTCAGTTTGTTTCATGAGCAGGGCCATGCTCAACACCTCTCACTCGACTTGCAAAGTTCAGAGAGCAAACGGTTTCTCCCAGGTCTGCTGAACTTGGGTTGATTTGGACAAACATAAGTGTTTTACAATCACCGCCTGCTCAAGTTTCGAGATAGTCAAGAGAAGAAGTACCTTACAAGTGAAACCATTTAGATTACAAACTAGCAAGTTAAGAAATCAAGAAGCATACCTAGAGAGCTCTGTAGTATATGAGTAAGCTTCGAATTCCTGATTTGATAAAAACATAGATGATATTTAGATAAAAGTGATGTTTGTCAATGTCACATGGATCGCTGATAACGCGGCTCGTGCGAGGCGAGGATCGAGGAACAGATCGCCACTTTCTAAAATTCGATACGCTAGGGGGTAGGCTCATTCCGGATCGCTTTGGTACGATGTACCATATAACATGGTACGGTGTACCCGATATGTAATAATATTAGTTTGCCATATGAATATGAAATTGAAAATAATAAACAAACATATTCATAGAATTTGGGTCTCCTTATCATTTTCCTATTAACAAATACTAAACATGCCACATTTATTGATAACTAAACTCACTCTTAATTTTTAAAAATGTTTCATTTTGGTCCTTGTGATATTCTTTGCAACACAATATAATGGTATGATAATTTTAGGGATTCATTTTTTATTCCCAAACCCTAAACACGTTTCACCCTCCTCCCCCATTTAACACAGCCGCCACCCACCTCCTCCCCCATTTAACACAGCCGCCACCCACCTCCCTCAGCCACCTCTTCTAGCCGCCATGGAGATCGGAGATCCTGTTCGTGTTTTCATCACATCCGCCCGATTGGATCTATTTGAAACCCGATTGGATCGATTTGACCATCCACATGGAACGCCGTTGACTTCGATTGAAAACGCGAATCGATTATCGAATTGAACGCGATCCATTGGGCGTTTGGAACGCGATTCGTACCCGTTTGGGAACGGGCGATCCAGATTGCAAATCGTGGGCCTTTGAGCGATTTCTGTGACTATGATGTTTGTACTAGCACGAGGTTGTAGTGTAGAGAAATGAGCATACCTGTAAGGAATGTGACTTGTTTTCGATGCAAGAGCAGAAATTACATCACCTAATGATGAAAGTGATTTATTCATGAACTGGGATTCCTTCAATCTTTCACCTTCAACCTCAATCTTTCCTACTCGTTCACTTCCCGCCAAGTCCACTAGCGAAAGGTGGCTTCTAGTCCGTTGTCCATTCACCAAGTTCTCTCCAAGAACAGTCACTCGCAATAAGCTATACAACAAGAAATTAGCACTAAAAAACCATTTATTAGCTTACAGATTAGCTAAAATGTAATAAAGACTCACCAGTGAGAGCGGCTACTAAGCTCATTGGCATTGGTTGATCCAACAGATCGAGCATGACTCCCGCTCTTAAGCAATTCCCAAACTTCATCTGTCTTGTGCACAGGCACCTCAGAGACCTCTAACCTGCAATTAAATATGAACCATTTAGTCAACCTCTTCTATACAGCACAAACCACTTCTCCACTTCTCGTTCACATACTGATTGTCCTCTATATCACACTAAACACTTGATTTATCCTTCTAAACTACACCAAACACTTGTCATCTGAATAAGCAGTTGTAAGGAATTGCTTGCACTGAAATGGTACACAAGACAACTCGATATTGCATGTGTCATTCTTTTTGTCCTAGAAGGTAGAAACTAGAAACCAGTAAAGACATGTAACAGGAGGGACTAGAACTTCTATGCAACTTATCGGTGAAACAAAAATGTAAACAGAGCAAAAATATATAAATTTCAATCACCAACTAATGAATATATTCATCTTATTCAGAACCACAAGCATAAATAAGTAACAGATATTATCATCAAGCTTACTTTTTAGCAGGTTGGTCAGCATCTTCAACCAAGAGGTCCCTTATCTTCTCATTGTAAACCTCCAACATGCTTACAAACAGCTGATATCTCATTATATCACTCCTTTCTTCAGATACCCTGAACAGCTCCTCCAAGGTACGGTAGTTAACTCCCCTATTTTCAGCGGTTCCTTCCATTGTAAAGATGATTTAATGTCTTTTATAACCTCCTCTTCTGCTGACGAACCCATGGCAGAAAAAAAAAACCCCTGCATATCAAATTAAAATTCCGTATGAACACTAACCAAATTGATAAGAAAAAGATGGAGCATTATCTACTTTCTGTATATCGGTTAAATAAACCTTTGCTGATCTAGGAATTCTTTCGAGACATGATTTAATGCAAAATCCAACTTGAAATACTCTCTTAAACAACACTTCACAAACAATCTTATTGCAATCAGGAAAACGATTTTAGAGTCTCTATGCAATAATAAAGTTGACTCTGATCTAATTTTTAGCTCGCTTGACCCATTTGACCTCTAACCCCCTTTAGCTAATTTATAACTTTCTTTGGACCCGTTTGAAGATGACATAAACATAAATAGCTGAATAGATCAAATGATCCTAAATTCCTAACTTAACGCATGATCCTTCAATGGATACAAGCTAAGACAAATCATACTCATGCCATCAGCAATTATGCAGTAAAAACAGATTAACCAATTACGCATTAGGTTCTTACAAATTAGTTCTAGTTATTGCAAATCTTCGACCTTTCAGATAAGCATGACAGCAAGAAATCCGTAAAGATTGATGTTCTAACAGTATTCAGCCTAGTTCTGTAGCCAAATCCAAAATTTTCCAACAAAAAAAATGACGATTTGATTCGTAAATTCATCAAATACTATCTCAAATCCAAAACTGACCCAAACATTTAAAACCTTTAAAATCTAAAATTATCTTATATTGTCGAACAGACTACATCTTTTGAGAATTAATTGAAGAAATAAAGATGTAATTCGTACCTTAGAATGCAATGATATGTGTGTGTTTTTGTGGAGGTAACCAGAGGAGAGGAAGAAAAGTAGAAGAAGAAGATTTAATAATCCAAATATATGAAATATCATCAACAACAACACCATAACCCAATCAATCCACTGTACTCTTACCAGAACCCGAACCTGAACCCGAACCCAAATCCACCATAGCCAAACCCGAAAACCATCCGCTTGAACCCTCTTCCCATTAAAACAGCTAATTTGTTCATTCCCTTTGAATGAAATTTAACAGAGTATCCACTTTTTTATCGGGTCATCATTTTGACCCGCTTTCTTCTACCCAAAACAAACCACATTTTGGGGGTTTTCGAAATCCTAGTTGTAGTGTCGCAATTAATTAATCAATCCATTAGGATTCAGTAATTAAACCATCAGTTATAGCCTATGAGTCTATGACCAATTATTTGACCTTCAATTATTATGCCCAACAAATATTCAAACTTGTTTGAGGGCTTATTATCATAAGATTAACTAAATATATTACACAATAGACACAATGAAGTTATCAAGGGTTACTCATAAGTCCATCCACAAACGACATAGAGAAAACAAGTCCAGTTTTTTGTTGCTACTAGAGTTCAAAATAATCTAATTGACTGCCAAACTCATCCCGATATCTTTAGGAAATCAAATTGAACCTGCTGAAAAAAGCATTAGTGGTGTTTAGGATTGCTCTTAATATCGTTTTGAAACGGCAAACAATTAGTTAAATTTTTAGTGTTCGGACGGATGTTAACAGAGTGTGATCATGATATCAATTATATACAAACTAATTCAAAGTTGCTTATTCATACTGACTATCTGATATCATTATTCATACTTACTATGTAAAACCGCAATAAACAGATAACAAACAACTGTGATAAAGAATCACATTTATAATGAATCACTTTTACCTTTAGCATTATTATCCTCGGGCGACGAAAAGTCCTCGATATCATCAACAACAACCGAACCCAAATCCACCGTAGCCGAACCCGACAACCCGTGCCATAACCGCTTCAATCTTGGCCTTACCTCCACCTCATTGTCCTCATCTGAATCAGCAACAGTAAGCGTCTCAATCACAAACTCCTTATCATTATCATTACCATCAACAACTGTCTTCACATCAGCAGCTACTGGAACATCTACCGAATCACGATTCGATGTATTATTTGGTGTGGTTTGAGGTTCGGGTGTATCGTCAAAATCGAAGTCAAAACCTAATGAGAATGAAGGTGCTTCAAAATCACCATTATGATTGATTGATTGAAAAAAAAATTAATTGTATTAATTATTTTATATAATAATTTTGTAATACAAATATTATTATTTTAAATAAATGTAAAGAGAGATGAGAGTAGTGTGGTAAATGGGGCTCACTAAAAATATTATTGTAATATTTATCAAAGCCTACCTATTTAATAATCTTTTAATATATCATGTTGTATATATTATAAACTTTTATAACGGATTACAATAATATGGCAGGCAAACGGGCAACAAGTTGTGCCGCAACCCCAAAAAAAATGCCACAACGTCAAAGCATGCGACGAGGTGGATCAAAGAGACCGCATCGATGTTAAGCCTACGTCGCGAATACGACGGAAGGCGAAGCGAGACTTTGATCAATCCAACCGATACCATTGATTAGGTATTCAACACAAAAAACCCACAATACGCTCAAGGCGATACAAGCCTTGCCGCACAAAGAAGAGGTCCGAAAGCATGGAAGTTGTTGCAGCGCCCAACCACACGTAACAAACCAAACACCACTCATCCACCTTTACGCCAACATCCCGAAGCCACCGGACTAGAAGCCACCCGTTCGGCTCAAGACCAAACAAGCAACCAATAGCCAAAACAACCCCAGAATGCCCCGAACGATGGGCGAAGCCTCCATTTTTTGTAAACCTTGCGCGTTCCGTTGCATCCTTTTCATGCTTATGAATGCAAGATCAACAACGGAACCCACAAGAGGACGGTTTACCCCGAGCTTTTCAAAATATACAACCAAACAATTAGGGGACGTTTGGTTGGGGTAATTTAAATTTCGGATTTTAAATTCTAGAAAACTTACATTCTTGAGAATTTAAAATTCCGGAATTTAAAATACCTTCGCATGTTTGGTTGACAGAAATTTGTAAGTATTTTTTCATTTTTTTAGTATAAATTTCATAAATATTCTATTTGAAAGTTTATAAAAAAAGTATATAAAAAAATTATAAAAAAAAAGTTAATAAAAATTTATAAAATAAAGTTTATAAAAAATTTATAAGAAATTTATTAAAAAAATTTATAAAAATAGTTTATAAAAAATTTATAAAAAATTTATTAAAATAGTTTATAAAAAAAGTTTAAAAAACTTATAAATAAATTTTATAAAAAAAGTTAATAAATGAAATTTATAAAAAAAATCATAAATATTCTATTTAAAAGTTTATAAAAAAATAATAAGAAAAAAAGTTTATAATTTTTTATTTCAAGTAAATTAAATTCTTCACTTTTTGGAGGCATTCTAATTCACTCTATTTTGGCAATTCGTGGAATTGTAAATTACTTCAAATGTCTCCATTTGAGTTACCAAA
Source organism: Chrysanthemum makinoi (assembly GCA_910596185.1). Lineage (NCBI taxonomy): Eukaryota > Viridiplantae > Streptophyta > Magnoliopsida > Asterales > Asteraceae > Chrysanthemum > Chrysanthemum makinoi. The sequence goes on along the minus strand of OU343222.1, from coordinate 29,615,751 downwards.
CAAAATATTTGAAGGGAATTGAAATGCAAATGCCCCCAATATACTCCAAATTACCCCAACTAAACGCCTACGGTATTTAAAGTCACTTTAATCCAAACCCATACTACACCCTCAAATCAAACTGCACCTTGGTAGTTAGTGGGGTTTTGAAACCTACACCAAATCATCAAACCAAACAACAACGATAGGATTGATATACTCACTACAATACCACACATTGTTCAAACCTATACCTGATGCGATTTCAAATAACAAAGCAAATGCACCCTAAATAAAAATACTAACCCAAATTCAAATCTTAATCCTAAATCCGTCTAAGAACGAAACGGGCCCTTTATTCTTTGAGTTTTTAATACAACTTCAAAACAATTAATTGGCTGAGTCTAGCTTTAAGTCACTCTCAACTCTCAAGGATGAGAACGTAAATTTTGCAAGCCTCATAATTTGACTAGCATGGTCAGTACGAAATATTAGAAAATGGGGCCAAGTGTTCAAGTGATTCGTACACCATTTTTTTTTCTTACTAGAAGTTAACGCTAGTCGTCAAAAAGCATTTATAAGTTACAACTTTATAAGTATTCGCATTATTGATCTACATGTTTATATCTAAGGGTGTGTTTGGTTCAAACTCAGAAAAAAAAAAAAAAAAAAGGAAAGATAATGATAATAGTGAGGAAAGGGAAAGAGAGAAAAAATCATTCCCCTTAATTGATTGGGTGATGGTTGATTACCCACTATTGGGTAATGGGTCATTTCATTATATAACACCAAACATTATTTTTCATTACCTTTACCATTACCCACCCTCAAAAACATCCTACCAAGCACCCTCAAAAAAATCATTCCCCTCAATATATATGTACATAGGCTAAAAAAGAAAAAATTCACGTTATTGGGTTGTAATGAGGGGCAGAGCAAGAAATTTATGTTCGAAAGGGCACACTTTGATAATTTTTAGAAACTACACTACAAATTGGTTTTTAAGGGAGGCAAATTACACACACACAAAAAAAACGATATTTTGAAATTTTACATTACAATTTTTTTGCGAGGCACATGCCCCTTGTGCCCTCTATCTCGCCCACGGTTTGTAATAACAACCCAATACGGATCACATATATGTAGCTAGTTGCTTACTCCATAATACTTTGTAAAGTTGGTCTCCATGCCTGTTGATGAGATTCAATTTGATCACTAACACTCATTAACTTAGCAAGAAGTTGCTCCGTCGTTAATCCGAAGCCTCCGCACTACCCAATAACTTTTCCAACTGTTTTTTCGATATTTTAATCTTTATATCCGTCTTCACCTTTTTTTCACCATAGTTGTCCACCTTTTGATTGTTGTCACAATGGTTACCTACACGAGACTTATTTTCGGGTGATGTTACTAGTGATCGATAGTCATTGTTGTCAGGGTGAATGACCAGATGCTTTTTTATACAATTTCCCATTTGTTAGTTTCTAATATGATATGAGAAATATGAGTTGGGTTATAAGTTATATAGGGTATGCAATGAAGACTAAGTTGAAATAGAGTATCCTACATGGCTTTTGAAAATTTGACCAATCATTTTCTAGTTGTGATATTCCACGAAACATCTGTTAGAATTTGAGTGTGTTGATGGTAATAATCTTGATATGTTATCTGAATTGTGTAGAGATCACTTTTAGATTGAAGTATTTCGACCCTATATGCCTTGGGTATCACGAAATCCTCATTTGGATAAGAAAGAGAACAACACTTTGTTTCTAAGACACGAGAAATCAACACTGAAAGTTGTTATGTCTGTTATGTTCTGTAAGAGATCAATATATAATGAAAAACCATAACCGAAAATTAGTTAAAATCGGTTAAAAAATGTTGGCGGGAAGGGTTGCAACGTTTGAGGAAAAGAGGCCACTTTTGGTGGGACCCCAGAAAGGGCTCGCCCGCTTGACCTGGCGGACCCCTTGACCCCCGCTCTTTATTCGTGGCGACATCAAGCTAACTAGAACGAGTGTGCACTCCGCACCTCCTAAATCGACTGCAAGCTGAACCTAATGAAGCCCTTGATCTTCAAGTAAATCACAATTATATAAAATATAAATGATGACACTAAAATCACCAACAACATCTATATTTAGGAATCAGCAACATGAGTTCGTAGTAAATTTAATAAGCTATGTATTTAGATCCACTAAAAATATATGAAATCAACTTCCGTACATTTATACTCGACTTTCATGTAAAGTTCGCGAGTTGTACAAAGTGTTTGTCATTTTACGTATTCATTCTTTGTGTATAGGTCTTAGTTGAATAACCACTCTACTAACTAATCGAGAAGAGGTGATGGGGTGAAAAGTATCAAGTAGATTAGCACGTACTATATTTGAATTTGATTAGTGTTATTGGTTATATGATTTTTAACACAATTCATTGATATGATTACAACAAAATATATATTGGTGTTTATAACAATTTTAACCTAATTAAGGTATTAAGGTGCGTTTGGTTTGCTATTTGAAATCAGTATAGATATGGTTTAGATTGGTGGGTGATATCATATTGTGTATATGAATGTCATTTCTTTTGTTTGATGTCTGTTTTAGAATATGGCTATCACTTATAAAAGGGGTCCACCACAACAGAAAAACATGTATAAAAAAATCATTGAATTTAGGTGCACTAGTTGTCATGACAAGGGTAACTTACTTATTCAGGGCTCACGGGGTGCCACATCACTTTAACAAACTCACACAACTAACCCCCTCACTCATAACTAACCTCAACTTACTCATTTGAGGCCCACCATTTACAACTTTATTTATTTTTATTTAAATTTCCAAATAATCTAAATTCATTTAATTAAAAATAAAAATACAATACAACACAATAAAAAACATACGAAACATAAATAAAGATACGGTAAAAAGCATAAGCACTTTCAAATTTAAACATACGAAACGTATTAGTTTTACACTTTTGAATTTAAAAAAATCAAAACACCCCCTTCTTTCTTAAACGGCACAGTTCGAGCAGGATAACCAAATTCAAAATTCAAATACGAGTGGGATTATTTAATTTCAAATTGGAGCGGGATGATTCAAATTCAAATTCAAAATCAAAATCAAATCTGCCTATATATACAACTCCACCAGAGTTGTTTATCACACACAACTCATACACACAACTGACACACACATTTTCAACAATGTCTCGCAAAGAATTTTCTCAACAATTCCTCAGTCCACAACAAGTGCCAGAAACTACCTTTCCACCAGAAGATGAAGTTTATCACACTCCACCAGAAGACGTCTTTCTGGTATTCCAACCGGAAAATATATTTGTAAAACACTCCACTGGTTAACAATCCACATGTTAACACTCCACGGGTGGACCTCCAAAACAATCCGTTTGGGTTTACTGAGGATTATCTTCGTGAACTTGTGCAGGACGAGGCAAATCTTAGAGAGATATGAGAAAACGGGGCACGTGAGGAAGCTGATCGTTTGAAACAGGAAGCCAGGGATGCAGAATATCTTAGGCAGAATTGGTTTGGCATTATGGAAGGAAAATATCATGACGGCGAGTTTAGATCTTCTTCCAGTGAGGAGAGTTATAACTCAGATGATTTCTTTTCTTAATTTGTAGTTTTATTTTCATCAATTTCGTGGTAGTTTGTATTAAGCGTACTATGTATTTAGTGTTATCACTTTAATTTTTAATGTAATTCGTGTTTTAACTTAAATGTTTAATGTAATTTGTGTGTTAAATTCTATGTTTTTATATGTTTTGTTTTTACACTTTTAAATATGTATGTTTAAAAAACCCTCGCCGTGCATTAACGACGAGGATTATGAAGAAGGACGACAAACTCAGCCGGTGTCACAATGAGCCACAACGAAGTGCCAGCTTGGCACGGCGAGCCACAACAAGGTGGACACCGGATGCTATAAGTTTTAACTTAAAAATTTGAAAGAACGTGAGGTATAAAAAGAGGGACCAGAAACAAGGACAAGATATATTGCCCACACTTTAATGAAATCATGCTTCTCTCCCTACTATGTTCTATGAGTTTCATTATCTAATAATCATTAAACATTTATCAACCAAACAATAACAATGACTATGATAGGCATAACTTGATTCCGACACCCCCATATCAAACACACCCTTAGTGAAATTTTCTATATACGTCCAAATATTTAGTGTATATATGTTCTGTTTTACGTACAGTTATGACACAAGGCGCATAATGACTTGGTACACGTGTATCCTTTTCAGTTTGTTAATGTGTTGAACTTTTCAAAAGAAGTTGTAAGATAAGTTCAACTTTCACTTTGATCAGTAGTTTCTATTATCATCAATGTCCAATTATGTTCAAGTGATAAAGGGTCCGTTTGGTTGCCTACTTTGGGCTAGGTTTTTAATTGAAAAGACTAAAAAACAATGTTTGGTTGAAAAGTCGGGTATACAAATTGGGGTTCAACCCCACTGACTTCAGTTGTTCAAAAAGTCATTAGGATATGTGAGATTTGTATTATTGTTGGGTCCCACTATTTCACTTCTCTCTATCAAGGCTTTTTTTAATATAAAAAGTTTCTTATATTTTTTTTCAAATGTATATATTTAAATATATATTTTCTCTTTCTTATTTTAAAATGTATTTTTTATTTCTTACATTAAATCAAAATTCAAACTCAAATCTTAATCTTAATCCAAATCCAAATCCTAATCCTAAACCCATTTACAAACCAAACGGTCCCTAAGTCTTTGAGTTGTTATAAGCATTTAATATAACTATATTCAACGGTTGAGTCTTTAAGTCCCTTTGAAGAATAAACATGTAGATTTTGCAACCCTCACAATTTAACTACGTATCATGCATGCATGGGAGTATGAGTCACAATTTGTCCTACAAAAAGTTAACATGAAAGATAGTCGGCAAAAAGTATTCATAGAATCATAGTACTGTAACTTTATACTTTGCAACTCCAAAAGGTATAGATTAACTAGTGAGCGCTTTCAATGAAATAGCTCTTGAATTTGATACCAATCTTTTTTATTTATCTTAAACAATTGAGGGTCAAATTGACTCTTAAATTAAAGTTACTTGTCAGTTTCACATATAATGACAACAATTAAAACATACACCAAAAATAGAGTTAAAAGTAACATGTTTCTATAAATATGTCTTTTGTGCTCTAATTTCTATATAACTTGTAATTTGTAAATGTCGATAGTTGGTTATAGTTTGTATATCGTCTTTTAGTAGTACTTATTAATCCATCCACGAGTTTGACATGGGAGTACCGTATATTGTCCTTATTTATAGTTTAGCCTTATCAACACAAGATCATGCGTAATTTGACCCACGTCGACAAAAGCCAATGGAGAAGAACGACTATGGAATGTGAACCAAAGTCGAACTTTATTAGGAAGAAATTTGAACCATGTGTATGAAAAACACAAGGTATGTCGAATTTGAATAACATGATTAGTCCAAAATTGATTAGATTTACGTAAAAAGTCTGCTGATCACCTTTTTTGGTATTAAATGTTAAAATTTTCACCTAAAGGTCCCGATAATGATTGATTATGATCTATGAGGAGGATTTGTTTCTATGTCTTTAGGGTGAAAAAGAGGAATAAGTTTTGTATCTTCTTACGTGTATATGGCAAAAGTAAAAATGTACATAGATCATATCTCCCTCTTTGCCTTGTTTTCACCACAATTGTCCACCTTTTGATCGAGTATCGTTGCAATAACTACCTTCAAGAGACCTGTTTTCCGGAGATGCTAGTGATCGGATATGATCATCGTCGACCGGTTGAACGGTTTCTTTATTTCTTACGTGTATGTGTATACGGCATTATGAATGAATCGATATGCACGTTTGATGATACAGGAATCATATCATTATCCAAACACTCTGCAAACTGTGTACACAAGTCTCCAAAGCAACTACACAAGATGAGGATCATGTTGAATCAGAGCATGTCAAGATGTTATGCAATGTAGATATTGTACAGCTTGTATATAGTTAACTAGATAAGCATAGTATGTAGTAGTATATATAGTGTAAGACTTGGTTCTATTCTGTAACAAAATTATAATCTCTTAATACAATTCAATTCATTCTCACACACATTATGTTTTCTCTCATTTCTTTATATGGTATCAGAGCATCACCACAACAAACTGTGGTAGATAACTGCTCCGATGAATATAACTGAATTTTTCGGCCACAATAACTGATTTCTCCACCATAAACCACCATAACAAACTTTCCCGCCAAAAATTTTTCAACCATAACCACCACAAATTACCAGAATTTATCACAATCATCACCTTCAATCTATCAATCTGCATAATAATCATCCCAAAATCACTCAAAAACATCACAAAATCATCATACACCATAATCAATCAACACACCTGCTATTCATCTTCTTCATTCATATCAAACACCATAATCAATCAACACAACTGCTAATCAATCATGACTAAATCAAAATCAAGTTCACTCAATCGAACAACACAATTACTTGATGATATCACCTCACCACTTCATCCATTGTACTTTCATCCCAATGATCACCCTGGCATGATACTAATATCAAGAAGACTCACAGGATCAGAAAACTATGGTACTTGGAAAAGATCCATGCTAATTGCTCTAAGTGCTAAGAATAAGGTGAAATTGATCAATGGTGAATATGAGGAACCTCCTAGATCATCAGAAATAAGAGTACATTGGGAGAGGGCTAATGATATGTTGATATCATGGATTCTCAACACAATTTCTGAACAGATTCGTAATAATCTCACATTCATCAATTCTGCACATGCTCTTTGGAATGAACTTCTTGATCACTACTCACAACTGGATGGACATAGGATCTATCAACTTGCAAATGAAATTGTTGATCTCAAACAGTCAAACAGTTCCATTGAAGTGTACTATCAAATGCTAAATGGCCTTTGGGATGAAATTGATGCAATTGAAGCACCTTATGCATGCACCTGTAAGTGTACTTGTGAAAATGGGAAAGAAAATAGTGAAAGAGAGCAGAGGAAAAGGTTAATTCAGTTTCTCATGGGCTTGGATGACAACTATACCAACATCAGAGGTCAGATTTTGTTGATGCAACCAATGCCTATTGTTTCTAAAGCCTACAGCATGCTGAAGGAAAACAAAGGGACACACCCAAACCAACCACTACTATTCCTACTGCACTGAACACATACATAACCTATCCTAATCAGTCTACACAATCAAGAAACACCACACCATCAACTTCCAACCAAACTGACAGAAGAAACAATTTCAAGAAAGGGGTGTTTTGTGCCTAAATACACCAGACTTGCTACATTATCATAAGATTAACTATATATATTACGCAATAGACACAATGAAGTTATCAAGGGTTACTCGTAAGTCCATCCACCCACAACATACAGAAAACAAGTCCAGTTTTTTGTTGCTACTAGAGTTCAAAATAATCTAATTGGCTGCCAAACTCATCCCGATATCTTTGGGAAATCAAATTGAACCTACTGAAAAAAAGCATTAATGGCGTTTAGGATTGCTTCTTAGTATCGTTTTGAAATGGCAAACAATTAGTTAAAATTGTAATGTTTGGACGAATGTTAACTGAGTGTGATCATGATATCAATTATAGAAAAACTAATTCAAAGTTGCTTATTCATACTGACTATCTGATTTTGATTATTTTACGCACAAAAAGGTATAATACTTATTCATTGTTCATACTGACTATATGAAACCTAAATAAACAGATAACAAACAACTCAATCCCCTAATCATCAAATCAAATATAAAAAAACTCACAACCAAAAGTAACACTGGCACAACTAAAGGGTAGCTCCGAAAAACTGTTACTAATTTGCTTATCAAAACTTGTAAGTTGTAATTTGCTACTTCACTTACGAAATCATATAAGCAGACCCAAACACCCTCAAAAAACATTAATCAGTTAAGTAACCAAGCTTATTAAAGAGTCCTAATAAAACAACCGAACCCAAATCCACCGAAAAATCCTCAGGCGACGAAAAATCCTCGATATCATCATCATCAAAAACAACTGAACCCAAATCCACCGAAGCCGAACCCGACAACCCCCTATCCTCGACACTACACCCGCGCTTTAACCACTTCAATCTTGGCCTTACCTCCACCTCACTGTCACCATCATCTGAATCAACAACAGTAAGCATCTCAATCTCAAACTCCTCGTCATTATCATAACCATCAATAACTGTCTTCACATCAGCAGCTACTGGAACATCTACAGAATCACGATTCGATGTGTTATTCGGTGTGATTTGGGGTTTTGGGAGATCGTCGAAATCAAAGTCAAAACCCAATGAGAATGAAGGTGCTTCAAAATCACCCATTATGATTGATTAATTGATTATTAGAATTGTGAATTGAAAGTGTTTAGGGTTTGATTAATTGATTTTGTGTTTTGTAAGTTCTTTGATTAAATGAATATTCCTTCTCATTTCTTCTAAATGATCATGCATCCCCAAAACCTCATATTCAAAAATAGTTATAAGAGATTTCTGCTCAAGAACTCTTAAACCAACTTCAGCATGAAATCCATTAGTTAACATGTCTTATCGTTTTGAAATGGCAAACAATTAGTTAAATTTTTAGTGTTTGGACAGATGTTAACTGAGTGTGATCATGATATCAATTATAAACAAACTAATTCAAAGTTGCTTATTTACACTAACTATCTGATGTCATTATTCATGCTGACTATCTGATTATGATTATTTTACGCACAAAAAGGTATAATACTTATTCATTATTCATACTGACTATATGAAACCGCAATAAACAGATAACAAACAACTCAATCCCCTAATCAATAAATCAAATATCAAAAAACTCACAACCAAAAGTAACACTGGGACAACTAAAGGGTAACTCCGAAAAACTGTTACTAATTTGCTTATCAGAACAAGTAAGTTGTAATTTGCTACTTCACTTACGAAATCAAATAAGCAGATCCAAACACCCTCAAAACAAATCAAATAAGCAGATCCAAACACCCTCAAAACACATTAATCAGATACAAGCAGTTCTAATAAAGAATCACTTTTACCGTTAGCATTATCATCATCAACAACAACCGAACCCAAATCCACCGCTTCAATCTTGGCCTTACCTCCACCTCATTGTCCTCATCATCTGAATCAGCAACAGTAAGTGTCTCAATCACAAACTCCTCATCATCATCATTACCATCAACAACAATCTTCACATCAGCAGCTACTGGAACATGTACTTAATCACGATTTGATGTGTTATTCGGTGTGATTTGGGGTTCGGGTGTATCGTCGAAATTGAAGTCGAAACCTAATGAGAATGAAGGTGCTTCAAAATCACCCATTATGATTGATTGATTGATTATTAGTGATTGTTGGGAATTGAAAGTGTTTAGGGTTTGATTAATTGATTTTGTGTTTTGAAAGTTCTTTGAATTTTTGGGGTTTTGGAAATGTTTGTTTGGCGGGTTTTTATTTTATGTATAATTGTAAAACCTGAAAATCTAAAACATAAATAAAGACTAAAATACCCTCGAAATCGAAAATTATAAAATACGTAAAATACGTTTATAATCATTTAACGAAAATTAAAACCTAACTTACGAATAATTAGAATTTAACTAAAATATGTACGTGATCGATTTTGTACGACGAAAGATTTAAACGTCTCGCGTAAAAGTTTGGGCCTCGCCATTTGTTTGATTTTTGGATCCGATGGACTCGTTTCTTTTTGCCAAGCCGAGAGTCCAAGAAGCCCATAGGGGCGTTTGTTTTGTTCGTGTGGATCAAGAGCCGAAGACCATTGGGCCGTGGGTTTGTGTGCTCGGTTGGACCAAGCCGAAACCAACCCCCCTCCTCAAGCCCTAACCGAAAATGCTACCACTATAAATACAACACATAAACTCAAAAGTGAAACCCTAGTTTTTGGTTGCCTCTTTCTTTTCTTTTCTCCATTCGGCCGAACCCTACACTTGTGGTGTCGATACTTTTGCTTCATCAAAGCTAAGGTATAACACGTTTGTCGTCTTATTTTGATAACACCTAACGTATCATGTGTTGTAGCTTGTTTGTTTTAGTCGACTTGTGTTTCTTCTCTTGTGTCGAAAGCTGTGAAACCAACAAAGGCAAACCATAATGTATTGAACCTTGTAATATTAAGAGAACGTGTTATGTAATACGTAATAAGTATTATTGAACCGGATCATAGTTAAGTCGAGCTGTATAAGAACCGAACCACATGCATGTGAACCGAACCATGTATATGTTTCGGCCAAGGTATAAAAACATGATAACTTGAATATGTAAAGTACTTAGGTGAGCTAGGGCTTGCGTAAAGTGTTGTAGCCGAAACCCTAGGTTTGAACCGGACCATATAAGAGTTTTGAAAGTGTGTTTAATAAGTAAAGGTCATGTAAACATAAACCCTAGTTTGATGTGTGAACCGAATAATGCAAGCCGAACCATAAATGGTTTATGAACCGTGTCTCATATGCGTGCGTTTTATAAGTCAAGTGAGTTTGTGGATATGTAAACGTAGTATGTGGTCGTATCTAGTCTAAACTATTGTGCATGTGTGTGTAGATGTGTAATTAATCCGAGTAATAAGTAACTTGTGTGTCACATAAAATCATAAACGTGCATGGGAATAAAAGTTGACGTATAATATGTATATAAGTAACGTATGGTTAAGACATGAAGGTGTTGGTTAAGTAGCGAATCATTAAAAGACGTAACATGTAAAGTAAACACATATTAATGTGATATTGAAAGAAGGAGAAAACCCTAGAACATAATGAGAGTCGATTAGGGTTTGAAGCTAAGAGTGTTAAATTGTTATTTCATGTGTGAGTCATGACGTTTAAACTATTTTCACATTTAACCCTAAACTTTAATAAATGACATAATGAACCCTAATCTACAATATTAATTATAAAACACTTAAGTCTCATTTAATCATAAAACCCTAAAGTATGAAGATCACTGAATACACTAAGTATAAACACCAAATATTAAAAGATCATTTCGACGATTATGGAATCATAAATAACATGGACGACCGTTAATGTGTATAGGTTCTGAGAAGAAGGAGTAATCCTTTGCTTTCCGTATTTCTGCTTTTTCGATCATTTGCTTTGGAATAAGGTACATATATTACGACCTTTTCGAAAAGGTTCATTTTAACATTTTCTTTCGTTAGCTTTTATATTAGGGTTTCCTAAGCCTTTGCTATGAACCCCATTCTGTTTTGTTTGAATTTGCTTATCTGAACTCGATTTCGAATTTTGAAACATCTGATTTTGAACTACATGATATGAAAACTCTGATTTTGGAAATATGAATGATCTTCTGATAAAATATGATCTGTGTCAGTTATGACATTCTGATTTGACCTAAGATAGTTTGACACCCGAGCCAAATATTTCACTAGTCATGGGGGTTCCATGTCCGTATCTATTTTTCAGCAAGAGATAGTTAGACTTCATGGTACTCCGACATCTATTGTGTCCGATAGGGATCCGCGTTTTACTTCTCGTTTCTGGAAAGGTTTGCAAAAAGCTTGGGGTACTCGACTTAATTTTAGTACGGCTTTTCATCCTCAAATAGATGGTCAGTCAGAGAGGACTATTCAGACCTTAGAGGACATGCTAAGGGCTTGTGCTTTAGAATGGACCGCATTGGATTAATATTTGTGTTTAGTAGAGTTTGCATACAACAATAGTTGGCATGCTAGCATTAAAGCGCGCACCGTTTGAACTTCTTTATGGGAGGAAATGTAGAGCACCTACTTGTTGGGATGAAGTAGGTGAACGCTTAATGGAAGGTCCGGAAATGATTGAGATCACTAATGAGAAAGTAGCGGTTGCTAGAGAAAAGTTGAAGGAGGCTAGGTCTCGCCGAAAAGTTATGCCGACAAGCATCGCCGTGATTTAGAATTTGGGTTGGAGATCGTGTATTTCGAAAGTTTCGCCGTTTAGAGGTGTGAAACGCTTTTGGAATCAAGGCAAGCTCATCCTCGATTCATCGATCCGTTTGAAATTCTGGAACGTATAGGAGAAGTTTCGTATCGATTAGCACTTCCTCGCTTATCGCATGTTCATGATGTTTTCCATGTATCTCTCCTAAGGGGATACAATTATCATCCGTTACACGTTGCTTCTTATCCGTTTGATCAAATTCAATCCGATATGTCTTTATCTCAAGAACCAGAAGCTATTTTAGAAAGGCAAGAAAGAGTCATGAGAAACAAAGTCATTCCGATTCTGTTAAGATTCTTTGGAAAAATCACCCAGAGCGTGAGGCTACTTGGGAAACCAAGAAGTCGATTCGAGCTAGTTATCCTCATTTCTTTGAATAGTTTGTACGCTCATTTCGTTGCTTTAGTTTCATTTCAATTTTCGAGGACGAAAATTCTTCTTTTAGAGGGGAAGAATTGTAAAACCTGAAAATCTAAAACATAAATAAAGACTAAAATACCCTCGAAATCGAAAATTATAAAATACGTTTATAATCATTTAACGAAAATTAAAACCTAACTTACGAATAATTAGAATTTAACTAAAATATGTACGTGATCGATTTTGTCGTGAAAAGATTTAAACGCCTCTCGTAAAAGTTTGGGCCTCGCCATTTGTTTGATTTTTGGATCCGATGGACTCGTTTCTTTTGCCAAGCCGAGAGTCCAAGAAGCCCATAGGGCGCTTTGTTTTGTTAAGTGTGGATCAAGAGTCAGACCATTGGGCCGTGGGTTTGTGTGCTCGGTTGGACCAAGCCGAAACCAACCCCCTCCTCAAGCCCTAACCGAAAATGCTACCACTATAAATACAACACATAAACTCAAAAGTGAAACCCTAGTTTTTGGTTGCCACTCTTTTCTTTTTGTTCCATTCGGCCGAATACCTACACCTTGGTGTCGAGACTTTGCTTCATCAAAGCTAAGGTATAACACGCTTCGTCTTATTTTGATAACACATAACATATCATGTGTTGTAGCTTGTTTGTTTTAGTCGACTTGTGTTTCTTCTCTTTTGTGTCGAGCCGTGTGAAACCAACAAAGGCAAACCATAATGTATTGAACCTTGTAATATTAAGAGAACGTGTTATGTAATACGTAATAAGTATTATTGAACCGGATCATAGTTAAGTCGGTATAGAACCAGAACCACATGCATGTGAACCGAACCATGTATATGTTTCGGCCAAGGTATAAAACATGATAACTTGAATATGTAAAGTACTTAGGTGAGCTAGGGCTTGCGTAAAGTGTTGTAGAAACCCAGGTTTGAACCGACCATATAAGAGTTTTGAAAGTGTGTTTAATAAGTAAAGGTCATGTAAACCTAAACCCTAGTTTGATGTGTGAACGAATAATGCAGCCGAACCATAAATGGTTTATGAACCGTGTCTCATATGCGCGCTTTTATAAGTCAAGTGAGTTTGTGGATATGTAAACGTAGTATGTGGTCGTATCTAGTCTAAACTATTGTGCATGTGTGTGTAGATGTGTAATTAATCCGGTAATAAGTAACTTGTGTGTCACATAAAATCATAAACGCAGTATGGGAATAAAAGTTGATCGATAATATGTATATAAGTAACGTATGATTAAGACATGAAGGTGTTGGTTAAGTAGCGAATCATTAAAAGACGTAACATGTAAAGTAAACACATATTAATGTGATATTGAAAGAAGGAGAAAACCCTAGAACATAATGAGAGTCGATTAGGGTTTGAAGCTAAGAGTGTTAAATTGTTATTTCATGTGTGAGTCATGACGTTTAAACTATTTTCACATTTAACCCTAAACTTTAATAAATGACATAATGAACCCTAATCTACAATATTAATTATAAAACACTTAAGTCTCATTTAATCATAAATCCCTAAAGTATGAAGATCACTGAATACACTAAGTATAAACACCAAATGTTAAAAGATCATTTCGATGATTATGGAATCATAAATAACATGGACGACCGTTAATGTGTATAGGTTCCGTGAAGAAGGAGTAATCCTTTGCTTTCCGTATTTCTGCTTTTCGATCATTTGCTTTGGAATAAGGTACATATATTCGACCTTTTCAAGAAAGGTTCATTTTAACGCTTTCGTTAGCTTTTATATTAGGGTTTCCTAAGCCTTGCTATGAACCCCATTCTGCTTTTGTTTGAGCTGTTGCTTATCGAACTCGATTTTGAATTTTGAAACATCGATTTTGAACTACATGATATGAAAACTTCACGATTTTGGAAATATGAATGATCTTCCGATAAAATATGATCATTAATGTCAGTTATGACATTCTGATTTGACCTAAGATAGTTTGCCACACGAGCCAAATATTTCACTAGTCATGGGGTTCCATGTCCGTATCGATGATGCACCTTCGATATCACTCTGAGGGGCGTAGAGTGATGTTCCGCTACGCCTCGATGGTGGAGCATATTTTTGTATATGTAGGAAGGGGCGTATGGATGCATCCTAGATCTGTTATCACGTTATCCGTTATATGTTATCGATGATTGATCGCGTGCATGCACGTCCCTTCATAACTCGGTAGGTCTCCCTACAAATGTTGCCTTCACGAAATGTTGCCTTATGAGAATATGATTATGACCTCGATATTTGTTTCGGGCTCGTGGTAGTTAACTATAAACTTTATTTGAAAATTATGATTTATACTTTGAAAATGATTATGATTTTGCTATCTTTCGTTTACTATATTTCATATTCGATATCGTTTAGTATTCGCTTTGCTCATATCCGCTTCAGTGGGCTTTGAAGCTCACCGCATTTTCTTTTCTTTTCCGGCAGGTATCTAAGCATGGAAATTGAGTTTTGCTTGGGATGAGTGCATAAGTGGACTTACCTTAGAGATATTTAGCTTTGATCTTATGATGCCATTTAAGACTTATTATTTCAGATATTTTGTTGGAGTTATTTTTCCACGACCTATATGTATTGAAGTCGTTTTGACTTGAATTATTTCCGATTTATGTTAAGACTTTTGGATATTTGTGTTTGTTTTGATACTATTATGATTATTTGTGATTCCTTTACCCTGTCGATTTGGCCTTCTGAATAATATCATGTGGAGTAACTGAAAGCGAAGAGAGTATGGTTTTCGAAAAATGAACTTTGGTGCATCAAAAGGCCTATACGCCGTATAGCGGCGCATAAGGTAAATCACTATACGGCATATAACGCTCTACGACATATAGGCAGTCTATGATAAAAAAAAGAAAAAAGAAAATTGGGTATTCTATAATAACTTTGTTTTGAAGTTAAATATTATGACAATTCATAAATCTATTAATATATAATATTTAGATTTATAGGCATAGATAAATATTACTTTAAAAAGTAGTTTATGATAGTATTCTCGTTGGACCCCCTAGTATTTAAGTTATTTTTAACTTTATTTGGGGTCAGTTTGGTTTGTAGGTGGGTTTAGGAGTTTCATTTGGATTTAATATAAAATAGAAAAAAAATATTTAATATAATTGAGTATTTTATATAATAATTTTGTAATACAAATATTATTATATAAAATAAATGTAGAGAAGGATGACAGTAGAGTGGTAAATGGGGCTCATTAAAAATATTCCTGTAATACTTATCAAAGCTTACCTATTTAATTATTTTTTAATTTGTCATTGCTCAATCTATTTCCCTTTCAAAATATACAACCAAACAATTACTGTATTTAAAGTCACTTCAATCCAAACCCATACTACACCCTTAAACCAAACTGCACCTTGGTAGTTAGTGGGGTTTTGAAACCTATACCAAATCATCAAACCAAACAACAACGATAGGATTGATATACTCACTATAATACCACACATTATTCAAACCTATACCCGTTACGCTTTCAAATAACAAAGCAAATGCACCCTAAATTCAAATACTAACCCAACTTCAACTTTAAAAAAATAAAAAAATAAAAAATAAAAAAATAATAATAATTAAGTAAAGTAACGCCCAATACCGTCTTTCACGAGTTATGGCCCCATACCGCCTTCCACTTCGGCTGGCTTAGGTTAAGACGTGAACAACCATACCTTACTCTTGGTAGAAGGCTAATACGGCTTGCTTAAAGTAGGTGAAAGGACCTCCGGCCTTGCTAGGGGTGATGATCAAACCTTTGACCTCCTTCTCCAGAGGCAATGGTGTTAACCCAAATTCAAATCTTAATCCTAAATCCTTCTAACAACGAAACGAGCCCTTTATTCTTTGAGTTTTTAACTTTTTATAATCAGCAATACGTTATGATTTTCAACTTACAATAATTGTCAACAAAAAATTAAATACATCGTTAAAACAAACTAAAATTTTTGAAATGATTATTTGAAGAAAAAGTGATAAATAAATCTCGATATCAAATTTTCATATATGTGTTTTTAATAATAGGAAATTAATTATATAAATATAACATTGATCGTTATATTGTACATATAAGTTTAGACCCGACCCTAATCCGTTAATTTGTAGCCATCGGATATTGACCTGACCATTTTGTAGCCATTAGATTTTCTAATGTTTATGTTAGATTGACCCAGACATTTGTAGCCATTAGATCAACCCGGCAAACCGTCCCCGATTAAATTGATTACATATTGTGAGTGGAAGAACATCAACCAAATAAAAAATCAGTTTTCTCCCACAAATTCTAGAACCCTCATTCATCTTCTCTTCTCCCACATCTCTAATATACCATCCATGTATGTTCTTTGTTACTACTAGACTCAAAGTTCAGTTGATAATTTTGATGGTTAATTGAATGGGCTTATCTGTTCTATGAATTTTTTTTAAAGTTGGGGGAGATTGGGTTTTAGAGACTCAGACTTTGTCTTGATTTCAGCTACAATTGTTTGCAAATAGAAATGGAGGTACGAATTGTTTACCCTAAAGTAAAAAAAAAAATAGAAATATCAATTTAGGCTTTTGTTTGAGTTTGGTTTTTTTATTTATGTATTATTTTTTTTGGTAGGCTACTGAAATTGGATATTTGGAATTATGGGTTGTTAATGGTCTTTGGGGTTTTGTTGGAAACTAATGGCTCCAAAATGGTAGGGTCAATATCTGATGGCTACAGATGAACGGATTAGGGTCGGGTTGAAAGTTAGTGTAACAGTACAATGGTAAATGTTATATTTATGTTGGAAACAGGTTGTTTTGATGGGTTTCGGTATTTGGAATTAAGGGTTGTTTAGTTTGGTTAACTTAAGTGTTGAGCATTATTTTAAATCTGTATTGGATATTCGATGGTTAACAGGAAGGCATTTGAACCTGTATGGTTAAGGCTATGAAAAATACTTATTCTATGGTTTATGGTGGTGATGCTAATGGGCTATCACGGGTATATGGTTGCTCTTTCAATAGCACTGCACCTTTGGTTGCCGCTATCCTTGGCGTGCGACGAGTTTGAATTGGTTCTAGTTGTGCTGATGTTGGGTCGATCTGCTTGTATCTTGGCGTGGCATCACCACGACAGTCGTGTTTGCAGCCATGATGTGGTACTCGAACCCATGATGGGCATTTATTAAATTGGTTTGTGCGTGCTTTCGTTGTGCATACATGTAAATGTATATTGCATAATATCTTGAGGCTGTGGCGAGTTTTTATGGGTCGGGTTAAAAATGAGATTGCAACCATGGTGTATGTGCTTCTAGGCAAAGTTACAATTAAGGTCATCCATTATGTGGGGGGGGGGGGCAAACAATTGAATTTGCAGCCATGGCGGGTTGACCCTTCTGTTTACTTTTGTTGCTTATAAAATTCAAATTTTGTGGGTTTTATGATATTGGGTTTCTTTCATTATTGGGGTTTATTGATGGGGTATGATGGTAAACTGATGTTTTTTGTTACAAACTAGAATTTGTGGGAGAACACTGGTTTTTTATTTGGTTGATTACTGTAGTTCCACTCATAATTTGTAAACAATGTTCGGTCTAACGGCTACGAATATCCGGGTCAATCTAACATTTGTCGTTTTAAAACTTTTATGAACAGTACAACGGTTATTGTTATATTTATATAATGAAGTTGGCCGTCAAAAACTTAATCTGTGATTTGGCGTGGCGAGGACCGGATGGCATGATTATGCAACCGTGTTTCTTTGCAGCCATAACCGGATGGGTTTCAATATAATCGAGGTCGTGGGGATTTTGGGTAGGAACGTTACGAGACCTGCAACCATGGGTTATGTATCCTCTGTTATAATTTTTTTTTTGGCAAAACCTAAGGCACGAAGCTTTGGGTGTGTCACTTACCTTACATTTTATGGGGCTATGATGAATTTTCCTGCACATTAACTCTTCCTTGAGTGTGACTCACACATTCCCGTATCTTGGCGGGGTAACCATGAATGTTACGTGGTTGCAGCCATGGTGGGTGTGTCGACTCGCCCAAGGAAAGGCAGATCTGAGCCTTATTTTTAGTTCAATAGTTCAGCTATTGTTTTTTCGTACATACATCTAAAATTCTGTGTACACAACAAATAGATTAGATTTATGTGTGGAAGGTGGTAAGCGTTGCCGTCTGTTTGTTACCCATGTCTTGGTAAGGCACCGGATCGGTTGAAACATGCCGTTGTTATGTGGTTTTCTTACATTTGCAGACCCAAGAGAATCATTGGATCCCGAGAATGAAGAGTAATATATCTTAAGTAATTGATGTGAGTTATGAATTCTACTTTAGAGTCCTCTACCATCTTTAAACACTGAAAATATAGCATGCAACGTGATTAAACTTGATACTTTAATAGTGATTTACCGATTACGGCGTTAAGAAAAGATTAAAAAAAAATCATTTGCTCACCCCACAGACTATAATGACGCAGACCGATAGAATCACTGGAGATCGTTTGTTTAGTTGCAATCCAGCTTTGTTGATTGAATGGCATGTCAGACCTGTGATCAAATTGAACCTACTGGAAAAAGCATTAGTGGCGTTTAGTATCGTTTTGAAATGGCAAACAATTAGTTAAATGTTTAGTGTTTGGTCAGATGTTAACTGAGTTTGATCATGATATCAATTATAGACAAACTAATTCAAAGTTGCTTATTCACACTAACTATCTGATGTCATTATTCATGCTGACTATCTGATTCTGATTATTTTACGCACAAAAAGGTATAATACTTATTCATTATTCATACTGACTATATGAAACCGCAATAAACAGATAACAAACAACTCAATCCCCTAATCATCAAATCAAATATCAAAAAACTCACAACCAAAAGTAACACCGACACAACTAAAGGGTAGCTCCAAAAAACTGTTACTAATTTGCTTATCAAAACTTGTAAGTTCTAATTTGCTAAATCACTTACGAAATCAAATAAGCAGACCCAAACACCCTCAAAACACATTTATCAGATAAGTAACCAAGCAGTTCTAATAAACAATCACTTTTACCTTTAGCATTATTATCCTCGAGCGACGAAAAGTCCTCGATATCATCATCATCATCCACAACCGAACCCAAATCCACCGTAGCCGTAGCCGACGACCCCCTATCCTCGACACTAAACCCGCGCCGTAACCGCTTCAATCTTGACCTTAAATCAGCAACAGTAAGCTTCTCAATCACAAACTCCTCATCATTATCATTACCACCAACAACACTCTTCACATCAACAGCTACTAGAACATCTACCAAAACCCGATTCAATGTATTATTCGGTGTGATTTAGGGTTTGGGGAGATTGTCGAAATCAAATTCGAAACCCAATGAGAATGAAGGTGCTTCAACACCCATTATGATTAATTAATTATTAGAATTGTGAATTGAAAGTGTTTAGGGTTTGATTAATGTGGTTATTATGATGGATTTGATTTATTGATTTGTGTTTTGTAAGTTTTATGAATTTTGGGGGTTTTGGAAATGTGTTTTGGCGGGTTTTGTTTTTATTCAAGCAAGGGTTTTGTTTCGCTTTGAATGCGGCATTTTTTGGATTAGTTGCAACTGTAAATGACTTGACGAAAGATGCCCACTCCGGGTAGATTCCGTCAGCTAGATAATACCCTTGCTTAAATTTACACCCATAAACTTCAAACTCAACCTCAGGGGCGATGTCATCAAGCAAGTCGTCAAATAACGGGGAATTATTTAAAACCGTTAGATTGTTATTCGCACCTGCTACCCCAAAAAAAGCATGCCAAATCCGAAATCGTATTATGAAGCAACAGCTTCAGGCATTATAGTGGATATTTTTATCACCTCTATGAAATTGGCCTTGCCATTCTTTGGACAGTTTTTCCATTCGGTGCATACAATCGATGCTCCCCAACATTCTCGGAAGCCCATGAACAGTGTTATGTGCATGGTATATGTGACGAATGTCATCCTCATCTGGTTTTCTTAAATACTCCTTAATAAATAGTTGGATTATGCACATAAGAAAAAAAATCTAAGCAATCGAGTGCACAGTGTTCACCTATTTGTAAATACTCATCTAATGCATCAGCTGATATCCCGTAAGCCAATTGGCGTAGGGCACATGTGCATTTCATAATCACACTAAAACTCATTACACCCCTAGCATCGGGTCGCACTCTAAAGAAATCAAAATGCTTAGGAAGAGGATGATGAGTTTCAATATATGTTTCAATAACTTGTACTATTTGTAGAAATAGACGACGGCTCATACGAAATCGACGTCTAAAATTAGCGTCCGGATATTTTGGGTTGTCACCAAAATAGTTGGTAAGAAGACGTGCTTCAGCAATTTCACGTTCACGAGGGACATATTAACGACGCTTTGAAGGACCGGGTGCTTGTTCCCTAACGCGTTGCTCACCTCGAACTCTTTAATAAAGATTTCTAATTCCGTTAACTCTTCAAGATCACTATCGCCGGAATAAGATGATTCACTATCGTAACTCATGTTTTCAGCAAGTTTGAATGGTTTTGTTTTGCTTGAATATGAAAAAATTGTATGAAATGTTATGTTAATTTATAGAGTGAGTGGTGGGTTTAAAAAAAAAAAAAAAAACGTTTTTATATCCGTTACACAACGGATACAAATTAAAAACAAAACTCTTTGCCTTTTGTCAGAAACCATCTTCGTCGTCCCCACGATTTCAAAGCTGACGACGGCCGACGGCGAGCCACCCCGGTGTGGCGGCGGGGCACGGCGAGCCTCCAGCTCAGCGACGGCGAGGGACGAAATCGTCCACACCGGATGCTCTTAGTTAACTTCTTAGTTACTTGGGATCAGTTTAGGAAATATATGAAATCGACTTGTTTTTTAGTTAAGATTAACTGAACTGTATAAATACTTGACTTGTAGCGAGTTTTGTTGAGTGTGTATCATTTTACATGTATTCACCCTCTTTACGTGTAAGTAAATTTGCAAAAGTCCACTACTATACTAGTAACTAATCGAGTCGAACTATATCACTACAAAAAAAAGTGATATTTGGCACTACATTTTCGTGCCCAAATTACAAAAGATGTCGACCCAAAGAAATGTCGTGCCTTTTTGGTAGACCCAATTCAGTTGACAAAAAAAAATTGGCACGACACAACTATTGAATATTTGGCACGACATAAACGTGGGGCCCAAAAGGAATTCAACCTGAAAAAAATGGTTGGCACGACAGATTATTGCAAAATGGTACGACAATGTCGTACCAATCTTCTTCTTTTTTATTTAACTTTTTAAAATAAGAATAAAACGAATTTTTAAATACAGAAAGGCACGACAATGTCGTGCCAAAATGTAATTCTTTTTTTATTTATCTTTTTAAAATAATAATAAAATGTATTTTTAAATACAGAAAGGCACGACAAAGTCGTGCCAAACTGTAAATCCACGTGGCCTGGGCCGCAAAATGGGACGATCCACGTGGCCTGTGGTTCAAAATGGGACGACACCATGAGTGGAATTTAGGGACGACAATGTCGTCCCTAATTTCTCTGGGTGGGCAAAAAAAAAATGCAGCAAATGCGTCTACCAAAACAAATACAACCTGTAATCAATCACAATCCACAATACCAATTCGACAAAATGATACAATACCAAATTACTAAACGGATCGAATAACATTCCACAATTCCACGATACCATTCAACAAATACGATACAAAGTAAACTACTCTTAAACTATACAAGGCGCAAATTTCCTAAATAACATGTCTCAAACTAACAAGTCACTAGCTTATAAAGGTAACATGTCCGAAAGTTATAAAGTTAACATAAATCCACGATAACATTCGACAAATACAATACTATTCCATAATATTAATAAGTCTAAAATTCACAAACTAACTTTCCGCCTACTCCTCAAACAACTCGCCGCCCGAATCGCTGCCTGACTCGTCGCCCGCCTCATTATTATCCCCACTATTATCATCATTATTATTCAAATCATTATTATCAACATGGTCATTTTGTCCCAAATGAGGATGATTTTGTGAGTTGTACCGGTTAAGGTCTGGTGGCGGCATTGCATAGTTCGAACTAGTACCCGGGCACGTGATAGAGTTGGGAAAGGTGGGGCGATAACAACCAGAAAATGCATTATTGGGGTCGAAAATGGGACGTTTGAAACCATAAGGGCCGGGAGGGGGAAAAGGGCCAGGAATGGGTACCGAGGGAAAGGGAGGTGAAAATGGGTTACCTTGTAAGTTGTAGTGGGTGAAAAACTGCTGAAGGTAAGATCTGAATGTCCCAACTACGGCTTGGGCCGCGGCAGCCTGTTCCCTAGCCGCGTGAGCTTCGCCTCACCGGCGACGAGCTGTTCTTGCGCAGGCCTTGGTTTCCCTCATCGCATCTGTCATATGCTCCCTAGTAACGTAATCTTGAGCAACATGCCCACGTGTGAACCTGCGAGAGGTTGAGCCACCACAGGGTAACCTCCGCCCAGCCACCATGTTCAGCACTGTCACTCGGAACTACAAGCTGCAATAATTCTATGCTGCTCATGTATGGGATGACACCGGCTCTGACTTGCTCCTGAAAGGCCCTCATCTCATTCTGTATAATTTCAAAAAAAAAAAGAAAAAAAAAAAGAAAAAAAAGGTAAGTTAGGAAAAAAATAATAAATGAGATGTAACTTAATATAATGACGCATGTTAAGAGATAAACTACTTACGTAAGCCGTCTCGTTCTCTCTTGTCTTAAATGTGCCATCTTTTTTTGAATGGCCCTTCCTCCAAGTTTCAATCAGGTCTTCATTTTGATTGTTATTGTTGACCCTCTATACATACAATATAAAATAAATTGATAACGAGGTAAATATAAACAATATAAAAACCTTTAAAAATCACAAAAATTATAACGAGTCTCGCATGATGGTTGCGTCCTTGAACGAACGACTGTTGACATTGGCGAGTTAAAATCTTGTTTTTAGATCGATTTTCTGCATTTCTGGCCGATCTTGCCATCCGTTTGGTCTAACCACCACCAACCAACATCTCCCATTCCTCTTGGGTTCTGTTCACCAGCTTTCGGGGTGGCGGATGTGCCCTTACGCCGCGTCTCGTGGATATCAAAGTATTTAGACTTGAGCCTGTGTTTGTATTTTTGGTATAGCATCCTCTGCTGTAACCATAGCCCAATTCCTACCCTTTCCCCCATAGTATAATGATTATCTCCAACCTGGAATCTGTTCTCATTATTCAACCAAGGCGCCAGGTTGAAATAGGTCTGCAAAAAAGTATACGCATTTAAACAAACACACAATTTAAATATGACAAGCATATCTAAACGGTCAATAACAATAAGAATAGAAATAAAATAAACAATAAATATAACTTGTAGTGCCGGCATTATATGCGCCTTATAAGAATCAGGAATTTCTTGCCAATCGCAATCAAGGGGAAGTGGCCTCACTTGTTCCCCAATAAGACTATTTAACTGCGCTGCATAAGTGTTAAGTATTTTTATAAATCAAAGCACATGCTGGATTTGTAAAGCTGGCCATGTTCTTAGTTAACCAGATTATGGTGTCCAAACACCCCTTTTCCAATACTAACTCCAATACCAGATTATGGTATACGTATCATGTTAAACGACCAACTATAGGTACTATTGGTATACGTATCACTTATTACTATGTACCTTTCAATTTGACCATGTTCTAAGTTAACAAGATTATGGTTTCCAAACACCCATTTTCCAATACTAAATTACACATGAATAAAGAAACAACTTAACAACAAAACGAAACAGATCAAACAAAACAACTTGACAACAAAACGAAACAGATCAAACGAAACAACTTGACAACACGACATAGACCATAACAAACATCGCCCATTCAATTTTTTTCCCTGCTACTTCCCGCTCTGCTAGAACCTGCACCATCTTTTCCCTTCCTTTGCTTGACGAACTGTTCAAACAATGCTTCAAGATTTGTTACCCTGTTCCCGCATCATCAAATGTGTAATCGAACGGGCTTTTTTCAGCTTCATCTTTTTCCTTCCTTTGCTTGACGAACTGCTCAAACATTGCTTTAGCTTCCAGCGTGTTTTCTCCTCCAACACTATTAGCTTCACAGTCCAAATACACCCTGTTGAATGGATCTACTTTCTTTAACCATTCCAGAATGCGGTCTCTCATCAACGGGTCTATGTTCTTATAAGAACCATATTCATCATAAATTTCTGACCCATACATATCAAGAACTCGAGTAAAGAGATATATCGACGATAAAACCAGTGACCACTTTTTTCCGTGTAATCAGCCATTATATTGTTACGTGTATTTTGTGGGAATTGACGATTGGGTTATTTATGTTTTGTCGGGATATATAAGGAAAACTTTGCGGGAAAAATAATGGTGGGAAACTATTGGTGGTAAAAATAATGGCGGGAAACTATTGGCGGTAAATATTTTCTTTAATTCTATAAATGTATTTAATTTTAAATTAAAGTATTTAATTATAAATATAAACTATTTAATTTTAATTCTATATTAAATAGAAGTACTTAAATTGAATAAAAATAATTTTTTAAAATTAAATAATTTAATTAAAAATGATTTTAAAATATATATATATATATATATATATATATATATATATATATATATATATATATATATATATATATATATATATATATATATATATATATATATATTTATTTGCTTGGGACGACAATGTCGTCCCAAAGTGTTTGGCTGGATAAAAAAAGGGCGGGATGTATTTATTTATTTTACTGGTTTATTAAAAGATTTTAGATTATAAAAAAACAAATATTTTAAAAAAGGCACGACATTGTCATGCCTTTTTGCGTCGTGCCAAAAAAATTTCGTTGACTGCTGCTTTTGCTGAAAACGTGTGGGTCCTACTTGCAATTTGGGACGACAAAGTCGACCCAAATACTTGGCTTGTCCCCAAACTCTGATTTTTGTGTAGTGTATATAAAAAGCAATCAAGTTGGCGAGTACAAATCTTGGTCGATTGATATTATTATTTGTTATTGTACTAAACTAGCAATTAAGCCGGGTCAAGTTTCAAGTTTTAGAGCTAACTCGAGTTTTAAGTGCTCTAGTAGTAATTAACAGCACAAAGTCCACTTGATTAGTTAGTACTTAGTAGGGTGATTGTGCACACACTCTGTACAGCTCGTGAACATTATTTACAAGCCAAGTATCAAACGCCCCGACCCCACAAGGGTAAAGGAATCACAAGTAATGGTGTCATATCAAAGCAAACATATAAACCAAAAGAAATCTTCAACATAAATATGGAAATAATCCAAGTCAAAAGACTTCAATACATAGGTCCCAGCGGAAAAATAAACTCCAAAATGAAATGTCTAAAGCATAAAGTCTAAATGGCATCATAATATCAAAGCTAAATCTCTAAGGTAAGTCCACTCAGCACTCATCCCAAAGCAATACCCAGCTCAATGCTTAGATACCAGCCGCGGAAGAAAAGAAAAGTGCGGCTGAGCTTCAAAAGCCCAGTGAACAGATATACAAACAAAACGAATACGAAACGAAAACGAATACGAAATAAAGTGAAAGAAAACAGTGAAGTCATATTCATTTCAAAAGATAATTCAGGATATCAGAATAAATTTTATAGCTAACTACCTCGAAGCCCAGAACATATGCCATATCAGAAACATATCATAATCACATAAGGCAACATTTGTAGGGGAGACCTACCAGAGTTATGAAGGACGTGCATGCACGCAAAGATCAATCATCGAGATAACATATAGCATATAACGAGATAATATATGGCATATAACAGATCTAGGATGCATCCATACCTACGCATGATATTCATAATATAATTCAAATTGAGCTCATACAGATATGACAGATAAGGGACGTGGCGAACATCACTCTATGCCTAGAGTCATGTCGAAGTGCATTTGTCGACACGGACATGGAACCCCCATGACTAGTTAAAATTGGCTCGGGTGTCAACTATCAGAGATCAAATAATAATGTCATAACTGACATAGATCATATTTTATCAAATGTTTAATCATGTTTTCAAAATCAAAGTCTTCATATCATATAGTTCAAAATCGATGTTTTATGATTAAAAAAAATCAAAGTTCGATAAGCAATACTCAAATAGACACATTAGGGTTCATAGCAAAGGCTTAGGAAATCCTAATATGAAAACTAAAAGAAAACTTATACTGAAACCTTTACCTGAAAAGGTCGAATATCCGTACCTTATTTGAAAGCAAAAGATCAAAAGTCGAAACAGGGAAGCAAAGAATTACTCCTTCTTCACAGAACCTATATACATTAATGTCGTATATATTATTAATGATTCCATAATCGTCAAAATGATCTTTTAATATTTTAGGGTTTCTATAATTAAATGAGACTTAAATGTTTTAATATTAATATCGTAATTTAGGGTTCATATGTCTTTTATTAAAGTTTAGGGTTTCTCATTCTTAAATGTCTCATTAATATGCATATGTACTTACATGTTACGTCTTTTAATGACTAGTTACTTAACCTAACACGTCACAAAATAATCTTTCCTTTTTATGTTTCACCATATACGTTTATGATTTTATGTGACATATAAGTTACTCATTACTCGTATTAATTACGCATTTACTCTATTAGGGTTTAGCATAACTCATTAAATTAACATCTCAAAACTAGGGTTTACGTTAACATAACCTTTACTTAATTAATGCATCTTCAAAACTCATATGTAATTCGATTCAAATTAGGGTTTCGGTTATTAGGGTTTTCGAATACTAGGTTATACACTAGTCTTAGCTCATCTTCTTACTTCACATATTCAAGTTATTAAGTTATACACCTTATTCGAAAGTTAAACATGGTTCGGTCCAAAACTCATATGGTTCGGCCATTATTAAAACGACACAAACATGACTCGATTCAATATTACATCTTACGTTACATGTTTCTTATAAATTACAAGCTAAATCAATTAGGGTTTCTCCTTGTTTCGGTTCACTACTCTCGGCCACAAAAGAAAACAAGAAAAACGCGACGAAACAAAATATAACTTGACATAAACATGCAAAGTACGTTAAAGGAAGACAAATAAACGATATACCTTAACTTGATAGAGCAAAATCGACACCAAAGGGTGTTTCTTTGAGTCTCGGCCGAATAGGAAGAAAAAGAAAAAGAGAGACAAATAAAACTAGGGTTCCAAACTTATGATTATGTATGGTATATATAGTTGTAGTATTTGAGTTAAACTAGGAAAGTAATTGGGTTTGGGTTTGGGTCCAACCGGTCACACCATCTCACACGCACCACCATTTGGGCTTCGGCCTTGGCTCACGAACACAAAAGAACACGACCCAATCATTTACGAAACATTAACTCTTCGTCGTACCAAAATTAATTACGTAATATATTTTAGTTAGGTTTTTAAGTATTCGCAAGTTAGTCTTTTAATTTCTTTAAGTGTTAGAAATATATTTTACGTATTTTATAATTTTTAGTTCCAAGGGTATTTTAGTCTTTATTCGGATTTTAAATTTTCAGGTTTTACAATTTACAAGCCAAGTATCAAATAATCGAAGTTTATATCAAATATTTTTTCAGTCGATTCGAGTAGCTTGTACGCTGATTATAGATTTATAGTTCTTGTTGCTGATACCTTGATATAGAGGCATGCACATACATTACGTGAATCATTCAAAGATATTAGACAATAATAAAATCAGCTGGCAGTCTTAATTCCAGCTTGGTGTTTTAGCACACCCTATAAAAACTGATGACTCAACTACTTTTTTCATATCATATCATAAGCTTGAACATAGGAGATTTTATAAAAGAGCAGCCAACTATTCACCCGGTCGACGATGATATCCGATCACTAGTAACATCTTCAGAAAACAGGTCTATTGTAGGTAGTTATCGCAAATTCTCAACGATACTCAAAAGGTGGAAAGTTGTGAAAATAAGGCAAAGAGGGAGATTAAGATTTTGTAAGATGAGTTTTGCTACAACCAAGGCCGTCCCGTGAATTTCAAAGGCCTTGTGCAATAATCAAACCAAGGGCCTCTTGAAAACGAAAATGGCTAAGATGTGTAAACGGATATAAATCTAGCAAACAAGTTAAAATCAAAGTTTAAACATCAAAACAATAGTGGCCATTAAATTAGTGACACTATTTCAATTGGACTACTTGTTTAAAAAAAAATACTAGTAAACAATATGCAAAGATACGCACATAGCTTTCATATAAGCTAATTCAAGTATGTTATCATTCGTAAAACCATATCGAAAAAAAATAAAGGTTCTTAGACAATGGTTAAAACTGATGATTTTGTAACCTACTTGCCTTTATTTAAAGATGATATAGCTTTAAAAACTTTAGAAACATTAGGGGCCAAATGTAAACAACAAAAACTTTGAGGATCGAACTATAAACAACTCAAAGTAATCATCCTTCTCACCCAATTCATATCCACACCTCTGCAGCACTTCGTGTACGTCATTTTTTTTCTTTATTTATCAATTTTCTTTGTAAAAATTAAATAATAATACATTCTTTAACACATTATTATCAGTTTTATGCTCGAAATCAAATTAAATCGTCCCATGTGTCTAAGATCGTGGTGCCCCTAAGAATATGAAGGCCCTGTGCATTGATCATCCCGCACATGCCGAAATCCGGCCCTGGCTACAACCTCTAACCATTTCATCTTACAAATTCTCCTACACACAACACTATTATCCGGACATCCTACCCAGATATCATAATCAATCAATAATTATCCGGACCTTTAGATAAAAAGTATAATTTTTAATACAAAAAAAGTTGGTTCACAGACTTTTTAATACGTAAATGTAATCAGTTTTGGACCAATGCAATCAGATTATTCAAATCAGATATACCTTATTTTTTCTTCATACATATGGTTCGAATTTCCTCCTAATAAAGTTCGACTTTTGTTCTTCCATTGGCTTTTTTCGACGTGGGTCAATTTATGCATGCATGATTTTGTGTCGATAACCGGATAAGGCTAAACTATAAATAAGGACACTCGTGGATGGATTGATTAATAAGTACCACTAAGAGACGATATACAAACTATAACCAAATATGGACATTTACGAACTACATATTATTTAGAAATTAGGGCACAAATGACATATACATGGAAAATTAGAAACATGTTACTTTTTTATTTCTATTTTTGGTGTATGTTTTAAGTTGTCATTATATGCTAAACTGTCAAGTCATCTTGTAAGATAGTTTTGGAGTTTATAGAAGTGTGAATCCTAAACGAATTAGTAAGAAAAATAACATATGATTTATAGACTAATAATCGTCCGATCGAAGAACATGAAGATATAATTAATCAACTCAAAACTTATACCACACTTCAGTAAGTTTGTATATTTCATTAGAGAGCCTTTTATAGTGGCTGGTGGCTCAAGCCATGACAACAGCGCGAGAAACCACACCGCATGCGGGCTGGTCGACCTTGGCGCCATGGCCACCAGCTCACGTCAACCCCCCTTTTTTTCCCTTTTTTTTGTGTGTTTGTGATTTAGTGGGGTATTGTGGACCCATGACATCACTTTTGTATAAGAGAAGAGGTTTTTTTTTTTTTTGGAACGGGCAAGAGAGAAGTGTTTTGATGTCGCAAAAATGGTGTCATGACCAAAAAGTGTTGAAGCAACACCACATTTTTCATGATACCAACCCATGACACGAAACCATACAATATACCCACACAACTTTCTTAAAAAAGACAACCTTTTCTGTTCTGAAAATGAAGATATGACTAATGATCATTACATGTTCAAACTTAAAAAGTATATATCTTTCTGATTCTCGAATGCAAAAAGATCGAGAAAATCAAGTGACTCAACACAAAATTTATATTATAGATAATGAACTAATAACCTTATCTTCACATGTAATTAACATGTCATTATTAAATTATAAAACTAGCTTATCGTAACAAAGGCTCTTGTCCGTATATGATACAGCTCGCATCTTGAAGCATTCACGTCGTCGGCACCACGACTACAAATATGAAAGTCATAGATATCAAATATACACAAATCATGGACATGCATGTATAACTACATAACCAAAATCGGAAGAAAAAAAGTGAGGAAAAGAAGGATGGTGTTACCGTTGTTAGAAAATAGCAACTGACCGGTAGCAATAATTAGAGTTTGGGATAGATGAAGGGGAGTGGGTGAAATGAAATGGGGTGAGAGAAAGGAGAATGGGCAGTAATGGAGAATGGAGAATGTGTAGCTCAACTACGTCTATTTTTCAAAGAGGCCGGCTGTTTACTACTGATGTGTCTATTTTGCAGTGGCTTATGTGTCACTTTTTGAAAGCATTTAGATGCTGATGTGTCATCATTTGGGGGTGCTACAGTCACAAGAAGCCTCTCGCTTATATAACTAGGTAGTGTTATGCACGGCCCAAATGGACTAATGTATATTTTGTGATGATGAAAAACAAAAGAATAAGATAGTTTTTAGACTTTTTTGTTTATATTTTCTATAGATTTTAACTTATGATAACACTTTTTTCTACGCATTCCCTTTACCTACATTTGAATGTCATACGCCCATACCTCCTTTGACCAATGGCACCATACAATATCACATCAACAAAAACACCTCTATCACCCCACGTCTCTTATCACCAACTCTATAATAGTATAATCTCTACATTGTTTTATAAAATTTCAAGCAATTATTTTCTACCGAATCATAAATGAAATGATTTATTCTAAATAAATATTAGTAATATATCAACACGTGAATAGACAAAGCTAGACAATATATTTTTTGTGCACTAATATTTTCATGGTCATTTACAACGAGTATATTCAAACCCGAGCTAATTGTCGGGCTAAAAGTTGGTTCGTTACATATTTTTATTGATTGAAGCATGTTCTCACCTCTAACTTATGAATATAATATATCTTTTCAATTTGATTGTAGTACAATGATTTGCTATTTGCCGCAACTTGACAAAAAGAATTCAAACATCAACATCTATCATTTTTACGAATAGAAATTCATTCTCTTTTTTCCCCAAGAAGTAGAAATCATATGACAATAATATTTCTTACATACTAAGAGCAAACGGAGTAATAACGCAAAACCGGCGTTTCGTCCTAGCTGGTTCACGTTGAAGTGCGTTACCCGCTCCGAGCAAGGCTGCGTTATGGCCAAGTTATAACTTGCACTGGTTTAGTAACTTGAGTTATGCCAAGTTATAACTTGAGTTATGCCAAGTTATGGTTTGCGTTATTTTTTTACTTTTATTTTTAAAGTAAGTCTCAAAAGATGGCATTATTTGATGTTATAATAACGAGTGATTTTTTGGTGTGTGACACTGACGTTACGGAAAATTTGATGTTATGGCTTCTTATGCTCCAAGGAGTATATATTAGCTTATTATTGGTAGAAGTTGTACATTACACGTCCGAATAAATGAAAATTGTGGTAAAACCATCACCTCCGTCCCAATTTACAACCATCCCAATATTAACCCCATGTAGCAATCACCATTCACCACTCTTTTTCCACAAGTCTAGTCACATCATTTACTTTTTCCTCTTAAAAAGATCTTGTTTCGTTTCATCTTTTTCTTTAAAGTTTTCCTACATCTTTTTACCTTTTCATCCTACAAATCCTCCTATACACACAAAAATTATATAGTTTTTTTCCACTCATTCTCTCTCTGCATCCAAACCGTTCATTCTGACATTTGTCAGCATCCGGATGAGAGTTTTTGTAGGAGGAAAATGTATGATGTTTTAGCATTTTCCTTTTCTTCGATATACCTAAAAAAAAGAAATTGTTAATAAATGTGAGATCTACCTAAAAAAAAAGAAATTGTTAATAAATGTGAATACTGATTGTTGTAATGTTGTTAAACATAAACTAAATATAATTGTAAGCTTACAAGATGTTATAAGAACGTAAGTCGACTTTTAATATAAGAACGTAAGTCGACTTTTAATATAATATCTTGGTGGTAATTAATAATATCTAATATCTTGGTGGTAATTTATATAAACTACAAATTTTAGATTTAACAGAATTGAAGTTGAGTTCCTGTTTATATGTATTATAAAAAAATTCAACAGGTTGTTAAGAGTAATCCCTTGTGTATGTAATTTTCTATATTTTCTTTCAAAATGATATACATTTATTTTAGCTCAAATTGTTAAAATCACTTATCTGGTTATATTACCAATTTTTTTGTATCAAGAGCATGTACATTAATTTATCATCAAAACATACGCATAGTTACAGTCATCTAAAGTTTAACAAGGTGGAGATATATTACTTCTAGATCGCCTAAAATGAAAACAAGCACAGATTCAACATCACACATATATGGCTACAAATTTGTCTTTTGTAGATGCGAGTTTTAGGAAAAAGAAAACTACACACAAAACGCCATTTAAGGTAATATAAAAAAAAACAAAAGCAAGCTGAAACTCAAGATTCCAGTCCAAGCCACATATAAATTTAAATTAACATTCTCGTAAAACATTTCAGGAGGTAGGAAGATTGGTGATGTTAACTCAAATGAAACATAATAGTAATAAATTAAAAACCCATATTTGACCCAAAAGTTAGAAAGATGAACTAAAAAAGAAATAAAAATCACAACCACAGGTAAAGAGCAAAAATTATTAGCATATTTAAGCATCAACCACAGGTAAGATATCTATAAGAAGCATCGATCTTGTCGTCTACAAACACACCATCATCACTCCTGCGGCATACTATTACAACTTTATTAGAGAAACCATGAAACTTACAAATGCCACTAAAGTTGAAGGGTACTTGTGGTTTGAAGCCTCGGTTGGGTTGATTCAAGCCTT
Source organism: Chrysanthemum makinoi (assembly GCA_910596185.1). Classification (NCBI taxonomy): domain Eukaryota; kingdom Viridiplantae; phylum Streptophyta; class Magnoliopsida; order Asterales; family Asteraceae; genus Chrysanthemum; species Chrysanthemum makinoi. The sequence goes on along the minus strand of OU343222.1, from coordinate 29,582,381 downwards.
AACCTACCATAAGAAAGGAAAAAAAAGAACAAGACATGGTTAGTATGTGAGATAGAGAGGAAAGAATAAACATAAATTTTGTGTGGTGAGCAGGCCACCGTCATTTTAGTGAGTTCCACATAAATAAAGGTTAGAAATGTGGAATCTAGAAAGATAATTGAAGCCTTCACCACCACAACTTATATTGAAGGTAAATAAACCAGAATCGTGTACATGTAGGGTAAAGCACGAGACCAAAATCAAATAGAAGATAAGTATGGATATAAAGATGGGTCAATTGTTGTCGGCAGGGCCGGATTTCGGCATGTGCGGGATGATCAATGCACAGGGCCTTCATATTCTTAGGGGCACCACGATCTTAGACACATGGGACGATTTAATTTGATTTCGAGCATAAAACTGATAATAATGTGTTAAAGAACGTATTATTATTTAATTTTTACAAAGAGATTTGATAAGAATCATGTAATACCAGAGGTGTGGATATGAATTGGGTGAGAAGGATGATTACTTTGAGTTGTTTATAGTTCGATCCTCAAAGTTTTTATTGTTTACATTTGGCCCCTAATGTTTCTAAAGTTTTTAAAGCTATATTATCTTTAAATAAAGGCAAGTAGGTTACAAAATCATCAGTTTTAACCCTTGTCTAAGAACCTTTATTTATTTTGATATGGTTTTACGAATGATAACATACTTGAATTAGCTTATATGAAAGCTATGTGCGTATCTTTGCATATTGTTTACTAGTAATTTTTTTTATAAACAAGTAGTCCAATTGAAATAGTGTCACTAATTTAATGGCCACTATTGTTTTGATGTTTAAACTTTGATTTTAACTTGTTTGCTAGATTTATATCCGTTTACACATCTTAGCCATTTTCGTTTTCAAGAGGCCCTTGGTTTAATTATTGCACAGGGCCTTTGAAATTCACTGGACGGCCTTGGTTGTAGCAAAACTCATCTTACAAAATCTTAATCTCCCTCTTTGCCTTATTTTCACAACTTTCCACCTCTTGAGTATCGTTGCGAATTTGCTATAACTACCTACAAGAGACCTGTTTTCTGAAGATGTTACTAGTGATCGGATATCATCGTCGACCGGGTGAATAGTTGGCTGCTCTTTTATAAAATCTCCTATGTTCAAGCTTATGATATGATATGAAAAAAGTAGTTGAGTCATCAGTTTTTATAGGGTGTGCTAAAACACCAAGCTGGAATAAATTAGACTGCCAGCTGATTTTATTATTGTCTAATATCATTGAATGATTCACGTAATGTATGTGCATGCCTCTATATCAAGCTATCGGCAACAAGAACTATAATAAGCGTACAAGCTACTCGAATCAACTGAAAAAATATTTGATATAAACTTCGATTGTTTGATACTTCGGCTTGTAAATAATGTTCACGAGCTGTACAGAGTGTGTGCACAATCACCCTACTAAGTACTAACTAATCAAGTGGACTTTGTGCTGTTACTACTAGAGCACTTAAAACTCGAGTTAGCTCTAAAACTTGAAACTTGACTCGGCTTAATTGCTAGTTTAGTACAATAACAAATAATAATATCAATCGACCAAGATTTGTACTCGCCAACTTGATTGCTTTTTATATACACTACACCAAAATCAGAGTTTGGGGACAAGCTAAATATTTGGGTCGACTTTGTCGCCCCAAATTGCAAGTAGGACCCACACGTTTTCAGCAAAAGCAGCAGTCAACGAAATTTTTGACGACAAAAAAGCGCACGATAATGTCGCTGCTTTTGTAAATATTTTTTTTTTATAATCTAAAATCTTTTTAATAAACCACTAAAATAAATAAATACATCTAGCCCTTTTATATATATATATATATATATATATATATATATATATATATATTAAATCAAGATTTAATTAAACTATTTAATTTTAAAAAATTATTTTTATTTAATTTAAGTACTTTTATTTAATATAGAATTAAAATTAAATAGTTTATATTTATAATTAAATACTTTAATTTAAAATTAAATGCATTTATAGAATTAAAGAAAATATTTACCGCCAATAGTTTCCTGCCATTATTTTTACCGCCAATAGTTTCCCGCCATTATTTTTCCCGCAAAGTTTTCCTTATATATCCCGACAAAACATAAATAACCCAATCGTCAATTCCCACAAAACACACGTAACAATATAATGGTTGATTACACGCCGGAAAAAGAGTGGTCACTGGTTTTATCGTCGATATATCTCTTTACTCGAGTTCTTGATACGTATGGGTCAAAAATTTATGATGAATATGGTTCTTATAAGAACATAGACCCGTTGATGAGAGACCGCATTCTGGAATGGTCAAAGAAAGTATAGCCATTCTACAGGGTGTATTTGGACCGTGAAGCTAATAGTGTTGGAGGAGAAAACACGTTGGAAGCTGAAGCAATGTTTGAGCAGTTCATCAAGCAAAGGAAGGAAAAAGATGAAGCTGAAAAAAGCCCGTTCGATTACACATTTGATGATGAGGGAAATAGGGTAACAAATCTTGAAGCATTGTTTGAACAGTTCGTCAAGCAAAGGAAGGGAAAAAATGGTGCAGGTTCTAGCAGAGCGGGAAGTAGCAGGGAAAAAAATTGAATGGGCGATGTTTGTTATGGTCTATGTCGTGTTGTCAAGTTGTTTCATTTGATCTGTTTCGTTTTGTTGTTAAGTTGTTTCGTTTGATCTGTTTCGTTTTGTTGTCAAGTTGTTTCGTTTGATCTGTTTCGTTTTGTTGTTAAGTTGTTTCTTTATTCATGTGTAATTTAGTATTGGAAAATGGGTGTTTGGAAACCATAATCTTGTTAACTTAGAACATGGTCAAATTGAAAGGTACATAGTAATAAGTGATACGTATACCAATAGTACCTATATTTGGTCGTTTAACATGATACGTATACCATAATCTGGTATTGGAATTAGTATTGGAAAAGGGGTGTTTGGACACCATAATCTGGTTAACTAAGAACATGGCCAGCTTTACAAATCCAGCATGTGCTTTGATTTATAAAAATACTTAACACTTATGCAGCGCAGTTAAATAGTCTTATTGGGGAACAAGTGAGGCCACTTCCCCTTGATTGCGATTGGCAAGAAATTCCTGATTCTTATAAGGCGCATATAATGCCAGCACTACAGGTTATATTTATTGTTTATTTTATTTCTATTCTTATTGTTATTGACTGTTTAGATATGCTTGTTACATTTAAATTGTGTGTTTGTTTAAATGCGTATACTTTTTTGCAGACCTATTTCAACCTGGCGCTTTGGTTGAATAATGAGAACAGATTCCAGGTTGGAGATAATCTTTATACGGTGGGGGAAAGGGTAGGACTTGGGCTATGGTTACAGCAGAGGATGCTATACCGAAAATACAAACACAGGATCAAGTCTAAATACTTTGATATCCACGAGACGCCCGCGGCGGCAAGGGCACATCCGCCACCCCCGAAAGCCTGGCTGAACAGAACCCAAGAGGAATGGGAGATGTTGGTTGACTGGTGGTTAGACCCGAAATGGATGGCAAGATCGGCCAGAAATGCAGAAAATCGATCTAAAAACAAGAATTTAACTCGCCAAGGTCGACAGTCGTTCGTTTAAGGACACAACCATCATGTAAGACTCGTTATAATTTTTGTGATTTTTAAAGGTTTTTATATTGTTTATATTTACCTCGTTATCAATTTATTTTATATTGTATGTATAGAGGGTCAACAATAACAATCAAAATGAAGACCTGATTGAAACTTGGAGGAAGGGCCATTAAAAAAAGATGGCCATTTAGCATTGTTTGTTCTTCTTTTTGCTGGTGGCTCTCATGCTTTAACTTATCCGTCGAGCACACATATGGCTTTTCGTTATCTACTACGTGTGGCCTGGTACGCCCCTACATGTAAATGCACCTACACCATGATTATCACCATGCAGGAGATATGTACGTTGTCACTCGAACACAGCCGAATATTTCAATAAACTTAACCTAGTTTAGTTTTAGTTTTGAACCCACTAAGACTATAGAGTAAAAACGTTACTACCCTTAATAAACTTGACCTAGTTTAGTTTTAGATTTGAACCCGACCGACCACTAATACTATATGAAAACGCTACTAGCCTTAGTTATGAATTCTCGACAACATCTTGCTCCAGCGTTAATGGTTGATGACTTGATTCGAGTATTGAAGATGCAAAGAGTTAAAAATGTTGGAGTTATGTGTATCTCGTTCGTACTAGCCTTTTTTTTAATTTGGTTTGGGCGATTCCTTAATGAATCGTTTTCAATATCAAATATCTTTCGGCCTAACGTTATGTGAGTGACCCAACAATTTAAAGTTTGTAGGTTAAAGTCTGAGATGTAATTCGTGAGACACTCAGTGTAGTTTGTAAAAAAATTGCGGGTTATTTATTTAATTATTATTTATTTATTGATGAAATCCTAACTACCTAAACCCATTAAGTAGGCCCAATCTAAGAGTTCTGTCAATTTCGTCAAAAATTTGCGATTAATGTAGCTTTTGACTACTAGTATTATATATGGTCGTCTTTCTTGAAAGGGAAATGATAAATGGACATAACAAAGTGACTTAAAAGTGGACCTAATTACATATTGCCGGATCCTGACGGTTGTAAAATAGGTGGGTCATTGTCTGCAGCCATCAGGATGATGCCACTTGTAATTAGGTCCACTTTACACTCTCTTTCCGAGATTTTGAAATAAAAGAAAATAAGACAAAAGTTGAAAAAGGCCAGAAAAAAAGAGGAGATGAATGAAATTAAATTTTTTATATAATGTTCCCGAGTTATGAGAGAAAAGAAGAGATAACAAATGAATTTACAATTATACCCTTAGTTATATATAAAAGTTATGTTTTTTATTAGGTCATTTAAGTAATTTTGTTTATTTAGAACTTTCTAATATAACTTCTCTCTAAATCATCCCACTTTTGGGAAGAGAGTTTTGGAAAGAAGTTTAGTCAAAATTACTCTCCTCTTCTTTTCTCTTCTGCCCTAAAAAAAGCTCAAGAACACGAATTTATTTTGTTTTTTCTTCCTACTTCTTTTTTCTTCTTTCAAAATAAAACTCGAAAACGCAAGGTCACTTTTTAGGTCCATCTATCATTACTCTTCTTGAAATATACATGACGATTTATTTGAGTTGCTTCAAAGAAACCGCACGAAGCCCACAAGGAGCTAGCAAATGAAACGGTCCCTCTTGAATTTAACATACACATAAAATTCTCTGAACATTTTAACATAATATCATACTTCTAAAAATATTTATCAATAAATAATAGTACATTTTTATTGCCCCCGTGATCTCCATGTTGAATAATTTTTATCACTATTTCGACATAACCACGACACGTTATTTGCGTAAAACAATGACGATGAATTTTTTTTGCTAATACTTATTATTTTCGACAGTTTTAGATTGCATATAAACAAACATAAACTATCTTTTATATAACAAATAAACTTCATTGAAGAAAAATAAGGTTGAGAATTGTAATCGGAGTAATGGTAGTGAAACATTATGCATATATGGCAAAATTAGACAATTCTATTGGTCAATAAAAGTCAAAACTGAAACTCAATTGGTCAAACTTTTTAATTTTCGTCTATTTTTCAAAATGTGCTAAAAATATATTTGTCGATTGTATAAAAAACTTAAAAATGAGCAGTAATTAATAATATTTTAGTTATTAAAATTTAAATAAATTATGTTGACTTAGGTATAATAATTAATTTCATGTTTTGAATAACTTTATAAAGTTAGTAAATAAAAATAGACTTTATTCTCAATATACTTTATATTTTATAAAAAATACAACAAAATATTGTTGTTATTTATAAATACTGTTGTCACTATACATTAACCTAATGCATTGCATAGAATAATAAATATAAAAAAGAAAATACGAGTTATTATGAGATGTAATTGAATACACGAAATTATAAATATACGAATGACTCGTTTTATATCTCTTTATGATATTAAGTACTGATATGTGCAAAATTTTATTTTTTAACTATCCACATCTAATAATCACATGTTATTCTCTTTATAATTTTAATCCGCACGTACACGAGTTTAAAAATTAAATTCGATTAAAAGTAAAATTTTTAATCGAAATATAAATGTCAAAATGAAGGCACGACCTCACGAGTTACTATAAGATAAAAATAAATAGACGAAATTGTACAGATAGGAATGACACTTAATTTTTCAAGAGTCATTATGTGCTACTAAACACACATAATGTATAAAATATATTATCAATAATTAAATTTAAATAAGATTAACATAAACACCATTTAAGTTAAAAAGGTTCAAATATTTCGTGTAATAAAAATGTATACCAAATAATAATCAATTAATATATAATGAAAAATTATGTAAGATCATGTGTATGCACGAGTATTATAACTATATAAGTATTTTTTTTTTTTAATTAGAAAAATCTTAGATATTACTATAAGGCGCTATATGACGTATATGGACTTACCTATATGACGTAGTCCATGTTTTGAAAATTGTACTTTCTTCACTTTTAGTTACTTCACATTCATATATACATAACAAAAATTACACAAACTAATTAACGTTATTATATATCGTCGCCGTCATGTGCGGTAATCTTCTAATCTTAACAAAAGCACAAATTAGAAAAACTAGTGAGAAAATATTGTTTAGTCCCAAGTAACTTTTTTCATTCCTCGACACAGGCGCAATGCCGCCACACCTTTCATTTGAATAAAAACAAAACCCGCCAAAACACATTTCCAAAACCCCCAAAATTCATAAAACTTACAAAACACAAATCAATAAAACAAATCCATCATAATAACCACATTAATCAAACCCTAAACACTTTCAATTCACAATTCAAATAATTAATTAATCATAATGGGTGATTTTGAAGCACCTTCATTCTCATTGGGTTTCGACTTTGATTTCGACAATCTCACAAAACCCCAAATCACACCGAATAATACATTGAATCGGGTTTTGGTAGATATTCCAGTAGCTGCTGATGTGAAGAGTGTTGTTGGTGGTAATGATAATGATGAGGAGTTTGTGATTGAGAAGCTTACTGTTGCTGATTTAAGGTCAAGATTGAAGCGGTTACGGCGCGGGTTTAGTGTCGAGGATAGGGGGTTGTCGGGTACGGCTACGGTGGATTTGGGTTCGGTTGTGGATGATGATGATGATATCGAGGACTTTTCGTCGCTCGAGGATAATAATGCTAAAGGTAAAAGTGATTGTTTATTAGAACTACTTGGTTACTTATCTGATTAATGTGTTTTGAGGGTGTTTGGGTCTGCTTATTTGATTTCGTAAGTGAAGTAGCAAATTAGAACTTACAAGTTTTGATAAGCAAATTAGTAACAGTTTTTCGGAGCTACCCTTTAGTTGTGTCGGTGTTACTTTTGGTTGTGAGATTTTTATATTTGATTTGATGATTAGGGGATTGAGTTGTTTGTTATCTGTTTATTGCGGTTTCATATAGTCAGTATGAATAATGAATAAGTATTATACCTTTTTGTGCGTAAAATAATGAGAATCAGATAGTCAGCATGAATAATGACATCAGATAGTTAGTGTGAATAAGCAACTTTGAATTAGTTTGTCTATAACTGATATCATGATCACACTCAGTTAACATCTGTCCAAACACTAAACATTTAACTAATTGTTTGCCATTTCAAAACGATACTAAACGCCACTAATGCTTTTTCCAGTAGGTTCAATTTGATCACAGGTCTGACATGTCATTCAATCAACAAAGCTGGATTGCAACTAAACAAACAATCTTCAGTGATTCTATCGGTCTGCGTCATTTTAGTCTGTGGGGTGAGCAAATGATATTTTTTTAATCTTTTCTTAACGCCTTAATCACTAAATCACTATTAAAGTATCAAGTTTAATCACGTTGCATGCTATATTTTCAGTGTTTAAAGATGGTAGAGGACTCTAAAGTAGAATTCATAACTCACATCAATTACTTAAGATATATTACTCTTCATTCTCGGGATCCAATGATTCTCTTGGGTCTGCAAATGTAAGAAAACCACATAACAACCGGCATGTTTGCAACCCGATCTGGGTGCCTTACCAAGACATGGGTAACAAACAGACGGCAACGCTTACCACCTTCCACACATAAATCTAATCTATTTGTTGTGTACACAGAATTTTAGATGTATGTACGAAAAAACAATAGCTGAACTATTGAACTAAAAATAAGGCTCAGATCTGCCTTTCCTTGGGCGAGTCGACACACCCACCATGGCTGCAACCACGTAACATTCGTGGTTACCCCGCCAAGATACGGGAATGTGTGAGTCACACTCAAGGAAGATTTAATGTGCAGGAAATTTCATCATAGCCCCATAAAATGTAAGGTAAGTGACACACCCGAAGCTTCGTGCCTTAGGTTTTGCCAAAAAAAATTATAACAGAGGATACATAACCCATGGTTGCAGGTCAAGTAACGTTCCTACCCAAAATCCCCACAACCTCGATTATATTGAAACCCATCCGGTTATGGTACGCAAAGAAACACGGTTGCATAATCATGCCATCCGGTCCTCGCCACGCCAAATCACAGATTAAGTTTTTGACGGCCCACTTCATTATATAAATATAACAATAACCGTTGTACTGTTCATAAAAGTTTAAAAAGGACAAATGTTAGATTGACCCGGATATTGGTAGCCGTTAGACCGGACATTGTTTACAAATTCTGAATGGAACTACAGTAATCAACCAAATAAAAAACCAGTGTTCTCCCACAAATTCTAGCTTGTAACAAAAAACATCAGTTTACCATCATAGCACATCAATAAACCCCAATAATGAAAGAAACCCAATATCATAAAACCCACAAAATCCAAATTTTATAAGCGACAAAAGTAAACAGAAGGGTCAACCCGCCATGGCTGCAAATTCAATTGTTTGCCCCCCCCCCCCCCAACATACGGATGACCTTAATTGTAACTTTGCCTAGAAGCACATACACCATGGTTGCAATCTCATTTTTAACCCGACCCATAAAAACTCGCCACAGCCTCAAGATATTATGCAATATACATTTACATGTATGCACAACGAAAGCACGCACAAACCAATTTAATAAATGCCCATCATGGGTTCGAGTACCACATCATGGCTGCAAACACGACTGTCGTGGTGATGCCACGCCAAGATACAGGCAGATCGACCCAACATCAGCACAACTAGAACCAATTCAAATTAAATGCGCGATAGCGCAACCAAAGGTGCAGTGCTATTGAAAGAGCAACCATATACCCGTGATAGCCCATTAGCATCACCACCATAAACCATAGAATAAGTCTTTTTTATAGCCTTAACCATACGGGTTCAAATGCCTTCCTGTTAACCATCGAATATCCAATACAGATTTAAAATAATGCTCAACACTTATGTTAACCAAACTAAACAACCCTTAATTCCAAATACCGAAACCCATCAAAACACCCTGTTTCCAACATAAATATAACATTTACCATTGTCTTGTTACACTAACTTTCAACCCGACCCTAATCCGTTCATCTGTAGCCATCAAATATTGACCCTACCATTTTGGAGCCATTAGTTTCCAACAAAACCCCAAAAACCATTAACAACCCATAATTCCAAATATCCATTTCAGATAACCTACCAAAAAAATAATACATAAATAAAAACCAAACTCAAACAAAAGCCTAAACCGATATTTCTATATATTTTTTACTTTAGGGTAAACAATTCGTACCTCCATTTCTATTTGCAAACAATTGTAGCTGAAATCAAGACAAAGTCTGAGTCTCTGAAACCCAATCACCCCCAACTTTAAAAAAAATTCATAGAACAGATAAGCCCATTCAATTAACCATCAAAATTATCAACAGAACTTTTAGTGTAGTAGTAACAAAGTGTAAGATATAGGATTTCACAAACACACTAAACCATAATCCAAGTAGGCGTACAAAAATGTTTAGAGAGAGAAAGTTCTAGAGAGAGAAAGGGAAGAGAGTTGGGAACTATGTAAAACAAAGAAAAATGGTATTGAAGCTCCAACCCTCTACCTTGGGAGGTAGAGGGTATTTATAGTTTCTTACAAACTAATGCCACCTACGGGCTGTGGATCAGGCATAGAGTGGGTAAAAACCCGTCCGTCCTCCACGCTGTTACATAACAAACTACTTAATAATATAACTTGACTATGACTACAAGCTTTCTAATGAATACATATACTTGAGGTGACCGACTCTTTAATGACTGAATTTTTTAATTCCTAACAATCTCCCCCTAAAGGAGGTCACCTCAATTTACAATGAATACAAACTGATATTACATTAGATTGCTCGAGGATTCTTGATTAAGTTCTTTGCTCAGTAGCTCGTAGTCTTTGATTCTTCATGTTTTGCATGTTTGGATAATTCAAATGGAGGTCTTTAACTGATACACGTGATGATGAGTTTCGAGCCATCATTGAGATCATCAGCTGACATTAATCTTTGACTCTTCCATTGTGGTGTTGGTATTATGTGATGTTGTGACTTTTGGACCGTCATGCTCACATTCTGGATCATGATGTATTCTCATCAGAGTAGCGGAAGCTTTAATTGATTCATGATATTGGCGCAGTAGCGAAGCATGGAGTGTAGATATCAGAGTCATTGATGCACTAATCATGATTTCTTTTGAGATGAATGTGTTGAGTGAGCATGCGGCTATGGATTGACTGCTTCATTCTGATCAGCTGCAAATGTCGGGCGTACCTACATACAACAGTTAGCAATAAAGAGCACGAATGTGTCTTTGATCACTTTCGTTGAATTAAGGTACACGCCCACGGTTCCCGTTGATCAAGATTACACGCATCTTGCTGTGATCGGTATAATTCGAAGAATTTCCTTGACAGGGTTTCGCAGCTGCTCTAGCTGTTCTCAAACCGGAACATCTCAAAGAAGACAACACGGAGTGAGTGAACCAGCGAAATGAGATTCACTGATTGATAAAAAGAGATTTGAAAAAACAATCGTGTATTGCTCAATAGAAATTGTTTTTGCAATACAACGAAGGTTTTAATGAAGATCAATTATCAATCATAAACACCTTTTGATTTGAAATATTCGTACACGGTCGATGTGTTAATGAAAAGAGTTCATAAGCACAACGACCGGTTTTTCAAAGGTATCCGTCAATCCATAACCTGAACGTGATTGATTCAAAAGATTGAATCGCCCCATTGTTTCTGTTCAGTTGTCACATGGTTGATCTACTGAATAGATCTCACATGCCACCTACCAGGAGCTTGTTTGATGTTGGCTCCAGAAGGCTTTCCATCTTCATTGTGAATATGATTACATATCACTCGGATGTTCTGGCAATACCACAAGGATAATGCGTAGGACACAAGATATAATCTCTCTTTCCACATTGTGTGAAACAGAGAGTCTTCATTGAAAGTGTCCTAATGAGATTTATTGATGATCTCGTGGCTCTAGACTCAATTTGTGCATATTTTGGTTCCTATTTCGGAGACTAGGGAGAGGGTCTCCTTTTTCAATATCAACAATCTCTAAGAGAGAGTCGATAGATAATGTTGGTTCCCCGTGATAATGAAACAAGCCCTTTTAAGAGGAACTTGAGTGGATTGAGAAGTTGAAGTGCAGTGCGTCACTGGGTCCATGACGTCTTGTCTTCAATACCGATGTTACCATGGTAACCATCAGTAGCATATGAATTGAACCCGGTATCTGCCCTAAGGTTGAATAAATGGAGGGCTATTTCTTTTTACCCTTTTCACATTCAATTCTTTTTCAATCTTCAACCCCTTCAGTGCTTACCGAGACTTCATTACTAGAACCTTGTTGGGTTTATTCCAGTACTAGCTCAGTCTCAGTCCGCACTCTTCCCATAACTCACTTTTCTCTTCATTATACCTAAGGACTTCTACACTATCTAGTGGATTGTCCCTGGGTAGATCCCTCCGGCTCTGGCGGATCGTAGAAACGAATACCTAACCTTATCATCCTTATATCACCATACATAAAATAAAGTTGGTCGGTCTATTTGGTATTGTTCATCTGCCATTGGAACCAATTAAAAACTATTTGAAAATCAATCCAGATACTTGTGATATATTATCAAAGCATTTTGTACCTGAATTGTTTTTTGATATTTTTAGAAAAAGAGCTCCCCCTCAACATGTGCTTCATGTATTTGAAATCTTTTGGCACACGGAGGCAAGAGGAAGAATTAACTTCTTTGATTTCTAATTTCTAAAAGATATCAACATCACTTCCCAGATAAAATCAAGTAGATAAAGCATTTTGGGGAAGGATGAGGTTTTTCAAAATTTTGCTCCCCCTCAATATGTGCCTCGAGGTTTGAAAGAGTTTTGCACATACTAGAGGGAAAAGACTGCACATTGAAATAAAATGATCACATTTAAGATAGATGCTCCCCCTCAACATGTGCATGGAAAAGTTTGAAATCGTTTGGCACATGTGGGAAGGAGAGCTTGTACATCTTTATAAAACCATTTACCGAAATATCAGATTTAATCCAATTTAAATCACAAATTCTCCCTTGATCACCATTTTCAAATCTTTTGAGATTTGTGATCTCTGTAAGTTTAAATTGATTTTGAAAGCTTTTTAAGGAGAATTGTGACTTGATTATGAAAACGTTTTGACTGATAAGGATCGGATTTTGAGACTTTAAACTCCATTATTAAACATGCATGATTGTCTTTTGAAAACATAATATTAGCAAAGGTTTTGAGTTAACTGTGTAAAACATAATTTCTTTTGATTTTTCAACAATAAACCTTGCTCGATTACGTGCCAATTATTTGAAAAATAACCTTTTTAATTTGAATAAAATCATTCTCCATTGATTGAGATATAGAGATTTTGAGAGATGAAAAGCGCAAATGTTTTACACGAGTAGTAGAGTACAAAGAATTTTCAAAGCAATTAAGTTTTCAAAAGATGACAAATATTTTTCAGAAGAATCTTTAGACGGAAAAATATTTGGAAGGATAAACATTTGTCTTACGGATGACAAACATTTGTTATAATAAATCAGAGCATGAGATTTGAAAAATAAGATAAGGCATGGCTCTGTTCTTTACTTTTAAAACGGGTTACTGCCTGAAATGACAATAAACCACCATTTTTCTCCGCCTCATTTTTTTTTTATTTTTTTATTTTTTAAACTATGTGCATTCGAAGATCATCTAAAAACCCGTGACATTCTTTGAAAGTCAACACAAAGTTCGTAGATGATATCGAATAAAGAAAAAACATGACAAAATAACAATAATTTTTTATTATTTTTTTTTGTGGGTTTTTCAAATTTTGTATTTTGCTTTTTTGAATAAATATATACAAGAGATAGATGAATAAAGACCTTTACTCCTCGTCTTTCTCTTGAAGACGCTTGAGTGTTTCCGGTTGTAAACTCTTTAGTCCAAGACGTGGGAGGATAAACTCAAAACGTGCTCTAGGAAGAGCTTTGGTGAAGATGACTGCTAATTGGTATTCAGTCCTCACAAAGTAGAGTTCCACCATACCTTTTTCCACTTGTTCCCTGATGAAATGATGTCGAATGTCGATATGTTTTGCTCTTGAGTGTTGAACGTTGTTGCATGAGAGAGCAATAGCACTTTATTATCACAAGAGAGGATTTTGTTGAATTCAAAGCCATAGTCGATTAAATGAGATCTCATCCATAGGATTTGAGCACAAAAGGATGACATGGCTATGTATTCACCTCTGTAGAGGAAATAGAAGTACTCATTTGCTTCTTTGACGACCAGCTCACAAGCTTATCACCCAAAAGCCGAGCACCTCGGGCGTGCCGACAAGTATCTTGACACCTGCATGATCGCATGCTGCATATGCTTTGTTAGTGACATACCAGTGTCCTTCAGGTACCAAAGTCCCATATTGATGGTTCCTTGGAGGTACCGAAAGACCCGTTTAACCGCTTCAAGGTGCTTTTGGTAGGCTTAGCACGGTATCTAGCACACATGCATACAAACATAATATCAGTCTCACGGCTGTGAGGTACATTAGGGATCCGATCATGCTACGATATTTCGTTTGGTCTACCATGATCCCTGAGTGGTCCTCATCCAGTTTAGTACGCTCAATCATGGGAGTGTCAACTGGGTCACTAGAATCAAATCCAAATTTCTTTAAATCTCATTAGCATATTTAGATTGATTTATAAAAATGCCTCCGGGACTTTGTGAAATTTGTAATCCCAAGAAAAATGACATTTGTCCCATCATTGACATTTGAAATTTAGAACCCATTTCATTTGAAAACGGTCACACTCATTGGGGTCGGTCGAGGCAAAGATGATATCATCAACATAAATTTGAACGTGAATTAAATGTTTGCCGACTTCTGGTGAACAATGTTGGATCAATCGCTCCTTTCTTTGAAGCCGGTAGACAGGAGAAACTTTGATAGCATATCATACCATGCCTTTGGAGCTTGCTTTAAACCGTAAAGAGCCTTCTTCAAACGATAGACGTGAGTAGGATGCTCTGGATTCACAAAGCCTTCAGGTTGGCTGACGTAGATGACTTCTTTAAGATCTCCATTCAGAAATGCCGTCTTTACATCCATCTGATAGACTACCATGTTCTTACTTGCAGCATTAGCCAAGAAGATTCTGATTGCCTCGATTCGAGCAACAGGAGCAAATGATTCTTCAAAGTCAATACCTTCCTCCTAACGGTATCCTTTTGCAACCAACCTAGCCTTATTCTTTAAAACATCGCCATGCTCATCAAGCTTCACTTTGAAGATCCACTTTAGAGCAATGATCATAGCACAATCTGGAGCAGGTACTAATTCCCATACATTAAGTCGATCAAACTCATGAATTTCTTCTTGCATGGCATTGAACCAGCTGTCTTCATTCATGGCAGTTTTAACATCTTTTGGTTCGACCTTAGAGAGTACGGAGTTGAAGAAGCACCATAAGGCATTGGTTGCAAGTTGTTTTCATGTTGATACTGGACGAGAGGGGTTTCCAATGATGTTGTCCAATGGATGATCATGAGTCCATTTCCTAAGGTGTTTATGTGGTTGTTGTTGAGGAAGTAGCTGAGTCGATTTCTCATGATGAAGATGGTTCTGATGATGATTCAGGAGCAAATATATTTTCAAACGGAGCATCTTCAGGAGTAGCAAAGGGATTTTCTCCATCGTTGATACCAGAAACATTTCCATGATGTACACTCGATGATTGATGATTTGTTGATGAGACGAGTGATCGGCAGCGCTTCTTGACTTAATGATATTGAGACTGAAGGATCAACTTCATTCACATGGATAGGAGCAGCCTCTGTTGATGGATTTGACATTTCATCAGCATTTGGTTCATAGTGTTCATCGAACATTGGATCAAACAATTTCCTTAAATCGTCTTCTGATGGAGGTACATATGGGGCTGCTGGAGAGGGATTTGGTACAAGGGATGAACCAATTGGACTGTTTTGAAGTGCGAGTCCAGAACTGGATTGTCCAGGAGCCATTTGACCGGTCAGCTCATCAAACGTAACATGAATTGTTTCCATGATATTTCGGGTTCTCTTGTTGTAGATTCGGTATCCCTTTTTGTTTGGTGCATACCCTACAAATACTCCAATGTCCACTTTAGCTTTAAGTTTGCCTAAGTCTTGGCCCTCATTAGTTGGATAACACAATGCACCAAACACACGAAGGAATGAGAGATTAGGCTTTCTGTTGTGGACAAGTTCATATGGAGTTTTTCCATGAACAGTGTGAATCAGGGATCGATTTTGTGTGTAGCATGCAGTGGCAATGGCTTCAGCCCAGAGAAACATTGGAACCTTGGAGTAAATCAGCATTGTTCTTGCGGCTTCTACAAGAGTTCAATTTCATCTTTCAACTACACCATTCTGTTGAGGAGTTCGTGGAACACTTCTTTGATGGCTGATTCCAACACTTTCATAAAACTTACTAAGTTGTTTGTTAACAAACTCAGTTCCATTTTCTGTTCGGATAATTATTTGTTTTGTTAAGTCGAACTGCACTGTTTGATGAGTTTGATGATGATATCCGGAGTTTCATCCTTTGTCCTTAAGAACTTGACCCAGGTGAATCTAGAGTAATCATCAACCACAACTAACACATATTTCTTCCCAAAGATATTCTGCACTCTCATTGGTCCACATAAATCCATGTGAATTGTATGAAGAACTTCTGTAGTTGAGTTTGTAGGTTTGGGTTTATGGGCATACTTCTTGCTTTTTCCCAATTGGCATCTTTGAACAAAGATGATTCTTTTCATACTTGAGTCTAGGTAAACCTACAACTAAGTCCTTTCTGGAGAGATCATTGATGGTGCGGAAGTTCAAGTGATTGAGACGACGATGCCATAACCATGACTTTGTTTTGAAGCCTTTGACAACAAACAAATTGGAGAAGACTTCATCATATCTTCGATAGAGATGGTGTATAGATTTGAACCACGTGTTCCTCTTAAAAGTTCCTTACCATCAAGTTCTCTAACGAAACAAGTATGTTTTAGAAGGCTACCTCTAGATCGAATCACGAATTGACCAACAGAGAAACGTTTTGACCAAGACCTTCCACATAGTATACTACGGAGATAACACTATCACCAACAACATAATCTCAATAACCCATTATTGCACCGAAATGATCATTCCCGAATCTAAGCTGTCAGATGAATTTGCTCACGAAGTTCATGAGCGCGACCGGTCTCCAGGTCATATGCTTGGAACAACTCGAGTCCGGTACCACGAGCGATTTGAACGATCTACGAGTTGAACACGAGACAAGAATGGATAACTGTATAATTGGGATCCCCATGCAAGAATGGGTTCCATTTGGTTAGTAACAATGATTGGAACACCCACATCGAAATAGAAACATTCATATCAGAAATAGAGGCAATGGAATCATTAGGAATAGATGCAATGCTGGTGTCCGTATT
This sequence comes from Chrysanthemum makinoi, assembly GCA_910596185.1. Classification (NCBI taxonomy): domain Eukaryota; kingdom Viridiplantae; phylum Streptophyta; class Magnoliopsida; order Asterales; family Asteraceae; genus Chrysanthemum; species Chrysanthemum makinoi. The sequence goes on along the minus strand of OU343222.1, from coordinate 29,565,347 downwards.
TGACCTATTCAAAGTATGTTCACTTCTTAAAGGAATAGTTCTACCAGTAGGCATCCATTTTCTAGTGGGCATTGTCTTAGCATATTGAGGACAGGACTGATTAGCCTTATGACCAAACGGTATCCATCGATATCCTATCTTACTAAATGTTCTTCTTGTGGGTTTCCACTGTTTTCTAACTTTCTTTCGTTTTTTCCTTTTAGCCTTCTTAGCATGTTTTTTTAGCATTAACAATGTTCACAGGACAATTGACAGCATTAGACAAAACATTCACACCACATTCATGATTAGCAACAGAATTCAAGCAGACATCATTACATGGTTTGCAGATAGTATCGAATTGAATTAATTACAGTACCGCCTATGGCTAATACTAGAATCAACACGATTCGTTTTATTCAACTCGAACTTAAAGTTCCTAGGTTGGTCTTCTACTCTCTTCCAGTGTGCATTCTTAGCTTGCAAGGTCCTATCTTGTTTGGTATTGCCTGGAGGCTTCGACCCGCTTGCTTTAATGTCACTGATTACTCCTGTAGAGGGAATTATGGGAACATTAGTTGGTTGATCTACCTTTTGCATTCCTGAACTAGATGTGCAAGGATCTGAACTACTCGAAGGCACATTAGTGTTCACTTTTTTAAAACTGGGTATGGAATGGTTTGTATGCTTGGCATTAGGCATAGAACAAGGCATCACAGCTTTACCTTTTGCACCTAAGGATTTAGGACATGTTGCAATTAAGCATTCTAGCAGTTCCTAAGATCGTTTGGCCTGAATGCACGCAAACCTAATTTCTCTATCAAGAGGCTTATTTAGGTAATCCTCCTCCACAATCTCACGGAGACATTCTAGACTATCCTTAAGGTGAGCACAGTAGTTATGAAACACAAGTTCATTATTCCTAAGATGAGGAGGAATGTATCTAACAGTCATACAATATTTGCAGTCAGAGGATGACTTTGAAGCGACATTCTCATTAAACACAAGTGGCAGTTTCTCTTTTTCCTGACTCATCAGATTCTCAATTTCCTTTTGTAAAGAAGTTATCTTTTCGTTGTTTTTGTCACGAGTGACTTTAGTTGAATCATATAACTCATTAAAGTGACGTTTAACCTTTTCATTTTCTGCTAGAAAACTCTTGTTTTACTTTTGTAATGCATTTACTAAGTTCTGAAGATGAAACGTTTGAGAATACTGAGAATCTAAAGGAGGAGGCATTTGGGAGCCAGTCACATTGTTCTTTTCACCCTTTAATTGAGAAATTTGGGCTTTGAACTTTCTGATCGTGCAACACTGAGCTTGAATCTGTTCGTCACGTTTATGTATTTGAAAAACTGCATCAAACTCTGGAGCATCTGAAGATGTCTTTATATTTGAGGTTTTGACATTTTCTTTAAGATGTTGATATTTTAGTTGTAAATTAAAATGCTCAACTTCTAGTTTAGAAAAATGTTTTACCAAATTGTCGTGATCATCCAGATCAATTTTCTCATTTAGTTTAGAATTAGTTTTTTCAAGCTCAATGATACGATCATAGGAGACGTTCAGAGCAACAGATAATTCATGAAATTGAGAAGCATTAAAAGAACAATTTGTAGCAGTGAAAAACACATCTTGAGCAATACATTCAGAAATCAGATTCTCATTCAGTGTATGCAAATTCTTCCTCTCAATGTCATTATATTTTAATTCTCGCTCATAGTCACTAACCTCAACTATCATTGCATCAAATTCCTTTTCCATTCCTTAAATATCTGAATCCATCCCCTTTTTAAGACTCTCAAATTGATCTTTTAGTTGTTTAAATAAAGGCATGACCTCAGTTAAATAGCATTCTTTAGTTTGCTCAAAACCCCTTTCCCCTTCAGTTATACCAGTGGGTGTGATCCTTTTCTTGCATGTTTTCTCAAAGTCAACAAATAATTGAAAGATAACGTATTGACTGATTAAGGTCTTGCTTTTAGTGGCAATAGTCCTAGGAACTAGATGCATTGGTGTATTGGGAGGATACACAGTTGCTGAAGGCATTTTCCTAAGAGGGGGGTTTGTTACAACAAGATTCTCTGCTTTTTGCTTATCTAAGTCCTTTTTCCAGAACACTTGCTCGGGCGTTAACAACGTTTGAGGCTTAAACTTGTTCAAGGAAATCCAATTCTCCTTTTTGTAATCATGGGGTGTGATAATTATTTTCTTCTCTTTGCACTTAGGATCATCTAGTTTCTTGTTGATCTTCTCCCTAGTGACTTCATCTGATTTATTATCTTCCTCAGTGCACTCAGCGCAACTAGGTTTCTGTCTAGGCTTAAGGATTTCATTGCCATCATAAATTACCTTATGAGCACTTCTAGCCTTTTTAATGACCTCTGGATTTGGTTCCTCAACAAGGGGAATGCTATGCTTATCGCTTAAAACTCTATGCTTAGTGATCATGTGAGCAGTCTGAATGGTATTCCCTTGTATGTACAACTTATTTTCAAGCTTGTTTTTCAAAGTTTTTAGATTGGAAAAATCATTCAAAAGTTTTGATTCCTTAGCATTGAATTCTTGCTTAAGCATTTTAATATTTTCTTGAAGTTCTTGTTTTTGCTTAGCAGTTTTAGAAAGCTTTTCTTGTAAGGAGTTTAACTCTTGTTTTAATACTTCTTCTCTAAAATTACTTTTTCGAATAATTGTACGCATTTGGTCATCCATTTCCTGCTCACGTGTGGTTAAGTCAAACTTAGCACGTTGTTCATAGATAGCAACTTGTTCTTTATAGGCATTCAGTTCAGAGATAATAGAATCATCAGGGGTACTTGCAGTGTATTCATCAAAGACATAGTCATTATTGACTGCGGAAGATGCATCGTTTGATACAATCTCATTTTCACCTTGTTTCACATATTGATCATATGTGACAATATTGCTATTACCCTCATTATCAATATTTGATTCATAAGTTTTAAGAGATTGTACTTCATTATGCATCTTTCGCTCATCAACATCATCATATAGTTTTAATACCTCTGAGATGATTGATTCTTTGGATGGACCAGCTTTCTGTGATGTTGAGACCTTTGGAGAGACCATTGGAGAAATGCTAGCCATAAAAATTGTTTGTGCAGTAGGTTCATCATCGACGTCAGAGTCGTATGCATCACATCGGCGACTTGGAAGGCATTCGATGATTGTTACCTAACTCTGAATTGGTCGTTCATCAACATCGGCATCATAAGTTCGGCATTTCCTCAGAAGAAACAACAATTCCTCTTCATCCAAGATCGCTCCATTATCTTGAGCTTGAACAAGCAATATCTTGTCTTTGAAGTATTCGCATTCGAGGACGTTTGGCGATGTGCGGTTCCTTGCAATATGTCCCTCACCTCCACACTTGTAGCACTTAATCGGCTTTGCTTGTCCCTGATTTCCATTCCTTCCCTATTCGATTTGCCACATATCCTCTACCACCTCCACCTCTTCCTTGTTAAATCGCCTTTCTTGAATGGCCGCACCACAACCTTCCCATCTCTGACGGTGGCTTGATTGTGTAGATTGGATGCTGTTATGAGGTTGTTGTTGGTGTGTGGGAGAGAGTTCATGTTTTGACTAACCATGAGAGTCAGTTGATTAATGAAGTTTCCCACGGCTGAATCAGCATCAGCTTGTTTGAACATTGGATCGGGAATTAGTTTGTGTTTACCATTACCCATGGGTATGACTTGAGATGCTTTGGTGGTAATACCAACATTGGTGTAGAAAGCTGTAGAATCATTTGGTGAGCTTGATTCTCCCTGATTGGTTTTGAACGATCCGAATCCTTTTCTCAAATATAGCATGCCTCTCATTCTGAAGAAGAAATGCATACAATTGCTCATAGTTTGTATTCTTCAATCCTTTAGTTAGCTTCACAGAAGTGACAAACTTGTGCCATTCGGGATTCATGTTGTTTACAAACTTTGAGTTCAGCTGAATGTTAGGCATGGTCATTCTGATGTTCCTCATGACATTCACAAGCTTATGGAATCTCACGTAGTACTCATAAACACTCTCATCTGGTTTCATCTTGAAGTGCTCAAATTCATCATATAGTTGTGATTCTCTATCTTCAACAGTTAATTCAGAACCTGAGAGAAGAATCTTGACATTATCCCATACCCTTTGCTTGTGTTGTGATTGATCAGCTTGTAGATGTCTTTTGGAAGACCTTGAAGTATAATGTTAGAAGCCCTCATATCTGCATCAAATCTCTTTTTCTCCTTATCATTGAGCTCATCATACGTCTTTGGTCTGTCTATTCCCTAGATCATTGTTCCATCTGCAGCTGTATCAATTAAGTCTCTGGTAGTCTCAATCTGATAAGGTCCTTCATCGATTGACTTGAGAATGTTGACTCCGTTTTCTTTTCCCATACAATACAATCGGATTTGTTGTGCCCATGAGTCATAATCAGTTCTGTCAAGCATAGGTGGGCGAGTATCTGACCCTGCTGCTTGAACGTCCTCAGCTACGGAAGAAACAATAGTAGTGTTAGGAATTAGAAAATTCCATGTTAAAGTGTCGGTCACCCCAAATATTATCTAGCATAAGTTAGCTCGTAGACATATCATTAGTTATGTTATTTACTATTTTATTAGTTAGTTATTAGTCTAATTTAGCATAATGCAACACCGTGGAGGAATGACGAGTCTTTACCCACTGTATACCTGATCCACAGGCCGTCAGGAGGTCGTTTAGTTTGTAACCTATAAATACCCTCTACCTTCCAAGGTAGAGGGTTGGAAGTTCTAATCTAATATTCTACAATTTTGTTTATCTCTCTAGAATTCCCTCTCTACTCTCTTCATTTCTCTAACCATGGCATTCATATACTATCATCATCCTAGACCACCCGAATCATCAAACAACATAATATTCACGATCCTACAATTGGTATCAGAGCTAAGGTTGTGTTGTTTTGATGATTAACATGGTTTCTTGTTGGCGGTTTGATGCGGTTGTTGTGATGTTTGTTGCGTGTTGATGTGATGATGTTATTGTGTTGCGCTCTTGATTGAATCTGGTCTTATCAACAGATTGCTAAAACTATTTTATTAATTCTGGTAGTGATTTGAAACAGATGGTTAAAGCAGGTCTTGGTACTTAAAATAGTTTTTACTATGTTTTTGTCAAATTCTTTTAAGCGAGTTGTTGTTTTCTTTTTTGACTTTTGAGTCAAAAATGTCATGTGCTTGTTGTCACCGTTTTGAATGGGTCGTTCATCTAAGCGAGTTGTGATCTGTTCTTGGATGCGAGTTGAGTATACAGTAATATGAAGCGTGTTGTGAACTGGCATTATTGAATGCGAGTTGTCTTTTTGGACAATGCGGGTTCTTTGTCATAATGTCCAGATACAATGGTTATGATGCGAGTTGGGTACTAGTTCTGTTTCAATGCGAGTTACTTAACTCGCATAAGGTTTAATTGCACTTTCTTTTGAGCGAGTTGCTGTTGTTGCGAGTTGGGTCAAGATGCGAGTTGGTCATGAAGCAAGTTGGTTGCCAGATAATGAAAGCGAGTTAGACAGGTTTAGAAACGACTTGGTTGTAATGAAGATGAAGATGAAATGGACCATGACCTTGACAACAAACCACTCAAAACTAATACCAAAACAACGACTCCTTGACCTCAGGTTGAACAACCATCATCAGTCAAAGTTAATGTCAACAAGTAAGTTATTCGAATGATCAAGGATGCAACGAAGCAACTAAATAAGTACAAAAGGGAAACAATCAAGTTCATGACTCAATACAACAATATATTACAAGATCTCAGTCATCATATTCATTTATCACAAGCCAATTCAAGACCATAAAAGATCAAAGACTCGTATAAATAACTCATCATAGATCATATACTAAACAAGATTCACATTATCGATCTTCAAGTCGCTTGACTTTCGTCTACTTTTCGAACATAAAAGAAAGAATATAACAACATTGTTATTTCTTTACTTTCTTTCGTTTATGAAAAAAATAAATATAAAATAAAATAAAACAAAACCACATCAAGAAAAACCTTATTGAATCTCAGTTTACATCAAGGAATGATCTAAGTCAAATTGTTGTCAAATCTCAGTTTTCTAAATTCGTGGGAACTCAAGTGTTACATCAAGACCATCGGTCTAAAACACGAATTTTAGAAATCATCACAGATCCATATTGTCTCACTCACTATCCGAACAAAGGAACGGAGGTATACCAATTGTGTTATAATCCATTCATGGCTCATTTATGGTTTATAAATTGTCAAATTCTCAAATCGAATTAAATCACGAAATTATTACCTACCTTGTGCCTTGGGTCTGATTTCGTAAGCCTATGACAATACTCGAGCCATCCCTGTGGCATACAATTTTGGAACCATGTCCACATCTCTAGCCAACCCTGTGGCGAGGAGCTTTGTTTCCAGGATCAATTGATATGATGTGAAGATTGTTGGGAGCGATTTGTGGAAGTAAAATATGGAGGCGTTTGCTAATTAAGATTAGGGTTTTAATTGAGTTGGATGATATGAGATGTTGTGTTTGTTCCTGGTCTAAAGTTTGAGATGGGGGCTGAGGAGTTTTGGTTGTGATATTAGTGTTTGTAAATGGTTACTATGAGATATGTGAGTTTTTATAACCCCGTATGATTAGGGCATATTATGTAATCGGTTGTTAAGACTGTTTTGGGTTGTCTAATTGTACATGGGCCGTAGAATGAATCGTATGGGCTATGATCTATTACTATTGGGTCTTGTGGTCATTGGACTTGGCTCGTGGGGTTAGACGATTTGAATGGGACACAGAATTATCGAGGGTATTATCATTTTTGTGTTGATATATCACAATTTGACATATCATTGTTTGATTAGTCTTGGGCCTTATTCATCGTACTTTTTCATGATTCGGATGATATTGATCTCAAGTGATATTTGATCATGGGGTGAATTGTTAATTGGATCGGTCTTGGAATTAAATGCGGGGTGTTTGGACTTGGTTTATCATGGGTTTTTACGTGGATGATTGGATTAATTTTATTGACTGGGCCTCGATTATTACATGCGACCAAGTTTGAACCATTCACATTATGAGACTTTGATAAATATGAGATTTGACGATGCGACTTGAGATCGTGAAATTTGATGATGATTGGATTGGAGATGTGACATTTGATGAGATTTATTGAGTTTTGATGATGAGATTCAATGGGCTATAAGGTTTAGTACTTTGGTACATGCATTTTTCACGGAAGATATTATTGTCACGGCTTGAATTGCCCTTGACCAATGTTGACTACGGGGTTGTTTGGACGGTATTTCTTATTTGGATTTGAAGTGAGGTTTTCCGGGCATGTTTACTTATTTCGTCTTCTTTCTTTCTACCATTTCGCGAAGATGACTTGTTTGGGCATTTATTGAGTGTGATAAAGACTTGACTATTTAGTTACGGTTGTGATTCTTTCTCGCTTAACCCACAACGTAACTATCACTTCGGTGTCTCACGCAGTTGAGGATACGTCAAGAGGTTTTGTACATTGGGTACACCGTTTCTTCTTCACAAGGATTAGTACAAGTTTAAGTAACAAATCTGGGGAATTTCGCTTCATGATCAAGTTTGGCATATCATGTTTACTTCACCATGGTGTCACTGCAATAGCCGACAGAATGTGTGAATGATGTGTTTACCAGAGTGTTTATTGGATGGTTGATGATGTTGATGATGTTGGATAATGAACCGTTGATGAACCGCTGCATGTTCCCCTAAAACAGATATTCACCGAAACCAAGGTTGTCATAACTCATTCAAGCTGACATTGTTTACGGTGTTGTCTTGATTTTGAAAAATCCCGCGAAAGAACCTATTTCTCGGTTTAAATCATAGACTTGTAAAATCCCGTGACAATGGAAACATCCTGGTTAAAGAAATGAGCATTTCCGGATCTATCTTACGGTTTATTCTTGGTTTTGTAAAATCCCGCGAAAGAAACTATTTCTCGGTTTAAACCATAGAATTGTAAAATCCTGTGATGATGGAACCATCCTGGAGAAAGGAAAGTGTAGGTCGGGATCCTTTCTGATGCTAGTGCTATGGTTTCTTCTTTGAAGATTTGGATATTCGTCATGGCAGTTTGGTTATTACATGGTTTTACGGGGTTATGTGCTTTTAACCATGGTCGGGATGAAACCATTATCATAGTTCACTTAAAATGTCAAAGGAGGCTAGATTTGAGCTTTTAACCAAGAAGATGTGACAACGGAGTTAATTCACTACTGTTTATTTGAAGTTGAAGTGAAATATCACGAGCAAGTGTACTTAGTATCTGAAGGTATCGGGGATGGTTGGATGAAGATTCTTCATGATCCTTGTTCGAGCTTATTATTAAAAACGAAGACTTGGAAATCTAGTTATTGTTGGGTGTCTTTTACCTTTTCTTTTACCACTTGGGGGAATTAGGCTCATACCACCACAAAATAACTATCACTTTAAGGAGTTACGTTGTAGTGCTCAGTGTCACATTCAATTATGGATTTTCAAGAGGTAATGTACGTCTTATACTTGATGGTTGGTTGGTTGAAGAGTATAGAGTACATAAAGAGTACTTAGAGATGCTAATGGAAATCGGCACCGCTCTTTGTTACATTTGTGCAAGTATAAGTCACGAGTTCGGGTTAGTTTATTTCAAGGTCAAATTCATCATATTAGGTTTTCTCCATCAACTGTCACGACAAATTGCCTACTGAATGATAATGGGGTTGATTACAAGTGTGCCAAGAGTAGATGAAAAGAGAGAGATTTATGACGTATGAACACAATAGTTCATGCCTCGTTCTCTAAAGAAAAGAAAAGTGTACGTTTCAGTGCGCTTTATCTTCAAAAGAAGAGAAATCTTCTTATGACGTTTGAACACAACAGTTCAAGCCTCGTACTCTAAAGAAAAGAAATGTGTACGCTTCAGTGCGCATTATCTTCGGAAGAAGAGAAATCTTCTTATTATGACCATTCTCATCCACATGCTTCATACTTTTTCCATGTGCTTCAGTCTTCAAGTGAACCAGGCTACAACTGATTGTTTTCTCATTCCACTTGCTCGATTATAATGAAGATGGCGACATCATGTGCTTATTTTGCGGGAGAGAAGTGTGAATAGAACATTCGGATGATTTTCACTTATTTAATCAAGAATGGCATCTCCGTATGCAATTCTTGAGTGGGAGAAAAAGTGTGAATTCACTGCATGGTTGATTGATTGATGAGAATAAATGGTCAAACGGCTCCAAACTCATGTAAGAACCGAGCTTCTTCTTATCGGGTCATCTTCACATGGAGTTTTTCTTCTAAGAGCCGTTGGTTGACATCTTCACTCGGATTGATGAGTTTATCGACAAAGTGCTTCCGATTAATGCTTCACGTATACATCAACATGATGATTCCGAACAATCTCTCTGTTCTTGTTTGATGTGATTGGTAGTTTGGTGTTACCATCTTGTGTGTTCGTTCTTTGCATGATTGCTGATTTCCTTGATGAACATCTTTCTGTTCTTGTTTGATTGGGAGGGACTTTTGTTAAGGGGATTTGCAAGATGTAAGTTAATTGGGATGCTTTTTGGTGGGATGTTTTTTAATGTGAGTTGAAGATGTTAACTATCTATTCCCCAACTGGACAATCTTGAAGAAGGTCGAGTCTTCAGTCGATTCTACATTTTCTGCTATATGTTAGAAGATTAAAGACGAGTTGCATTTGATTATCTAAAGACTTCTTCTTAATTCAAGCATTCATCATAAAGATTGTCGGTTTAGGGGAGAGCACTAATTGGGGGAGAGTTAAAAGCCAAAGTTAATCCCCAATTAGACTTGCTCATATTCTTCAGCAAGTTGATTCTCACAGATACATCTGAGCTAATGATGTTCTTCTCAAAAAGATTTCAAGTATTGGGCTTAAAATATGTTGCTGATTCTGAAGTGTCAAAACCAGCAAGGGGGAAGGAGACACACATCTAAAACACAAAGCGAGTAAACTTGATGAACTTAATACTTCTAAGTAACTGAAGATATCCCGGGAAGACAAATGTTATTACCGCAGAGAAACTCAAGGTTTGACTTATGGCGAGTAAACTTGATGAGCTTAATACTTCTAAGTGATTAAAGATATCCCGGGAAAACAAATGTCATGACCGCAGAGAAACTCAAGGTTTTACTCATCAAGGCTTTTAGTGTTATTATTCCAACGACGTGGGGGAAGTGATGTAAGAGAAAGTTTCTGAAGATGAAAGAGGTACTCAAGTGCGTGATGATTTTGATGTTATCACAATCATCAGGGGAGAGAGATTGTGTACATTGGGGATGCTCAATTGTTTTACTTGAGGGCTTAATCAGTGATTCAGAGATATAATCACTTATTCTGGAGTGGACATCCGCAGAGATTGTCATCCGCAGATATAATCAGTGATTCGGCCTGTTTCTTCAATGTTATCGGTTATTCTCTCTTTGGGCATTCGGGTACTTCGGGCTCGTGAGCTTCATACACTATCGTCTAGGGAGAGAAAAGTATACATTGGGCTTATTCTTTGGCTATTGGACTTAATCTGCTACTTCGATGGTATAAGTTTCTTTGTCTTCGGGTATGTGTATTCGGGTTCGTGAGCTCTAGTTTAAGAGACTGGCTGCATCAATTCAACTACTCGGGGGAAGTGGTCTCTTGACATCTTTGGAATGGATTGCGTCGGACTTGTGGTTATGAAATTTAAGAAGATTATTTATGAGTGGGATGATACGGTCTTTGTTCTTGTTGATGATATAACCTCGAACGATGAATCACGATGATTATTCTTAAAAGGAGCAGCAAGTTCGATGATAATGGTGTGCTTCTTTGTGCACTGCTAAGGAAGCTTGAGAAAGCTTTTGAAACCGCCACTAAAGGATTTTCGGATTGGGGGGAAGCTGCCAAAGTCTCACTTTCAAGTGGCTCAATTTCTCTCTTCGATTCAAGAGTCTTGGAAGCTTTGGTGGTGAATGATTAAGAGATGATGACTTCTATCTTCTACAACGGGGCTGATCGATATCCTTATCTCGGTACTCGTATCATCATCCTCTTTAACTATATCATCTTCTCTATCATTGTAAATAATTATTAAAAACAAAATACAAAAATATAAAACCAACAAAAAGAAAATAGAAAAATATAAAATCTTCAAAAACCCATAAAAAATTTGAAAAATTCCAAAAATATGTTTTCTAAAGACATGTCTTCTGGTATCGATAACATCTGTGGTCTTAGAAATGTCATTCAATAATGGCACGGGACCATAGATGAAGTTCGAGCAGGAGGTGTAAATATTCTTTTCTAAACATGTCTAAAATATGGCTTGCTACTTTACTTGGTGAACCCGCTTAACCATGGTTTGCTATTATTTCTGATAGCAACCCGCTCTTCAAGAAAGGAAAGTGCTGCGCTAAACCAATTTTCAAATATTTCGTGCACTTATCCTAAAACAAAAAGAGGAAAGTATGTCGAAGGACTGCTGTTCCTACACAAATGTTTTTCCGTCTAAAATTCTTCAGAAAAATATTGTTTGTTTTCAAAAATGGTGGAAATTGAGTTGCTTGAAAATCAATCAGTTTCAAAGAATTTTATTAAAATTGAAAACTCAATCAATGACTTCAGCGCTTTTAAAATTTTCAGAAATTGAGTCATTGATTGAGGGGGAGAATGTTTTCAAATTTACATCATCTAACAGACTTTCTTAATTATCCTACGTGCTTAATTAAAATATATAATTGCCTATGCTGAAAGACTAGGTTTCTAGGATATGATTGTTAGGATTAGATGTTTATAGTTTGATGAACACATTATTTCCATACCTTATATGAACTGATTGATATGTTGAATTGACTTGAATCAGTCGATTGTTGTTTGGGTGATGTCGACCACCATATATCTGTATGTGTGTTCACTAACGTATGCAAGTATTTTGGTATATAAAAATGTTCCCGATCCGGATCCCACAATTGAAGATGATTCGATGCCGAAAGGAAAGGGCAACTATATCTTGGGTCGACAAATGAAGAAACGGAGCTTAACTTGACTTCCATGGAAAGTTGGCATAAATGCAACGTAAGAGGTCTCACTGCATCAGCAGATGGTTTTCTTCTAAGTGATTGAAGAAACGGAGCTTAATTTGACCTCATTGGCATTAAAATGCAATGTAAGAAGTCTCACTGCATCAGCAGACGGTTTTTTCCAACCCTCAGCAACAACAACAAAAGCTTCTCAACCATCTAACGTTTCTTTGTGCAGGAAAATAGTGATGATACCATTTTTTAAATAAAATGTTGTTTTGAAAATGGAAAAATATTGGTTTCGAAAATAAATTGGACTAAATTTTGAAAATCACCGGACTTCATTTTTATCAAAATCTAAGTCACTCAATCAACGACTACGGTCATCGATTGAGGGGGAGAGTGATTTAAAATAAATTATTTTTCAAACAATATTTCCTCATAAAAGTCTGGATTGTACAATAATAAGTGGTGATCTAAAGATTTAATGTTATGTCATGGTATGATTTTCTTTATAACTCAAAGATCTTACAAAATGAAATTTTTTCTGTTCTTGTTTGATTGTGAAATTATTTTATTTTACTTAAAGATCGTTTAAAAACTATCATACCTAACACTAACAATCTTTAATGTCTATAGTTGGTCCATCTCAGTCAATTTCAAAAATTAAATCTTGCCACGTCTTTCCCCTAAAATTTTCTAAATGATTTAAATCATTCGGGATCACAAATCTCAAATGGTTTGATATTTTTGATCAGGGGAGAGATCGTGATTTAAATCTCATATCTGTTTAAATGGAATTGGTTTTAGTCCTTTAAAGGCACTCCTGCCTCCATGTGCCAAACGATTTCGAATACACGATGCATATGTTGAGGAGGAGGATTTATCCAAAAACATGATGAGTATTTAAACCTGGCCACATATTCTCCAATGTTTTATAAACCTTATTAAATCACTTGGGATTCAAAATCTCAAAGGGTTTGATATTTTTGATCGGGGGAGAATTTGTGATTTAATAATGAAATCTGATAATTGATGATCGATTTGATTCAAATGTGCAGGCTGCTCTCTCATATGTGTTAAACGCTTTCGAATCTCGAAGCACATATTGAGGGGGAGAAAATGGTTTCTTAATGGATTTTGTGATCGTGGATGTACTTCAAATGAACTCCTTCCTCTATGTGATAAAATGATTTCAAATATCCTACGCACATATTGAGGGGGAGAATTTTACCAAGAAAATCAAATGGCTTTTTCTACGAAAATAGTGATCAAAGAAAATATTTCAAAGTCCTCTTGCCTCCATATGCTAAACAATTTCTAAATCATATGCACATGTTGAGGGGGAGGTTTTCTAAATGATCAAAACTATTAAGGTACAAAATGCTTTGATCTCGTATCAAAAGTACCTTGATTGATTTTCCAAATGATTTTTCTATTGGTTTCAAGAAAGAATGAACTATACCAAAAGACCGACCATTTTACTTTATGCATGGAGTTATAAGGATGGTTAGGTTAGGTATCTGTTCCCACGATCCCGCCAGAACCGGAGGGATCTACCGTGGACAATCCACTAGATTGTATAGAGTCCTTAGGTATGATGAAAAAAGGAGAAAAGTGAGATATGGGAAGAGTGCGGACTGAGACTGAGCTAGTACTGGAATAAACCCAACAAGGTTCTAGTAATGAAGTCTAGGTAAGCACTGAAGAGGTTGAAGAATGAAAAAGAATTGAATGTGAAAAGGGTGAAAAGAAATAGCCCTCCAATAATTCAACCTTAGGGCAGAAACCGGGTTCAATTCATATGCTACTGGTGATTACTAAGGTAACACTGGTATTGAAGACAAGACGTCATGGACCCAGTGACGCACTGCACTAAACTTCCCAAGCTACTCAAGTTCCTCTTAAAAGGGCTTGTTTCATTCTCACGGGGAACCGACATTATCTATCGACTTTCTCTTAGAAATTGTTGATATTGAAGAAGGAGACCCCTCTCCCTAGTCTCCGGCATAGGAACCAAAAATGCACTATTGAGTCTAGAGCCAAGAGATCATCCACATTATCTCATTAGGACACAAATTTAATGAAGACTTGCTGTTTCACACAATGTGAAAAGTAAGAATATATTAAGAGTCCTACGCATTATCCTTGTGGTATTGCCAGAACATCCGAGTGATATGTTAAATATTCACGATGAAGATGGAAATCCTTCTAGAGCCAACATCAAACAAGCTCTTGGTGGGTGACATGTGAGATCTTTTCTAAAGATCAAACTTGTGACAACTGGATAGAAACGATGGGGCTATTCAATCTTGAATCAACCTTGGTCCAGGAAATGGATTGACGGATACCTTTGAAAAACCGGTCGTTGTGCTCAAAAAGTCTTTTCTCTAGCACATCGACTGTGTATTAATGTTTTCAAAATAAAAGGGTATTTATGATTGAAAATTGATTTCTAATTCTAAACCTTCGTCGTATTGAAAAACTCTTTATCTAAAGCAATACGCGATTGTTTTTCAAATCATTTTTCATCGATCAGTGAATCTCAATTTGCTGGTTCACTCACTCCGTGTTGTCTTCTTTGAGACGTTCCGGTTTGAGAACAGCTAGAACAACTGCGAAACCCTGTCAAGGAGATTCTTCGGAATCATACCTGATCACAGGTGTCACACCCCCAAATTACCTGTTTTGCAGCGGAATGGAATTCCTGGGGATTGACTGTCATAGCATCACAATCACAGTTATATTGAACGACCTAAAGTGTCGTTTGGAAAATACATCGCTTGAATTAATAAAACATTCAGAGTTACAAAGATAGGTCCCAAATGAAAGTTACTATGTGCGGAAAATAAGTTTGTTATAAGTCAAACGATGTTTTTAAAGTTCATAAAACCCAAGTGAGACGCGTCGTCACCGCGACTCTATGATATGTCCACATGCATGCCATGAAGTGAATGCCTTAAATACCTGAGATAAAACATGCTAAAAAGTGTCAACACAAAGGTTGAGTGAGTTCATAGAGTTTGCGTTGAAATGTAAAGCCTTTCAAAATCGTTTATGCAGCAAAGGCATTGTAAATCCACTCAGTTCCAAGTTCCGCCCATACAAAACTTGCAACCTGTGTGTTCACAATCCACTGCCAAAATATGTATAGTTTATGCTAAATCACAAGATGTCAAATGAATTCACAATAGTACCTAACTCGACATAGGACAAATAACACATAATCAATAGCACATGACTTAATTTATCAGTAGTCATCTGATTTAGAACATTATACGACGTAGAACTATAGCACATAATCAATAGTACATGACTCAATATATCAGTAGTCAACTGATTTAGAACATTATACGACGTAGAACTATACCAAACAAACAAGAACAATTAATATAGTACAACATTCAGTTTTGAAACAATGGTGATCATGATAGAAATTATCCTTAAAATCTAAAGTACTTGTGAAAAATAATTAAGCATGTATCTCCCCCAAAATAGTACAAAACAATTGAAAGTGGGGCTATGAAAACTCACTTGGACAATGATGCGATGGCAAAAGTGAGTACACCGAAATGTAGCGTGAATCACTAAACTTGACCTATTATGAATGATATGATACATAATAAGTTATGATGTAATGTTATGCAAGCAATTCGGATGATATTTATACCACTTGTGAATTTTTGAAGATAATGTTTATCGTCGAAATATATGTTTACAACATATCGTCATTTTATAAAATACTTTACAAGTATTTACGTTGAAACAACCTCCTACGATAGTCGTTTAGTGATTTATTGTGAAATTATAACTTTTCGTCGTAAAATAATATCATTGAAAATTTCATGAAAGTGACTAAAACGGCCTCTAAAAGCTAGTCGTAAAATGGTGCACGTCGAGCGTTAGGAAACAAACTCAACGGTTTTGGGAAGCTTGTATGATTATCTCAAAGTTTTAGTACATGAGTTTCCATCCTAGAGGTCTCGAACATAAATAAAAATAGAGGTTAAATATGGTACTTTTAGTCCAAAATATAGTTTAAGGATCGTTTTTCGGCAAAGTTTAAGCGACCGTAATTAATTCATTACAACTCCGCTAAACAAACGATCGGACATTTTGGAAAGTATACTTGGCGATTTCACTTTTACTAGAAGACATCTTTTTATAAAAAGTTCTAATTCAATGTTAAAAACAACTTTTAACTTGGTAACTAGTTTTTGCCGTAAAACTTGCCTATTAGAAATAATATTTAGTTTTCTTATATAATAAAGTTACGGCAACTTTTGTAAACGTGTATAATTTAATCGTTACAAATCCGTTTCCTACGTTTTAAAGGTCCTTAGCTTTGTATCAAAGTATACTAACATATTTTTGACAAGTCGACATAATTTACAACGTCCAAGCTTCATTTTTGACTCGTACAAAATAGATATTGTTTGATGAAATTTCCAGAAATTTATAGTTTTCGTCGCCAACTTGAAAAATTCATAACTTCTTCGTTATAGCTCCGTTTTAATCCGTTCAAGCGGCCACATTTTCGTTTTAAAGTATATTTTCCAAATATCTAGCCCAAAATATTTTGCTTACTGTCGGATTTTCCAGATTTTCAAAATAAGGACAGACCCTTTTCCAAACTTGTGGAAATGAGTTTTTCTCGCGCCAAACCTATTCTAACCCATTCAAAACAACTCCGAAGCTATTCTAATCCTACCATAAACCTTCTTAGGGTGTCATGGGTTCCTAGACATCACCAAAAATTATATATATAACAAGGAGTAATTATAGGATGGATTATATATATTTAACACTTAAAAAGTGGTATAAACATCACATAACTTGCATGTTTCTCAAATAAAATGATATGACCATAACAATGAATGTGAAATAAAAACATGAATATGAATGCTTACAAGAAATATGATGAGGTTTAAGGACAAAGGGTTTTTCCTAATCACTTGAGGTTTGTATTGCAAAACCTATGAAACAAATGATACTAGAGTTTAATAAACCTTGTCTTGAAAACTTGAGATGATCCTCCACCTTGGTCCTTGGCTGCCGAATTTTAGAGAGGAAGAGAAAGAAATAGTTTGATCTAGTATTGGTGAAAATGAAGTGAAATTGTGTTTAGTAATATTATACCAATTACTAGAGATATTTGCAAATATTATTGGTGACTCATCCCTCCCTTGTCGACAACGGAGGATATACATACACTTTATTGTTTTTTTTTTTTTATTATGTATAAGTGTAAGATTTGTGAGGTTAAATGATAAGTTGTAGTTACTTTTGAATATTTGGGGTAGCGTTGGATAAAAATAACTTTTCACGGGTCAAGATAAAATATATTTAGGTCATAAAAATTATAAAAATACATTTCTTGCAAAATTTGAGTGAAATAATAATAATCGTTTAGAATTTAAGAAAACCGTCGTAATTATATAAATATAACAATTTATATACAAAATAAATTTAAAACACCGGGTAAACTCATAATATTATTTTTATAACTTAATATGAGTATAAAAATATATCGGGATAATTTTTGGAATTAATGGATCAATTGTTCAAAATAATTAATTACGCGATAACGTTTATTTAATATAAAATTAAACGTTTAACGAAAAATGCAAAACCATGCATAATATTGATATGAAATGATGACAATGATGTTAATGAAATGTAGACTAAACTTAGTCTATATGAAATGACCTCGATGATATGATCATGAATTCACAGCTAAACCATTACGGTTACGTGAATTTGATACTCGTAAACCTAGTTTACGATAAACGATAAATGATGAAGCATGAATAATGTTTTGAGAATGACCTGAAAATACGAATTGTCACATTCGCCCAACCAAAAGGAATTCATCCCCGACCAGGTTCGTGTTAGTCTATCGAATTTTTGAGTTTGTGCTGAATAACGAGGAGAGAAGACATGAAGAGGTGTCGTTACGGTTATCGGTGATTGAGAGCGTACAAAACTTCATAGTAGAGAAAATATTGGATGAATCTCCCATGAGTAACACTTTGACTTTGGAATATGTGAACATTCTGCTTTCACTAAGATTTATAAATACCTGCTCCCAACATAACATGACCCCTCCAGAATTAGACATAGTTAGCTAGGCTATGTATAATTAGGGAACGATAATGTGACGTTCGGTTTAGTTGTTATAACTCTCAATGTTTACATAGATTTAAACCGTGTCGTTAAACTGGTCATTAAAGAAAAAGGAAGTAAAATTCTCGTAAGTTATAACAAATCGAAAAGAAAATAAAGTACGATAGATGAGAATATTTTACAACGAGAGGTTTATCAAAAAGTAGTACATCTTAAGTCATAAGATCCGAATACGATGGAAGACATAAACTTAGTACAACATAGTACATAAGGAAAATTTAAGACTGTTAGTTTCCGAACTTCTTCAGTCTTCCACGTTGTTGAAATCCTGACGAGCTTCACCTCCTTCTAACATGTATGCTTTCCCAAGAGCACCTTCACCTTGTTGACCTTGGTTTTGGGGACATTGGTTCCGATAGTGTCCTTGCTCTCCACATCCGAAGCATGTGACTATGGCCTTGCCCTTGCAGTCCTTAGCAAGGTGTCCCACTTTGTGACAGCTAAAGCATATACCACATGGACCATTATGATGTAGCGTGCATTGGTGGCATCGTGGTAAGTTTCCAGTATAAGCTCTTCCCTTTATTGGTGCAGCAACATAGACCCTGGCGACTTCTTGTCTTCTATTCAGTTGTTGGTGATGGTTAGTGTTACGGTTTTGGTTGTCGTTATTATAACCTCCTTGGTCATTTTCCCATTTCCTTTTGTTGTTGTTGATTTGGTTATCGTCGTTGTTTTTGTTGTTTTGGTTATTGTTGTTACGGTTGATGTGGGTAATGTTTCCTCTCTTTGCTACTTGGGCCATGAGCTTTTGGGATACTCGAACAGATTCTTCAATTGTTTGCGGATCAGAGGAAATCACATCACCTTGAATAATCTCGGGAAGTCCTCCAATGAAAGCCTCCAGTAGCTTCTCATTATCCGAAACCATAGATGGGCATAACACTAGCACAATTCTTGAAACCTTCGAATGTAAGTATCAATGTCTTTGTCAAAACTTGTGAAACTTCCCTTACATTTTGAACAAAGCTTTTTCCTTCGAAATGATTATAAATATGATCATAGACAGCTCTGGCTAGAGTTGTCTTCCCCCCACCTCCCATCCCCTTGATTCCGATCATGCGAACATCTTCGGTGCCAATATCTAAAGATGAAAGAACATCTCTGATTCGGGTCTCCATACCCACTAAGTTTCCATCAGTGTTCGAAAGAGTGGAATATTTCTTGTTAAAGATAACATCAACAATTATTTGGATCAGTTTAGATTCATCCCTGTATCAAAGTGCACATAAACAATTGGGATTAACATATATAAATGCAGGTTAGGCAAAATATTAGAGATAAATGATGAAGAAAATTGAATGAAACTGAATTACCCGTTAGTTGTGGCCTTCAACTCCCACCCAGCCAGATCAGATGCTTCTTTCATAGCCTCTCTCCATTTTCCAGCAGCCTCCTTCTTTTCGTGTTCGGCAAAGGCTTCATTAACTGCCCCACTTTGATAGCGGACTTCAGTGGGCTCCACATCAAGAAAGACAGGATAAGCATTCTGCTCGGTCATCTTGTTACATTCCATAATCTTGACAAGCTCATCTAGGCACCAAGATGAAGATGCATAAGTCTTGGAGAAAACAATGATGTAAAACCTTGAGTCCTCAATGGATTTGAAGAGCTGGTCCTTGATCGGTTTTCCTTGATCGATTTTCTCATCATCCTTATACGTTTCAATGCAATTGCGCTGAAGAGCTTCATAAAGATGGCCAACAAAATTGTTACGGGTGTCACCACCTCTAAAGCTCAAAAAAACATCATACTTGAAGCTCTTTTGAACGGATGAAGAAGAACTAGACGCCATTCTGTTGTAGATATTATCTAAGGATCTGTTAGTGGAGAAAATTATCTGAACTAACAGTTAAGAAACATGGATAAGATGATCAAGTGTATATTGAGAAGACAAAAACTCGATAACGTAAGGCTATTATTTGGTCAAGAAAGATAAGATTCATCTAAGAGATATAGCTAAACTCACATCAATCACTCGTTCTTTACTTTGACTTCAACATACATTTTATTATTTTCCCAAACCAATATGAACTTTACTTCCATAATTTGCAATAAGAAATTTCCTCTTATCTGTAAATGGGGACCATTTTTTAACATTCAATTTCATTACCCTACACCAATAATATTGCTTCAATAAATTTTTTAACAGAGATATCATGGAAAATTCTGAGATAGTTGGTCATAAAGTCTCTAATATATGAGGAATATTCTTAAAATTCTGTAAATATATACGGAAATTCTTCACATAAACTCTTTTCCCTGTTTTAATAATACTCCAATAAAATAGACATTTTGACTAATCTTAGTGGATTGATTGATTGATCTTTGAACAACTAAAACCAAATATTACAATTGACATCATAAATTCATGTTCTAATCTTGCATTTTTATAATATAATTTTACAAAACTTTGGAGCCCTGAAAGCGCACAGGTTAAAAAATATTTGTACACAACTTTAGAGCCTGCAACTATAACTTTTACTGTAACAGTTTTGACAGAGATAACTTTGTAATGAACTATATTCTTACGGGTCATCTTCTTGACCCGGTTTTGATCCGAAGTCATAAACAGATGAAATCAAGATCCATTTTGTTACAAAAATAGCAAATGTTGCCTTTTATGTTTAATCATCAAATACACTACTGATTTTGCATAAATCAAGCTTCAAAATTAACAAATTTTGGGCTAAAACTCCAATCTACCAAAGGGATATCCAATTATAACTATAAGAGTTCTTAAAAAGCTTCAAATTCTAAAACTAAAATCGGGTCTGGACTACAACTTGAACATCCTAATCAGAAAGTACTTTTTTATAAAGCAAAACAAGGTAAAAAAGTTGGGAGATATAATTGAGCAGAAGTACCTTTTTATAGTGAATGTAAGCACCTTTGCCAGTCATGTGTTGCCCATTTTTACTTACATAAACCTGAAAGTAAAAGAAAATTCTATTAACATCTTACAACAAATAAAGACATGCAATCAAGAAGTAGGGGTGGCAATTCCTAACACGAAACACGACCCAAAACCAACACAGAAATAAACCGGTCCAGGTCTGGTCTAACCAGTTTTCAGGCCGTGCGTGTTAAACAGGTTGACCGGCCAACCCACTTGGGTTTTTTTTTTGTTAGATAAATTAGATAAATTATGTTTGTAGTGGGTTAAACGGGTTAAATTACTTAAATGGGTTGAACCAGTCGACCAGTTTAGAAAAACGGGTTAAACAGACGGTGTTTGGGTTATATGTAAACAATTTAGGATTGAAATAGCTGACCTAACTACATAAACATGTCATGCTAGGGTCAAGGTGTTTTGACATGCCAATCCAAACCAAATCCCGACCCGTATTTGGTTCTAACAGTTCCCTGATATGAAATCTACAATAACAGAACAAGAACTTTCCAACTTACCCTCTTCCCATCGCCATTAGTGAACCAATGCCCCGTCCCATGACCATCTGCTTGAATCCTTCTTTTGCCAGCGTCTTTTGTGATCCCTTTCGCAGTATTGACTTTAGGATTCATGAAACCTTGTGATGTTTCTTGAGTCTTTGATTTTCTTGAAACACAAGAAATGCAACACAAAAAACATGAATCATGATAAACGATTTTAAGAAAAAATAGCTAATCTTTTATGCAAATAACACCATAAAAAACTATCAATAATATGGCAGAATTAACTTACATGTAATCGATATTCGATGTACTGGGAAGCTCAGAACCTCTGTTTTCTGCATTTAATGGGAAAAAGTTGCACAAACGGTTTCGAACAAGCTCTTGGATCCTCAAATCATTATGGAAAAAATACTTATGAGCTGGTGGGCGAGGGTCACCCAAATCTACTACATTGTCCATAACATTCCTCGCAGACCTCATCGAGTGCTGGTGTCGGGATATGGAAACTCTTCTCGTATTCAAAATCTTCCCATAAATCTTTTCTGGTGAAAGTATTGAGTGACTCATTTACTTTTCTCTGCTGATTTAAACCTATAGAATGCTCCTTGTTCAAATAAGATTCCGACTTACTGCTGGTCTTGTTAGTAGCAACTTTACTGATTGAAGGAATATCAGAATTAGAGTCGGAATCAATCGGCTGAAACTTTCTAAGAGGACGGACGGTTAACTTTGGAAACGGTTGTTTGCTGCAGTTTGTGATTACGGATTCTGGCGCATTTGAGACATTTGAGAGATTTTGCTTTCTTTTTCCTGATTCTCTGGTCAAAACACCTAGTCCGGTAAGCGGGAATATGGAACTGTTACTGACTGAATAGTGTTGTGTTGGAAGAGTCTCATCTGCATTTAGCAATAATAACAACCAGTGAATATGGGAATGATAAACAAGCACACATGACAGTAATTAGCACACTGGTTTATAATACGTGTGACTGTCACTTAATGGAATCTTATAAGTCATAAAACTAGCACAAATACCATCCCTTTTACGCTAAGTTAATCAACGGAAGAAATCTGATTCAGCGGTGCTACTTCGTGGATATCTTTGTGATCTTTGTTGGATTACAAAGAATCACAAGTTGCTGCTTATTTAAGCATTTATGTCTGAGCTAAATACATAAATACATTTCGATATTCAGATATGAAAAATCATTGGTAACGACTACAACTCGTTTATCTTAAGACATAAGTAAGGGTGTATAATGACAGTCCAAAGGGGTTGTAAGTTGTAGCCAGAGTGCCCAATGGCCCCAATTCCCTAAATAGACCAGACTTGCTACATTATCATAAGATTAACTATATATAATACGCAATAGACACAATGAAGTTATCAAGGGTTACTCATAAGTCCATCCACCCACAACATGGAGAAAACAAGTCCAGTTTTTCGTTGCTACTAGAGTTTAAAATAATCTAATTGGCTGCCAAACTCATCCCGATATCTTTAGGAAATCAAATTGACCTACTGAAAAACGTATTAGTGGCGTTTAGGATTGCTCTTAGTATCGTTTTGAAATGGCAAACAATTAGTTAAATTTTTAGTGTTTGGACATGTTTTTTATTGAAATGAAATAGTCTGGTGGTATCCACTGCTTGTACGCTGTCATCTTCCGCAATTTTATGATAAAAGTACAAACGTTTTAGACTCTAGTATCATAACAGTATCACTTACGTGGTCAATGGTGACATGGTTTTAGTTATAAGCAACGGTTTGTGCTAGCTGAGTTTTATAATGTCAAAACTGTTTTCCAAATTTTACATTCTACATTTTGTAGTCCAACCATGGAAATACACAATATGACTACTCAATGGCTTTCATAAATATAAACAGTTCACACTCTGATAATTTCTTATCACTGATGTTTGTCGATACAGTTCCCTATAAATCTCAGGGACATTTGACGAAAGCCAATAGTTTGACTCAAAAGTTAGATAATTTATTATGTTTAAAGATTTCAACCAAATGTAGAGATTTTTTTACGCAAATCAAAAGTTTATTACGATCTTAAATCACTTAGAACGCTTTTTTATAAGTTTAATACAGTAATAAAATTCTGACCATTTTCAACAAGAACACAGTTTGACTTTATAAAAAGTCAACTGTTTTTGTTGAGCTCCATTAATTAAACCAAGTTTAAATTCTGTATTGATTTAAAGTAATTAATTAGTACAACATCCAAGTTGAGGCTACACCTTAATTTAACAGCATATTAAAAAAGTACTACTGAAAAACACTTTTAAACACTTCTTAAATCTTTACAAGCAATAATACTTTGGGAGTGTACCAGAGAATACTATCAATAACCAAAACAGGTTGAGCGAAATTCTATTAATAATCACCAATCAGCAATGATCCTTTTCTTCCATACTGTGACAGGATGTGGAGTCTAAGCACATGTAAACAGTCAACAATGCCTGAGGAAAAAAAATCATAAACAAAATTATTTCCAGCTGAAAAAAAAACGATTGAATGTTAAAATAAACTGTAACCATGAAAAAAAAATGTTAAAACAATTTTTAAATTAATTTCATCCCTATTTTAGCACACGAAAAACAAACAGGCCGTTCATGTTTATAATTAATCAAACTTCCATTAATGAGCATAAACATAATTAACATGATCTAGATTACAATGCATGAATAAGAAATGTTGCATTTTGAATCAGCAAAGTCACGTCGGGTTTCAACTAGAGTAAAGCTGGAACTAGGCTTAACAAGAAGAACAACAAAAATTGCACAATGTGATTGACAAAACAGCACAAATAAACGGCTAAAATCATTTGTTCCGGACTATTTCAATATGTGCCTATAAAGAAGTTCGATATAATGTAACGAAGAAGTGTTTCAGCACCAAAGCTTGGGGCCATGTCCTGTACGGTATCATCTTCCGCAATTTTATGATAAAAATACAAACCTTTTAGACTCTATAGTATCATATCAAAATCACAACATATTACCTACGTAGTCAATGGTGACATTGTTTTAGTTATAAGCAACGTTTTACGTTAGCTCAGTTTTACCATGTCAAAACTGTTTTTCAAATTGTACATTCTACATTTTGTAGCCCAACCATGGAAAAACACAATATGACTACTCAATGATTTACAAAAACATAAACGGTTCAAGCCCTGATAATTTCTTATCACTGACATATGTTTTTCAGTTCAATTTCATAAAAATCTCAATAAAATTCGATGAAAGCCAATAGTTTGACTCAAAAAGTCAAATGCTTTTATGTTTGATGGTTTCATCCAAATGTAGATCTTATGTATGTGAATCAAAACTTGTATATGATCTTAAGTCGCTCATAACACTTTCTTAAGTTTATTATTAATATGAACATCTCCAGCATCGTATAGATTTCTGTTCTTTTTCACGAAGAAATCAGTTTGACTTTCTTAGAAGTCAACTAAGTTTATTGAACTCCATATATTAACTTATCTAACTTCAAATTCTACTATGATTTACAGTAATTAGTACAAAATCCAAGATGGGGATTATATTGCAATCTAAGAGTGTAATAAAAAGTACTAATATAGCAATATTGAACGATAAAAGAGCTTGACTTTATGAAGAAGTCAAGAGTGTTTATTGAACTCCATGAATTAAACTATCTGACTAGTATTCTATATGGGTTTTAAGTAATTAGTGCAACATCCAATTAGGGAATTATAGCTTAATCTAACTGTGTATTATAAAGTGCTAATATTGAAAGATAAAAGACAATCGTAACTTTAAACATTTCTGTACAAAAAATCATACTTTGAGAGTGTGCCAGAGAAAACTATCAATGACCAAAACAGATGAGCGACAATGATCCTTTGCTTCATTTAAACGACGGGGTGTGCAGGGTATAAGCACATGAAAACCATCGACAATGCCTGGGAAAAAATCATAAACAATTATTTCAAGTTAGAAAAAATAATGACTGAATTTTAATAAGTAAATGTAAACACAAAAAATGGAAGGAAAAAAAAACTCAAAACATGTTATTTGATTTGATCATTTAGTCTCAACTATGAACCGTAGATGAGTTTGGGTACATTACCTTGTGTGCAGATTGGCATTATATTGCCTCGACTTACCAAACTACCTAATTGCAAAAAGTGGTACAAATGTTAGGATCCATAGTAAAACACATATATAACATAGACACATTAGTCGTTGCCATGTAAGGCGATCAACAAAAAAATAGAGACAGAGAATGTACCTGTTACATTAGTTCTGCATGTATCGGCTCCTTTCGGTCTGTTAACTGCGTCATTTATCGCTTCGGCTTATATCTGCCATGACTATAGCGCTTGTAGACCTTTGGTGATAAAACACATTTTATCTTACCCATGTTGTTTGTAATATCTCGTAAACGGTTACAATCCGTTATGATTAGCGTCTCTAAAGATTCTATTTGGCCAAGATCATCAGGTAACTTCTGAAGAAGAAAACATGATTTAAGTTCGAGAGACTTGAGATGTTTCAACTTACAAATGCTATCTGGAAGATTTTTAATCTCTGTAGATGAAAAAGTCAGCTCCTCTAGACATTCTAACTGGTCAAGGTCCCGGGGTGCTTCTGTAATACTGCCTTCAAGTGTAAGCTTTCTTAAACCTTGTAAACTACAAATGCTTCTTGGAAAACTCTCAAGGTTTGTACAAGCACACAGACCTAGAGAAATTAGCCTTTCAAGATTACCAAACGATGAATCTGGATCTTCTTTATAATAACATGATAACTGAAACTTTGGAGAATCATTCTCGGAGTGCAATGGGCAAACATCTGTGGGTTCTGCAATCAGATGTAACTCAGATAAAGAACCATCCTCAGTTGATTGAGAGCATTTGTCAAACACAAAAGACTTAAACCTCCCACAACCACTTAAGTCTAAGAAGAGAAGATTTTTCAGATTTCCAACCGGAACATTAATCTCTACCAAATCATAACAATTTTTAAGAATTAACAATTTGAGATTTGGAGTCCGCCCAAGGTCAAGGGTCGTCAACTTTGAATGATTGAGGGTGAGATATTCGAGCATTAGTGTCTCAAGATTCGAAGTGTTCCCTGTTGGAATATGAAGCTCTACGAAATCATAACATCCGTTAATAGTCAACTGCTCAAGATTTGGAGCCAACCTAAGGTCAAAGGTCCTCAACTTTGAATTTACGATTCTGAGGAACCTCAGGTTATTTAAAACCTAACATAAGCACGAAAAGCAGTTAATATGGGTGCAATGACAAACCAATAGATAAATAGGATCATAATGAATCATGGAAAACAACAATTTAGCCATTATTCTACCTTTTCTTCTCCATCTTCCCAAAGTTGAACAATACTGCTGTATTCTATGTCAAGTTCAACAAGATATTTTCCTTGAAATGTATTCGGTAAACTCGAAAAAGGAAAACCAATCCACCTCATAAATCGTAAGGAACTTGGAAGGTATTCGCTAACTTTATCAAATTCAACAATATTGCTATTAGAATAATCCTCTTCAAGATCTATGTGAATAAATCTAAGATCATTCATTTTTGCTAGACCTTTTACTGCAATTTCAGCATTGAAACCCGGTGACCAGAAGTATAGACATTTTGTTGCTTGGGTACCCTGAAATCGAAAAAATAAAACCCCTTAATTTTAGTCGGAACCCTAAATTTCAAAAAGCCCAAAATCACTGATCAAATTGAGAGTGAATGAGGATGATATAAAGCGAATTGAACGATAATTCAATTTGAACTAATGAATTTTTGAGTAATTACTAGAGTGAGAAAGTGAATTGGGGAAAACTTTTAGAGACACAAACAAAGTGCAAGATGAGAATTGTACAGTAACTCATTATTTTGTCTAATATAGTAGTACTTAAAAAGACAATAATATCCTTTTATTAAAGAGCCAAATTCATATTTGCCTCAAAAATAAAACTATAGTTAAAGGTTTGCCAAAAAAAATTTTGAATTCCATATTTGTCCACTCAAAATTGTGCGATTGTGCGACTCAACCAAAAAGTTGCGTGACATGTACTTTTTCGAAAAAGTGCAAAAAAATAATTAAATATTCAAAATGTGTACTTTTCTGGGACACATGTCAATTTTTTGGTAGAGTCGTATAATTTTGGGTGGGGCAAATATATAAGCAATTTTTTGGAGGGCAAACCTATAACCATGGTTTCATTTTGGGACAAAATGGACATGGCTCTTTATTAAATGGTCAAACATAGTTAAATTAAGGGAGTTAGAAAGTTTGGACCGAACCGCAACGAGTGTTTCATTTCAGAACAAACCCGAAACTTTTCAAACTATTTGACCAAAAAGGAAATACCTAGCAAATAACACGGACCAAAAACGTAGTTAACTCTCAGTTTGATTATATTATAACTTGATTCTTACCAGGTCATTAGTCAATACATCCTCAATTTCCTCATCAATCCACAATCGGCTATGTTTGTTAGGTTCATCAGGATACAAACGGCGAACAATATTCATACCCATTTCTTCTAAATGGTCATGCATCCCCAGGCGCCCGTATTTATCATAAGTTATAAGAGATTTCTGCTCAAGAACTCTTAAACCATATCTAGCATAATATTCACAGCTTTCAAGCACTCTAATTGCAGTCTCTTTGCCCCAACCTTTTAGTATGCATGCAACATCTAAGAATATTTCTTTGTGATCATTATCTAGACCATCAAAGCTTAATTCCAATACTTCCATAGTATCCTTGCAAGGAATTTTTTCTAGTCTTTTTATGGCATTTTTCCATTCAGACTCATCTAGATCACGA
Organism: Chrysanthemum makinoi; assembly: GCA_910596185.1. Classification (NCBI taxonomy): domain Eukaryota; kingdom Viridiplantae; phylum Streptophyta; class Magnoliopsida; order Asterales; family Asteraceae; genus Chrysanthemum; species Chrysanthemum makinoi. The sequence goes on along the minus strand of OU343222.1, from coordinate 29,536,882 downwards.
AGATGTGAACCCATAACTTTGATCGTTAAGGGAAGACCATCAGCATATTGTAAAACTTTTCTTGATAACTCTTCGTACCCTTCAATCGGATTCTCTCTTCCAAACGCATGCCTACTGAAGAGGCAACCCGCTTCCGCCTCAGATAACAAAGTCACATTATGAATCAATCCTACTCCGAGGGCTGCCAGTACTTGCTTTTCTCTTGTTGTAATAATAATTCTACTTCCCGGCTTAAACCAATTACAGTTACCGGCTAACGCCTCAACCTGGTCTTTATGATTGACGTCATCAAGAACAACAAGCACTTTTCTACCACGCATCGCTTTTTTCATCTTGTTTTTCCCATCAAGAACACCACTTACGGTGACGCCTTGATCATTTGAAATATCTTAAAGTACTTGGTTCTGCAATGTATTTAGACCAGACAAAGATGGTTTTGATTCTTCCCTTACATTTTCAACAAAGCTTTGACCTTCAAACTGAAAGGATATTTGATCAAAAACAGCCTTGGCTAAAGTTGTCTTCCCCGCACCACCCATCCCCCATATCCCTAGCATGCGAACATCATCAACATCAATTTCTAAAGATGAAACCACATCCCTTATCCGTGTCCCCATGCCTACCAACTCTTCATCTAAAATGAAGTCAACGGAATGCAAATCTCGTGAAATGTCATGAACAAATTTTTGTATGAATTTAGCTTCATGCCTGTATGTTAAAGATAAATACAATTAGCTGTTTTGAAATTCTCAGATGAAAAGAATACTTCATATCAGATTTATATCTATCACATAACTCATCCCAAAAAGAATTACCCATCAAGCATATCCTCCAATACCAAGCCAGCCCGACCTGCTGCTTCTTCCATAGCCTTTCTCCATTTTCCAGCAGCCTCCTTCTTTTCGTTTTCGGCAAAGGCATCTTTTACTGCCCCAATTTGTTTCCGGATTTCAGTGGGCTGCACATCATAGAAGATTGGGTAAGCACTAAGCAGTATGCTCGGCCATCTTTTGGCATTCCATAATTTTAACCAGCTCATCCAAGCACCAAGATGAGGAAGCATAGTTCTTAGAGAAGACAATAACATAGAATCTGGAGTCTTCAATAGACTTGATGAGTTGCTCATTGATCCTTTTCCCTTTCTCGATATTTTCGTCATCCTTGTAAGTGACAATGCCTCTTTGCTTCAGAGCTGCATAAAGATGATCGACAAAGTTTTTACGGGGTGTCTTCGCCTCGGAAACTTAAAAAAACATCATACTTGAAGCTCTTTTGAATGGATGGAGATGAAGTAGACGCCATTATATTCTAGCTGTTATCTAAGGATCTGTTGTTTAAGAGAATTGCAAAGAAACTTGGATAAGATGATTAAAGTGTATATTGAGAAGACAGACTCAATAACATAAGGTTATTATTTGTTCAAGAAAGATAACATTCATTTAAGAGATATAGTTAAACTCACCTCCATCACTCGTTCTTTACTTTGACTTTAACATACATTGTATTATTATCCCTGTTCTAATAATAAATAAATAGCCATTTTGACTAATTTTAGTGGATTGATTGATGGATCTCTGAACGAGAAAAATTAAATATTACAATTGACATCATAAATTCATGTTCTAATCTTGCATTTTTATAATATAATTTACAAAACCAAAATTTAAATAAAAAAAATACTAACTTCATTTTTCTCGCACGTCATCTTCTTTACCCACTTACAAGCAGAAAAATAACCTAGGGGGTTTCCGCAAACCCGATGGATGTTTGTCGCCATTTTGTAAATTTTTGTTAAAAATCCCAATTTCTTGGAAATTAATCTAGTCTTGAAATTTTGTGTCACACAAATACATGTCTTTTTAATTTGGTTATCAGTTTTAATAAAATCGTAAATTTTATTGTGTTTATATTTTTCTTATACGCGTAAAAACAATTTATACACATGATGATTTACAGTCCTGGGTCCACCCATGCTAACTTAACATTTTGGGCCCCACTTTTATCATACCTCAACTAAAAAAACATGAGTTAAAGCTTAACGCAGGGGGGCAGTGTGGAAGTTAAATTTTAACTCACAAAAAAACACCACTTTCACGCAGCATTAAAGCTTTAACGTGGCTTTAACGCAGGGGCCGGTGTGGTTAACGTGGGTTTAACGCACGAAAGTGAAAGTTTCACTTGGTTATTGAGTGAACATATTGTTTGCTCTAAATGACAAGAATATGAAAGAGAAAAAGAAAGGAAAATAAAACTTTTCAATATATTGTGTAAGGACTAATATGTCATTTTTAAAAGATTTAGCAATAGCAACTAAAGAGCATATATGTAATTTGAACAATTTATTTTCTTTTATTTCAACTTAAGAACATAATTTATGATTACTTTATTTTTCTTTTCCTCTATCTCAACAACATATCAATCAACACTTCCTTTACTTTTTTCCTTTCTTTTCTCTTTCATATTCTTTTCATTTAGAGCAAACGGTATGTTTACTCAAGAACCAAGTGAAACTTTCACTTTCGTGCGTTAAACCCACGTTAACCACACCGCCCCCTACGTTAAAGCCACGTTAAAGCTTTAAAGCTGCGTGAAGGTGGTGTTTTTTGGTGAGTTAAAATTTAACTTCCACACCGCCCCCCTGCGTTAAGCTTTAACTCATGTTTTTTTAGTTGAGGTATGATAAAAGTGGGGCCCAAAATGTTAAGTTAAGGGTGTTTTGATAAACGTTTTTTTTTTTTTTTTTTTTTTTAGTTAAAGGTGATGTGACGCTGACGTAACATTGGGTGAAAGTTTAACTCCGGGCATAGACGGACCTAGGATTTTTGAGAGGGTGTTGCACAATTTTTCCTTTTATGATTATGTGTATTAAAGTTGTCTGATGTAGAATTTATCAGAAAAATGGGAGTTGCACGTGCTAAAAAATGACACATTTTATCAAAAATTTACACTTCGTGACCTAAAATGAGGTGTGGCCCGTGCCACACCCGGCTCCCATGTGGGTCCGTCCATGACTCCGGGTTATGACACCCAATGCTCTTAGTGTCAAGGTTACATCATTAGTACACTCTTTTGAGTCTGCGGTCATGTGAAAAAGCATCATTATTGTTTTATTGTGTGTCTAAACTGGATTTTTTTTAAAAGATATTGTCTTACAAATTCTGATTATTAGAAACGTGTTCAATAGCACCCTAACATCTGTGAAGATTCTCATATAAGTTTTTTCTAATAGTATTAGGTTATGAAAAACTTGTTCAGTTAGATAAAAGTCAATAGTTTTACTCAAAAGCCATGTTTTATTATGTTCAATAACGAGCAGATTAGCCCGCGCATTACTGCGGGGATGCTTTATCAATGCATAGAACAATTGTGATGATGTATATAGGTGCAATTGTTAGTATAGGAGTATGTTAGAATTTCAAATAATAAGAATAATACCAATAGAAAGTTTATAAGAGACCATTTGAGCGGACGTCATAGGTATCCTTTCCGAGCGGCAAGATCACAGTGTTATTGTTAGACGTCAACTCAAATAATAATGTGATCTTGCCGCTCGGGAAAGATGCCTATTACATCTGCTCAAATGGACTCTTATAAATTTTGTATTGGTATAAACTATTCAAATGTCTCGCATTATTTTAACTTCAAATAATGGTTTTTCTTCTTCTTCTTCATAATAGTCAGCATGTATAATTACCTAACATTACTTGCAACCTAACTTATGTTAAAACAAAAGAGTTAAATTAAGAATACCTTACAACTATAAAACTGAATTTCATAACCAAAGAGACAACCCCATTGGTCATTCAGATCATCAAATAGACAACATTTTTGAAATATGATACAACAAAAGGGTAACTGAATACCCTCATTACTGACAACAAATTTTTATCAAAGATTAATCTCACGTCTCTCAGCAAAAAAGTGACAACTGATCGATTAGTCTTGCAACAATGTAAGCAATACGGCTGTATCAGCACCTTCCTCCTGTATTGCTGATGTTTGGTCTTCGGTAGCCAAACAAAGGCTTCATCCTCTAATTTGGATTCTGACCTCCTCCACTTGTTTCACCAAAGACATGTTTTAGATTTTCAAATTGTTATACAAATGGAGTTAATACCACATCAGGTTCAATCCATGCATCAACTATCTCTATTTCCTTTTATGTTATATTAATATAAGATAATGCTATTATTGGATGCTAACCTTTTTTAACAATATAGAATAACCATGAGGTGTAACGCAGCAGCCGCCAAGAGGATCACCAAATGCTGGTCAAAGTATAGAAAATTGCAAAGGTTAAAACAAGAAGCTCTTTCCAAGAGACGGAACAGTCAATATTGTGAATGATAATTAAAATATAGATTTCCATGTTCATTAATCGCTAGTAGAGCTGACCTGCATCAAATTAATGACACAGGTCTGACTTTTTGGTTAAGCTGAATTGATCTTGTCGGGAGTGTGCAGGTGAACTGATTACCAATTTGGTAGAAGAAATCTTAAAACAAACTACAGTCATTTACCATTTACTGATAACACATAAGTATTCCAATTTCTTTTAATTTTCATGTCATATATAGGTCATATATCTGATCATCAACAGACAATGATAAGATGCACATTTGAAAACATGATGGAGGTATGCTTTTTATGACCAACAATCAATGACATAAATTTTCTACTACTTGGAGTAATTCATTTTAAGATAAGTTTGACTGATTACCTCTTTATTAGGAAAAAACAAATAAGTCTCTGGCATTATTCAAACCAATACTCGGCCCGAAAAATGAACAAACATCATCAGTTTATTACATATCGAATTACAGAGGCCACTATTAATATAAGACAAAATGCCAAAGATTGAACTCAATTTGGGTCTTAATATGATAAATAAGTGAATCTAAATAGAGATCAATACATCATGCGCAATTGCAACAGCAAGTGAATTAGCAGCATAGTGACAATCAAGATTGGACATTAAAAAAGTAACTTAAACATGATCATAGTAACTATTTAACTACTTATGGGTGAACTGTGCTAAAACATTTGTGGCGGTCATCATTAAAATGGGAGATGTTTCAAATTTGATTATTTGCTACCATCTTAGTTCCAGTGGTTTCACGTACAACATCAAGAAGACTTGACAACTCAACCTGAACTAAGTTAAATTGCTCAACCATAAACCATAATTTTTAGAGGTGGCAAGTAAAAAAGGCTTTAGTAAAAACATGTAAAGTTTGTTTTATTGTGTGTGCCTCTGGTTTACCAAGATCACATTTTGTCCAAGTTTGTTTAAAGATGAGTAAAAATTTATTATTCTATTACGACATATGCATAATACAAAGCAACCAATATTATGTAAATTTAACTTATGCCTATATAAGAGAACTCAAAAAATGCAATGAAATTGTTGGTGGCAGGCTTGGGAACATCACCCAAGAAAAATCTTAACTGGCAATAAATTAAATACACGATATACCATATATAAAATCCATCATGATTGGTCTTAATTGCCGTTAGTGGCTTTTCAATGTTCGCATGTATCAGTTAGTCTGAATTAACATAAACCTTAATTTATGGAGTAAGACACAAAAGATACAAATATTGATGATTGGGATAACTTTAAACTACTTTTAAGGTATAAAGCATGAATAAGATATCAGAACTTTAAATGTATTAATGGAATGTTTGTATGTCCAGATGTCCAAACGGTAATTACCTGTAGGTAGGAGTTGGTTGTGGGCCATGATCTTGGCATAAAGACATGGGAACGTCGTTGGTAACGTTTTTCGTGCAGCTTGTACATGTCATATAGTAAGATGGCTTCGTTGCGTTGATTTGAAATGACTACAATAACAAAACAAGAACTTTCCAACTTACCCTCTTCCCATCGCCATTAGTGAACCAATGCCCCGTCCCTAGACCATCTGCTTGAACCCTTCTTTTGCCAGCATCTTTTGTGATCCCTTTTGCAGTATTAACCTCAGGATTCGTGAAACCTTGTGACGTTTCTTGAGTTTTTGATAATTCTGAATTTTTCCTTGATGAGCTTGTCTCAGCTTTATTACTTCTAGCAGCTTGTTGAGTTTTGTCACCATTGCTGAATTGGCCCCTAGAAACACAAGAAAGACAGCATAAGAAATTATATCGGACTTTATACAGTCATTCACATACAACCATCTTTTATGAAATTAATCCTACGAAAAACTATCAGTAAAATAGCAGAATTAACTTACATGTAATCGATATTTGATGTCCTGGGCTGCTTAGAACCTCTATTTTCTGCGTTTAACGGGAAAAAAAAATGCACAAACTAGTTCGAACTAGCTCTTGGACCCTCAAATCATCATAGAAAAAATACTGATGAGTTGGCGGGCTAGGTCACCTAAACCTATTACTCTGTCCATAACATGACTTTTATGGCTACTTTTTCCAATATAACTCTGAACTTTACCCTATCTTTCATGGAACTAAAATATTCGTCACAGACCTCATCCAATGCAGGTGTCAGGATATGGAAACTCTTCTAGTGTCTAAAATCTTCCCATATATCTTTTTTGGCTGAAGCATCGAGTGATTCACTTAATTTTCTCGGCTGATTTAAAACTACAGATTGAGCCCCATTCAAAAGGTTCTGACTTATTGCAGGTCTTGTTGGTAGCAACTTTACTGAGAAGGAATGTCAGAATCAATCAGCTGAAACTTTCTAAGAGGACTGACAGTTAACTTTGGAAACTGTTGTCTGCTGCAGTTTGTAATTACAGATTCTGGCGCGTTTGAGACATTTGAGAGATTTTGCTTTCTTTGTCCAGATTCTCTGGTCAAAACACCTAGTCCGTAAGCGGAATTTGGAACTGTTACTAACTGAATAGTGTTGTGTTGGAAGAGTCCCATATGTATTTAGCAATAATAACAACCAGTGAATATGGGAATGATAAACAAGCATGCGTGATAGTAATTAGCACACTGGTTTAAGATACGTCTGACTGCAAATTAGTTTATGGAATCTTATAAATCATAAAATTGCTGCATATTTAAGCGTTTATGTCTGTGCTAAATACAGTAATGAGTTACAAAGTGGGATAATGGATTACATAAAATATCCCCTTTTAATAAACACAATCTCATTTCGTTATTCAGATATGAAAAATCATTGGTAACCGTCAAAAGGGGTTGTAAGTTGTAGCCCAAGTGCCCAATGGCACCAATTCCCTAAATACACCAGACTTGCTACATTATCATAAGACTAACTAAATATATTACACAATAGACACAATGAAGTTATCAACGGTTACTCATAACTCCTATCAGTCTACCACCCACAACATACAGATTAACGTCCAGTTTATTGTATTATTAGAGTTCAAAATAATGTTATTGGCTTCCCCCGATAAGAAAAACAGAATCACAAACGTTGTTTTTCTCTTTATGCAATCAAATTGAACCTACTGAAAAAAGCATTAGTGGTGTTTAGGATTGCTCTTAATATCGTTTTGAAACGGCAAATAATCAGTTAATCTTAGTGTCTGGAACTGATTGTGATCATGATATCCTTTTTAGACAAAGTATTTCAAAGTTTTTGCTTATTCACACTGATTCCGATTACTTTACCATTGGGTGCGTTTGGTTGGGAGGTATGGGAATGAGGGAATGATGATGACTATGATTGTACATGTTTGGTTGAGATATATGGGTTTCAAGTTATGGACTCATTCCTTAATAATTCCCATACTCCATACCACTCACAAGAGGTTGGTTTAGATCCATTCCATGTAATCATTCTACCCTACAATGAAACATATACGGATTGTGATTCCGAAACTTATACCGAACATATAATTACTCGATGTGATTACTGAAACTTATACCGATTGATAATCAAGATTACCAAAGTAAAACTAGCACAACTAAAGGGTGCCTATGAAAAACTGTTAGTTTGCTTATTATATTTGCTAATTCGCTCACGAGATCATATAAGCAGTTTGGATAAGCAATCCTTCAAAACTAGATAAAAAAAAGCAATAATGAGATAAACAAACAAGATCAATAAAAGAATCCCAAACATCCCCTGATCTATATCATATCATAACTAACAAAGCAACTCTAATAAACAATCACATTTAACAAAAAATAGTACCATTTACCCTTAGCTGAACAACCGAACCCAATCAATCCACTGTACTCTTACCAGAACCAAAACCCAAATCCAAATCTACCGTAGCCGAACCCGACAACCCCCTATTCACCCACAACATACAGAAACTAATTCCCGCTTTCGTTACTATTAGAGTTCAAAATAATGGAATTGGCTGCCAAACTCATCCTGATAAGAATACAGAATCACAAACTTTGTTTTTCTCTTTATGAAATCAATTTGAACCTACTAAAAAAGGCATTAGTGACTACTCTTAATACCTGATAACTGATTGATATCATTTTTAGACAAACTATTTCAAAGTTGCAGATTCATACCAATTCCAATTACTTCACCATTAAACTTGACTGATAATCAACATTACAAAGTAACACTAGCACAACTAAAGGGTACCTACGAAAAAATGTTACTAATTTGCTAAGCAAAACTTTTGTATTCGCTAATTCACTCACGAAGTCAAATAATAAGCAATCCCAAACACCCTCAAAACTAGATAAAAACGCAATAATAAGATAAACAAAGAAGCTCAATAAAACATCCCAAAAAATAGTATATCATTTACCTTTAGCATTATTATCCTCGCGTGACGAAAAATCCTCGATATCATCATCATCAACAACACCAGAACCCAGCTAATTTGTGAACAAATCCACCCATCTACATTTTGGGGGTTTTTCGAATTCCTTGTGGTAGTGTAGCAATTAATTAGGATTCAGTAATTAAACCATCAGCCTATGAGCAATTACTATTAATATATTACCTTCAGTTATTATGCCTAACAAAGATTGAGAGACTTCACTTACAAAGAGGTCCTTTAGCTCTTTACTTTTCTTCATTTCTTACCCCTTTTAGTCTTGTGGCCAAAGTGTGAAAAACCAAAACTTGAATAAAATACTAACTTTCATTTATTGTTTTTGGGTTACCTTCTTGACCCACTTACAAAGTTACAACCAAAGTATGGCCCGATTCATAACTGGCCTAGTTTAAGGTCATGAACTGCACAAATTGAGCTCCAACATTAACCAATAATAAACTCAAACTTAACATTGAAGACCAAATGAATTTACTATATGTAAACATATGTGTAGTTAGAATTAAAAAAACCTTTCTCTCTCTTCCAACAAACCCCTAACTACTTTCCCTCCATTTTTCACCATTAAAAAACCTTGAAAATCCTCAATTATGCTGGTTCTTGACCGTAATTCACAATTCTAAACCGTGTGATCAATATAGTTTTCAATTCTACACCGATCGATATGAATTTCCCAATTTCTACCCAAATTTCTACCATGTTTTTGAATTTTGGCGCCAAATTTTGTTTTTTCAATTCCTTTTATAATGTTACAATCAACACCAATCCGATCAAGTTTCAGTAATATTGAGTTGTTTGAATGGTCCAATTGTACTTAATCATGTCACCTAAAGGAAGAACACCTAAAAGGAAGAAAATTATGCCTAATAAGTATAAGGATACTTTTTGTGAGTTAGTATAGAATAAAGGACAAGAAGTGATAGAGGTTTGGAAGGGGAGTGTTTGACTGCAAATGAATTTCCTACACTCAGTGCGTCTATTAGGAAGAAAATGGTTACTGAAACTGGCATTGATGTGATTATCATGTCTGCAACCACTGTAAGTCAAATTCCTCATGATCAAAGTAATAATGATTTGAATGGTAACAAGGCTACTAGTGCTTCATATGATAATTCTGGTGATAATAGTAGGAGTGAAAATGTGTTACTTAAGTCATTTGTTGATACTGTCAAACCTACTATTAGTATCATTAGGAACAAATTAAGCTTGATACCTACTGTGATTGATGATGGAAGGGAAGTGGTGGTAATTGATAATGAACTTTTATTGGAAGGTAGTAAGAAATGGATGCCAACATTGTGCGGACATTTTGTTGGTTGTAAAATGTCATACTATGAGCTTAAGTACAATTTAGTTAGAATGTGGCCGGGGTAAGTTTGGACTAAAAGATATGTGTCTCAAAATGGGTTGTACTTGTTCAAATTTAGAGAAGAAGAAGGAATGAATCATGTGCTGGAAAGTGGCCCCTGGTTAGTCAATAATAAGCCACTCATGGTTCAAAAGTGGGACCCTAATATCATTGTGGATAGAAGTGATCATGTTGTCTTGCCTTGCTGGATTAAACTGTTTGATGTACCAGTTGAGGCATGGACTGTGAGAGGTATTAGTGCTATTACTAGTAGTTTGGGAAAACCAATCATTATGGACAGGGCAACTACTAGAATGTGTGAGGACTGCACGGTAATATTAGTTTTGCAAGAGTTTTGGTTGAGATTAAGGCTACTCAAGACATCAAGGACAAAGTTGAACTGTGTTATAAGAGCAAAGATCTAGTTTTTGGTCACAATGATGGTACATGTGGAACAAATATGACGGAGGCTTCTGGTCAGAATAGTGATCCTGGGAAAGTTGGTACAAGTGAGGGTAATTTGGGTAACAATAATAACGAGCATACTAGAGATATGGGTAACAAGGCTGGTCAATTCAACAAGAACTACAAGAATAGAATAGAGTTTAGACCTGTTAATAGGAAAGCTACTAATATGAGTCAAAATGCCCCCCAATACTAATACTAATTAGGCCCAAAGTAACAAAGACATGAATGCTGCTAAAGCTCCTAATCCTGTAAGCCATGAAAGCAATCCTAAGCCTATGAGCCCAAAAAGCCGATGGAAAGTCACTAAATGATAGTGGAGGAGATCACAAGGAGTGCTAATAAATTTGTTGTTTTTGAGGAAATTGAGGATGGTGAATGCCCTAAAGTCAAACAAAGGAATGGGAAGGATATTGTTGATAAGTTTGTTAATAACCAGAGACAACCAACATTGGAAGAATCTATGAATTTGAATGGTGAGATGTTTAAGTATTTCAAAGATAAGTGGGAGGCAAAATGGGAAAAATAATGCCCTGATGTGGAAGATGTCTTTGATGAGGTGAATGGAATTGCAAAGAGTATGACTCATAATGAATTAGCAGGAAATGCTTCTGGTATGCTGAGAAAGGGCTCTTATAAAGATAGATTACAATGTCAACAATGAATATTGAGTTAAAAATGGTTGCTTGGAATGTCAGGGGTATGTGTAATAAGGATATGCAGAAGGATGTGAAGAAGTTTATAAGTGATGAAAATCTGAATATTTGTGTTGTATTGGAAACTCACATCAAAGAAAAACAAATTAACAGGATTTTTGAATTTGTGTATGGGGATTGGCATTGGTGCTCTAACATGAAGGAGAGTGATAGAGGTTGCAGAATCATTGTTGGTTGGAATGAAGGAAATGTCAATGTTATGCAGCTTTATTCAAGTAAACAGATAATTTTGTGTCAAATTAAGGTTAAAGATAGCAAAAACAGTTTCTTCTGTTGTTTTGTATATACATCTAATTCAGGAAAAGAAAGGAAAGAGATTTGGAATACTTTGGCTTGTAAAAAAGCATATCAATGATAAGCCATGGGTTTGTGGCCAAAGTGTGAAGAAACAAAACTTAAATAAAGTAACCACTTTGAAATTAATTGCTCAAACCCGCCAAAACCTCACTCTTGACGCCTGATTCGATCTCCAACCGTTTATTTCGTCAATTTTCACCCGATTCAACTCACTCACTCAACTCGTTGTGTTCTCCGTATCGACTATACATCCTTTACTAGCATAAACAAAAAGTAGCTCAATTCCGGGAAATTCGAAATCCAGGATCCAAACAACGACATTAGCAAAATCTGTCAGGGCAAACCTTCTATTTAGCTATGACGTCGGCCTCGTTGCGGGCTTTCTGACAAGATATCACGGGCCCCTCAAATCCAAACGGACCAAAAGTTACGGTTCTTTTAAGTTGAGCCGTTTGCTCCATCCAAGAACCTGCTAACTCTTGCACTGCATCAGTGAAGAAAGGTTCAAAGAACTTGAATTTGAGTTGAATGAAACAAGTCAAGAATCGGGGAAGACTATATGTAGTTTGACTTTTTGGAAGTCAATTATCATAGTTATTGCAGTTGTCACTTCAATTGTTTTGGCGATGAAATAGGCTGTCATGGTAGTGTTTTCCTTTCACTTGTGACTATGCGTTCTACCATAATAAGTGACAATCTTAAATCATGTTAAAGTTAGCTTTCACCTTTAAGATATACACCAGTTACTTTAACTTACTGCATATATCTTTTATTTTTCATCACCAATTGACTAAAATCAAAACTATCAAAGAAATTTCTATTCTTTATATGCAATGAATTTTCTATTAGTGATGTTTTAACATCTGAATCGTTAATAATGGAAGTCCAATGGGTGCATGTGTAAGCTGTAGCCAAACTTAGCGTTGTGGCCAAAATGCAAATAAATAAACTTAGCGTTGTTGCCAAAGTGAAAAACTACGACTTTCGAATAAGATATCAACTTCATTCTTCTCCCGGGTCATTCTTCTTGACCCGTTTTCAACCCAAGTGTAATCCGAATAATAACTGACACCAAATTGGAGGTCATGTTTGATCAACAATTACCAATATTGCATAAAGTGAACTCCAATATAAACCAATCACAAACTGAAACTTAACATTTAATACAAAAATGCTTATTAATTGATTAATGACACCCAAACAAGGGATTTTCGATTCCTTGGTGTAGTGTCTCACTTAATGAATCAATTTTGACTTTCGGAACGTATGGCATGTAGTTTGACTTTCGGAAAGTTTGAACTTTGTTATTAATTTGCGAATGTAGGTAATAATATTATATCATACATTGATGTTGATACAGCTATCCTATTGATGAAGAAAGCAGCAAATATATCCCATATTTATGAAAAACTGACTGAATTTTATCAAAGTCAACAATTTGAGTCAAACGCCATACATCAACTTAACAAATATATATCCCAATTTTGAAGATATTCGTGTCAATTGTAACTATTCTATGATCTTACGCAGCTTATGCAGATCCTACTGAATATTATTAAAGCATGATCATCTCAAACCTCATCAAAGATTAAACAAATTTCATCTGGAATACAGTTTGACTTTATGATGAAGTCAACTGTATAAACAGAATACTATGAACTAACTTATCTAACTTCAAAATTAAACTGATCAAAAGTAGATAGCTAGTACACCTTTGCGAGAAGCACATTTACTAGATTATTTCATCTAGTACAGTTATCATTTTACCGTATTAACACAGCTTTTAACCCCTAAAAGTCAAATCTGCAGACTTCGTTGGGTTTGTCACATAATTTATGAAATCCAACTTTAGCTAAACATTATTGCATATCATTTCATCATATATAGATTAGTCGCATTATGTTTCGACCAAATATGTAACGTCAGTTTTTTCTAATAACTAATGTGAAAACACAATTTTGAAAGAAAGAAAAGGACAATCCGAATATCATACATTGATGTTGATACAATACAGCTATATCTTACGGAAGACTAATGATCCATCCAGTCTGCTGAAAAAGAAACTGATGGACCTTGAAACCGGCTTCGATATTAATGTGCCACTGAGACCTGGTATCGGCAAGAGTATTTGGACACCATACAGATTGACTTGTGCGATGATACAAATACACAGATACTTGATGGAAGGTTTTGTGGATGAGAATTATGCCGTGTGAAGGCACTATGATCGATTCCCAGTGAAGTGCAGAAATTCTGAGCCTAAGCAGATGAAGACAATCAACAACGTCAAAAAAGCATGTTGCAACAATAATGTTTGGATATTTAGAATCGAACAGATTACAAGAAATGGCAAAATATCAAACATTATTGTAATTCTATTAGCAGCGAGCCAGCGACAATGTAAGTATTATATTCATGACCACTCTTTGAATTTCATTCGATAACAAAGATTTTCAGTTTAACAGCTTTTCATGTGTAAGAATGTTGTTGGGTTGTGACTTAGGGTGTTCTTAACCTTGCAATTTTCAAGAATATAACCATTACAAAACAGGGCAGATGTAAAATATATGCATTTTTAAAGTAATTGTATGACTAATAGAAATATAAGAGTAAAAACATCTTACAATAATTCACTGTGAATTGGCTAGTTGGTGGTCTCTGTATTATTCACGTCTATATGTACCAGACGTCATATTCTGAGGTATCTGAAGATGTAACAATACACAGACCTTTCAACTGAAATATGCTCCATGGAAGATGACTTATGCCTGTGCGTGCTATATTCAACTCCCTCAAGCATTCTAAACGTCCAATATCCTCAGGTAAAGTTTCAATCCCAGTACAAAAACGAAGACGTAATTGTTTTAGACTTCTTATGTTACAGATGCTGTTTGGAATATCTCGTAAAAGTATACACTCCATCAGAATTAATGTCTCCAAGCATTCTAATTGGCCAATATCGTCTGGTAACTTCTCAAGTTGGCAACAAGATATGATTTCCAGACGTTTGAGATGTCTCAACATACAAATTCTATCAGGAAGAATTTCAATATTTGTAGACGATAAAGTTAGCTCTTCTAAACACTCTAAATGGTCAAGGTTTTTGGGAGCCTCTGGAATACTGCCTTCAAGTGTAAGCTTTCTTAAACATTGTAATCCACAAATGCTTCTTGAAAAACTCTCAAGGTTTGTACAAGCACACAGACCTAAAGAAATAAGCCTTTCGAGATTTCCAAACGATGAATCTGGATCTTCTTTATAATAACATGAAAGCTGAAACTTTGGAGAATCATTGTCGGAGTGTAATTGGCAAACATCTGTGGGTTCTGCTACCAGATGTAACTCAGATAAAGAACCAGCCTCAGCTGCTTGAGACCGTTTGTCAAACACAAAAGACTTAAACCTCCCATAACCACTTAAGCCTAAGAAGAGAAGATTTTTCAGACATCCAATGGGAGCATTAATTTCTACCAAATCATAACAATTTTCAAGATCTAAGGATTCGAGATTTGGAGTCAGCGCAAGGTCAAGGGTCCTCAACTTTGAATGACTGAGGTTGAGCTCTTGGAGCTTTAGACTTTCAGCAGGTATATGAAGCTCTACGAAATCCCAAGAGTAGTCAATAGTCAACTGCTCAAGATTTGGAGCCAACCTAAGGTCAAAGGTCCGCAACTTTGAAAATCTGATATAGAGGACCCTGAGATTATTTAGAACCTAACATAAGTAAGAAAAGTAATTAATATGGGTGCGATGACAAACCAATAGATATATAGGATCATAATGAATCATGAGAAACAACAATTTAACCATTATTCTACCTTTCCTTCTCCATCTTCCCAAAGTTGAACAATATCGTTGCTCCATATGTCAAGTCCAACAAGTTGTTCTCCATGAAATGTATTCAGTAAACTCGAAAAAGGAAAACCATCCCATCTCATAAATCGTAAGGAACTTGGAAGGTATTCGCTAACTTTATCAAATTCAACAATATTGTCCTCAAAGAAATCCTCTTCGCTATTATAATAATCCAATAAGAGATCTATGTGAATAAATCTAAGATCCTTCATTTTTGCTAGACCTTTGACTGCAATTTCAGCACTAAAACCCACTGATGACTCTAAGAATAGACATTTAGTTGCTTGGGTACCCTGAAATCGAAAAAATAAAACCCCTTAATTTTTGTCGGAACTCTAAATTTCCAAAACGCCCAAAATCACTGAAAACATTATCAAATTGAGAGTGAATCAATTTGATATTAAGCGAATTGAATGATAATTCTATTCGAATTAATGAATTTTTGAATGATTATTAGAGAGAGAAAGTGAATTTGGGGAAAACTTTTTAGAGAGAGACACACAAAGAGGAATTGTTATGTGTTTTTATAACAATTGTGGACTAAACCCCGAATGAGTCTTTCATTTTAAACCAAACTCGGAAATCACACGGATCAAAAATGTAGTTAACTCTCAGTTTAAAGGTCATTAGTCAATATATACTCGATTTCGTCATCAACCCACAATCGGCTATGTCTTTGAGGTTCATCGGGGTGTGACCGACGAACAATATTCCTACCCATTTCTTCTAAATGATCATGCATCCCCAATTTCTTATATTCATCATTAAAAAAAGGCTTCTTTTTAGAAATGGTTATAAGAGATTTCTGCTCAAGAACTCTTAAACCAATTTTAGCATGGAATCCACGGCTTTCAAGCACTCTAATTGCATCTTCTTCCTCCCAACCTCTGAGTATGCATGCAACATCCAGAAACATTTCTTTGTAATCCTGCTCAAGACTATTGTAGCTTAATTCCAATTTTTTCAAAGTTTCCTCCAACGGAATTGTTTTTAGTCTTTCTATGGCATCTTTCCATTCAATTTCATCTTTACCACATAGAAATGAACCCAAAACTTTTATAGTCAATGGAAGACCAGCCGCATAACGTACAACTTGCCTCGATAGCTCTTTGTAACCTTCAATTTCAATCTCTCTCCCAAATGCATACCAACGGAACATGAAAATTGCTTCATCATTAGATAACAAATTGACACCATGAATCGACTTCACTCCGTGTGCACGCAGAACTTGCTCATCTCTGGTTGTTATGATAATTGTACTTCCTGGCTTGAACCAATTACGAACGGCTAACGCCTCAAGTTGTTCTATGTGATCCACATCATCTAGAACAACTAGAACCTTTCTACTGTGCAAGAACTTTTTCATCATATTTTTCCCGTCATAAACACTACTTACTTTAATGTTATTATCATTTAGAGCATCTGAGAGTACTTGCTTCTGCAACTTCTTCAAACCTGACAAAGAGGTTGTTGAAACTTCCCTAACATTTTCAACAAAGCTTTGACCCTCAAACTGAATTGATATATGATCAAAAACAGCTCTGGCCAAGGTTGTCTTCCCCACACCTCCCGTCCCCCATATCCCTAGCATGCGAACATCATCAACACTTGTTTCTAAAGATGAAACAACATCCTTTACTCGGGTGTCCATGCCTATTAATTTTCCATCAACATCCGAGTTAATGAAACGCAACTCTAGTGATATCTTTTCAACAATCTTTTGGATAAATTTAGCTTCATGTCTGTATGTAAAATAAGATTCAATATGCTTGTTAATAATCCTACTTGAACAATCAATTCTAGATAATAACATATACAATTGTATATAAAGTAATGGCATAGAATCAGCTATCTATTAGATACTAGATGAATATTGATGAGATAGGCTGGGTATAAGGTAAACTTTTCCGGGTCAAAACAGGTTGGGTCTACCCAAAAACACTTCCCTTCAAAGTCTAACTTATAACATACTCGTTGCAATGCATTAAAAACTGCCAGAAAAAATCTTAAGGTTGTGGTATGCATTAAAAATACACGATGTTAAAAAATAAATAGTTATTTACCCATTTGAGATGAAACATGTTTTTTTGAAAGCCATTGATTATTCATATAAATAGTTATTTACCCATTAAAAATACACCATGTTGGAACCCACCGTACATAAAAAAGAAGTAAAATCAAAGAATATTGCCTAGATGATGAGGAAATTCACTCACCCATTAGCAATGCTTTTCAACTCCCATCCAGCCAAATCAGATGCTTCTTTCAATGCCTCCCTCCATTTCCCAGCAGCTTCTTCCTCTTTATGTTTTGCAAATGCATCTCCAACTGACCCACTTTGTTTGCGTACTTCAGTGGGCTCCACATCGTAGAACACAGGGTATGCGGTATGCCCAAAACCTTTCCGGCATTCCATAATCTTAACAAGCTCTTCCAAGCACCAAGATGAAGAAGCATAGTTCTTTGAAAAGACAATGATATAAAATTTTGAGTCTTCAATGGCTTGGATAAGCTCATCACTGATCATATTCCCTTGCTTGATTTTCTCATCATCTTTGTATGTGTAAATGCCTTTATTCTCTAGAGCATGATACAGATGATCAACAAAGTTCTTTCGAGTGTCTTCGCCTCTAAAGCTTAAGAAGACATCATATTTGAAGCTTTTTTGAATGGATGAAACTGAAGTAGAAGCCATTGGAAGTTTGGTTGAAAGAGTTTGTGTGAAAAAAGTGTTTTGTGTTTGTGGAATGATGATGCTGAGAAACAAAAACCACTCATATGGTCTTTTGGTCAATGAAAAAAAAAAGGATAAAGATTCACGGTTTGAACTTTCAAACCAAATGAAGGTGATTGTGTTTGTGTGAAAACAGAATATTGAATTGGAAAATAAAAGCCACTCATTTGGTGAATGAAAATAAAGATATGTTTGAACTTTCAAACCAAATGACCAATACACACTGTGTGAAAACAGAATATTGGATAATTTGGAAAAGGGCAAAATGCATAAAAAGGTACCCAACTTACTTTTAATCTCTAATTGAGGTATCCAACTTTATTTTTAACAATTTAAGGTACTAAAGTATCAAAGTTGATTAAAATTGTACAAGTAACAGGTTTCCTTCAAAATTAGTAGGTTACTTCAACTATGTCATATTCATTATTTTGTACATACTCTCACGTATGCAATTAATTGATTATTCATTTTCAATATATTTTTTGATCAATAGTTGCTATATACGTTTCCATCAACATGTCACTAAATTTTTACCCATAAAAAAATATTACTAGCTAGTTTACTAGTTTTAACATTGGATTTCAAAGTATTACTATTTAACTTAGTAACCAAAATACGTGGATATCAACAATACCACAACCAACACAAGGTCAAATATAGCATGAAAAGTATAGTCTTACCATTGACAATAAAATAGTGGTTTCACATATGATGCCAGTGACATGGGCTTACTAGAAAACAAAGATGCCATGTAAAATCCAAAAAACATCAAGTTACAAAAAAGACTAAACAATTCATACTTTTGGTACTAAACCACATATGCTTTTTCAACACATGAACCTTCTTTATTTCTTGCAGCAACTTTGGATGCAACTTGTTCATTTTCAACTTGCATTTCAGCAGCAGCTTGAAAGGCACTTTCATTCATTTCACCCTCCAATACAGTAGCAGACTGAACTTGTACATCAATCAATGGTTCTTCATCAAATAACATGAATTGATCTACCTACAAAAGTACATATTTTATGTAAGTTACATGGTGTAAAAAAAAAGATTTTTATTAACATTTAAACTTACCCCTCTTCCATCGCGACCACCCCTCCCATTTCGACCACCCCTCCCATTTCGACCACCACTTACACCCCCTCTTGTACTTTGAGATCTTGCATTAATAGGGTTATCAACCAATGGTCTGCCTTTTTTGACTGGGACCTTAGTTGGTGGATCTGCTTCTGGGAACTTACAACCTGAGCTATTATGACCTTTTCTATAACATTTTTGACATGTCATGGTTCTTGAAGGCCTAATCAGATGTTTTTGAAGCTCAGATTTATCTTTTCTCCTATTCACAACTGGTCTACCTGGCATTCTCTTTTCTTTTGGTGGTAAACATGGCCCAAACCTATTTATCTTTGGCCACATATCAATGCCACCTACTGGTGCAATATTAAAGTTGTATATTACTTTGTAGGTATCTACTTTAAAGCAGTCACTAACATAATCATCCGGATTACTGTTAATAAAATACATAGCTGATATTGAGTGAGGACAGGGTATGCCTGAGATTTGCCATTGTCTACAGCTACATGTCTTTTTTTCCAGATCCACACAGAAGGCTTCCAAGCCATTTCCTTGTCTTACCTCAAACACATGCCAACCACTAGGAACTACACTCCATTTTCTGCAGTGAGTATTAGTAAGAGTGATAAGTATTCATAAACAATCACGAACATGGTATATTGATAAGCAATTAAAAACTAACCTTTGAATTTTCTTGTTCAATTCCAAGACCTTCCTGATATTTGGACAGATTGAATCACTCCATGTTTCACATTCCCTTCTCAAGGTGGCATTCCTTTTCATTACATATGATCTAATGTCTTCAAACATTCCAAGGATTGGCTTTCTTCTAGCAATTTTAATATGTGAATTGAAAGACTCACTAAGACCATTCTCAACCGCATCACAGTCCATACCTTCATTGAAATATGCCCTAGACCATCTATATGGCTCCTTTTGTATAAGATAATTAAAAGCATCAAGATTTGCTGTCTTGATTTCTTCCATTATATTATGAAATTTCTCAATATATGAGGCTTTACAGGCTGACCAAAATAGGTTCCTAAATACTACTCACCCCCACAACTTGCTAAAATTAGCATAAATATGCCTTGCACATAACCTATGTTCAACCATTGGTACCACTCTCCTATGCTTGCATTAGTCCCTATGAGATATAAAGAAACATCAGACATATGTAATATAAAATGTATCTATATTTGAAAATATAAAAATAAAATACCTTGTGTCCATCAGATATGAGTGTAATGCCATTGCCTTCCTGTAACTCAAGATCTGTCTTCAGTCTTGTTAAAAACCATTCCCAGTTATCTGTATTTTCAACCTGTACTACAGCCCATGCTATTGGATATATCTGATTGTTTCCGTCTCTTCCAATAGCTGCCAACAACTCACCTTGACATATGCCCTTCAAGAAACAACCATCCAACCCTATTACTTTTCTACAACCCGCTTTCCAACCAAGTTTTAACTGTCCAAAACATATGTAATACCTATTAAATGAAACTTTTCCATCTCTCATTGGATCCACACCCATAGCCACTGATGTGTTGGGATTGGTTTTTTTCATTTCAGCAGAATAGCTCGCCAACTTATCATATTGGACACCAACATTCTGTGTAAGGTTATAAAGAGCCATGATTCTAGCCCTGCTACACTGCCCATGTGATACCTTCACTCTATATTTTGACATGACTTGTTCTTGAAGCTCAATAACCTTCATGTTTGGATTCATCTTTAACTTATACTCAAATTGTTGCGCAATCCACCTAGAAGTGATTAAAGAACCCAAATAATATTGCCTAGTACAAGTATGTTCATCAACAAGGGTTCGAATCTGCCATGATTGTTCACCCTCAATCTTCACCGCCCTTAACCTAAAAGGACACCTAGTTTTCTTAGAATCCTCGGGAAGTTTAAGCTTTCTTCTTCTTTTTTCGCTGAAACCACACTTAACTAACAACTTTTTCTTGTCACTTTTTTCATACCAAAGTTGATAACCGTTAGCAACAGAATAAAATATTAAACAATCTTTAACTTGATTAATGCTCTCATACTTCTCCCCTAAGATTGGTTTTTTTAGTTTCCAATGTGTGTTTGGATCATGTATAGGGAAAATTTTATCCTTTATCTCAAACATTGCATCATCCTCATCCAACACTGGCCTATCCATATCAGAATTATATTCAGGTTCAACATGACTTTCTTCCTCCATTTGTGTTCCATTATCAACACTTGCAAATATCGGATCAACAAGTTTGTCATTCTCATTTTCACTATCACTATTGAGAGAAACAATAACATCTTTGTCATCTATGCTCGTGTTTCTTTTTCTCTTTCTTGTCGCTTGTTTTATCCTAACCTGTCTCAACTCCTCTTCACCCTCAGACAAATGATCTAACGATGCAACATCACTATCATTATCACTATCCTCATAATCTTCTTTTTCATTATCCAACCTATCATCACCTTCTTCATTATCTAAGTCCTTATCTTTCTTTTCATTATGTTCATGTTTACTAACATTATGCATACTTTTATCATCTAGCACACGACCAACATAGAGCTCTATTCTACCATCATTCCTAGTTGAATCTTTAATAAATTGACTGACATCAGCATCACACTTGATACTTATATAACCTTTACATAATGATTTTTGTGGTTGAGAGTAAAATAACCCATTGACTTCTAATTTTATCTTTCTTTTAACAAATTCTACTAGATCAGAATAAGTGAAACCACTAACATTGACACCAGATAATGTGAGTGACTTACCATTTAGATACCTTAAAGGTTCGTGAGTGAAATACCCACCAAAGAAGACCTCGATTATAAGCTCCATTGATGAAGACGAAACAACCATGCTGCAACATATGAAAACAATAACTTTTATGTGTTCACCTTCTAAAACTCGTATAAATTAGTTGATAAAAACATTAAATAGCTAACAATGACAAGTTAAATTACCTTCGTGTTCATCAAAACATCTTCAATTTTTGTTATTTTTGCCTCCTTTGTTGGAATAGAATAGATTAGGGTTTTATATTGGTTTGTATTTGGGGATTTGAAGAAAGGGATTTAAGGATACGAAGTAAAAATATGGCAAAAGAAAAATGTGATAACTTGGAACCTGAAGTGAAGGTAATGTTTTCCCAAATTTGAACAATAGTTGTAGTTTAGTACCTTAAATTGTTAAAAATAAAGTTGGATACCTCGATTAGAGATTGAAAGTAAGTTGGATACCTTTTTGTGCATTTTGCCCTTTGGAAAATAAAAGCCCACGATTTAATTTTGTCAAATGACGATGTTTCGTACTTGAACATAAGATGCATCTACGATCCTTCTTTTATTCACTTCTTCACATTATGACAGAATATGTTAATTTATAAATCAACATTTTTTTGTATAGGTTTTGCAATAATAACTTTTATTATTGTAATTGAAAAATTATTCTTATAATTACTTGTCTAAATGATATAACTACTTAAACTTCAAATGAATAAATCATATAAAAATATGCTATCATGCAAAATTAAACTGTTATTCACTTGCATTTTGTGGACTATTTCTAACATTGATAAAGAGTTAGAGACCAATAATAAGCAAAAAGAAATTTCCTCTTATCTATAACAGGGACCATTTTTTAACATTCAATTTCATTACCCTACACCAATAATATTTCTTCAATGAATTTTCTTATCTCTTACAATAATACAGAGATATCATGGAAATTTCTTAGCTATTTGGTCATAAAGTCTCTAATGAAGAATATCCTCAAAATTCCTAGCCATATTGGCCGACAAAAAATATGTAAATATATACGAAAATTATTCGCATAAACTCTTTTGCTGACTAGCGTTATTTCTAACTTCAATATTAACATAAGTATTTTCTACGACAAGCATGCACTATTTAATGCTATATAAGTTCTTATGATGTTGGTAATAATATTAAGTCTTTTAATACTTGGTAGGATGAAATGTAAATAGGAATGAAAAAGATTATTACGACGGAATGAAAAAAAATTTCTTTGTTTACGATTAAGGACCATTTGGTTCTTAGCATTCAATTTCAATAAATTTGACGCAATAGATTTTCTTGTGATTTACAATAATACAAGAATACTTTACAAAATTCTATAGCTAGTTGGTCATAAAGTATGTAATGATAAAAGAAACATCCTCAAAATTCTTAGCTAAGTTCATCCAAAAATCTGTTTATGAAAAAAGATATATCTTGGAAATTTCCTTGTCGTTTCTCAATCTAACTTAATGATATTATAACACATTAACTATTGAACTATTAACCATAAAGTTTATCAATGATAGTTAAAACTTCATCTGAATGCATAACATGTTTTGTAATTGGAACTTGTTTATGATACAAGATAAATTATATAAACCGGTTTATTTGTAACATGAATTGCCATCACTAACATCTTTGTTAAATTAAACAACAATATATTTTAACTTCAAATATGAATGATTTAATTAAATTCTTTAAAGAAAATAAACAGTACGTTATGATATTTTACACGACATATTCCTATTGACGACCGACGATATTTCAAATATTTGATACATTTGAATTGCCTCTTATATTTCTCAGAGTGCCACGCGGCCTTGCCACTTGTTTATTTCGTCTCATTGCAATTAATATGATATTTTTCTATGTCTCGAGCATTGACCCACAAGTATGCCCTTATCCTTTAGAGAGTAATTAGACGCGTACATAAATTGACTTCTTTAAATATTGTAAGAACTTGTTATGAGTTTCAATTTAAGAAGTGCGTGTTTTTAATATGTTTTTAATATCTAGGAACCATGGTCTTAGCCTCCCTAGTTGAGTTATATGCATGAATAATTGATTTTTTTTTTAAATGTGAAGTATATATGAATGTTTTAATTTGAATCATACTATCTCAAAATGTTTGAATCAACGGAGAAACGATGACGATTCTTTCCCCCTGGATACTCAAACAACCTTCCTCAAGTACAAGCCAGATGTAACGTTTGGTTAAAGTTGGGATCGAACTCATATCATCATCTTAGATAGACACCCTTTGTCACACCCCGTCAAAGGCGAAAACACGGGATGTAACTAGGAAAGGCACATCGCATAACATCATAGATTCATACCTTACATTTGTTACAACAATAGTTTACAAAATATTTCTTGTTTAAAAATTTAAACGTGCAACATGTCTTGTTTGAATTCTTATCGTCTTGAAAACACGGTAGCGATATATCAAATGGATTGACCCCAATAATCGTGCCTTCAAATAATGATCACCTAAAATGAACTGAAAAGGTCAACATAATGTTGGTGAGCTCGTAGGTTTAAAAGTAAAACCACAAAGCTGTGAATCATATATAGTAGGACAAATAATGAGCATGAATACCAATTACAAGCACTTTAGTAAAAATAGTGTTGCGCCAATTGAGCCTATTGTGTTCAACATACATATATCCAATACCATGTGGGGAGCTACCCCGAAAGATCTATCATCAAGTGGGCCTTCCGCAGAGAGTTAACAGTTACACAGTCACGCGCCAACTAAGCTTATTGTGTCTCAACTTTTGGGCCTTCAACAGAGAGTTAACAGTTGCGCAGTCATGTACTCACAAAACAAATATGTCACAAAGATATAATCGCATCATCACACATATTTGTCCAAAATCATGTAAAGCAGTAGTCACAACATATAAATATTTATTTGAAAAGTATTGAGTACCATTTCCACCCCAAAGTAAAACATGTAAAAAGTGGGCATACGAGAACTCATCTCGAACATATGGTAATATCAGAACAAGAAAATGATAAGCACAAAAAACGTGCACGAAACCCTATCCGCAACCTAATTAAATAATAAGATGCTTTAGGTGTAATTCATGTTACGTATGATGAAAACGAATTTTTGTAAAGTTTTTATCACCTTTATATGCTTGTGTCAAAGTTTAGTAGGCTAAAAATGATTTATACGAAAGTTATTCCGAAAATATTTAAGTACTTAAAAAAGGTGTATTTTTGTCCATACTCGGAGGATCGTAAATCGATGTTCATTAACCTTTTCGCCTAATTCCAACTTGCGGAGTTAGTATCATGTGAGGTCTACCTATCGTCTATATACCATTTTCCATGAATCGAACACAAGGATGCTTAAAAATCGACCTAAAGTAGTGCGGTCGGGTTTTATTTCCAAATATGAGTTTTTAATACTTTTTCACAAATTACTATCGCCCAAGTTTGCGGTGCTGTAAATCACCCGTTACTCGACCTCGGGACACGATTTAAGTTCCTACGGGTAGTATTCGAGGTTGTCTGCAAGTTTCGTGGTTTAAGTTTTTAACGGTTTGATGTGTAAAGTGCACGAAATCGAGCTCGAACTTGCTAAGTTGAATCTGCCAAAATATTTAGAAAATTTTTAGTTTTTATTGGGTATTTTACTGATCTTTACTAGGTCATAAATCACTCGTTATTTCACCTTTAGACCTGTTTCAACTTGATATCTCTAGTATTCCGGCTCATCTACAACTTTCATGTTTTAAGTTTTCGATGAAAAGGAGTGCAAGGCGCCCTAAATCAGGATAAAAAAGGATTGGTCGGGGCTGTTTTTCATAAAGGGGCTGTTGCTGTTTGGCGAGAATGACACTCGACAGATTTTTGAAAGACCGTAACTTCTTCATTTTAAGTTCATTTTACTCGATTCAAAAGGCAAATTTTAGGTTGCTGCGTCTCTACGTTTTTCTCAACTACCATGGTCCGCCAAACTAAGCCTAGAGTGCTTGTAATTAGGCTCGAAGAGGGTCACTCGGCTAAGTTTTCACTAATTTTTCAGATTTCGTTTTCGAGATTAAAAAGTAATTACTACCCGGTCGACCTAGGTTCCGAGTATGTTGCTATAATATCATTATATTTTGGTGTGGTAACAAGGTTTTTAACAACAAACAGCTTTAAGTGATGAAATGATTAAAGTGGTTATATATTACTACGTAAGTCTTTGCACTATGAGTTAAAAAAAACACGATTTTTGCAACATGAGCACATAATGGTGATACAAAATCATGAATGTACGATATATAAGTAGAAAATATGTATATATGAAATAAGATTTGAGATGCTTACAATGGCAAGTGAGGAAATCATCAAGAAACCTTGTAAAACTAACCCGAAGACCCTAACTTATCAAACTCTTAACCCAAATATGCTTCCAAAAATTTAATCACCAAAATTTAGTGCCCACTTTCTTGCTTATATTCTGCCGTGGGTTAGGGAGAGCAAAAGGGAGCGTGTATGTGTGTGTGTGTGTTTTGTTTTGCGGTGAAAATGAAAGGCTTAGGAAGATCTCTTATATAGATAAACTTAGGTGAGGTATTTAGTGTTTGCATGATGGTTCAAGTCTTTAGCTAGTAATAAGCATGTGAAGTATGGTGTAAAATGATTTTATAATACCTAGAACTAGAAGCTAGATGGTTTGAAAAGTGCATGCTTTGACTTGTCCCTCTTGTCGTGCAAAGAGGGGGAAAGAAAAAGTTTCCAAAGCTAACTATGAGTTTTATATTGTATAGGAGCTAGTTAGAAAAATATAGTGTGCATGCTTCTATGAGATAAAAAAAATATAAGTAAGGTGTTTGTATTTTAATATGTTGTGAAGGACAAAGGTGGTTTTGATGTTGGTGTTGTACCGTTGAACCAAAAAGGGAAGAAAACAAATATTTTGACTTGTTGTAGTATATTAAGTGTAGTGGTGTATTAGTGTATTAATTTAAATATTAAGGGTACTGGGTATAATGTGCATGCAATAACAAAACACAGACTTTCCAACTTACCCTCTTCCCATCGCCATTTGTGAACCAATGCCCCGTCCCTTGACCATCCGCTTGAGCCCTTCTTTTGCCAGCATCTTTTGCGATTCCTTTCGCAGTATTGACTTTAGGATTCATAGAACCTTGTGACGTTTCATGAGCCTTGGATTTTCTTGAATTATTCCTTAATGAACTTGTCTCGGCTTTATTAGTTCTAGTAGCTTGTTTAGTTTTGTCACCACTGCTAAATTGACCCCTAGAAACACAAGAAATGCAACACAAAAAACATGAATCATGATATAGGATTTTATGAAAAAAGAGCTAATCTTTTATGCAAATAACACCATAAAAACTATAAATAATATTGAAGAATTAACTTACATGTAATCGATATTCATGTAATGGGAAGCTCAGAACCTCTACTTTCTGCATTTAACGGAAAAAGTTGCACAAACGGGTTCGCATAAAACTCTTACCCTCAAATCATTCACCCAAATCTACTACACTGTCCATAATATGACTATTACGGCTACTTTTTCCAATATTACTCTGAACTTTACTTTTTTCTTTCATAGAACTAAAATTATCTTCACAAACCTCATCCAGTGCAGGTGTCGGATAATGGAACTCTTCTCGTGTCTAAAATCTTCAGATAAATCTTTCAGGCTGGCTGAAGTAACGAAGTGATTCATTTTAATTTTCTCGGCTGATGTAAACCTACACTTTTTCCCCTATCTTAATTAGATTCTGACTTACTGCAGGTCTTGTTAATAGCAACTTTAAAGGTAGAAGGAATATCAGAATCAGAGTCGGAATCAATCAGCTGAAATTTTCTAAGAGGACTGACAGTTAACTTTGGAAGCGGTTGTTTGCTGCAGCTTGTGATTACGGATTCTATATGAGATAGTTTGCTTTCATTTTCCTGATTCTCTGGTCAAAACAATCCTCGTACGGTAAGCGGGAATTTGGAGCTGTTACTGATTGAATGAAGTGTTGTGTTGGAAGAAGATATCTACATTTAGCAATAATAACAACCAGTGAATATGGGAATGATAAACAAGCGCACGTGACAGTAATTAGCACACTGGTTTATAAAACTAGCACAAATACCATCCCTTTTACAAAGAATCACAAGTTGCTGCTTTTTAAGTGTTTATGTCTGATTCAGATATGAAAAATCATTGGTAACGACTACAACTTTCTTGTTTATCTTAAGACATAAGTAAGGGTGTATAATGACAGTCCAAAGGGGTTGTAAGTTGTAGCCCGAGTGCCCAACGGCACCAATTCACTAAATACACCAGACTTGCTATATTATCAAAAAACAATAACTAAATATATCACACAATAGACACAATGAAGTTATCAACTGTTACTCGTAAGTCTATCCACCCACAACATACAGAAACTAAGTCCTGCTTTTCGTTACTATTAGCGTTCAAAATAATGTAATTGGCTGCCAAACTCATCCTGATAAGAATACAGAATCACAAACGTTGTTTTTCTCTTTATGAAATCAATTTGAACCTACTAAAAAAGGCATTAGTGACTACTCTTAATATCCGATAATTACGTTTTTTGAAACGGCAAATAATCACTTATTTTTAGTGTTTAGACGGATGTTAACTGATTGATATAATTTTTAGACAAAGTATTTCAAAGTTGCAGATTCATAATGATTCCAATTACTTTACCATTAAACTTCACTTATAATCAACATTACCAAACTAACACTAGCACAACTAAAGGGTACCTACGAAAAACTGTTAATTTGCTTATCAAAGTTTTATATTTGCTAATTCGCTCACGTAATCATATAAGCAATTTGGATAAGCAATCCCAAACATCCCCTAATCATCGTATCATATTATAACTAACAAACATCCCAAACAATTAGTTAAATTTTTAGCGTTTGGACGGATGTTAACTGAGTGTGATCATGATATCAATTATAGACAAACTAATTCAAAGTTGCTTATTCACACTAACTATCTGATGTCATTATTCATGCGGACTATCTGATTCTGATTATTTTACACACAAAAAGGTATAATACTTATTCATTGTTCATACTGACTATATGAAACTGCAATAAACAGATAACAAACTCACAACCAAAAGTAACACTGGCACAACTAAAGGGTAGCTCCGAAAAACTGTTACTAATTTGCTTATCAGAACTTGTAAGTTGTAATTTGCTACTTCACTTACGAAATCAAATGAGACCCAAACACCCTCAAAACACATTAATCAGATAAGTAACCAAGCAGTTCTAATAAGCAATCACTTTTACCTTTAGCATTATTATCCTCGGGCGACGA
This sequence comes from Chrysanthemum makinoi, assembly GCA_910596185.1. Taxonomy (NCBI): domain Eukaryota; kingdom Viridiplantae; phylum Streptophyta; class Magnoliopsida; order Asterales; family Asteraceae; genus Chrysanthemum; species Chrysanthemum makinoi. The sequence goes on along the minus strand of OU343222.1, from coordinate 29,507,514 downwards.
AAAGTCCTCGATATAATCATCATCATCATCAACAACCGAACCCAAATCCACCGTAGCCGAACCTGACAACCCCCTATCCTCGACACTACACCCGTGCCGTAACCGCTTCAATCTTGGCCTTACCTCCACCTCATTGTCCTCATCTGAATCAGTAACAGTAAGCGTCTCAATCTCAAACTCATCATCATTATATTCACATCAGCAGCTACTGGAACATCTACCGAATTACGATTTGATGTGTTATTCGGTGTGATTTGATGTGTTATTCGGTGTGGTTTTAGTGTTTGGACGGATGTTAACTGAGTGTGATCATGATATCAATTATAGACAAACTAATTCAAAGTTGCTTATTCACACTAACTATCTGCAATAAACAGATAATAAACTCACAACCAAAAGTAACACTCGCACAACTAAAGGGTAGCTCCAAAAAACTGTTACTAATTTGCTTATCAGAACTTGTAAGTTGTAATTTGCTACTTCACTCACGAAATCAAATAAGCAGATCCAAACACCCTCAAAACACGTTAATCAGATAAGTAACCAAGCTTATCAAAGAGTCTCGGATATACCCTAATTACCAAATCATTTACAAAACCATAAGCAGTTATAAAAAATAATCACTTTTACCTTTAGCATTATTATCCTCGGGCGACGAAAAGACCTCGATATCCTCATCATCAACAACAACCGAACCCAAATCCACCGTAGCCGAACCCGACAACCCCCTATCCTCGACACTACACCCGCGCCGTAAACGCTTCAATCTTGGCCTTACCTCCACCTCATTGTCATCATCATCTGAATCAGCAACAGTAAGCGTCTCAATCACAAACTCCTTATCATTATCATTACTATCAACAACACTCTTCACATCAGCAGCTACCGAATCACGATTCATGTATTATTCGTGTGGTTTGGGGTTCGGGTGTATCGCCAAAATCGAAGTCAAAACCTAATGAGAATGAGGTGCTCCAAATCACCCATTATGATTGATTGATTATTAGAATTGTGAATTGAAAGTGTTTAGGGTTTGATTAATTGATTTTTGTTTTGTAAGTTTTTTGAATTTTTGGGGTTTTTGAACTGTTTGTTTGGCGGTGTTTTTGTTTTGTTGAAATGAAATGTGTGGCGGCATGGTATGGAGCAAAAACATAAATGAGAGCGTGCACATTTACATAAATAGAGAATATTACAAATTCGTTATAGGTAAGCAAAGCCCGGCACCCGTATCCATGCCTTTGAGACCAAATTGATATGAACATTCCGCTGTAATGCCGTGTTATTTGATAAAGTTCATGTTCGTCTCGTGTTCCCAGCTTCAAACTCTGTCCAAACATGGATTTTACCAAACCATTCTCTGATGATAAAGTCTTATTCCCGGAACATTTTAGGTAGCGTCTGTTATTGACTTGGATAGGAAAAAATTATGTGAATTTGATGAAAGTCAATAGTTTGACTCAAAAGTCAAATATTTTAATGGTTCACCATTTTGTCCCAATGTAGAAGATATTTTTTATGCAAATCAAAACTTGTATATGATTTTAAATTACTTACAAAACTTCACTGAATATGGTTATAACATGATTATCTCCAACATCATGTAAAATCCAATCATTTTCATCACGAGCACAGTTGACTTTCTGAAAAGTCAACTGTGTTATCTGAACTCCATGAGTTAACATATCTAAACTTCAAAAATGTAAACTGCTTATACAAGTTACTTTGATCATTACACTTTTGAATTTAATAGCTATACCTTGATTTAATCGACCCACCCACTAGTTTATTTGTTATTCATCTCGTGTTACTTGATAAAGGTCGACCCACCCACTAGTTTAGAAAACGGGTTGAATAGGCATCTCGTTATATGTTAGTGGGTTAGATTGACATAACGACCTAACTACTTAAACGTGGGGCTCGGGTTAAGGTGTTGTGACATGCCAATCCAAACCCAAACCCGACTTGAATTTTTTGGTTCTAGCAACTTATTAATTTCAAAATGACTATAACAGAACAAGAACTTTCCAACTTACCCACTTCCCATCGCCATTTGTGAACCAATGCCCCGCCGCGGACCATCAACTTGAACCCTTCTCTTGCCAGCATCTTTTGTGATCCCTTTCGCAGTATTAACATTTGGATTCATGAAACCTTGTGACGTTTCTTGAGTCTTTGATTGTCTTGAATTTTTCCTTAATGAGCTTGTCTCAGCTTTATTAGTTTTAGCAGCATGTTTCGTTTTGTCGCCACTGCTAAATTGACCCCTAGAAACACAAGAAATGCGACACAAAAAACATGAATCATGATAAAAAAATTTATGAAAAAATAGCTAATCTTTAATGCAAATAACACTGTAAAAAACTATCTATAATATGGCAGAATTAACTTACATGAATAGATTCAATGTACGGGAAGCTCAGAACCTCATTTTCTGCATTTAACGGGAAACAGTTGCACAAACGGTTTCGAACAAGCTCTTGGATCCTCAAATCATTATGGAAAAAATATTGATGAGCTGGTGGGCGAGGCTCACCCAAATCTACTACATTGTCCATAACATGACTATTACGGTTACTTTACCAATATTACTGAACTTTACTTTTTCTTTCATGGAACTAAAATATTCCCTGATACCTCATCGAGTAGCTGGCGTCGGGATATGGAAAACTCTTCTGTTTCAAATCTTCCCACAAAACTTTTCTGGTGAAAGTATTGAGTGACTCATTTACTTTTCTCAGCTGATTTAAACCTATAGAATGCTCCTTGTTCAAATAAGATTCCGACTTACTGCTGGTCTTGTTAGTAGCAAGTTTACTGATCGAAGAAATATCAGAATCAGAGTCGGAATCAATCAGCTGAAACTTTCTAAGAGGATCTACGGTTAACTTTGGAAACTGTTGTTGCTGCAGTTTGTGATTACGGATTCTGGCGGTTTGAGATATTTGAGAGATTTTGTTTTCTTTTCTGATTCTTGGTCAAAACACCTAGTCCGTAAGCGGAATTGGAACTGTTACTGACGATAGTGTGTGTTGGAAGAATCTCATCTGCATTTAGCAATAATAACAACCAGTGAATATGGGAATGATAAACAAGTGCACGTGACAGTAATTAGCACACTGGTTTATAATACGTGTGGCTGATACTTGATGGAATCTTATAAATCATAAAACTAGCACAAATACCATCCCTTTTACGCTAAGTTAATCAACGGGAGCAATCTGATTCAGTGGTGCTGCTTCATGGATATCTATGTGATCTTTCTTGGATTACAAAGAATCACAAGTTGCTGCTTATTTAAGCGTTGTCTGAGCTAAAGCTTAAATACATAAATACATTTCGATATTCATGAAAAATCATTGGTAACGAATACAACTTTCTTGTTTATCTTAAGACATAAGTATGGGTGTATAATGACAGTCCAAAGGGGTTGTAAGTTATAGCCCGAGTGCCCAATGGCCCGAATTCCCTAAATACACCAGACTTGCTACATTTTCATAAGATTAACTATATATATTACGCAATAGACACAATGAAGTTATCAAGGGTTACTCGTAAGTCCATCCACCCACAACATAGAGAAAACAAGTCTAGTTTTTCGTTGCTACTAGAGTTCAAAATAATCTAATTGGCTGCCAAACTCATCCCGATATCTTTAGGAAATCAAATTGAATCTACTGAAAAAAGCATTAGTGGTGTTTAGGATTGCTCTTAGTATCGTTTTGAAATGGCAAACAATTAGTTAAATTTTTAGTGTTTGGACGGATGTTAACTGATTGTGCTCATGATATCAATGATAGACAAACTATCTCAAAGTTGCTTATTCATACTAACTATCTGATATCATTATTCATGCTGACTATCTGATTCTGATTATTTTATGCACAAAAAGGTATAATACTTATTCATTATTCATATTGACTATATGAAACCGCAATAAACAGATAACAAACAACTCAATCCCCTAATCAATAAATCAAATATCAAAAAACACAACCAAAATTAATAAACTGCCACAAGGGTACCTACGAAAAAATGTTACTAATTTGCTTATCAAACCTTGTAAGTTCTAATTCACAACTTTACTCACGAAATCAAATAAGCAAACCCAAACACCCTCAAAACACATTAATCAGATAAGTAACCAAGCATTATTATCCTCGGGCGACGAAAAGACCTCGATATCATCATCATGAACAACAACCGAACCCAAATCCACCGTAGCCGAACCCGACAACCCCCTATCCTCAACACTACACCCGCACCGTAACCGCTTCAATCTTGGCCTTACCTCTACCTCATTATCCTCATCATCTGAATCAGTAACAGTAAGCGTCTGAATCTCAAACTCCTCATCGTTATCATTACCATCAACAACTGTCTTCACATCAGCAGCTACTGGAACATCTACCGAATCACGGCTCGATGTATTATTCGGTGTGGTTTGGGGTTCTGGTGTAAGTCGAAATCAAAGTCGAAACCTAATGAGAATGAAGGTGCTTCAAAATCACCCATTATGATTGATTAATTGATTATTAGTAATGTGAATTGAAAGTGTTTAGGGTTTGATTAATTGATTTTGTGTTTTGTAAGTTCTTTGAATTTTGGGGGTTTTGGAAATGTTTGTTTAGTGGGTTTTTATTTTACTAGACGAAGTACTGCGCCTCAAAGCAAGCAGCGATGTCTAGCTGCAAAGTTCCGACGAATATGTTTCTTTCAACAAACCGTATTTGTAGCATTAGAGAATCGTTTTAGAATAACTACAATTTGATGCGTGGTTGCATAGCAGATAAATATATAGTTTTAAAAATTATGAGTCTATCTAAGTGTGTGAGTATATTTTCTAATAGGATTGTTTTAAGTTATTAAGATTTTAGTAATAATAGATTCAAGCATTACAAAAGCAACGGTATATGTAGTTGGCAATATTATATTGTAGTTAGAGGTGTAGCTAACATGTGTGACCGCTTTTTCTTTTTAATGGAGTAATTTAAGTAAATGATAACTATTTTTTTTACATGTGTAGCGTTTATCATTTGGTGTGTGGCCTTTAAAATTGTAACTTTGCAAATTGGATATCACCATATAAGATTATTTTGTACTATCAATTTGTATAGATATTTACGCATTGTTCAAAGCTATTTGTTTGAGGTACAAATAATTATCGCTAAAGATAACAATACTATGTATTTTTTGTGATTTTAATAAACTTACATAACATTATTGATACACTGGACAAAGGGCTATACAATATACTACGTATATTAACTTTTAAACGACGATTCATATATGCTAGTCCCTTAAATGGTGCAAGAACAACATTTTTTAAAATAAATTACATGTGTCAAAGCAAAATAAACCAAAAACTACAATTACTTGGTCTCTCCTTTAAAAAAAATTGTCACGGGTTCCACAACTACTTCATCATTTCTCATATAATTTTGTCAAATTTGAAACCCGATTTCACCCGGGTGGTTCAACGGGTTGAACCGTCCGATAAAAAAACAGTCGATTTAAACCGATAGGTTGGTCAAAAAATGTCAAATTAAACAGGTCACCGGGTTTGAAGCGTCCCAACCCGTCAACCCGCATCGGTTTCAACGGGTCAACCCGGTATCGGTTTCAATTGATTGTTTTTAATTTGGTAGACGTGCTTTTAATTGGGTGTACAATGTGAATAAATTATTGTACTTTTAAGTAATGAGGTGTTTTAATAAGAGTATTAATTATATTATTTATTTCTCTTTCCATTGACCATATTTTCAACATTCAACTTTCAAAATTTTTCACTTTTTCCACTTTGACCATTTTTCCATTTTATATAGTATAGATTAATGTCAAATGTTTTAAAAAGGGTATATTAGTCTTTACACAACATATGATTCCGTTTCCTTTCCCTTTCCTCCCAAAAGTGGGAGGAAGATTTACTTATCAAATTTTCCTCTTTATTTCCTTTCCGTTTCCCTTTCCTCCTTTAAAAAAAACTCAAGAACACAAAAAACTTTCCGTTTCCATTAATTTCCTCTTCCTTTTCAACTCGAGAACTGAGCGTAAGAGAGTATGGTTTTCAAAAAATGAACTTTGGTGCATCAAAAAGGCCTATACTCCATATAGGCAGTCTCTGATAAATAAATAAATAAATAAATAAAAAATAAAAAATAAAAAAATTGGGTGTTTTATAATAACTTTGTTTTGAAGTTAAATATTATGACAATTTATAAATCTATTAATATATAAATATTTAGATTTATAAGCATAAATCAATATCACTCTAAAAAGTAGTTTATGATAGTGTTCTTGTAGGACTAGTTAGTATTTATGTTATTTTTAACTTTATTTGGGCCAGTTTGGTTTGTAGGTGCGTTTAGGAGTTTGATTTGGATTTAATATAAGAGAGGGAAAAAAATATTTAATTGTATTAATTATTTTATATAATAATTTTGTAATACAAATATTATTATTTAAAATAAATGTAGAGAGAGATGAGAGTAGAGTGGTAAATAGGGCTCACTAAAAATATTACTATAATACTTATCAAAGCCTACATATTTAATAATCTTTTAATCTATCATTGCTAAGTCCATTTCTCTCTTTCAAAATATAGAGCCAAACAATTATTGTATTTAAAGTCACTTCAATCCAAACCTATACTATACCCTCAAATCAAACTGCCCCTTGGTACTTAGTGGGGTTTTGAAACCTACACCAAATCATCAAACCAAACAACAACGATAGGATTGATATACTCACTACAATACCACACATTATTCAAACCTATACCTGTTGCGATTTCAAATAACAAAGCAAATGCACCCTAAATTCAAATACTAACCCAAATTCAAATCTTAATCCTAAATCCGTCTAACAACGAAACGGGCCCTTTATTCTTTGAGTTTTTAACTTTTTATAATCTGTAATATGTTATGATTTTCATCTTACAATAATTGTCGACAAAAAATTAAATACTAGTACATAGTTAAAACAAACTAAAAATTTTGAAATGATAATTTGAAGAAAAAGTAATAAATAAATCTCGATATCAAATTTTCATATTTGTGTTTTTAATAATAGGAAATTAATTTGATACAACTTCAAAACAATGTCACTCTCAACTCTCAAGGATGAGAACGTAAATTTTGCAAGCCTAATAATTTGACTAGCATGGTCAGTACGAGATATAAGAAAATGGGGCCAAGTGTTCAAGTGATTCGTACACCATTTTTTTTTTGTCTTACTAAAAGTTAACGCTAGTCGTCAAAAAGCATTTATAAGTTACAATTTTATAAGTATTCGTATTATTGATCTACATGTTTATATCTAAGGGTGTGTTTGGTTCAAACTCGGATAAAAGAAAAGGAAAGATAATGATAATAGTGAAGAAAGGGAAATAGAGAAAAAATCATTCATTTCAATTTATTGGTAATGGTCCATTACCCACTATTGGGTAATGGGTCATTCCATTATATAACACCAAACATTATTTTTCATTACCTTTACCATTACCCACCCTAAAAAACATCCTATCAAGCACCCCTAAACTATATAACTTTGAGATCGTTGAAAATTTAAATATTAAGAACGTTCTAATAATATTTTTGCACGCAATGCAGTATTGTTGGTAGTGACGGAATAAAAGCTAAAAGTCATGAGCTGTATTTAACTAAAATCAGTGAAGATTCGTAACATCCCCAGAACCTCTTTCGGTCTTGTATAGATCTTATACTGAGCAGATAACGCTTTGTAGATGTAAGTGATTAAACTATTACATGTTCAGTACTGAAATCAAACCATGAAAACACACAAGTACTCCAATAATAACAAGTAATATGCAGTTAAATACAAAAAAAAATAAAGAATTTCAACATGTATCGACCAGAAGAAAAATTTATATATACAAGTCTAGTCAAAAGTTACATAGGCTAAAAAAGAAAAATAAAATAAAATAAAATTCACGTTATTGGATTTAACAACCCAATACGGATCACATGTTCACTATTGAAATCAAATCATGAAAACACAAGTACTCCAATAATAACAAGTAATACGCACTTAAATAAAAATAAATTAAAGAATTTCGACATATATCTGCCTGAAAAAAATATATATGTACATAGGCTAAAAAAGAAAAAATTCGCGTTATTGGGTTGTAAACAGGGGCGGAGCAAGAAATTTATGTTCGAAAGGGCACACTTTGATAATTTTTAGAAACTACACTACAAATTGGTTTTTAAGGGAAGAAAATTACAAAAAAAGCCCGATATTTTCGAAATTTTGCATTACAATTTTTTTCGCATGAGGGGCACATGCCCCTTGTGCCCCTCCCCTATCTCCGCCCCTGGTTGTAGTAACAACCCAATACGGATCACATATATGTAGCTAGTTACTTACTCCGGAATACTTTGTAAAACAGGCCTCCATGCCTGTTGATGAGATTCAACTTGATCACTAACACTCATTAACTTATCAAGAAGTTGCTCCGTTGTTAATCCCTTCATCTTCGCACTACCCAATAACTTTTCCAACTGTTTTTTCGATATTTTAATCTTTATCTCCGTCTTCAACTTTTTTTCACCATAGTTGTCCACCTTTTGATTGTTGTCACAATGGTTACCTACATGAGACTTATTTTCTGATGTTACTAGTGATCGACAGTCACTGTTGTCGGGGTGAATGACCGGCTGCTTTTTTATACAAATTCCCATTTGTTAGTTTCTAATATGATATGAGAAATATGAGTTGGGTTATAAGTTATATAGGGTATGCAATGAAGACTAAGTTGAAATAGAGTATCCTACATGGCTTTTGAAAATTTGACCAATCATTTTCTAGTTGTGATATTCCACGAAACATCTGTTAGAATTTGAGTGTGTGGGTGGTAATAATCTTGATATGTTATCTGAATTATGTAGAGATCATTTTTAGATTGAAGTATTTCGACCCTATATGCTTTGGGTATCACGAAATCCTCATTTGGATAAGCAGAGAACAACACTTTGTTTCTAAGACACGAGAAATCAACACTGAAAGTTGTTATGTCTGTTATGTTCTGTAAGAAATCAATAAATAATGAAAAACCATACTCGAAAATTAGTTAAAATCGGTTAAAAACAGTTGGCAGGAAGGGTTGCAACGTTTGGGGAAAAGAGGCCAATTTTGGTGGGACCCCAGAAAGGGGCTCTGCCCCTTGACCCCGCAAGGGGGCGTGACCCCCTTGACCCCCGCTCTTTGTTCGTGGCGACATCAAGCTAACTAGAACGAGTGTGCACTCCGCACCTCCTAAATCGACCGTAAGCTGAACATGATTAAGCCATTGATCTTCAAGTAAATCACAATTATATAAAATATAAATGATAACACTAAAATCACCAACAACATCTATATTTAGGAATCGACAACATGAGTTCGTAGTAAATTTAATAAGCTACGTACTTAGATCCACTAAAAATATATGAAATCAACTTCGGTACATTTATACTCAACTTGCACGTAAAGTTCGCGAGTTGTACAGAGTGTTTGTCATTTTACGTATTCATTCTTTGTGTATAGGTCTTAGTTGAATAACCGCTCTACTAACTAATCGAGTAGAGGTGATCGGGTGAAAAGTATCAAGTGGATTAGCACGTACTATATTTGAATTTGATTAGTGTTATTGGTTATATGATTTTTAACACAATTCATTGATATGATTACAACTAAAAATATTGGTGTTTATAACAATTTTAACCTAATTAAGTTAGGGTCCGTTTGGTTGCCTACTTTGGGCTAGGTTTTTAATTGAAAAGACTAAAAAACAATGTTTTGTTTAAAAGTCGGGTATACAAATTGGGGTTCAACCCCAATGACACCAATTGTTCAAAAAGTCATTAGGATATGTGGGATTTGTATTATTGTTGGGTCCCACTATTTCACTTCTCTCTATCAAGGCTTTTTTAATATAAAAACTTTTTTATATTTTTTTTCAAATGTACATATTTAAATATATATTTTCTCTTTCTTATTTTAAAATATATTTTTTATTTCTTATATTAAATCAAAATCCAAAATCAAATCCTAATCTTAATCCAAATCCAAATCCTAATCCCGTTTACAAATCAAACGGGCCCTAAGTCTTTGAGTTGTTATAAGCATTTAATACAACTATATTCAACGGTTGAGTCTTTAAGTCCTTTTGAAGAATAAACATGTAGATTTTGCAACCCTCACAATTTAACTACGTAGCATGCATGCGTGGGAGTATGAGTCACAATTTGTCCTACAAAAAGTTAACATGAAAGATAGTCGGCAAAAAGTATTCATGGTACTGTAACTTTATACTTTGCAACTCCAAAAGGTATAGATTAACTAGTGAGCGCTTTCAATGAAATAGCTCTTGAATTTGATACCAATCTTTTTTATTTATCCTAAACAATTGAGGGTCAAATTGAATCTTAAATTAAAGTTACTTGTTAGTTTGACATATAATGACAACAATTAAAACATACACCAAAAATAGAATTAAAAAGTAACATGTTTCTGTAAATATGTCTTTTGTGCTCTAATTTCTATATAACTTGTAATTTATAAATGTCGATATTTGGTTATAGTTTGTATATCGTCTTTTAGTAGTACTTATTAATCCATACACGAGTTTGACATGGGAGTACAGTATATTGTCCTTATTTATAGTTTAGCCTTATCGACACAAGATCATGCGTAATTTGACCCACGTCGACAAAAGCCAATGGAGAAGAACGACTCTGGAATGTGACCCAAAGTCAAACTTTATTAGGAAGAAATTTGAACCATGTGTATGAAAAACACAAGGTATGTCGAATTTGAATAACATGATTAGTCCAAAATTGATTAGATTTACGTAAAAAGTCTGCTGATCACCTTTTTTTGGTATTAAATGTTAAAATTTTCTCCTAAAGGTCCCGATAATGATTGATTATGATCTATGAGGAGGATTTGTTTCTATGTCTTTAGGGTGAAAAAGAGGAATAAGCTTTGTATCTTCTTACGTGTATATGGCAAAAGCAAAAATGTACATAGATCATATCTCCCTCTTTGCCTTGTTTTCACCACAATTGTCCACCTTTTGATCGAGTATCGTTGCAATAACTACCTTCAAGAGACCTGTTTTCCGGAGATGCTAGTGATCGGATATGATCATCGTCAACCGGTTGAACGGTTTCTTTATTTCTTACGTGTATGTGTATACGACATTATGAATGAATCAATATGCACGTTGATGTTTTTGAATTAAGTTCACGAAATTGCACTATGATATATCCTTTTGTTTAAATTCCACATTAGAACTTGCAAACAGGTCTGTATCACCGAGTCTTCAAGTCCCTTTGAAGTACATGCAGATTTTCAACCCTCACAATTTGACTAGCATGCACGAATGGGAGTATGAGTCACTGATAAGGTTTTAAAATGTACCTTTTTGAGGGGTCGTTTAAGCCCTTATTTGATCACTTTTGTATCCGTTATTACTTAATATTGTTCCTTTTCACTTTTTAGGTCTCTTGAAGGCAAATTGCTGGAATGACACTTATTTAGACGAAAAGGCGCGGATATACGAAGAAAATGGCCAAAGTCAAGAATCGAGACACTTAAGCTGCTGAAACACAAAGGGACGGCGTCAGGTCTTATATGCGACGCCGTCGAAGCACATGTTGTGACGATACAGTAGCCAAATTGCTTATTTTCAAGTGACGGTGTCAGGCTTTAAAAGAGTAGGTCGTCGCAACTCAGACGGCCTAGATTTGATCCAGACGGCCGAGAGTGAAAAGGACGGCGTCAAGGTGACGCCGTAGCAAGACTAACGTGCCAAGACGAAACCCTAATGACGGCGACCCGACGGCGTCACAAATCATAAGGTGACACCGTCGCGAATGTAATCTTATATATAGAATCCGAATTTTTCAGTTTCAGGTGTAGTCTTTTGGGTAAAAACCTAAACCGAACCAAGGTGTCTTGTACAAGATTTTAGGGTTCCAAAACCAATCTTACACCAAGATAAGTGTTTTACTTCATTAATTCAATTATGTCTTCAATTATTTGTGTGTATGCTTGCATGTTCTCCATGTCCGGCTAATTTACTTGTGTGTTTGCTTAGGGAATATGAAACTTAACTATTGAATATTGATTGGTTGTCTCTTATCTTAATTGTTAATGATCTAGTAATGCGATAGGTCATTCGTTGTGTAGTTAATGCTTGATTAATCTTTGTGAACCTTAGACTATAACACCTAGAGTAGTTGTAGGCTAAACCATCCAAAGAGTACCTTAGAGTTAGAGTTTATAAATCCTAGAGATTTTGTAGACGAGACCCTTTGGTAATTTCAAAGAGTTAGGGATAAACGCATACCCTACGACCTTAGACACGCAACGCGATTAAGAATAAGGACGTGACAATTAAACCATCAATAGGAGATAATTAAGGAGTAATAAAACCTAAGTAAACACATTTTTAAATCATCATACGAGCACACAATAATTAGACATAGACTACCCTCACCTTAGTTAATTAGATAATTAGATAGTAGAGTAATCGGTAGAAATACCAACCCCCCAAATTCAAACCCCGAGATTTGTACTTTTCCATTTCCTAAAAAACATAAAAAGATAAAAAATAATCTTCCTCAACCCCAACCTTAGCGTAGTAACTCCTCACTAGCATTCCTATTCCCCTAGAGAACGATATCAATTCCGTGGCTTACCCTAATACTACACTACAACGATTAGGTTCACTGCCTAGGGTGTTGAAAAACTTGCTCGACGAAAAGGAAGTTCCTTTGACTCGAACGACGCGTGTAGCGTTATCAAGTTTTGGCTGGCCGGGGAATAGAATAGCTAGTTAGCAGTCCACCTCGTTTTGGTTTCTTTACTTGATTCCTATCAAGTAAATTTTTTCTCATTTTTTAGCTTCCTCGTAGTATATCCCCTTCTTCATGACCTTTGTTCGTAACCCATCACTTTTCAGCATGGAAGGTGATAACCAACCACCATTCATCAACCTACCACCAAATGACCCGCCAAGAGGCCGTACTCTTGGTGAATACTCCAGACCTAGCCACCAAGGTTATAGGAACACCATTAAGCTTCCCGACCAAGCCCAAACTACGGCCCTGCGATCCGACACCATCCGGTTGGTGAAAAACGGATGTGCATTCCATGGACTTCGTTCCGAAGATCCTAATCAGCATCTTAAGAATTTCCTTAAAATTGTCGATTCCATCGACCTTGATGCTACTACTGGGAGACCACGCAGCGTCTGCGTCTTCCAATTCTCTCTACGGGACCAAGCTAGTAATTGGCTTGAGCGACTTCCCGTTGGCTTCATCTCAAGTTGGGATGATCTCACCTCTCGCTTCCTTGCTCAATTTTTCCCACCGGGGAGAACCACTAAGCTTAGGAATGACATCTTGATGTTCCAACAACGTCAAGGTGAATCTCTCTACGAAGCATGGACTCGATTCAAAGACTTACTCCATAAAGTCCCTCATCACGGAATTGATCTTTGGCTTCAAGTTTAGCTCTTCTATGATCATGTCAGTCTCTCCCTCCAACAAACCATTGATTATGCCGCCGGTGGAAGGCTAAGTAACCTCAATGCTGAAGCATGCTGGGAGATTATTGAGGACCTAGCTCAATATGAAGAGGAAGGTTGGGAAATTCCAGTTGTCCAAGAGAACGGGTCAACGTCCCAAGCACAAGCAATTATGAGTATGGAGGCCCAAGTGAATGCGTTAATGGAAATAACCGCCCATGCTGATAAGCATGTGAAAACGGTCAAGGAATTTCTGCTCCCAAGAAAGTCCCGGCAAGATGAATTCGAGGACATAATGTTGACATTTGTCCACAAGCAAGAAAAGGAAATAAGACGCCTCGAAGCTCAAATACGAAAGACTCATGACACTTTCTTGGGTCTAGCTGACAACTTCATGCTTAAAATCTGTGAAGAAATCGCAAGGAACAATATACCTAAAAAGGTAAAAAAGGTATATGCGATACCGGAAAATGTTGGGATGACACCCAGACCCTCTCCAACTCCAGTAAGCAGGACAAAACTCCCCAAGGAATCACATCCTCGTCTTAATTCCTGTATCAACGCTCCCCGCTTGTTCTCCAGGAACATATTTGTTGGAATGGTGCACGTGTCACTCCCCAATTTTCCCAATATTAGGAGAAGTTCTTTCGGTTTTAAACCAGGATCAAAGAACCCTCACACCCGATACTTCGGAATTGCTAGGATTACAATTGAAAGACAATTTGACATATGCATTACTTACCATCGTGAAGATTACGGGTGTATTGGCAAAATAGGTCATAAAATAAAAACCAAAATTTTTGTCAAAGATAGTAATCAGATTTTTGATCCGGGCGGATTAACAAAACTAATTTCTTTTACGAAAATTTGAGCGTGACGCCGTCACACATAACGAGTGATGCCTTCGCCAAGCCAGATCAGACGGATAAATACATCCCCCATCTCTTTCATTCTTTACCCTACACATTTTTATCCGCCCCACACCACACCAACACGATTTTTCCACATCAAATTCACTATTTTGCCACGTCAATATCCACAAGGTAAGTGATATACGTTGATCTTTGTCTATTCAATTGTCCTAATTCATGCTCAATTTTGTTTTCCCCTCTTTTTCAATCCGAAAACCCCAACTAATTTGATTTATGCTAAATATCGCCTATGAATCTTGTTACTAGGCTTAAGATTAGGCGAATAATAGTGTTATCATATGGGGTTAACCTTGCGAGAAGCCTTGACGGCTTAGGAATCAAAACCACCTAGCCATTATACCATTGTTGCTTCAACAAGGGTGTTTGGGTCAAGGGTTATGGTTAAAAACTTGGACTTTTCCTTCGCAAATGTCGGATTCAAAATTTGGTCAAGCTGACGGCGTCAGGTGTATGTTATGACACCACAAGCACTGCTGGTGTCATCTTTAGCATCGCGAATGTTACTCATTTGTTCTCCACCTATTTGATTTCCTGTTTCAGATGAGCAGAAGGGTAAAGAGAACTAGGGACAGTCTTCTAGCGCCAAGGAAAACATTGTTGACACGATCGTTGGGTGGGGGGTATTTGTCGAGGAAGGATTTCAAGCCCGTTACAATGATTTACTTCATCAGACAATTGATTCAGGGGCTGTTTTGGACTGGGCATTTCTCGAGGAGAATGATTTGGCTATGGAGTTTTCGAATAGTTTTAGGAGGGACAAGTTCACTGATCCCCATTGGGAGAGGCTGTTTAAGATATGAGAGACCGTGTATGGCGAGTTGGTGCGTGAATTTCACGCATCTTATCTGATGGATATTAATTCATGTCGGGATAACAATGATTTTCAGGGGATCCGATTTAGGTTAGGAGGGGAATGGAGGGCTATGTCGATACTTAAGTTTGGATGGAGGTTGGGTTTATATGCATCTGGGAATACTGAGAGTGATGTTTTTATGGCTCAATTGACAGCTGGGGTTACCCACAGGGACGACATATTGAGTATTCAGTTCTGGAACACGATAGCTGATGGGGAGTACGCTACTGGGAGTACCCTCGCCTCACAGATCCGGGATCCGAGGGTTAGGCTCGTGCACTGCTGCCTCAGCTTCTCTATCACAGGGCGCCATGCCACGGGTCATCGTGTCACCTTGCCTGACCTATTCTATCTTTACTGCATATTGGCCGAGGGTATGCACTGCAACATCCCATTCTAGTTGGCCGACTACTTGAGGACTGCTAGTGGAATAAGGTTGGAGGATAGGGTATATGGAGGCATGCTTATCACCCGGTTAGCTCGATCCTTGGGCGTATTGGCAGGGGAGGTACCCGCGTACCTTAATGCGGTGGCAGCACCAAGGGTCGTCAAAGCTAAGTCTCTAAAAGCTATGGATGTCCTCATCGATTATGGTAGAGGTTACGCGTTGTTCCATGCTCAGCCCACCATTCAGGGTGGTGATGAAAACGATGAGTAGCCACAGATACCAGCACACCAGCAGGGGGTGAAGCAGGAGGCTCCGCTGACACCTACCGACAGATGTCCGGTGGGGATTGGCAGGCCTACCAGGGAGCATGGATGGGCCGCATGGACACATGGATGGCACAGCAGGACCAGAGAGCTAGCTGGACCTATGACCATACTGTCAGGCAGATGAAGCATCTATCCATGCGTGATCAGCTTGACCCACATATCCAGATTGATCCGTTTCCAGGGCAGGAGGAGGATTATCCACCCTATGGGTATTTGGGCCATCTTCCCCCTGGTTATGACTATTGTTATGGACCCCCTCTCCAGTGACTCATGTATTTGTTCATGGATTGTTTATTGCTAAGTATGGTTGGTTGTTGGAACAATTTTTATTTGGGCATGTAATAATTTAGGATATCTTAACTTTTGTTGATCTTTGAACGATTCGATGTGTATGTGAATTTCCATGTGGCGTGGTTCCTCTATAACCTGTGTGATTGGATTATCTTGTTGTTTGTGTGATATATCTTTTATTGATTGTTTATTCTCATGTTTAAATTTTTAAAAACGCTTTATTTTGTTTTTAACCTAGTCTTAATCACATATAAAGGTATTTTACATAAATGATAAGTGTAGGGAGGATTACACACGTTTTCAAAAGAAACGTAAACATGAGAATTGCAATTAATTAAAAGATATACATGTGTGTTTGTTCAAGTCCAATGCTTGTATCGAGTTATAATTGATGTTTTGCAGAAAATTTTTCCAGATTTTAAAGATGTAAATTTTCCAGAATTTTTTCCAGAAAATCGCAGACCAGTTTTTGTCAGGATAACCGACGGCGTCAGATCGCAACCTGACGGCGTCAGGAAGGAGTAAAAACAACAGATTACTTTTTTCTCGTTTTCTGAGCTACTTATAAATTTTGAAATTTTCCAGGTCTTAATTTTCCAGAAATTCTGTAAACATCCATTCCACAAGCATTATATCCTAGTTTAGTATAGTCTTATATATATTATTACCGTCGATTTTACGCGAAGGTTTCGAGTGTTTTCTTCAAGTGTGCAGGTTTTATTTATCAAGAAGAAGATACATAAGGTTGGAAGGAGCTTTTCACGAATACATTATTCTTGGAAAGGATTTAACCAATACTTCACACACGGATCCTACCGAGCTAATCAGGGGAGTATTATTTTCTTTCGTTTTTAATTACCTTCTATTATCATAACTTTGATACTTTCGGGGAACATTGGGGACAATGTTCAGTTTAAGTGTAGGGAGGGAAAATAAAACGGGAACTTTGAAACTATGCTTATCCTTGATTATTTGCTTTGTCTAATTGTATTTGTGTAATAAACCATGAGAAAATGTCGGTTAGGGTAATTTTGGCACCAAATTTAAAATTTTTCATGACATATAGGAGTGGGCCATTAGTCTTAATAAAGAGTCTCACGGATAGGAAGTTACATGACTAGCACAAAAACCCTTTACCACCTAAATTCCACCCAAAATGTGAGGATCACCCTTAGATTAGTAGGAATTAAAGTATTCATCTTTAATGCTTAGTGTGTGAACCGGTAGTATAATAGATTCTAGAACTTGTTTTATGATGCATCCCGAGATCGCTAGTAAGACTACACTTGTGTAGTTAGGAATAACTAAATGATAAGAGGCATTAGGATAACCCTTGTTTGATACCCGTAATATAATTGCTTCTTCCACATCGGTTGAGTAATTCCCCCACACCCTTGCGTTGTACTCATCTTTAGTACACGATACCCCTAGTTAACCCCTCAGAGCCTATCCTTTTCACGGTTCTCGTGATGTTTCGGTTTTCCGGAATATCAATGAAGAGCATTGTTTACACCCCACCCCTAAATGTACACCCAAATCGCCTTAGCCTACCTTGTATGCACTCACTTTTAGTGCATTATTGTTATCACCCTAAAAACCCTTAGTTCAATTATCTAGCTGCTTTCATAAGTTGCTAAGTCGAGTCATATCCTTTGTATACAGTTTTGGGACGATTGGGACTCATGGGAAAAGTTAAAGTTTATGAAATGACGGGAAGGGAACGTTAAATTCAAATTCCCTTTATTTGCGTAATAATGTACTCCAAGTGTTTTGATCTTTTCAATTCGGGTCAAATTAGTGTTAGAGTAATAAAAACTCAAGTGTAGGGATGTGCCTATAAATCCCTATCATTTTGATGTTGCCGTAGAGGATGGTAGAGTAAAAGTGTATGAAAAAAAAAAAAAAAACAACAACAACAACATACGGGCTACCATCCTACATCTATCCTTTAAATTTATGTTTGTTTGTTTCAGTTATCTAGAGTTTAGAGTGTCGAGTATTGGCTTAGCAACGCCATTCTTCGTATGCTTGTAACATAAAGATTTTTGACTTGCCACCACTAAATAGCCTATCCCACCAAACCCTTTGTTTCCCTACCGTAAGCCTAACATTACAACCCTTTAAAAGACCTCTTTGATAGTCTTTCCTAGGTGCTTACGCCAAAGCGATGGATGTTTGATCTATTCTCAAGCCTATGGTAATCTATGTACTAGGACCGGTTAATGAGTGTTTATCTTCCATTTCCAACTTGTTATATTTCATATACACCCGAGAGATGTGATTACCCAAACACCCCATGTGAGGTACTAGTATGTAATTTCCGTGCTTGTTATAACTTTTGCGGGGCTTATATGTGTTGTGGGTTGTTCTAAACCAATGTGTGGAAAACTAGAAAGGGGGGTTGAATATTTTTACCAATTTAAAACTTCCTTTTAAATATTTAGATCGACTTATGTCAATCTATTTGGATGTGTGTGTTGGATGTTGATAAACAAACATATAAAGGTAAGTAATGAAAAGATAAGAGTAAGAAGCACAAAACCACAACGCAAGTATTTATAGTGGTTCGGCTACAAGGTCACCTTCTTTGCCCTACTCCACTCCTTGAGTCACCTACTCGAGAGTTCGTAATCACTACACCAATCTCCTTATGGCGGAGAAGCCTTCACAACGTCGCCTACTCTTTTTCCGGTACTAGGCTAACCACCGGGTTCTTTCACTCCAAGGTGAACCACACCTACACAACGTCGCCTACCCTTTATAAGGTACTAGGCTAAGTACCTAGTTCTTTCACACCTTAGGTGAACTACACCTTCACAACGTCGCCTACCCTTTATTAGGTACTAGGCTAAGCACCTAGTTCCATTGCAATGGAGGAACTACTACCACACTACACCAACGACTAATCCCAAAGGAGATCTACTCCTTTACAACATCATCAAGGATATCAATATCCTTGGATCTAATACTAGTCTATCTTGTACATCGAAACACACCATATCGAATGTACATCTAAGGCACCTTTCACTAATGCCTTTGACTAGATCTACAAGACACCTTTCACTAATGTCTTGTGTCTTCACTTCTAAGCACCTTTCACTAATGCTTCTTTGTCTTGACTTCTAAGCACCTTTCACTAATGCTTCTTTGTCTTGACTTCCAAGCACCTACCACAAGTGCTTTATCCTATAGACGATAGATACCCTTCACTAATATCTTCGTCTTGACTCTTGAGACATCTTTCACTAATGTCTTCAACACTACACTTTTTTAAAGAAAGAAAGGAATCATCAACAAGAAGACTTCAGTAGCCTTGATGATGAGGAATCAGGGCAACTCATGGACTTGAGCTTGCTCGACTTCAAAGGTGGTGATCTTGCCTTTAAGAGGAACCTAAAAGATCACACAAAAACAAAACTACAAACATAGATCTCTTAGATCTAAGGTTAGTGAGATTTAACTAAGGGGGAAAGTGTGTTAGAAAGGGATTGAAAAGGGGTAAGAAATAATGAAGAAATGGCTCACTATTTATAGAGGAAAAATCCTACTGTTCCCCGGATCCCACGGATCCCTACCACAAGGGATCCGGCTAGCACAAAGCTAGGGATCCGTGGTACGCTCCTCTTTGCCCATGGGTATTTTTGGTTATGGGTCATGGGTTATGGGTTGATCTATGGTTTTCTTTCTAGGTACAATGTATCTTAAGGATACAATGAACTTGGTTAAGTGGTATATATAAAACCATGGGTTGTGGGTCAAAACCATTTGTTAGTATTTACCCATTTAGTATATACTTGTATTTACCCATTTTAGCATATACTTAGTTTTTACCCATTTTAGTATACTTATTTTAAGTATATGTTTACCCAATATGTAAACACTAGTTGTTGTACATACGTATTTAAATCATAAAATCACTTATACTTGTTTTAGTGTTTTATGTGAAAGCGTAAGTGTGTTAGAAAACTATTAGTCCAAACCATTTACGTATTTTGTTTGTTTCGTTAAAATGATTTTACTTTTGTTATCGACAAAACATTAGAAGATCGTAAAATATAAATAAACGTTTTTACGGCTTATTTGTATTAACAATCTCCCCTTTTTTGTTGATGACAAAACATAAAATTGTTTTAAGGAAAAAGCTAAAATTCGTAAAAATTTGAATTTGTAGTTTTTACTTTCTTCTCCCCTTTTTGTCGAAACAAAAGTGTTTGAAGGAAGGCAACACATTGTTTTTAAGAAAAACATGTGAAAGAAAAAGTAAAAAGAAATAGAGAGCAAATAACGGGAAAGGATCTCGTCTTTTACTCCCCCTTGATGAGTCCATCCCTATGTAAGGGGGTCAAGTAAATGATACTAATCTAGTTTGTTTGCAAATAAGTTTGCAAAAGATATCGTCTACGAGACGAGTGTGCTCCCCCTTGATTATTGCAAAGGGAAGTCACGAAATGTAAACCTAGTATTGCAAGTAATTTGCAATGTATTGCTTTGTCATAAAGCTCCCCATAGCTTTAGGATGTCAAAGTCTTCATATGTAAATTGAATAACTACAAAACAAAGGTTAGAAATCAAGTATAATTCACAATTTCCTGCAAATGTGATTCAAGTTAGTAGAAAGAAATATTTCTGTCTCACGGATCCCACGGTTCCCTCCTAGTAGGGATCCGTCTAGGCAAATCTGAAGGATCCGTCTGGCTGATGAATAAAGTCAGCAAAGATTGGTATAACAAGAAATGTTAATACCGAAAAGAGATATGGATTATATAGTATACTCACATACTCAGAAATATAGCAAGTAGCATGTAATTCCATTTAATAAACAAGAGTTATGATATACATGACTAAAAAAACAGGAAAATAGACAATACATGACTAGGAATTTCTAGATCACCTAACACTTGAAGCTAAGACACCACTATAATCTTCTAGCTCAAGTTTTGTTTAGGTTTAATCTCGTCGAAACGTTCGAGGAGATAATAGAACATGAAACGTTGGTCTTCTCGTACTTCATGTATCAAACTTTCAACATGTTGACAATGATAGCAATCTTTGTCATGGCTAGGTAGCGGTGGTGGATGGAATGAAATGGCTTGATTCGAAGGATCAAGTGAAGCGGCTTGTGGAGCTTCAAACGATGGAGGGATTGGTGGAGGTGCATTTAAGAATGACTCAACCAAGAATGATGGTGGTGGTAGAGAAGTGTCAACTTCCATATGGTCGGGTGGTTGACTTTGATGATTTGTCATAATCCAAATGGGATTATATGACGAAAACGCCGAGAAGGAAGCCGGAGCAAGTGTTGACTCAACACCTTGATTTTGAACCATTATTCCTCCTAATGAGGAGAATGTTGTTGGTGGAAGAGGATGAGACGGCCTAGGAGGCAAGTCCTCTAAATTGTAGAGGTGTGGTGATGATAGTGGGGATGTAAATGAAATAGCTCTAGGAACCAATGGTGATGGTTTGGTGGAGATGATATTGTTTGGCCTAGGAGGTATGGTGGTGTTTGCCAAAGGTAGTTTTGTGGGTACTATCCTTTTAGGAATTGGTTTGATTGGATGATGAAGGATTCTATCATTTGTTGGCTTGATCAGAGATGATTCGGTTGAAGAAATTTCGTGTATAACACGAGCTCTTTTCATGGGTGGTTCTTTGGTGGATAAGTTACTACTTGGGGTTTTCCTCATGATGAGATGATTTCAAGAGTTTGCAAGAGCTGAAAGTTAGTATGAGAGTGATGACTATGGAGGTCCTAGCAAGGTGGTTTATAAACTAAGAGATTTGGCAAGTGCATTTAAGCCTTAAGCCACTAGAATTCGTTGAAATGTGGTGATTGACATGCACAAGAGTCAACTTCAGAGGTTGCACTGATCTAGGAACTCATTTTAAGATGAGATGGAGTGTTTGAGTTAGGAAGATAAGTTGAAATGATTGTTTTTGCAAGATTTGACATAAACTGTCATCCGGATCCCACAGTTCCCTCATCAGAGGGATCCGTCTAGGCTAATCCTAAGGATCCGGCTCTCAGCAGCTATGAAAGAGTGGAAATGATGTTTCTAAGATCTAAGACCTATATCATCTTGAGTGTTTCAGTCCTCCTAAGTGTTTTTGAATGAAGGGATGCTTGAGTACTTGAAGGTAATGAATGGTGTAGCTAATGATTGTCATTTATGGAAGGATTTGGAACTTTCAAGAGTACCAATGGGTGAGCAAGGATGACACTAAAGATTTAGAGTGTCAATTGAAGCTAAATGATCCTAGAGATCAGGTTGTGTTTTAGGATAGTGTTTTGGAAAATATCCTAGAGGCTTTGAGATGAGAAAACTAGATTTTGATCAACTTTGATCAATTTTGAGGTGAGGATGATTTATGAACAATTTTGTCATAATCGAAAGATTTCTAAGACTAGATGTGAGGGATCAAGTAGAAAATGAAGTGTGAGTTTAAGAGCGGAAGAGTAGTGGATTAAGGACAAACGGTAGATTTACAATTGTCTTAGAATGTGAACTAGGTGAGTTATGTATGAGTAGGAAAGATCAACCTATCTTGATAAGGACTTAATTTTGCCTTAAGGCACTATGCTTAGCTTAGTGTGTGAGGTGTTCTAAGGATATGTTTGAAATATAATTCTTGCAATTGCATTTTCTGTTTTCCGGATCCCACGGTTCCCTAAGAGTAAGGATCCGTCTAGTGCAATCTTTGGGATCCGCCCATCTGCTCAGCAAGACCTTTACTAAAGGTATGCAATGATCTTGACAATGCACTATATCTCAAGGATAGTCTAAAGAGAGTTCTAATACCAAGATATCAAATGTAAAATGTTTTATTTCATGAAGGAAATTGGATTACATTGATAAAGCATGAGTACAAGAGATTTGATCCTATTTTGGAATACTATTAGTTTCCTTGAGTGTTTTCGCTAGGAGGATCATTATGTGATTGATGAGTGTTGGTGGAATCAAGAATGAAGAAAGTCTTCATGAGAGATATGTTTAGCGTTTCCATCATCTTGTTCACAAGTACGTACAACGGACTTTGAAATTGAGGATGGAAGTGCATAACATTATGATAGAGGCGTGTCAAGAACATTCCATAAGGGATGAGTTTATTCTTGGAGCCTTGAAGATTTGCAATTCGCCTTCGAAGAAGTAGAGAGATTGTATGGTTGTTGTGTTAGCAAACAGTACAACATGTGAGCACAACAAGAGGGAAGAATTTCTCGATTTCCCCTAAGACTCCAAACATTTTCACGTAGGATGAGTGCAAGAGGCTTGTACTCTTCTCGGATATCCTTTGTAAAGATAATGTTTGGATTGGATTAATATGGTCGAGGTTTGCATATTATGCGATTTAAATCTTCCGGAGAGGGTATGTGTGAACAATATGGACTATTTTCTTCACGAAAGTTGAAGAGAGAATCAAGAGACCAATCTTCGGTGAAGGCACATTGTCCATGATTTGAAATCCGGAGGATGTGAGCAAAATGCCCAAGGGTTAGAGCGAACTTTTGGTTTTTGATATAAAATTCCATTATGAACCTTGGACATATCTTCTCGTTGATTTCAAGAAGACATTCTAGTCCTATGGCTCGGAAGGAGGTATTGATACCTTCTTCGAATTGTAGAGAGGTGTCTACAATACGTCATTCGTGGAAGTGACGGTTTTCGAGATTATTGAACCCACGAACATGATTGCCAGGTGTGTTGGGTTCGAGAGAGATGTTAGGAGTGTAGACGCTAGTGAGTGAAAAGTCAAACTCATATTCATGCGTCATAGTTGAACCTATAGAGATGACAAGTTAATAAGAGGAGATGTTTGTGGTTAACTTATGATAATCTAATGTTTTTTTACTAGATTTTTATTAACAATGGTTTTTAACAAGAAATGTACTTAACTCAATTATGGTTTTGACATACAAGTGGAGTATTACTCTTAGAAGAAAAGAGGTTTTTGATTTGTATGAAAAACTGTTTTCCAGTAGGACGGATCCCACGGTTCCTTTTCAAAAGGGATCCGGCTAGTATATCTTCCGGGATCCGTGGATCTGTAGTAGCAGAAACAGATTTGATAAAAACATAGGTTTTACAGTTTTTATACCACGATATATGTTTTAACCTACATTTTCTTTTAGCATGCATACATGACTTCTAATGTATCACAAAAGAATATAAAACATATAGATCAAAATAAGTGAAAAAACACATTATGATAACAACAACCTAGATAAACTAGATTATTAATAATATTTCATTTCAATACTAAGGATGATACAAAGGATTGGGTATATGATTCCAATATAGATTAACAACACAAAGTAAATGACTCCGTATGTGAACTTCATCATAGGGAACACAAGTGCGATGAGTGTTATGGCGATGAGCACGAGTGCGATGTAAACCATGTCGAAGACGGATCTTTCTTGGTTTCGGTTGAGATGGAGTGAGGAGGAAGATGAAATTTTTGAGTGAAAGGAAATTTTTGAAATTGGAAGATTTTGAAAAAGTGAGTGGCCGACGGTGGGATTATAAATAGGGAAAGGAGAATTTTTGAAATTCGTGTTTTGTTTTATTATTGGATTGAAAAGAAATAAACCATAAGTTTTATATACTATGACCATAGATGAGAAATATAACACGTATTGTAAGAAAAAGACTTCCTAACGAAGCTTCACGTAAAACATGTATGAGCACAAACAGGATAATCATATAAATACCTAAATAGTCATATTTAATTATCAAGCACAATAAAAGGAGAATCATACCTCTAGCGCACTTAGGAATGTCTTTACAAATGACACAACAAATGTCACTTAGACGATTCCCGCTCCTTTGCGATTAAGATACCTTCTTAAGAAAGGTATTCTTGTTACCAAGCTACTCCTAAAGCTTGGTGGGTATGAGCTTTGACTAATTAACATGACAAAGAAGATTAGTGCAATTAAATGAAAAAAAAAAAGAAAAGAATGTTGTTATCAACTTCAACATCCAAACATATAGTTTTGAAAAACATGGTGTTTGCTTTTATGAAAAACCTTCTTTGTAGTTTTCAATTAACCATGGATCGTATCAAGTTTTTAAAGTACAATATACTTCAAGAACCCTGGTAACGAAGCTCTGATGCCAATTGTGGAAAACTAGAAGGGGGGTTGAATAGTTTTACCAATTTAAAACTTCCTTTTAAATATTTAGATCGACTTATGTCAATCTATTTGGATGTGTGTGTTGGATGTTGATAAACAAACATATAAAGGTAAGTAATGAAAAGATAAGAGTAAGATTCATGATTGATAAACAAACATATGATCTGTGATTATATGCATGATTCATGATTGAAAACATATTCGTCTTGTCTTTTCTAGATTATTTATGTTGCTAAAAATTGTAATCAACCAAATTTAATAAAATGAAAAGTCAATAATTATACAAACTTATTAGATTAAAGGTTCCCGTTCAATAATTAGTAATTTTATAGCGTGCGCATGATGAAAATGCCTTGTAGTTTTGTTTTGTTTTATCTCTCTAGTTGCTTGCTAGTTTATTTTAATAAAAATGTCATAAAAAAATGCATGACCAAAAGAACTTCAAATTTTATTGACGTCATTCACATTGCATTATATTCAGAATCACATCTTCTTTCCTTCGACAAAAAGAAAAGAAAAAGAAAAACATATGTTCTTCAGTCGACCATTTTTAGTCTACAAATCATATATTATTTTGATTTCTATAAACTCCAAAACTGTCTTACAAGATGACACATAATTTGGCGTGTTGCCCGATATGCACTTTGGCGTGCCATCGGTTCAAGATGGGTGCGTTTGGCGTGCTATTGCCAAGCCCGGCTGTAGGGGTGTGCAGCTGGGGTGACTGCACAAGGCCCATGAAATATAAGGGCCTCCATTTTATACCATACCTACTTGTATACACATAGTTTTATACGGTAAAATACAAATATTTATCACTTTAATGGTTTAATGCTTTAATGAATGAATGATATATATGAGTAAGAGAGCCCATTTAAATTATGAGGAAAGCTACATCCACTCAAATTTTACAAATATAAATTCACACAAATGATGTGGCTATGTATGATTGGGCTAACCAAAATGAAGAAAAAAAAATTGTACCAAAAACCACCAATAATACATAGTCATATCATTGTGTGAATTTTTTTGTGTAAAATTTAAGTGGATGTAGCATTCCTCTTAAATTATTCAACTTAGACTCACGTGGTCAGCCATCATTCAATATACGTTTTTCTTTTGTTATTTTTTTCAAGTAGCATTGGATTTTAGTTACCAAGCATGAGAAAACAGATAAATCACTTTGACAATTATCGTTTGAGTCATTTGATTATTTTATTTGTTCAATAACTCTTTATGTCTTACTTTACTATTATTATTATTATTATTATTATTATTATTATTATTATTATTATTATTTTATTATAAACAACCCTTTTATTATTATTATTATTATTATTATTATTATTATTTTATTAATAATAACACTTTTATTAAAAACTCATAGGATTAATAATAACACTTTTATTATTATTATTATTATTATTATTATTATTATTATTATTATTATTATTATTAGTTCGGTTGTTCAATCTCTACGCACAACTAGTACTTAATTAGGATTTTTAAGTTAAAGTCAATTGATGCCATATAAATTTGTTTGAAATAATTGGGACATAAGTTTTAATCCGAATAAAAATATGGAAACAAATAAACAATTATTAGAGTAACTTATGCTTCTTGTTTCTTAAAAAAATCCGATTTTGGCCACAACTCTTTTTTTTTTTTTTTTTTTTTAAACCATAGTTTTCGATATTTTGGCTCGACCAATTTACGGGGTTTGAACCCATCACCACACATATTTAAACCGGGTAAAGCCCTCCCTTTTCAGGAGGTTGACATGGCCACTTCAGGTTTATTTGCACCTAGCTGTAACTGAAAGTTTTCTACATATATTCTGTTTTCTGTTGTGTATAAAAAGGGCCTATATTGTAATTGTGGCACAAGGTCACCAAAACTCATGAGACGGCCCTGGCTATTGCACACGATACCATGTGCTCTAATGACAACTTAAAGGAAACATACACCAAAAATAGAAATAAAAAAGTAACATGTTTCTACAATATGCCAGTTGTGCTCTAATTTCGAAATAGCTTGCAAGTATTTTTTAAATTCAACTGAGTAACTTGGATTCAAAATTTTAGTCTTTTTAGTTTGTAATTCTTTTTTTTAGCTCTTTGTTAGTTTTCTAATAAAATCGCTGTTCAAAGAATAAAAAGAAAAAAAAAAGAGAAAAAAAAAACTAGCCTTGTAATTTATAAATGTAACATGTCTCTTAGTAGTACTTATTAATCCATCCACGAGTTTGACATGGGACCATATATTGTCCTTATTTATAGTTTAGCCTTATCGAGTTATCGACACAATATCATGCATGCATAAATTGACCACGTCGAAAAAAGCTAATGGAAAAGAACGACTATAAAATGTGAACCAAACTCGAACTTTATTAGGAAGAAATTTGAACCATATGTATGAAAAAGGGTATATGTCGAATTTAATAAGCTGATTGGTCCAAAAAAGGGTATATGTCGAATTTGAATAAGCTGATTTGTCAAAAAAGGGTATATGTCGATATATAGTTTGTATATCGTCTCTTAGAAATTTGAATTTATGTAAAAGTCTGATATTTAGGGAGAAAAAGTTTGTATTTTCTAGTCGCGTGTATGTGGCAAAAGCAAAAATGTACATAGAGCGATCATGTATATCTAGATGGAGTAGATCTCATATTTACCATATATCCAATAAATCAATCTTATCTATTCATTTTGATCAAAATTAATAAAAAAATCATTTTCCACCATTTTTTTTAAACAACATATCTTACAAACGGTAAATATTTAAACTACAAAAAATACACCATCGCGAAGAGAATTAAATTATCTTTCTATAGATATGCACTTCTCTATATTTTCGAAAAACTTTTTTTTCAAAAATTCCGCCCAGAAAAATCACATATGATTTGTAAAATCATATATGATTTTTAAAAATCGAATCACATGTGATTTTCACAAATCATATATGATTTTTACAAATCATATATGATTTGAAAAAATCATATATGATTTGTAAAAATCGAATCACATGTGATTTTCACAAATCATATATGATTTTTACAAATCATATATGATTTGAAAAAATCATATATGATTTGTAAAAATCGAATCACATGTGATTTTCACAAATCATATATGATTTTATTGGCCGAAATTTTGAAAAAAAAAATCGTTAAAAATATTTTAAAGTGCATATATATATATAGAAAGATAATTTAATTCTCGTCGCGATGGTATGCTTTTTTCGCGTAAGGATTAACAGTTTGCGAGATATTTAATTTTTAAGAAAAGGGTGAAAGTTTATTTTTTTGTTTCAATTAGAAAAATGAATGGCTATAATTGGTTCATTGGATCTATTGTAAATTTGAGAACTATATTAAACTTTTGCATAGATGTATCCACACTTTAAAATACGTACGTACTCACACAACAACCATGAACCATATGTATGCATGGCTACATTAACATGGTAGATGTTTAAATAAATAATTATGCATATTTACAACGGTATTTTTCTTGTTAAAAAAAAGGACGGTATGTTTCACAAAATCTTAATCCCCCTCTTTGCCTTCTTTTCACCACGATTGTCCACCGGATGTGCATGCCTCTATATATATCAAGCTATTACCTATCGGCAAGATGGCAAGAAGAAGTGTAATCTACGTAGAAGCTACTCGGATCAACTGAAAAAAATATTGGAGATAAACTTCGATTATTTGATACTTGGCTTCACGAGCTGTACCGAGTGTGTCATTGTACTTCCTCATCCTTTGTGTATACGTATACAGTTGCATAATTAAACGATATGTGTGCTCTTCTATGCTACAAGGTTGCAACTTTGGTGAGCTGTGTGTGCTCTTCTATGCTACTATACAAGGTTGCAACTTTGGCTCTTAACACGTGACGCATCTTTATTTTGGGATGAGATATGATCCTTCCAGTTCTTGTAAAGTGGTAACAAGAGTTGATGTGAAGGAACAAAGTATATTCTGAACGTTAACGATGATAATCTTCTCTGCATAACCAAAGAAGGTGCTTGGATGAAAGAATCGTATATGTGCGAGTTGGGTAATTGGGGTGTGGTTTCTTTTCTTCTTCGTTTTATGCGATGAGATTAATAGAACCAGACTTAGCGGTGAAGATGGTTGAGTATTGGGTTAATCCCAATCGACCCATCTGAATACCCAATCGACCCAGTCAACACCCACAAACGACCCGGTCAACGAAAGTCAAAGTCAACATGGAAAAGTCAACTCGCTGAAATAATCGCCAAATAGCGATTACAAACGGTTATATGACGTTACAAACATAACGCCATATCCTTTAACCGACACAACGGTTCACTATGTACCGTTTTCACTTTGTATAAATAGAATAGAACATGTAAAGAATCATTGATGACATATTTATAAGAAAATAGAGATTATTTTCATACTTTGGTATATCATTGATTAAAGATCCATAAATTTGGGCCAACAATTGGTATCAGAGCCTGAATCATCATATACCATTTTCGTTTTAGTTTCAGAATCAATAAGAACCCTAAAACAGTTTCGAAAAAAAATTTCTGCAAAATAACTTGAACACAAATCAAGATATCATTTTTGTGTTCTATACGTTTGTCGCATCAAGGGGAACAATCACACAAGTTATTACTCCAACCCGGCAACAAACTTGTTTGCAATTTTTCATCGAAACTGATTTTTTTATCCACATAGGATCAGAAACGAATTAAAAATCGTTTATACATATTGATTCAAACAAACTAAACGAAGTTATCAATTAGGGCAAAAATCAAAGATTCAAATTAGAACAAACACACCTGTTCCGAACCAAGAATCAAGCCCTAGAACGTTAATTAAGCCATCAATTGACTTAATTAAGTCTCCAATCTTTCATATCACTCACGGTCTAAAAAGCCCCAAATCAAACGAAACCCTAAAATTTCGATTGAAGGGATCCGGTGTTCGCGAAGATCACCACGTACCGGAGAAGATAAGAAGGCCATTCAACCTTATCATAGGAGTTTGACCGAGTAGATTTGGAGAAGAAGAAGCAGATCTCAAACCCAGAACAGGAGAGAGACGAAAAACAGTCTCCAAGAGAGATTTTACTTTATTATCTCAAAACAAGAGATATAAAGGAAATAAATATACGGCGCACGTTTTATCTCTCAAAGAGATAAAATAAATATACAAATAAGGAGGCGTTAGTATTTTTAAGTAGGCAAAGGGTTTTATTCTTATAAGGCATCGGGTTAGACCATCAACCCATTCAGGTTCCAAAATTTAACAACACCACTCTTTCATTTTTATATAGTATATATTCTTCATTTTAGATATATATTATTATTATTTGATAAGTTACTTTATATATACAAATTTAGTAATTCATCAAATTTTTAGATATAATAACCTAGTGATTACACTGCTTATTATATTAGAAATAACTTTTAAGGAGTAATTAACCTTTGGATATTTCATTTAAGTCTTTTAAAAATCTCCCTAGGATAGTCTTTCAAAACTAGTCCTATAAAAGTTTTATACACCTTTAAGGAAAATAAAACATTAGAGCTCATTAAAATTTTCTTGGAGATTTATTGTCAATATCTTTAAGATATGACGGAAGATAGTGGTAGTAAGGAACCTAGTACTAATATTTCAAATAGTACAACCCAATTTCAATGCCCAATCCTAAAGCCCGCGAATTACTCATTATGGGCAATTCGAATACAAATCATTCTCGAAGCAAATAACTTATGGGAAACAATAGAGCCGACTGAGTCGACTCAACCCAATAAGACAAAAGAGAAACCGCAGTGATCGCATAAATAGCAGAGATTGCAGTAACAGCAGAGATTGCAGTAACAGTAGAGATTGCAGAAACCGCAGAGATTGCAGAAACCGCAGAGAATGCAGAAACAGCAGAGAATGCAGAAAGAAGCAAAATGGAGTTATGTGAGACGACTACAAAAGACTTAAAGATCTACGTCGCAGCGATTGTGATTAAGGGGGAGAATATTGGGTTAATCCCAATCGACCCATCTGAATACCCAATCGACCCAGTCAACACCCACAAACGACCCGGTCAACGAAAGTCAAAGTCAACATGGAAAAGTCAACTCGCTGGAAATAACTGCCAAATAGCAGTTACAAAACGGTTATATGACAGTTACAAACATAACTGCCATATCCTTTAACCGACACAACGGTTCACTATGTACCGTTTTCACTTTGTATAAATAGAATAGAACATGTAAAGAATCATTGATGACATATTTATAAGAAAATAGAGATTATTTTCATACTTTGGTATATCATTGATTAAAGATCCGTAAATTTGGGCCAACATTGAGAAGGAGTTGGGAGAAGAAGAGCATGTTGACTTTGTTGGCACGAGTATAGGACCATCGTTGGCTGTTTTAGGTCGGTCCTAATATCTCATTGCTTAACTAAAAATAAAACATAACCTGAATAAAAGGTCAATCCTGAGCTCCCGTTGTTGTTTTTGTATTTAATAAACCCGATAAGCGTCTCTCCTTGTGTTTTATGTTTGTCTTAAACTATGTAAATCAAAAAGATCTTGCTACTCTCTACCTATCTCTATGTGCTTATAATAAGCAAACCAAGCTAGGTTCTTTCAATATATGATAAATGTAACCTTTTAGAGTGCCCTTAAGAGAACAATAGCATATGAATGAAATTTAGAATGTTGTGAAAATACTTAACAACTGAGCTTATAAGGAAAATCTATTTGTATATATAGCTACTTCAAGTTCAAAGTGGATGATTTAGATCTATTTTACATCAAGTGAAAACTATTTTCTAGGAGATAGCCCATAAGTAATTCAGTTTTGGGCTTTAAGAAACCACAAGTATTTGGTTGACCACATTACTTTCTACTCTCACGTCCAAGTGTATTTTATTTCTTTTCAATCTCAAAAAGAGAAGAAAGTATGAACACCACCGGTCAACGTTTTATGAAAATCTTACGTGAAATAATTTACATCGACATCGCAAAATTATGAGTGAGTGGATAAGTGAACTCATTTAGTATGAATTCCATTTAGTTGAGATTCGAGTCCCAAAATGAAACAACACAATGATACAGCTGGTGTCAAGTCCTTGTATGCTGTCATCTTCCGCAATTATATGATAAAAGTACAAACGTTTTAGACTCTAGTATCATAACAGTATCACTTACGTGGTCAATGGTGATATGTTTTACTTATAAGCAATGGTTTGTGCTAGCTAAGTTTTATCATGTCAAAACTATTTTCCAAAGTATACATTCTACATTTTGTTGCCGAACCATGGAAATACACAATATGACTATTCAATGGCTTTCATAAATATAAACAGTTCATGCTCTGATAATTTCTTATCACTGATGAATCTCAGGGACATTTGACGAATGCCAATAGTTTGACTCAAAAGTCAAATAATTTATTATGTTTAAAGATTTCAACCAAATGTAGAGATTTTTTTATGTAAATCAAAAGTTTATTACAATCTTATATTACTTAGAACACTTTATTAAGTTTAATAATAAAATTCTGACCATTTTCATCAAGAACACAGTTTGACTTTCTAAGAAGTCAACTGTTTTTGTTGAGCTCCATTAATTAAAATAAGTTCAAATTCTGTATTGATTTAAAGTAATTTGTACAACATCCAAGTTGAGGCTAGACCTTAATTTAACAGCATATTTAAAAAGTACTACTGAAAAACACTTTTAAAAACTTCTTAAATCTTTACAAGAAATAATACTTTGGGAGCGTACAATAGAATACTATCAAGTATCAATAACCATAATCTCCAATCAGCAATGATCCTTGTCTTCCATACTGTGACGGGATGCGGAGTCTAACCACATGTAAACAATCAATAATGCCTGAGGAAAAAAATCATAAACAAATTATTTCCAGCAGGAAAAAAAAACGATTGAATGTTAAAATAAACTGTAAACATGAAAAACAAAAAAAAATGTTAAACAATTTTTATATTAATTTCATCCCTACTTTAGCACACGAAAAACAAACAGTCCATTCATGTTTATAATTAATCAAGTCCCATTAATGAGCATAAACATAATTAGCATGATAGAGATTTCAATGCATGAATAAGAAATGTCGCATTTTGGATCAGCAAAGTCATGTCAGGTTTCAACTAGAGTAAAGCTGGAAGTCTGGAACTAGGCTTAAATATCAACAAGAACAACAAAAATTGCACAATGTGATTGACAAAACAGCACAAATAAATGGCTAAAATAATTTGTTCCAGATTATTTCACTATGTGCCTAGAAAGAAGTTCGATATAATGTAACGAAGAAGTGTTTCAGCACCAAAGCTTGGGGCCATGTCCTGTACGGTATCATATTCTGCAATTTTATGATAAAAATACAAACCTTTTAGACTATAGTATCATATCAAATCACAACATATCACTTACGTAGTCAATGGTGACATTGTTTATTTGTTTTAGTTATAAGCAACGTTTTATGTTAGCTCAGTTTTACCATGTCAAAACTGTTTTCCAAATTTTACATTCTACATTTTGTAGCCCAACCATGGAAACACAATATGACTACTCAATGGCTTTCAAAAACATAAACGGTTCAAGCCCTGATAATTTCTTATCGTCAAATATGTTTTTCAGTTCAATTTCATAAAAATCTCAGCGAAATTTGATGAAAGCCAACAGTTGACTAAAAAGTCAAATTCTTATATGTTTAATGATTTCAACCAAATGTAGAGCTTATTTATGTGAATCAAAACTTGTATATGATCATCTACAGCCTCATGTAAAATTCTGGCCATTTTATCAAGAACAAAGTTGAACATTCTAAGAAGTCAACTGTGTTTATTGAACTCCATGAATTAACTTATCTAACTTCAAATTCTACTATGATTTACAGCAATTAGTACAAAATCCAAGATGGGGATTATAATGTTATCTAACAGTGTAAAAACACTTACTCCGTATTTACAAACATTTTGTGAGTGTACTGGAGAAAATCATCAATGACGAAAACAGATTGAGCGAAAACACTTGAAAATAATCAACAATGATCCTTTGCTTCTTTTAAGTAACTTAGTGCAGGGTATAAGCACATGAAAACAATCAACAATGCCTGGTGAAAGAAAAAAAACATAAACAATTACATCAAGTTAGAAAAAATGACGTTAAAATGGAACAAATGTAAGGCGATCAATACAAAAACAGAGACAGAGAATGTACCTTTTACTTATGTATTGGCTCTTGTGGGTCTGTCAACTGCGTCATTTATGGGCCGCTGCTTATATTTCCCATGAGTATATCGCTTGTAGACCTTTGGTGATATAACACACTTTATCTTACCCATGTTGTTTGGAATATCTCGTAAACGATTACAGTCCGTTATGGTTAGCGTCTCCAAAGATTCTATTCGGCCAAGATCATCGGGTAACTTCTCAAGAAGCAAACATGATTTAAGTTCGAGAGATTTGAGATGTTTCAACTTACAAATGCTATCTGGAAGATGTTTAATCTCTGTAGATGAAAAAGTCAGCTCCTCTAGACATTCTAACTGGTCAAGGTCCCGGGGTGCTTCTGTAATACTGCCTTCTAGTGTAAGCTTTCTTATACATTGTAAACTACAAATGCTTCTTGAAAATTTCTTAAGGTTTGTACACGCACATAGACCCATCGAAATAAGCATTTCAAGATTTCTAAACGATGAAGCTGGATCTTCTTTATAATAACATTCAAACCGAAACTTTGGAAAACTATTGTCGGGGTGCAGTAGGCATACATCTGTGGGTTCCGCAATCAGATGTAACTCAGATAAAGAACCAGACTTAGCTTGTTGAGACCATTTGTCAAACACAAAAGACTCGAACCTCCCACAATCACTTAAGTCTAAGAAGACAAGCTTTTTCAGACATCCAATGGGAGCATTAATTTCTACCAAATCATAACAATTTTCAAGATTTAACCTTTTGAGATTTGGAGTCAGTCCAAGGTCAAGGGTCCTCAACTTTGAATCACTGAGGTTGAGCTCTTGGAGCTTTAGACTTTCAGCAGGTATATGAAGCTCTACGAAATCATCAGATCTCGAAATAGTCAACTGCTCAAGATTTGGAGCCAACCTAAGGTCAAAGGTCCTCAACTTTGAAGACCAGATTTTGAGGAACCTGAGATTATTTAGAACCTAAAATAAGTACAAAAAAACAATTAATATTGGTGCAATGAGAAACCAATAGATATATAGGATCATAATGAATCATGAAAAAGAACAATTAACCATTATTCTACCTTTTCTTCTCCATCTTCCCAAAGTTGAACAATTTTGCTGGAATATAATTGAAGTTCAACAAGATATTTTCCTTGAAATGTATTCGGTAAACTCGAAAAAGGAAAACCCCACCATTCCATAAATCGTAAAGAACTTGGAAGGTATTCGCTAACTTTATCAAATTCCTTCATTTTTGGGTTTTCCAATAAGAGACTTATGTTAATAAATCTAAGATCCTTCATTTTTGCTAGACCCTTCATTGCATTTCCAGCACTGAAACCCGCTGGTGACCGGAAGTATAGACATTTAGTTGCTTGGGTACCCTGAAATCGAAAAAATAAAACCCCTTAATTTTTGTCAGAACCCTAAATTTCAAAACGCCCAAAATCACTTATCAAATTGAGAGTGAATGAAGATGATATAAAGCGAATTGAATGATAATTCAATTTGAATTAATGAATTTTTGAGTAATTACTAGAGAGAGAAAATGAATTTGGGGAAAACGTTTTAGAGAGACACACAAAGAGGAATTGTTATGTGTTTTTTATAAGAAAAGTGACGGTAATTTATTAAATGGTCAAACCCGATTGAGTCTTTCATTTTAGACCAAACTCAGAAACTTTTAAAATTATTGGACCAAAAATTAAAATATACACGGACCAAAAATGAAGTTTAATTAAATCATACTAACTTGATTCTTACCATGTCATTAGTCAATATATCTTCAATTTCCTCATTAATCCACAATCGGCTATGTCTTTGAGGTTCATCGGGGTGTGACCGACGAACAATATTCCTACCCATTTCTTGTAAATGATCATGCATCCTCAATACCTCATATTTACCACTAGAAATAGTTATAAGAGATTTCTGCTCAAGAACTCTTAAACCAACTTCAGCATGAAATCCACAGCTTTCAAGCACTCTAACTGAATTTTTTTTGGGCCAATTTTTTAGTATGCATGCAACATCTAAGAATATTTCTTTGTGATCATTATCTAGACCATTAAAGCTTATTTCCAATCTATCCATAGTTGCCGTTAATGGAATGGTTTTTAGTCTTTTTATAGCATCTACCCAGTAAGGCTCACTTTGACCACAAAGAAACGAACCCAAAACTTTGATCGTTAAGGGAAGACCATGAGCATATTGTACAACTTGTCCTGATAGCTCTTCGTACCTTTGAGTTGGAATCTCTCTTCCAAACGCATACCTACTGAAGAGGCATCCCGCTTCCGCTTGAGATAACAAAGTCACATTATGAATCAAGCTCACTCGGTGGGCTACGAGTACTTGTTCATCTCTTGTTGTAATTATGATTCTACTTCCCGGCTCAAACCAATTACAGTCACCGGCTAACGCCTCAAGCTGGTCTTTATGATCAACGTCATCAAGAACAACAAGTACCTTTCTACCACGCATCCTCCTTTGCATCATACTTTTACCGCCAAAAACACTACTTACTTCAATGTTTTGATCCTTTAAAACATCTGAAAGTACTTGTTTCTGCAACTTCTTTAGACCCTCCGAAGAGGCTTTTGAAACTTCCCTGACGTTTTCAATAAAGCTTTCACCTTCGAACTGAATGGATATATGATCAAAAACAGCTCTGGCCAAGGTTGTCTTCCCCGCACCTCCCATCCCCCATATCCCTAGCATGCGAACATCATCGACAGTGGTTTCTAAAGATGAAATAACATCCTTTACTCGAGTCTCCATGCCGACCAACTTTTCATCCAAGCCGAAATTGATGGAGCGTAACTCTAGTGAAATCTCTTGAACAATCTGTTGGATAAATTTAGCTTCATGCCTGTATGTAAAATAAGATTGTTAAAAATCCTACTTTAACAATCAAATTTCAGATATATAATACATACAATTGTATATGAAGTAATGGCAAAGAATCAGCTATCTGTTAGATACTAGATGAATAACAGATAGGCTGGGTAGTATAAGGTAAAACTTTTCCGGGTCAAAACAGGTTGGGTCTACCCAAAAACACTTCCCTTCAACGTCTAACTTATAACATACTCGTTGCAATGCATTAAAAACTGCTTTTAAGGTTATATGTCACAACAGAAAAAATCTTAAGGTTGTGGTATGCATTAAAAATACACCATGTTAAAAATAAATAGTTATTTACCCATTTGACCCATTTGAGATGAAACATGTTTTTTTGAAAGCCATTGACTATTCATATAAATAGTTATTTACCCATTAAAAATACACCATGTTGGAACCCACCGTAGATAAAAAAGAAGTAAAATCAAAGAATATTGCCTAGATGATGAAGAAAATTACTTACCCATTAGCAATGCTTTTCAACTCCCATCCAGCCAAATCAGATGCTTCTTTCAAAGCCTCCCTCCATTTCCTAGCAGCTTCTTCCTCTTTATGTTTTGCAAATGCATCTCCAACTGACCCACTTTGTTTGCGAACTTCAGTGGGCTCCACATCGTAGAACACGGGATAAGCAGTATGCCCAAAACCTCTCTGGCATTCCATAATCTTAACAAGCTCTTCCAAGCACCAAGATGAAGAAGCATAATTCTTGGAGAAAATAATAATGTAAAATTTCGAGTCTTCAATGGCCTTAATAAGCTCATCACTGATCATTTTCCCTTGCTTAATATTCTCATCATCCTTGTGTGTTTCAATACCTTTTTGTGTAAGAGCTTGATAAAGATGATCAACAAAGTTCTTTCGAGTGTCTTCGCCTCTAAAGCTTAAGAAGACATCATATTTAAAGCTGTTTTGAATGGATGAAACTGAAGTAGAAGCCATTAGAAGTATGGTTGAAAGATCTTATGTGAAAAAGTATTTGTGTTTGTGTGGGTAAAGCTGTGGAATATTGATGTTGAGAAACAAAAGCCACTCATATGGTCTTTTGGTCAATGAAAAAAAGAAAGATAAGATTCACTATTTGAACTTTCAACCAAGTGACCAATACACACGCACCATTTATAAAAGGCTTTTGATATTTTATGTTTTCACAGTATGATAGTTGCATACTTGTACATGTTTTTTGATTCTTAGTTTTCATATTAATTATGGTTCAAAAGATCATTACTTGTTTCATTGATGATATCATAATACAACAACGACAACAACATACCCAATCCCGCCGAGGCAGGGTATGGGGGGAGATGATATCATAATCATTACATAAATTTTATTTCAGTCACTTTTCAAATCATATAGAATTTGCTACAAACAATGGTTAAAGAATAGCCGGTAAAGTATATAGTTAATTGGTTTTACTGGCATCTTTAGATCAGAGGGGAGGGATGTGTTGTCTTTCCCACTAAACTAAGGAACCAGGAGCCACCTATTGATGAATCTTGAAACCACTGAAGACCTAAACTGAAAATAGCGAAAGCATCAGTCTCACACAAACACATTATCAAATAAATTGGGGTCAGTTCCCAAAACTGCAGGTACAACGCCCTAAATTGTTCAGGAATGCACCCACAACAGTTCTTTTGCTTTTCGAAAAGCTGCTAAGAAAAGCACAAGACTTTTCGTCGGAATATTTGCTTACAAGAACATTGAGTGCATGACTGTTTTGATCGAAAATCACTGTATGCTAAAATGATATCCATTTATTACTATAATCGCCATTGAAAAACTATAAAATCTCTTGTAGAAACACTAAACGCAGGTCTAAAGTTTGTTCATTAGTATAAAAAAGGCCTGGACTACAACTTGAATTTTGAAAACTTCCACTTTCTTTCCTTTATTTTCCGGTACCAAGCAGCCTCAACACTTCTGAAAGTTTTCATTTGTAGATTGATAGATACTAGTGTCAACTGCCTTTGAACAATCCAAATCAGACTCTTAATGTCTCAACATGATTAGATACGGATATACCAATCGCGCATTTCAAAGCACGATCAACACTCATTTCTTCTTGGTGGAAGTTTTCTTCGCCTTTTTATTTTTAAATCCTCATCCACTCTCCTGTCAAAACAACAGGTATTCTTCAATGATAGCTGAAATCAGACTTGCTAAATGACATAAGCATCATTATTTAACTCATATCATATTTATACGCAAAAATAAAAGTTTAAAACGAAGTTTATCAATTATAAAGCAAAGCAAGGTGAAAAAGTTCAGAGATATAATTGAGTGGAAGTACCTTTCTATAGTGAATGTAAGCAGCTTTGCCGGTATTTCTTGCCCATTTTTACTGACATAACCTGTAAGTACAAGAAAATTCTATTTATATCATACAACATAGAAAGAGATGCCATCAAAAAGTAGGGGTGGCAATTTCTAACACAAAACACGACCCAAAACCGACACCGAACTAAACTGGTAGGGTCTCGTCTAAACAGTTTTCTGGCCATGGGTGTTAAACAGGTTGACCCACCAACCCGTTTGAGTTTATTTATTTTAGATAAATTATGAACATAGTGAGTTAAACAGGTTAAACAAGTCGACCCACCCACCAGTTTAGAAAAACGGGTTAAATAGGCAATGTTCGTGTTAGTGTAAACGGGTTAGGATTGACAAAACTGACCTAACTACTTAAACTGACCTAAAAATGGTTTAAGGTGTTCTGACATGCCAATCCGAACCCAAACCCGACCCGTATTTGTTTGTAACAGTTGTTTCTTGATTTGAAATGACTACATTAACAGAATAAGAACTTTCCAACTTACCCTCTTCCCATCACCATTTGTGAACCAATGCCCCGTCCCTTGACCAGAAATAATCCTAGATGTTGCATGAGCCCTTCTTTTGCCAGCATCTTTTGTGATTCCTTTCGCAGTATTGACTTTAGGATTCATAGAACCTTGTGACGTTTCATGAGCCTTGGATTTTCTTGAATTTTCCTTAATGAACTTGTCTCGGCTTTATTAGTTCTAGTAGCTTGTTTAGTTTTGTCGCCACTGCTAAATTGACCCCTAGAAACACAAGAAATGCAACACAAAAAACATGAATCATGGTATAGGATTTTATGCAAAAAGAGCTAATCTTTTATGCAAATAACACCTTAAAAAACTATCAATAATATAGCAGAATTAACTTACATGTAATCGATATTCGATGTCTGGGAAGCTCAGAACCTCTACTTTCTGCATTTAACGGGAAAAAAGTTGCACAAACGGGTTCGCACAAACTCTTGGACCCTCAAATCATTCACCCAAATCTACTACACTGTCCATAATATGACTATTACGGCTACTTTTTCCAATATTACTCTGAACTTTACTTTTTTCTTTCATGGAACTAAAATAATCTTCACAAACCTCATCCATTGCAGGTGTCGGGATAATGGAACCTCTTCTCGTGTCTAAAATCTTCCTATAAATCTTTTCTGGCTGGCTGAAGTAA
Source organism: Chrysanthemum makinoi (assembly GCA_910596185.1). NCBI lineage: Eukaryota > Viridiplantae > Streptophyta > Magnoliopsida > Asterales > Asteraceae > Chrysanthemum > Chrysanthemum makinoi. The sequence continues at coordinate 29,466,436 of OU343222.1, read as the reverse complement.
CGAGTGATTCACTTAATTTTCTCGGCTGATGTAAACCTACACTTTTTCCCCTATCTAAATTAGATTCTGACTTGCTGCAGATCTTGTTAGTAGCAACTTTACCGGTAGAAGGAATATCAAAATCAGAGTCGGAATCAATTAGCTGAAACTTTCAAAGTGGACTGACAGTTAACTTTGGAAACGGTTGTTTGCTGCAGTTTGTGATTACGGATTCTGGAACGTTTGAGACATTTGAGAGATTGTGCTTTCTTTTTCCTGATTCAGTAAGCGGGAATTTGGAACTGTTACTGACTGAATAGTGTTGTGTTGGAAGGGTCTCATCTGCATTTAGCAATAATAACAACCAGTGAATATGGGAATGATAAACAAGCACACATGACAGTAATTAGCATACTGGTTTAAGTTACGTCTGACTGCAATTACTTTATGGAATCTAAATTAGATTCTGACTTGCTGCAGATCTTGTTAGTAGCAACTTACCGTAATTAGCTGAAACTTTCTAAGTGGACTGACAGTTAACTTTGAAGCGGTTGTTTGCTGCAGTTTGTGATTACGGATTCTGGGTTTTGAGACATTTGAGAGATTGTGCTTTCTTTTTCCTGATTCAGTAAGCGGGAATTTGGAACTGTTACTGACTGAATAGTGTTGTGTTGGAAGGGTCTCATCTGCATTTAGCAATAATAACAACCAGTGAATACGGGAATGATAAACAAGCACACATGACAGTAATTAGCATACTGGTTTAAGTTACGTCTGACTGCAAATTACTTTTATGGAATCTTACAAATCATAGAACTGGCACAAATACCATACATTTTACACCAAGTTAATCAACGTGGATATCTTTGTGATCTTTCTTGGATTACAAAGAATCACAAGTTGCAACTTATGTAAGTGTTTATGTCTGAGCTAAATACATTTCAATATTCAGATATGAAAAATCATTGGTAATGATTACAACTTTCTAATAGTCTATATTAAGGCCCTAAGTAAAGGTGTATAATAACCGTCCAAAGGGGTTCTAACTTGTAAATTGTAGCCCAAGTGCCCAACAGCACCAATTCACTAAATACACCAGACATGCTACATAATCATAAAATTAACTAAATATATTACACAATGAAGAAATTTCTGTTTATATCATACAACACATAAAGAGATGCCATCAAAAAGTGGGGGTGGCAATTCCTTACACGAAACATGACCCCGACACGGAAATAAACGGGTTAGGATCTGGTCTAAACATTTTCTGGCCATTGGTGTTAAACAGGTTAACCCACCAACCCGGTTAAGATTTTTTTTTTTTTTTTTGGAAAAATTATGTTTATGGGTTAAACAGGTTAAACAAGTGGACCACCCACCAGTTTAGAAAAATGGGTTGAATAGGCTAGCGATGCGGCGTTATGATTAACGGGTTAGGATTGACATAACTGACCTATCTACTTAAACATGCCGTTACTTTCGGGTTAAGGTGTTCTGACATGCTAAACCAAACCCAAACCCGACCTGAATTTGGTTCTAGCAGTTTCTTAATTTCAAAATGACTACTATAACAAAGAATTCAAACTCAGAGAGATATCAGTTTCCTGATTTGAAATGATTACTATAACAGAACAAGAACTTTCCAACTTACCCTCTTCCCATCGCATTTGTGAGCCAATGCCCAGAACCTTGACCATCAGCTGGAACCCTTCTCTGCAAGCATCTTTGGCAGTCCCTTTGGAGTATTAGCTTTGGATTCATGAAACCTTGTGACGTTTCTTGAGTCTTTGATTTTCTTGAATTTTTCCTTGATGAGCTTGTCTCAGCTTTATTAGTTCTAGCAGCTTGTTTTGTTTTGTCGCCACTGCTAATTGACTAACAACACAAAGTGCAACACAAAACATGAATCATGAAATATGACTATGAAAAAAGAGCTAATCTTTGATGCAAATAACCCCTAATAAGGAAGCAGAATTAACATGTAATCTATATTTGATGTACTGGGCTGCTCAAAACCTCTATTTTCTGCATTAAACAGGAGAAAGTTGCACCAACGAGTTCGCACAAGCTCTGGACCCTCAAATCATTATGGAAAAAATACTGATGTGCTGGCGGGAGAGGGTCACCCATAAATCTTTACTTTTTTCTTTCATGGAACTAAAATATTCCTCACAGACCTCATATAGTGCAGGTGTCGGGATATGAAAACTCTTCTTGTGTCTAAAATCTTCCCATAAATCCTTTTTGGCTGAAGTATCGAGTGATTCACTTAATTTTCTCGGCTAATTTGAACCTACAGATTGCCCCCTATTTAATTAAGGTTCTGACTTATTGCAGATCTTGTTAGTAGCGACTTTACTGATAGAAGGAATATCAGAATCAGAGTCGGAATCAATCAGCTGAAACTTTCTAAGAGGACTGACAGTCAACTTTGGAAACGGTTGTGTGCTGCAGCTTGTGATTAGGGATTCTGGCGCGTTTGAGATATTTTGCTTTCTTTTTCCTGATTCTCAGGTCAAAACACCTAGTCGGTAAGCGGAATTTGGAACTGTTACTGACTGAACAGTGTTGTGTTGGAAGAGTCTCATCTGCATTTAGGAATAATAAAAACCAGTGAATATGGCAATGATAAACAAGCGCACTTGACAGTCATTAGCACACTGGTTTAAGATACGTCTGACTGCAAATTACTTTATGGAATCTTATAAATCATAAAACTAGCACAAATACCATCCCTTTTACGCAAAGTTAATCAACGTGGATATCTTTGTGATCTTTCTTGGATTACAAAGAATCACAAGTTGCTGCTAATGTAAGTGTTTATGTCTGAGCTAAATACATTTCAATATTCAGATATGAAAAATCATTGGAAATGATTACAACTTTCTAGTCTATATTAAGACCTAAGTAAGGGTGTATAATAACCGTCCAAAGGGGTTCTAACTTGTAAATTGTAGCCCAAGTGCCCAAAAGCACCAATTCACTAAATACACCAGACATGCTACATTATCATAAAAGTTAACTAAATATATTACACAATGAAGTTATCAACAGTTACTCGTAAGTCCTATCAGTCTACCACCCACAACATACAGTTTAACATCCAGTTTATTGTTATTATTAGAGTTCAAGGTAATGTAACTCGCTGCCCCCGATAAGAAATACAGAATCACAAACGTTGTTTTTCTCTTTATGAAATCAAATTGAACCTACTGAAAAAAGCATTAGTGGTGTTTAGGATTGCTCTTAATATCGTTTTGAAACGGCAAACAATCAATTAAGTTGAGATAACAAACAACTCTGATAAAAACAATCCCAAACATCTCCTAATCATCAAATCAAAACATCCCCAATGTAATAAACTTACAAAAATCAATCACCAAAATGAATAGCATACATTACTACCTCCGCACTACACCCGCGCCTTAACCGCTTGAATCGCGGCCTTACTACCTCCTCCTCCTCCTCCTCATTTTCATCATCTGAATCAGCAACAGCACTCTTCTCTGATGAAACCCGATTCGATGTGTTCGGGTGTGATTCGAAACCTAATGAAAATGAAGGTGTTTCAAAATCGGGTTTTCATTCTGACCCGCTTTCTACCCAAAACAAACAAACCACATTTTGGGGGTTTTCAAATCCATCTTTTAATGAATTTGGAGGAGTACGACATAAGAGGTCCTTTAACTCTTTTCTTTTATTCATTTCTAACCCCTTTTATTTATTATACGCTTTTCCCTCTCTTGTTTATCTATACTACACATAATAGAAAAACGGTCAAATATGAAAAGTTGAAAAGTTAATTGTTAAAATTGGTCAAATGAGAAAGAAATGCATAGTGTAATTAATATTTTTATTAAAACAACCCATTACTTAAAAGTACAATAATTTATTCACATTGTACAACCAATTAAAAGCACATCTACCAAAATAAAAACAGCCACTTAAAACACCCCTTACTATAAAGTACATAAACATTTCATAACGTACAATTTAAAGAAGCTACAATATAATCCAAAAAATATAAAATAATTAAACACACTAATTAATGATATTTTTAAAACACCCTAAAATGAAAAGTACATGTTATTATACACATTATACAAATTAATAAAACACACAAAACTTCATACAAGCTAACAAGTTGATGTTACATATAGCTTTCAAAACTGGACCGGACCAACGTGTTTAACCGGGAACCGGTGTCGCCACCAGTTCGGCTAACCAATTAAAGCCATCCGAAAACGAACCAGAGAGAACCCGTTGAAACCGATACAAACTGGTGAATCAGGTCTCACCGAGATCTATTTCTGTAGTTAATCGTCACAGGGTACCCGCGGCCAAAATGCGCGAATACCCTGCTATATACTATATATAAAGGAAAAATCAAAAAGTAAAAAGTGAAAAGTTGAAACTAAAAGTGGAAATGTTGAAGACATATATTTCAAAAGGAAACTATTAATACACATCGAAAACCGGGTTGACCCGGGACGCTTCAAACCCGGCGGGTTGACAAGATTTAATTTGACTTGTTTGTGACCCAACCTGTCGGGTTGACTCGGTTTAAATCGACTTTTTTTTTACCGGAACGGTTCAACCGGTTGAACCACCCGGGTCGAACCAGGTTTCAAATTTGACAAAATTATATGAGAAATGATGAAGTAATTGTGGAACCCGTGACAAATTTGGAAAAATGATAGACCAAGTAATTGTAGTTTTTTGTTGTTTATTTTGTTTTGACACATGTACGTTGTCATTTGTATAATGTTATTTTGAAAAATGTTGGTCTTGCACCACTTAAAGGACTAGCATATATGAATCGTCTTTTAAAAGTTAATATATATTGTATAGCCCTTTGTCCGTTATATCAATAATGTTATGTAAGTTTATTAGAATCACAAAAATTAAATAGTATTGTTATCTTTAGCGATAACTATTTGTACCCAAACAAATAGCTTTAAACAATGCTTAAATATCTATGCAAATTGATAGTACAAGATAATCTTATTATGGTGATATTAAATTTGTAAGGTTACAAGTTTAAAAGCCACACACCAAATAATAAACGCTACACATGTAAAAAAATAGTTATCACTGCCTAAATTACTGACAAAATAAGAAAAGGCGGTCACACACGTTTGCTATACCTCTAAACTGCAATATAATATTGCCAACTACTCGTATATAATACCGTTTCTTTTTGTAATGATTGAATCTATTATTACTAAAATCTTAATAACTTAAAAGTTAAAACAATCCTATTAGAAATATACTCCCACACTTAGATCGACTCCACATAATTTTCTTGAAAACTGTATATTTCTGCTGTTATGCAACCACGCATCAGAATTATAGTTATTCGAAAATGATTCTCTGACGCTACAAATACAGTTTGTTGAAAGAAACTTATGGATCGTCGAAATTTTGCAGACAACTAGACACCGTTGCCACTAGGCGCGGGTACTCGTCTAGTACTTTCGAATGTGGATAGCTTTACAAGAACAAACATGTCAACAACTTCTCTGCCTTTGACAGTGTATTTTTTAAAACTGCTATAGTTACTTACTCGTAGAACGCGCGAAACTGGAGTACGGGTCAACATAACTAGCCTGTCTTGACCAAGTAGAACACAAGGTCCTAATTCAATTGAATAGTGTGATTATCATTCATCCTTAATCTTAATACCTTATAATGCATTTAGCACTATTCTATAATTAGAAAGCTTAAAAATTCAGACTTTTTTACTTGCTTGTTATAGAAATATATGTGTTTTGCTAAATTAATACTTGCATAACCTATCTTAAAACTTCAGCCAATATTGTAACAATAGCAGCCATTCAATAGACAATTTAAAGTCTCTTCAGTTTTATTTCATGGCCCATTCATTTATTTCATGGCCCATTCAATAGGCAATATCAGTTTTATTTCATGGCCCATTCTTCAAATGCCTGACAAATATTCATATACGAATTAAAAAAGCTATTATTTAGGGATTGTACATCTACGATCATGCCTTACATATTGCACAATCCTGCCATATCATTAACAAAATGACACTATAAAAAGAAGGCAAGATCATGGTTTAGGTACAATACATATCAAAAGTTCAAATCCAAAACTGGTATAACAATGGTCATGTCATCAAGCAGTAATCCAAGCAATGATCTATCAAGCCTTTTTTCCTCTTTAACACTTTCTCCACCAACTAATCTTGAACTTCATCCAATTGCAGCCCCTCTTCCAGCCCATGCAACTCCTCAATCCAAGAAACAAAATTCGATACTAAAAAGAAAAGAAACAAAGATCTCAGCTTTCTCTTTTTATACCCACAAACTTGCTCTTAAAAAAAGTATAAGAGAACACACATCATAGATCTTGAACAAAAAACAACAATACCTACCCGAGACCTTTTTCGAAAGATCTTGAAGCCAATAGTCTGTTGTCTGTGTAAGCCTCGACAATACAAAACAAGCCAAGAAAGTTCAGGGTACGGTTGTGGTGGAAACAACCCGAAGAAAGTTTAGTGTAAGTGTGGGTTTGTATTTCGAAGATTAAGAGAAAAGCTATAGATTGTTTGTGGTGTTCGATTTACATAAAAGCAGAAAGAACAGACTTGTGCTTGTGTTTGTTGGTTAATCGTAGTAAGGCTGGGCGCAGTGGTATGTCAACCGGCCCGTCGCCGCCACTGCGAGTTAAAGGTCCCAATCGGTCGGCCGACTCCAAAACTCACGAACCCTTCGTGGTCTCGACCGATAACTCACTCCACAAAAAAACAAAAAAAATGTACCGTTATTCGAGTTGAGTAGAAATAAAGGTTTAGTTTTGTTTGGTATTTGGTATTACATAAGCTAAATTGAAGGATTTGGATTGTGGGTGATTCGTTTGTTGTAATAAAGAAGAAAGGGACAAAGTTTGTTTGCGTTTGCAAATATGTTTAAGAAAAAAATGGGGGCGCGGGATTTTCAGAAATGAATTAGGGTTGTGTTAGGTTAGTATGAAATAACTAAATCTTAGGGTTTTTTTTTTCTATATTAATATTGGGCTTGTACAAGTGTCTTCCAAAAAATTAACATGGCTTACATTTTCGTGGGAGTACTTGTATTAGGAACATAAGTATTATTATACGATATAAGTGTTTTGGATTTTAAATTTTTTTGTTAAAAAAGTTAAAGAAAAAAAAATGTCAAGTCGTCTTACTGTGCCTAAAAGTCTTAAAATAAGCCGATAAACATATAAGCTTAAACAAACACCCCCTTAGTGTAAAAGATGGCATTATATAACCTTTTTATTAGAGTTAGAAATATGGGCCTAATTTTGTATTCAATTCTTCATGGACAGAATTTTGTAAGTTGTGGTGAGCGTGCTAAGGATTATGTTAGTAAAAGATGGTATTATATAACCTTTTTATTAGAGTTAGAAATATAGGCTTAATTTTGTATTCAATTTCTTGATTGACCGAATTTTGTAAGTTGTTGTGAGTGAACATTGAAAAAACCATTGATAATGGGAAAATAAATTATCATGTATTGTAGAATGAAAAACATTGTTCTTGGTTAAAGAGTTGAAGTTGTTCCGACATGAATTTCCGTACATTTATAGTAAGAAAATGTAATAATTTCAAATATATAGCTCACCGGAAATTAAAATACGCAAAGTTATGTTTAGAAAAAATATATAAATGAAAAACATTTGTTCGCCACAAAATTTAGTCACAGGGTACCCGCCGCCGCATTGCGTGGGTACCCTGCTAGTACTACTTATAATAGAGGAATGAATCTCTCTTCTCATGGTTTTAAAATTAAGACTTACAAAATACAAAGCCTATTGTACAATACATAATGCACTAATAATGATCTATCCCATCAATCGTAATTTTAAGACTTACAAGTCTTAAAACTTAATGTACAAAATACAAAGCACTATTAATGTGGTCAAGATATTTAATGTAGCTAATTAATTAACCGGTCAATAAATACAATTAATGCAGTTATTAAAACACTCCTTACACAAGAAATACAAATTATCAAGCATGTTGTACAACAAACTTAAACATAATTCCTGCATTAAAATGTCACTAATACAAATAATAAAGAACATTATACAAATATTCAAGCCCGAACGGGAAACGGTCCAAATGGGCCCGAGCCCGAACGATCCAAACGGGCGCGCGGCGGAGTCGAGCCAGAGTGGGCACGGGCCAAACGGGCTCGAGTCCGAACAGGCACGAGCTAAACGAAATTCTTGAAATCCGTAAATTTATTATCAAAAAGAACATAATAAACTAAAATACATGATTCATCGGAAAATTTAATTTCAGGGTGTCCGCCGCCGCAACGCGCGAAAACCCTGCATTAAATGTCACTAATACAAATAATAAAGCACATTATACAGATATTCAAGCTCGAACGGTCAACGGGAAAAATGGGCTTAAGCCCGAACTGGTGCGGGCCAAACGGGCTCGAGCCCAAATAGGCATGGGCCAAATAGGCAACGGGCCAACGGGCTCGAGCCCGAACGGGCACGGGCTAAATGAAATTATTGATATCCGTAAATTTATTGTAAAAAAAAAAACATAATAAACTAAGATACATGATTCACCGCAAAAAATTATTTCATGGTACCAGCCGCCGCAACACGCGGGTACCGTGCTAGTGTTAGGTAAAGAGAAAATAAGGTCAAACTCAAAACATAAAGGGTGAAACATTGATAACAAATTGCTTCCCATTCTCTATATTTGACAATTTGTTGCCAAACATAAGGCAATAGTACATAAAATATGAACTATGTGGGGTCACATGGAAAAAAAACAACGGGCGCTTTTATCCAAACAGTTATTAACCAGAACTTAGATTTTTGAAAAGCATTCTGTAATAAAACTACTGAGGGTCCGTTTGGTTTGCTAAGGGATTTGGATTAGGATTATGATTTGGATTTGGATTTGGTTTAAGTTTTTGAAAAAAAAGTAGGAGAGAGAAAATATATAAATGGTATAATATTATTATTTTAAAATTTTATTAAAAATAAATAATCAGATTTATTATTATAAAATAAGTTATAAATTAAAATGAGAGGTTGGAATTGAAAGGAGGCCCACAAGTTTTAGAAAAGTACAAACTAAAATTGCAAAACCAGGGTAGTGTGTCCGGATTGTAAAATGGTGGGGTCATCGGGTTTGGTGGCTATTTTGTAGACCTGGTTTTTGAACCAATCATGGTCTTTTGTTCTTTTGACTTCAAATCCCATGCCAAAGTAGGATACCAAACGGCTCCTGAAAAAAGTTCGACTAGCTTCACTTGACACTAGTAACTACCCTTAGATATGTTCTTCAGAATGATTTAATAAAAAACTAAGTGAAGTGGGTAGGGCTGATCATCGGGCGAAAACCGGACCGGACCGAGAAAAACCGGACCGGACCGAGACCGAATCCGGCAAAAAACCTAGACCGAGACCGAGACCGAGACCGAATGTGATCGGTCCGGTCCGGTTTCAGACGGTCCGTCGGTCGGTCCGGTCCAACAAGGCTAAATTTTCGGTTTGTGGTCCGGACCGAGACCGAATTTGCCAAAAATGGTAGACCGAGACCGGACCGCCGGTCCTTCGGTCCTTTCGGTTTCGGTTCGGTCCGGTCGGTTTTGTCGGTCGGTCCGGTCCATCCGGTCCGTTTGCTCACCCCTAGAAGTGGGTGAATGTAAATATGATGAAAGTCAACTCTTTTATGGTTAAAAATTTAATCCCAATTTAGAACATAACTATATAAAGAAAAACCTCTTTATAATAAGAGAGCTAGGTGCATCTGGGACGAATAACGCTTTATTAGTGTGCCACCTAAGCGATATCTCATCACCCCACCAATAACTACACCATCCAAAAGAAAAGTTATTGGTATCTCATCACCCCACCAATAGCTTCGAATTTATGAAGATGTATGTTATTCAGGTCGTATAACATATAAGAGCTTCCAGAAAAATCATATCAAGGTCCCAAAAATTATTATGGAGTTGTTCTTTATTTTATACGTTTTTAGGGTTCTTAGCTTATATAAATTCGTACGACATATATATATATATATATGAATATAATGGATGAAAGGAATGTCATAGATGTACCCTTGATGAGAATCGAACGCTAGAACAAAAGAAACCAAAAACTCTACTCGGCAAACCCTAATCGACCAAGAAAATCACAACGATCAAACCAGCACCTTAGAACCTCGAACCAGATTTTTAATACCTTCTTTACCTTCAACTCGTCAAGAAAAATAGCTCTAAGCCTTGAAAACCTATCGTTTATTTGTTTGGGATTTTCTTATGTCGGCAAAAGTATAATCGTTGTTTAGGGATTAGAATAAACCGTATCATGTGTTTTATATGGGTTTTTATAATTTTTATATGGTCTATATAATGTATTGGACTCATAAAAATTACCATACATTTTTCTTAAATTACTTTGGGCCTTGTTCTTAATTTATACACTTTATTAATTAGTTTAAATACTTTTCGGGCCTAAATAATTATATGGCCGATTTTTATACTTTTCAAAATACAAAAAATAAACTTATAAAGTTCTTAAAATTTATTATGATCATATTTGATAATTTTCTGAATTTACATAGCTTATTTGGTACTCTTTAAATTAATTATTCATACTTTTTGATCATAGGGGTATTTTGGTCTTTTTGTGAATTTTAGAAATTCAGGTTTTACAGTGCGCCTGATTTGTCCTGTGGTGGCATCTTGGCTGATAGGTTAGGGTGAATTGACCAAATGCTGTCCTCTCGAATTTGAGCCCACCTGAAGTAATTGGAAGTAGGTAGACGTAGACACAACTAGCTAGGATGATTGACTAGGTTAGCACCACTATTCCTCTATTGATTTCCCTTTACCATTTATCTGCTTTTATTTTATTCTGCATTAGTAGTTTAATTAATTAAATCCCTATCGAAACCATTATTATTCTGTGACAATTAGATTTAGTAATAATCCAACACACATAGCTCTTGGGACGACCTCGGCTTTACCATTTACTACACTACACACGATCGGGTACACTGCCCGTTATTGCATTAGGGTAGACCATAGGTATAGCGAGACACTATAAATATTAATACCTAGTCAGTAAAACCTGCATCAAGTTTTTGGCGCCGCTGCCGGGGAGCTATTTTAGGATTTCATATTAAGTCTGCTTTTAATTTTCTTTCTGATAATGTCAGGATACAAGACTCGCAGCTCGAGGCCTTTTCTGGCTACCCCATTTGCTGACCCGGAGAAGCAATTTCGAAAAAGGAAAATCTATTCTCCGGTTCCTATTCACAACATCTTCTCATTTTACGAGTCAGACCAGTCGGACGCAGAACCGGAAGTCATCATTGAATATAATATCAATGACCTAACTATGGAGCAGTATTTAGAGCGACCGAATGAGAACTGCCAGCGAAGCTTTACTCAAGATTCTCACACTGAAAAATACTCCATTCCAGATCATATTATTCATGAGTTACATGAACTTGAGTTTTTTGGAAACGAAGATGAGGACGCTCAGAACCACGTAGAAGAAGTTATCCATTTGTCCTCTCTTTTCAACATCAGAGGTACTCCCAGCTATTCAGTCACTGCAAGAATTTTTCCTATGACCCTTTCTGGGACAGCGAAAAGATGGTATAACAAACTCCCCCACGATTATAAAGGAGCATGGGATAAACTTAGAAAAGAATTCGTCTTGCATTTTTGCCCTCCTTCAAAGATGGCCAAGCTTCTTGGGAAAATCTATCAATTCGTTCAGGTTGGAGAAGAAACGCTATACCAAGCATGGGAAAGATTTAATGAGCTTCTCTATCGATGCCCTACTCATGATTTAAACAAACATCAGATCGTATACGTCTTCTATCGTGGGATTAATGCACGAACACGAGAACTTCTCGATTCACCAAGACCTATTCCTAGCATGACTCCTGATCAGGCCTTGGAATGTATTCAGCGGATTTCTGAACATTGCTACAAGTGGCACATGGATAAAGGGTACGGACCGAGAGATAATTTCGATCATAAGGTAATGAAGACGATAACAAAGCAAGAATACAATTACGGGGAAATTTTTGAAAGACGAAGGTTGGAAAGAGAAGCTGAAGCATGTAGGGTTGAGAAGGTTAAAAGTGTATTTGAGACCAATACCGGGAACAATCTTGAGAAAAAGATTCTTGACCACATCAAAGAATCAAGAGAGCGCGATGATAGGATAGAAAAGATGATGAAAGCATTCGTGGATAATACAGTCTCTTCTATTAAAATTCACGATGATAGGATAAAGAGATTAGAGAGAAGTGTTAGTTCATGTTCAGAAGCCATCTCTGATTACCTAGCAGCTCGGGAGGAAGAAGTTGTCCACACTGTAGAAACTATCCTCGAAGAACCTTCGACCTTTTCAGAAAAGGTTAAGCGACGAATCAGCATGGAGAGACAATCACTTTTGGACCAAACTTTGCTGGTAAACCCTCCTACTAGTGATTCTGATAATACTAATCATCATGATATTGCACGGGAATTAAGTTATGATAAGACTATTCGCCTCAACGAAAGATGCTCAGCGGTTTTGAGGAACGAGCTACCACAAAAGGAAAAAGATCCATGATGCTTTACTCTCCCTTGCTATATCGGGAGCCTAAACATGTGTAACGCCCTGGCAGATCTTGGAGCTAGTATTAGCATAATGCCTCGTTCGATGTTTTTGCGTATGGGAATTGGCAACTTAAAACCGGCCAAAATAAAAATTGAAATGGCTGATCGATCCATGCAATCGCCATTAGGAATTGTTGAAAATGTATTGGTGAAGATTAAGAGATTCCTTTTCCTAGTGGATTTTGTGATTCTTGACATTCCGGAAGACAATAGGATACCTGTCATTTTAGGAAGACGCATGCTTGCCACTGCTCACACTAAGGTGGATGTCTTTGTTGGAAAATTGACTCTAGAAGCTAATGGAGAAATCGCCACATTCAGACCTAATGAACATTTGTACTCTACCCTGGAGAAGGTGTGTGCAATTGACCTAGTGGGGAATTTTGGTGAAGCTTTAGAAAAATTTCTTAGCGACCCCTCGGATCCTGGAGAGGTTGACTCGGGGAAGGATTTTGATGTTTTCGTGAATTTTGAGGAAGAGGATAACTTAGGATTAAGTACTGAAGACCTCTCAAGTGATGTCGAGATGACCCATTGACAAGATAACTCTGAAAAAACATTCTTGCAATCGTACCAACCACAGTTTTATGAGATGGGGGCACGTATCCATCATAGGAATCCCTATTATCTGAAAATCTCATGCAAAATCGGGTTCATTGATTTTCACCCATTTATCGACACAGATTCCCAAGTTAACATTATCTCTAAGGAATGCTACAACCAGGTTATGGAAAAGGAGCTTGATTACAAAGGAATCAACTTCCTCGGGATTGCAACAAACATACGTGTTTTTGTAGGAACTCACTCGTTTCTAGTCGACTTTGTGTTTTTGGATGATGTTAGCGAGTTCGTGTCAGATGGGCTGACTGGGGTGATTTTCGGGAAAACCCTTTAAAGAAATATATGGGCTTGATAAAAACGAGAAAGAAGGACTGGTTTGGTTAAAGATTGGCGATGATAAAACTGTTTTCAAAATGCCAAGGACTGTCAAGAATTTTAAAAATTGGACAAAAAAACAGTTAAGTTATGCTCGGCCGCTGCTTGGTATTAGTGAAGAAGATAAGGCCAAAGGTTTTGATCACCCCTACCAAAAGATCAAATTTTTTTACTTAGGGTGTTTAGAACTTGGAGAAGGATACAAACGGGATGAGAATTTGACCAGCTGGTTTCAACATGGAGATTGCCCAGTCCATGAGATGACGAACAAGCACTGGTAGCCCGCGGCTCTGAGTCTAACTTAAAGACTCGCTAATAAAGAAAACTGCTCTTTCAGGAGACAACCCGAATTATCCCTTTCTTCTGTTTTTATTTCCTTTATGTTCGGTTTTGTGTTTTCTAACCATTTTTGCAGGAAACAATGAAGTAATTACTGTTGCAGCTGCTGATCTGCACAGAGTTACGGTGTAACTCATCTCGGTGATTACGCCGTAACCAATATTTTAGCAGCAGAATTCTTGATGCATTACCAATTACGGCATAATACCATCTCTGTGGTTACGCCGTAACTACTAGCTTGACAGCTCATACCAGGTTTTGCCAGTTACGGCGTAACTCTCTCATAGGAGTTACGACGTAACTCTCCTCTGCTTTAATTCTTTCATCTTAAAACACAGTAACCTTGTATTAGTTTTTAAATGAACTTTGTGGGTGTGTTCCTTGTAAACCCTCACGAGACTTCACTCGTCTACTTGGGACACCAAGTGGTTTAAAAGGCTTGTTGCATTCGCTAAATGCAACCATGATTCCTACGAAAGTGAGTTAGGTTTGTTTTTCATTTTATTTTTTTGTTCTTTTTATAATTATGCTTGTCAGTATTGTGATTTCAGGGATTGAAGTTTGTTCATGACGCTTAAACGAAGGCACGGTTCTTTCTAGTGGGCCTTCTTCTTTTTGGAGCAAATTTCAGGGAAGTTCTCACTCTAATTCTACCTTTCTCTTCACCTTTATTTTAATGCCTAGTACAAAAGGGACTTTGTACAATTAAAGTGGGGGGACGGGAGTAGAATTATCTCTTGAACTTTATTTCGCCCTCATTTTTCTAGTTTATTTTGAAAAATGATGCCATTTTTAAAATTTTGACATGTTTTTCCGAACCTAACTAGATTAGACCTTAGCCAAGCACATACAACCCTTGACATTACATGGTGAGATTAGCCCTATCCATTTCCAATATTTTACCCTAAATCCACCAAATTATGAGTGTGCCGGTAGCTTGTAAACTTTAGAACTTGGCCTTTGCATCATTTCGAGACCATAGACGAGGTTTGTTGAGTTAGCTCGATGTATTTGGACTTTTCAGTTTTAGAAGGCAATATTATAGGATTATCACCCAAACAGCCTACCATTGTGAGTCTATCGATTAGTCACCTCGACTTTTCAACCCCCATGTGAAACCCTTTTGTTGCACTCCCCTTTAGTGCAAGATACCCCTAGATACACCCTTCTGAGCCATTCCTTTCATTTTATCGACCCAATATATTGTTTCGTTACACCTATACACCTTAGCCTACCCTGTATTATTTAATTGTGATTGGGAAGTCATCATTTGCCTAAGTTCAAGGTTAGAGTGGAAAGGTTTGGAAATCACGCTTTCATCGACGACATTTATGAAGATCATTGAAGACCCCCGAATTCCCATTGTTCATCTCAAGTGGGGGGATATTATGTTATTATGTTATGTTGAAAAAAAAAAGTTGATTGAGTTATGATATTGTAAAGTGCGATGTTATAAGCACTGTAGTATGAGCTTTATTGATTAGTATCGAGGAGGCCACCTCGGTCACATTTGAAGATTGGAGTTGGTAGTTTTGCCAACAGAAGAAGAAAAGGTAGTATGCCCATCATGACGTCCTCTAATGACGCATCTACCTTACATTTCATGATCCGGTCTCTAGAATTCTAAGCTTGAACTTTGGGCGGACGGTAAGTGGTGATGACTTGGTTATAGATTTAGACTACCTGCTTGTTTTCCATTTTACACCAATTATATATCCCATGTCTTATCCTACCCTTTATTCATGAAGCGTGTCTAGGTGATGCAGCGAGCAATCTTTGGTGTCTTGGCCATGGATTTGGTCATGTATCATTGATTTTGTCCACTTCGCCGTGACATGTTAGTAATGAGGAGTCACCCCTTAACCTTTGTTGTGTCTACCCATATTGCCTTCGAGAATTGTTTAGCCCTTAACTCTAGTGGTGGAAATTTGTGTAACCGCCAAGATTATGATAGAATACATGCTATGACTGTGCGATTGAGTGATCACCCCAAATTGACACTTAGAATAGTTGAGAGATTTGAGTGTTTGATAACATCAAATAGTCCTAAATATTAAGTGTCAATTTCCCCCGATAATGCTCGTTATTTATATCATTTATATGGATTTACGCTTGTTTTTCCATTGTTTTCCACTTTCAGGTAAATTACGAGCATTGGAGCTAAAGAGACGCGGAAATGGAAACATTACTAAAGATTTATCACAGTATGCCTATTTTGAAGAAGTTACGGCGTAACTCCTCTCTCACATTACGCCGTAACTATTGTGTGACCCAGAATACCAACTTATCAAGAGGTTACGGCGTAACTCTTCCCAAAGGTTACGACGTAACTCCATTAGTTCAAAAGAGGTTCCACGCCGCTGTTATTTACGCCGTAACTACTGCATCAATTACGACGTAACCGAGTTTATTGAAGACTACGGCGTAACCACTTATAAGGTTACGGCGTAACTACTCTATTGGTTACGCCGTAACCCAGACCTGGCCTATAAATACCCCACGAATTCCAGCATTTCAAAGCATCCCATTCCACACACAACACTCTGAGAACGTGGGAAAAAGCTCAAGGCAGGTCTAGGGGAGCATGCGGAGCTGTTTCCAAGGGAGAAGTCACACCATTACGATAAGCTTTAGCGTTTTATATTTCTTTTATTTTCAATTCATGTATTTCGTACCTTTGAATATAAATTGATTTGCATGATTAATATGAGCGGCTAAGCACCCTTTGGTGCTAGCCTAGTAATGATTCCTTAATTGTTTTGTTTGCGTTTACCTTTACTTCCGTACAATTATTTCTAAGTGTATGCATGCATAGTTCTTTGGTAGTCACCCTTGGTTCGGTAGTTTTGAATGGTGGTAGAGGCCAATTGCCTAGGAGATATGACCAACTGACCCTAGGTGAGCGGACTGAGACGGGAAGGGTAAGATGTGACCAAATGACAACCCTTTCTACTTGTGCGATTTGACCAACTGATCACCTATCGTTTGGATGAACTTAAGAATTGGGGGGTGTAGTGTCTAAGTTCCTAACGGCGGGGCACTCACTATTTAGAATCTAGCATGTAGCGGTACTTAATGACTTGGCTTAGGGGATCAGGAACAACAGGACTTATGACGGTGCGCCTGATTTCTCCTGTGGTGGCATCTTTGCTTATAGGTTAGGGCGAATTGACCAAATCTGTCCTCTCTTTGACCCCACCTGAAGTAATTGGAAGTAGGTAGACGTAAACATAACTAGCTATGAGGATTGACTAGTTTAGCACCACTATTCCTCTATTGATTTCCCTTTACCATTTACCTGCTTTTATTTTATTCTGCATTAGTAGTTTAATTTATTAAATCCCTATCGAAACCATTATTATTCTGTTACAATTAGACTTAGTAATAATCCAACACACATAGCTCTTGGGACGACCTCGACTTTTACTACTACGACCGGGTACTGCCCGTTAGTGCAATAGGGTAGACCATAGGTATAGCGAGACACTATAAATATTAAGACCTGGTCAGTAAAACCTGCATCAAGAGTTTGGAATTTTGTCTCGTCGACCGAAGTGGCAACCGAGCACCACATCCGAGCCAACCGATCTCAACATCGGTCGACCCTTGTTTTTTACGACGCCCAACTGATAAAAAGGTTGCGATTGCGTCTAGCCTAAAGTTTATGTATATTATTTAAATGTAAAAGGATCAAGGAGGCTCACTACATGTATTTTGATAGTCAGTTGTACAGTATTGAGTGAGATTTCAATATATGAATAACATGAAATTCTACAATGCATTGCATGATGAGTCACCATGCTATTGATCGAACAATAAGGCTCCATTGTGAATGCCCGTATATTATATACCGACTAAAGCCATGTATGCATGAATGCAATGATAACAACGAGAAAAGTTGCACTCGCGCGTTGCTGTGAAGTTTTTTTCTCGTTAGTTAAAAGCATATCAATATTGGGCATTTAAAAAAAAAAAAAAAAAACATTTTATTATAAGTTTGTAAAGTCTTTGGCCCTTGTAGTTTAAACAAATTTAAGATGTAGTTTTTTGAAGGTTTTTGGTAAGTTAAAGGTGCATTTTGAATAATTTTTAAGAAAAAAATATATATATATTAACCGTCGACATTTTCTACAAAATTGTACGTTTTTCAAAAGTATATCAATATCGAGCTCGTTATGTTCATTGTCCAGAGGGTTTCCCGGCGGTATACTTTTTCTAAACAAATTGCTAGATATATGTTAGATATTTGATAGATAAAATTTGTTATATAAAAATCGTAAATTGCAAAAAATTCAGGGCAGTTTTCGCAAACTGTTACATACCTTGAGGTCTCTTTTGTAAATATATTTTTTTGGCTAACTTTTTTTGGGCTTATAGTTTGGGGGGGAAAAATATTATCCTCTTATAAAATAACGACGACAATACGGTGTCATATTACACGCGCTATAGTATATAGTTATAATGAAATGTTGAAATAAGTAAGAGTGGTGATATATAGGCTTAAGAACAAGATCTAACAATAGACCTAATTCATTACTACGTAAGACAAGTGTGATACACTTTTTCTGTTTCATTATTTCCAATTAATCAATTTTTTAAATACACCAATTATATTTTTATATAGGTGTAAATTTTAGGTATCAAAATTATTTTCCAATAAGTAAATATATGCATCACACTTGCTCTTGTGAACAAAGTGGGTTTCTTTTGTGTTAAAGAAGCTGTAGGATGTAATACGAGTATTACTATTTACCAACAGGATACCCGCGTGTTGTGGCGGCGAGTAACCTGTAATTAAAATATTTGGCGACTAATATTTTTTGATAATATATTTTTTGCCTTTGAGAATCACAAAGATATATACTTTTCAAGTTTGATTTGTTCCTTTAAATACATGCTCTTCTACTTCATTTTTATTCTCTATATTTGTTTGAGGTTGGTGAGTGAGAACATGCCTTTGAGGTTGGTGAGTGAGAACATGTAATGATTTAATATACAAAGTGATGTGTTTAAAGGTTTAAGGTGTTTTTGCAGTTTCTCCATTAAAATAGCTGATTTTGTTCATTCCTTTTGAAATTATTTGCTTATAAAAAAATATATATAAAAAAAAGACAAATGTAAAAAGGTACGAGTGTGAACTCAGATCATCGTTTAACAAAAGAGATAACTCTTGGGGTTCAAGGATCAATCAAGGGTAAGCGTATTCATGAGGGTCAAAGATCAATCAAGGGTTCACAAAAGGTTAAGGTCTTATCTAGCGGGTTCATTACTCGCGAGAAGGCCAAAAATTGCATCTGGAGGGTCATATATAAGGTCCAAGGTTAATATTTGTACTAAAATTTTTTAACTTTTTGTTAAACAAGTTCCGGTGGATACATTGCATATGTGACCTTGTGGCCCAAGTGCAAATAAATAAACTTTCTATTTTACCGGGTCATGATTTTGACCCGCTTTCCACCCAAATCAATCCTTATTTTCGGGGTTTACCTGTTTCTTGGGGTAGTTTTGCAATTGACCAATAACTTGATTAGGATATAGTAATCATTAAACTAGGTTTAAGTATCAATTTTATCTTATGAATAATTATTTCAGCTTTAATTTTGCTCAATAAATATCCAAACTTGTTTTAGGGCTCTAAAGTTTGAATCCATCTATTAATGAATTGGTGCTTCACAAAATAGGCCCTTCAACTTTTTCTTTTACTTATTTTCACCTCTTTTATAAAATTTTCGCCACTTGTTTAAACTTTTAGACGTTAACGACTTTCTTGAACCGATATGTTAATAAGTATCAAGAATCGTCCATTTATTGAAAAAGAACTGTTGGAATTTTCGAAGCGCTTTGTATACGGGGCATTTTCATTTTCCAACGAGAACATTAGAGAAAAAAAATAACACGAGGCCCAACTCGTGTCATCTAAATAAGCATAGCTGAGAATGTGCATGTGGCAAGAGCTTCACCTGGGTTGGGTGGGTGTTTGCCTAACCGCGACTAATTATACTTTCCAAATTCTACATTTTTTTATGATATGCAGCTCAACTATATCATACAAACCTATGATACATGTTATGTAGCTTCCATTAACCATTAAACACTATATAATATATGCTCCTCTTCACATATTAATGAGAAACTCACTGAATTTGAGTCAAACGCCATACATCATACTTAACAAAAATATATCCCAATTATGAAGACATTCGTGTCAATCGTAACTATTCTATGATCTTACGCAGCTTATGTAGATCTTACTGATCGAATATTATTAAAACATGATCATTTCCAACCTCATCAAAGATTAAATGATTTTCATCAGGAATATAGTTTGACTTTATGATGAAGTCAACTGCATAAACAGAATACTATGAACTAACTATCTAACTTCAAAAATTAAACTGCTTAAAAGAAGATAGCTAGTACAGCTTTATCATTTTACAGTAACACAATTTGTTATGTAAATTAACACAGCTTTTAACCCCTAAAAGTCAATTCTGCAGACTTCGTTGGGTTTGTCCAATAATTTATGAAATCCAACTTTAGCTAAACATTATTGCATTTCATTTCATCATATAGTATATAAATTAGCCGCATTATGTTTCGACCAAATAGAATGTCAGATTTTAAAAAAAAAACTCATGTGAAAACACATTTTTGGAAGAAAAAAAGAACAATCCGAATATCATACATCGACGTTGTTTCAATACAGCTATCTTACAGAAGACTAATGATCCGTCCAGTCTGCTGAAAAAGAATCTGCTGGACCTTGAAACCGGCTTCGATATTAATGTGCCACTGAGACCCATTATCTGCAAGAGTATTTCGACACCATTCAGATTGACTTGTGCAATGATACAAATGCACAGATACTTGATGGAAGGTTTTGTGGATGAGCATTATGCCGTGTGAGGCACTATAATTGGTTCCCAATGAAGTGCAGAAATTCTAGCCTAACAGATGAAGACAATCAACAACGTCAAAAGCATGTTGCAAACATAAGCATTTGGTAAGAAAAATAAGCAACATACTATAATATTGCAACAAAATATCATTGTCAACTACCAAACATTATTGTAAATCTATTAGCAACAACAATGTAAGTATTATATTCATGACCACTCTTGAATTTCATTCGATAACCAAGATTTTCAGTTTATTTTTTCATGTGTACGAGTGTTTTTGGGTTGTGACTTAGGGTGTTCTTAACCTTGCAATTTTCTAGAATATAACCATTACAAAACAGGGTAGATGTAAAATATATGCATTTTAAAAGTAATGATATGAATAACAGAAAAGATAGAGTAAAAACTTCTTACAGTAATTCTTTGGGAATTGGCGACTTGGTGGTCTCTGTATTATTCACGTCTATATGTACCAGAAGTCATATTCTGAGGTTTCTGAAGATGTAACGATACACAAACCTTTCAACTGAAATATGCTCTGTGGAAGATGACTTATGCCTGTGCGTGATAAATTCAACTCCCTCAAGCAATTTAAACGTCCAATATCCTCAAGTACAGTCTCAATCCCAATACAAAGGCACAATACGACCACTCAATGCCTTTCAAAGCTACATACAGTACATGCTCTGATAATTTCTTATCACTAAAATAAGTAATTATGTGAAAACCTCAATGAAATTTGATGAAAGCCAGTAGTTTGACTCAAAAGTCAAATTTTAGCATGATTAATGATTTCATCCAAATGTAGAGCTTATTTATGTATATAAAACTATTTTATGATCTTACATCCCTTATAACACTTTCTTAAGTTTATTTGTAACATTATCATCTCCAATCTTTTATCATAGTCCCACCATTTTCATCAGTTTGACTTTCTAAAAAGTCAACTGTGTTTATACAGCTCCATGAATTAAAATAAAGTTCAAACTCTTTATTGATTTAAAGTAATAAGTATTAGTACAACATCCACGTTGGGATTATAGCTTGATCTAACAGTGTATACATTAAAAAGTACTAATACTGAAAGGTAAAATGACAATCATACTTTGAAACACTTCTTTATAAACAATCGTAATTTTGGAATGTACCAGAGAAAACTATCAATGACCGAAACGGATTGAGCCAAAATCACTACAATTGATTTCAATGCACCTGAGAATAGATGCGGAGAGATATGAGCTGAGTGGCAATTGCTTCCTGCAAACCGGACCTTGAAAGATCAAGTTGAAACAAAATATTAAAAAAAACATAAAATCTATATGATAAACCATACTATAATGAAAACCATTTGAGTTGAAAAATTGCTTAATGACTTACCCGATCAGATTTCACTTGACTAACTGTTATGCGCTGATTGACGAATGATCTCCTAATAGCAGAAATTGGATTGTTAGAATCATAGTAAAACACATAAATTGCAGAAACAATGAATATTTCCATAATCAGCTTAAAATTTCAAAATAAAGTACCTGTTAAAATAGCTCTTCATGTATTGGCTCCTTTGGCATGTGTTAGTATGGGTTATATTATATGTAGCAGACTATTTCATTATCATCAGAGTTGACTATTTCATCATCATCGACCCAACACAAATAGGTTCTCCGTCTCTTGATTACTAAACCAGATGTATCAAGAAGCTGCATCGACCCAACAAAAATACACAGACCTCTCAACTGGAAAATGCTCTGTGGAAGACGTGTTATGCCTGTACCTACTATGTTTAACTCTTTCAAACCTTCTAAGCATCCAATATCCTCGGGCAATTCAACAACTCGAATACAACCGCGGAGAAGTAACTTGTTTATAAATTTCATCTTACAAATGCTTTTTGGAATATCTTGTAAAAGGTTACAGTCTGATAAGATTAGCTTCTTTAAAGATTCTAATCTGCCAATATCCTCAGGCAACTTCTCAAGAAGCCAACAAGATTTGATTTTGAAAGATTTGAGATGTTTCAACATACAAATGCTATCTGGAAGATTTTTAATCTCTGTAGATGAAAAAGTCAGCTCCTCTAGACATTCTAACTGGTCAAGGTCCCGGGGTGCTTCTGTAATACTGCCTTCAAGTGTAAGCTTTCTTATACATTGTAAACTACAAATGCTTCTTGAAAAACTCTCAAGGTTTGTACAAGCACACAGACCTATGGAAATAAGCCTTTCAAGATTTCCAAACGATGAAGCTGGATCTTCTTTATAATAACATGAAAACTGATACTTTGGAGAATCATTGTCGGAGTGCAATGGGCATACATCAGTGGGTTCTGCAATCAGATGTAACTCAGATAAAGAACCAGCCTCAGCTGGTTGAGACCGCTTGTCAAACACAAAATACTTAAACCTCCCACAACCACTTAAGTCTAAGAAGAGAACATTTTTCAGACATCCAATGGGAGCATTAATTTCCACCAAATCATAACTATTTTCAAGATTTAACCTTTTGAGATTTGGAGTCAGCCCAAGGTCAAGGGTCCTCAACTTTGAATCACTGAGGTTGAGCTCTTGGAGCTCTAGACTTTCATCAGGCATTTTAAGCTCTACCAAGCCATTACAGCCTCCGAGTATTAGCTTCTCAAGATTAGGAGTATTCCCGAGGTGAAGGTTTGTCAACTTTGAATCACTGAGGTTGAGCTCTTCGAGCTCTAGACTTTCATCAGGCATTTTAAGCTCTACCAAGCCATTACAGCCTCCGAGTATTAGCTTCTCAAGATTAGGAGTATTCCCGAGGTGAAGGTTTGTCAACTTTGACTCATAGAGGTCGAGATTTTTGAGCTTTAGATGATGAGCAGGCATATGAAGCTCTACGAAATCAAGACAACAGTAAATAGTCAACTGCTCAAGATTTGGAGCCAACCTAAGGTCAAAGGTCCTCAACTTTGAAAAGCTGATATCGAGGAACCTGAGGTTATGAAGAACCTAACATAAGTAAAAAAAAATAATTAATATTGGTGCAATGACAAACCAATAGATATATAGGATCACAATGAATCATGAAAAACAACAAATTAACCATTATTCTACCTTTCCTTCTCCATCTTCCCAAAGTTGAACAATATTGCTGTCCATCATTTCAATTCCAACAAGATATTTTCCTTGAAATGTATTCGGTAAACTCGAAAACGGAAACCAATCCCATCTCATAAATCGTAAGGAACTTGGAAGGTATTCGCTAACTTTATCAAATTCCCAAACAATATTGCTCACAGTATGATAATCCTTCATGAGATCTATGAAAATAAACCTAAGATCCTTCATTTTTGCTAGACCTTTTACTGCAATTTCAGCACTGAAGCCCGGTGAACGGAAGTATAGACATTTAGTTGCTTGGGTACCCTGAAATCGAAAAAGTAAAACCCCTTAATTTTTGTCGGAACCCTAAATTTCAAAACGCCCAAAATCGCTGAAAACATTATCAAATTGAGAGTGAATGAAGATGATATAAAATGAATTGAATGATAATTCAATTTGAATTAATGAATTTTTGAGTAATTACTAGAGAGAGAAAGTGAATTTGGGGAAAACTTGTTATGTGTACCTTTTTTATAAGAAAAGTGATGGTAACTTATTATTTTGTCTAATATAATACTCCTACTTAAAAAGACAATAATATCCTTTTATTATAACTGTCAACATATTTCTCTAATAAAAATACTTAAATTCCATATATCCTCAAATATGCATAAAAATCATTGTACAATATGCATCATTCACTTGTTAATTGGGTAAATATGACATTTAGAGGTTTATATTGGGTAAATATGAAATTATCTCTAACAGTCAAATATAGTTAACTAACAGAGTTAGGAAATTTGTACCAAACCCGTGACGGATGTTTCATTTTAGACCAAACCCAGAACTTTTTAAACTACTAGAGCAAAAATAAAATATCTAGCAAACCACAAGGAAAAAAATGTAGTTAACTCTCAGTTTTATTAAATCATAACTTAATTCTTACGGTCATTAGTCAGATATACTCGATTTCCTTAGTAACCCACAAGGCTATGTCTTTGAGGTTCATCGTGGTGAATGACGAACAATATTCCTTCCCATTTCTTCTAAATGATCATGCATCCCCAATTCCTTATATTCATCACTAAAGAGATGTCTTTTTAGAAATGGTTATAAGAGATTTCTGCTCAAGAACTCTTAAACCAATTTTAGCATGGAATCCACGGCTTTCAAGCACTCTAATTGCATCTTCTTCCTTCCAACCTTTTAGTATGCATGCAACATCTAAGAATATTTCTTTATAATCATTCTCTAGACCATCAAAGCTAATTTCCAATCTTTTCATAGTTGCCTCTAATGGAATTGTTTTTAGTCTTTCTATATCTACCCAATAAGTTCACTTTGACCACAAAGCGAACCAAAACTTTGATCGTTAAGGGAAGACCATGAGCATATTGTACAACTTGTTTTGATAGCTCTTCGTACCCTCGATTTGGAATCTCTCTTTTAAATGCATACCTACTCAAGAGGCAAATTGCCTCCATGGGAGATAACAGTTGACATCATGAATTAGTTCACTCGTGGGCAACAACGGTTGCTCATCTCTTGTGGTAATGATAATTACCTTCCGATTTAAACCGTCAGGCTTGCACGCTAACGCCTCAAGCTGATCTATACGATCAACATCATCTAAAACAACAAGTGTCTTTCTACGACTCATCATGTCTTTCAACATGTTTTTCCCGTCATAAACACTACTAAAAGGGATGTCTTGTTTATTTAACACATCTTTTAGTATCCGTTTTTGAAGCTTCTTTAAACGGACAAAGTAGGTTCTGAAACTTCCCGACATTTTCAACAAAGCTTTTTCCTTGAAATGATTAGAAATATGATCATAGACGGCTCTGGCTGAGATGTCTTCCCCACCTCCCATCCCCTTGATTCCGATCATGCGAACATCTTTGGTGCCAATATCTAAAGATGAAAGAACATCTCTGATTCGGGTCTCCATACCCACTAAGTTTCCATCAGTGTTCGAAAGAGTGGAATATTTCTTTTCGAAAATAACATCAACAATTATTTGGATCAGTTTAGATTCATCCCTGTATCATTAATTAAAGATTAAATTATTAGCTTGCTCAAAGTGCACATAAACAATTAGGATTAACATATATTAGGCAAAATATTACAGAGATATATGATGAAGAAAATTGAATGAAACTGAATTACCCGTTAGCTGTGGCCTTCAACTCCCACCCAGCCAGATTAGATGCTTCTTTCATAGCCTCTATCCATTTTCCAACAGCCTCCTTCTTTTCGTGTTCGGCAAAGGCTTCTTTAACTGCCCCACTTTGTTTGCGGACTTCGGTGGGCTCCACATCAAAAAAGACAGGATAAACATTCTGCTCGGTCATCTTGTTACATTCCATAATCTTGACAAGCTCATCTAAGCACCAAGATGAAGATGCATAAGTCTTGGAGAAAACAATGATGTAAAACCTTGAGTCCTCAATGGATTTGATGAGTTGCTCCTTGATCGGTTTTCCTTGCTCGATTTTCTCATCATCCTTATACGTTTCAATGCAATTGCGCTGAAGAGCTTCATAAAAATGGCCAACGAAACTGTTACGGGTGTCACCACCTCTAAAGCTCAAAAAAACATCATACTTGAAGCTCTTTTGAATCAATGAACTTGAAGTGGACGCCATTAATGAAAGCAGGGTTCAAGATTTTGAAAGTTAAAGAGGTGAACTATGGTGAAAAACGTGTTTTTGATGAAAATAAGTGCATATGTGAGTCACTGAGTCGTACTAGTGATATTTTTACATGGTTTCGGATGGGGAACATGATGTGACAATAAAGTAATATTTCTTTTGAGGATATATGAAAGGAAAAGTTATTGCAATTGTCATGTGGTTTCTTGGTGGGTTCCTTCTCATGACATTTGTATTGTACTTTTTTTAAAGAAAAATTTTTTAGTTTCTAAATTTGGCTCTTTAGTTAATCCTATATGTTATGATCAAGAGCATCTATATATATATATAGTCTCAAAGTTTACACTATGATCAGGATTTAGAAGCATGCATATAGTCGGGATTATTATTCTGGTTTCGGAGAATAAACAATTTACATAAATTCGAGCTTACTAAGAGTTTCGGTTGTTCGTGTCAGCACGAAACCAAAATAAAGATAAAACTTTCTCTCAAAACCCGATCTTAATAAGAGTTAAAGATTAGTCGAGTTGCTTATGTCTGATATTCTTTGAGACCCCTATTTCTAGTATCTATAAGCTTTTATAATTTTTCGACATGGTAGTTAGCGTTTAAAAAAATTTGGTAGCTAGCATTTAGAGGGGTGGGTGTGGTGATACACCATAAACTCTTCATCACCGTCACCTCAGCGTCACATCAGCATAACAAACCTCCACAACTAACCACAACAACCCCCCCCCCCCTCCCCCTCCCTCATAACAAACCTCAACCTCTTTATTTGGGGCTCACCACTACCACTTTATTTTTTTATTCAAATTTCCAAATAAACTAAATTCATATCATTAAAAATAAAAATATAATACATAACACAATAATAATAAAAATAAACACAATAAGCGACCGGGAAAAAATACAACACATACTAATAATAAGAAATCTAAACATTTTACTAGTCATTTTTTATAAAAAAATATAAATAACATTTTTTATTTATTTTTTTTAAAAAAAAATAACAAATAAAACTTAACTGATAAAATTTTTTATCAACCCAATTCCAACTCATGCAGCCCAATTTCAACCAGTCCAAAACAAAATACATTGTCTTCTTCAAACTTTCCTGCACATTCACACATACACACACACACACATATTACACACATACACAATATATATTGAAAAAAGAAAATAAAAGAAAAAACTTTGTCAGAGTAATTGCTTCGTCGTCACCACGAAGAATCCCTCCACGGCGAGCCACAATGAAGAGGGGCGGTGTGGCGGCGAAGCACGGCGAACCGCCACATCAGCCCACGACGAGCCACGATTTTGCCACACCCTCCGCTCTTATGAAAGTCTTTCACTACACATTTTGGTAGGTACATATGCTTTTAAATAAAGTAAAGTAAAGTAAAGTAACTCCGAATATATATGCTTTTAAATGAAACCTTCAAATATCCTCTACAATTTACAATTCTAGTACCAGGAAACTATTACGCAAATATATGATGTCAAATGAACTATGTTACTTTAGAGTGGATCTAATCAAACTTCTTTCAAAAAATCTGACTATTTGGGAACTAAAGAACAACGAAAACAAGCAAATAATTTGAGAACATTGAGTTATAAAATGATATTATTATTTAAATCATGGACTAATTAGATAATGATAATGAATACGATATACTATGAGATCATTTAGTGTTAAAAAGGCCGACCCGAGCCAAACCCATTTAAAACTATTCTAGTCGAGTTTATAAAGCGATTCGGGTCGAGTTAATCATGTTAGAAAATTTATTCGGTCGAGTTAATCATGTTAGAAAATTTTGTTGACTATTTCTAAACATTGATAGAGACCAAAAATTTCAAAAAGAAATTTCCTCTTATCTATAACAGGCACCATTTTTTAACATTCAATTTCATTTCCCTACGCCAATAACATTGCTTCAATCAATTTTCTTATTTGTTACAATAATACAAGATATCATGAAAAATTCTTAGCTAGTTGGTCATAAAGTCTCTAATGAGGAATATCCTCAAAATTCCTAGACATATCGGCTGACAAAAAAGGGGCAATTTCATCCGATAAAAAGTATGTAAATATATACGAAAATTCTTCACATAGACTTTTGTTGTCTAGCATTATTTCTAACTTCAATATTAACATAAGTATTTTCTACGACAAGCACAACTTAACGCCATATAAATCCTTATGATGTTGATAATAATATTAAGTCTTTTAATAATTGGTAGGATGTAATGGAAACAGGGATAAATATATTACAAATGAAAAAAATGGCTTTGTGTACCATTAAGGACCATTTGGTTCTTAGCATTCAATTCCAATAAATTTGACGCAATAGATTTTCTTATGATTTACAATAATACAAGAACGCTTTACAAAATTCTATAGCTAGTTGGTCATAAAGTATGTAATGATAAAAGAAACATCCTCTAAATTCTTAGCCAAGTTCATCGAAAAATTTGTTTATGAAAAAAATATATCTTGGAAATTTCCTTGTCGTTTTCATCAATCTAACTTAATGATATTATAACACATTAACTATTGAACTATTAACCATAAAGTTTATCAATGATAGTTAAAACTTCATCTGAATGCATAACATGTTAATTGGAACTTGTTTATGATATATATGATAGATTATACAAACCTTCATTAGATTTATTTGTAACATGAATTACCATCACTAACATCTTTTTTAAATTAAACAACAATATATTCTAACTTCAAATCTGAATGATTTAAATTCTTCAAAGAAAAAATTAGTGCGTTATTATTAGTGGATAAATAGGCTCAAAACCCACAAACCGGGATTAGGTCTATTTATCCAAATACGAATGATGTTACACCACATGTTCCTATTGACGACCAACGATATTTCAAATATTTTATATATTTGAATTGGTTCTTATATTTCTCTAGAACGTTATTGGCGGCCCTTGCCAGTTGTTTATTTTTGCCTCTTTGCAATTTTATATATATTATAAAACCGAACGTCGGTTACATATTATATTCATTTTTTAATAATATTATATTCAGCATTTTATATTACTTTTGCTTTATTAATTAATATTTTTTAATGTCTAGAGCATTGATCCAATAGTATACATAAACCCACTTCTTCAAATATTGTTATTGATTAATCGGCCCACCTAGGCTATTTTTACAACACTGATTGTACGTAGTGTTGTTATTTTTTTATGCATATTTAAGAACTTGTTATAAGTTTACATTTAAGATGTATTTGTTTCAACATAGAAATGGTTCTTCCATGTATAATGTGTTCGTGAAACGAAGTACATAATAGTATGTACGAAACCAAAAATACCAAATTTACTCTCCGAAGTGAAGAACAATGACTTAGTTAAATAAGAATTAAACAAATTAGACGTATTATGTAAACTAATACTGTGGTATTTCACCATTGTGACATTTTACAATATACAATGTTTGAAAAAATATATGCAATAGAAAAGAAGAGGAATATAGAATAAGCTCAGACTGCTATATTGGTAGGACAAAACTTGTTTTCACAATTTTAGGAGGGGCTTAAATGTATTGCATACATAACTTGTCACTACAATAATAAGCCTAAAGAGGTTATACCAAAGAATTAAGGTAGTGTTAGAAAAACTTTGTACTGGGACGGGGACACAAAAGAGTCAAAGACTCGTTTTTGAATTAATATTCCAACAGATTGTTCAATTCGTTCATTTTTTGGGCTAAGCTGATTACATTACAACGAAATATATCCATTATTTTATATTAAGGATGTTGCGACGAAGGATCAATGGTCAATGTGAACGTGATCTTTTTGTGTGGAAAAACTTTGGAATGAGAGATGGGGTCACAAAAGAGACCCTTTTTGTACAAACAAACATACAAAAAAGACCCGCAAGAATGCTTTTTAACTAGGCTTGTTTTATTTAATCATTCACCATTGTAGTGGTTATAAAGTATTCTTTTCCTAAATATTTTAATAATACATAATCAATTACCAGACATGTATTATTGTCATCAACATATATAAATGTCATATATGCATAAAACTTTCACTAAGTAGTTAAGAATAGAATATAGCGTGTATATTGATATCAGCTATACTAGTAGATAATAAGATGAACTCACCTCAATGACTTTCTATATATGTGTTATCTCGGTAACAGGTCTTCCAAGTTTCAGATGTGGGTAGGTTTTTTATGTTTTTGGTTACCTAAGTTTCTGACTTGACATTGCAAGCCGGCTAATCCCAGGGCGACTACCGCCTTTTGGATGGCCCAGAGACGGCGCAGGTGGACCTCCGTGGCCACAAGGGATTAATTTTTTTCTTCGTTGGATTCGAACCATTGGCCTTCTCTTTGAAAGACTGATATTCTTACCGTTGGGGTTAGATGTGAGTAACTTTTAAAACTTGTTTATGATAGTTACATTACTTATGAAGAGTTAGGATCAAATGTACTTATGAAACCATACTAATTTTATTTATTTTAAACATGACAGTATCCCAACTTGTTTCATAAAGGATGCAATTTGACTTTTTATAAACTCAACCATTTAGTTGAGATTCGAGTCCCAAAATGAAAGAACATAATGTTACGAGTTTATGATTATTTCATCTCATATGTTACAGGAACAAATCTTCGTGTCACATCTTTGTACGGTATCATCTTCCGCAATTTTATGATAAAAGTACAAATCATTTAGACTCTAGTATCATAACAATATCATGACATATCACTTACGTGGTCAAGGGACTGATTTCGTTTGTTTTGCGGTTTTTTTTTCCTTGCTTGGTGCTTCGGTCTATAATCACGTGTTGGTTAGCAGCTCGTTTTTCTTTGGCATTTTGTATAAAATTTGATTAATTTGGTACAAAAAATAGAAAATGATGGTTCAAAAACTCATCACTTGTTTCACTATAGATAACATTTATTCTAGGTTTATAATTAATTGTCTAACCCATTATATATGTTCCTACAAGCAATGATCTTTGGCTTCTCTTTTTTTAATCATGCTTTCCGAGCTTTTAGCCGACCAATCCACTAGATTTGCCGCCGCACACACTAAAATCACGTAAAGTCCTCTTTTTCAGGGGTTGTCGTGGCCACTTCAAATAGCAATAGCAAAAGCAATGTGAACAAACGAACATTGGTTATAACTGTAGCAGATAGCAGTGTGAACAAGATATGTTCATTTGAAAACATTGGAATGTCGTGGGGACAACAAATGACTCCTTTTGCTAAAAGAAATTACAAAGAAAAAGACAATATTAAAAAATCATGACTATGTTTGTTTTAAAAAAAGATCTACTAGCCTTAACTCTACTAGGTAAGAGGAAGGCGGGGGCTTACGTTTTCTTGTTGTTTTTCTTTTGAGTAAGACTTCGATTAGACATATAACATCTCTACAGTAGAGGTGGGGACTTGTCTTCTTGCCTCTTACTCGCTTTGTAAACTTTATATAATATATTTGATTGTTTATTAACTATGTTATATTTATGATAAAAGTCTTGTTTCATATTTACATAAGTTATTTATTATCGCATTGCGTTGGTTTAATAAACAAATTGCAAAAACGAGCACTTAAAATCATTCGGACACTTATACCAAAACAAATAACATTATTTCGTTCAGATTTATATTTTCTAACCACCTCTTACCAGTAAGATGTGGTAGTCAGATTCAGACCCAAAACATCTTAATGAAACAAACACACCCTAAGACTCCTTTCCGTCATGATTGCAGCACACATTAAATCATGAAAATATTTCATATGAACTTTACACATCACATGCAAGCCTTTGATTTACAAAATTCAATCAAATAACTTTATGTACTACAATTCATGAAAAATAATACTTCTTAGATATAAAAATAAACTAACCTCAAGCACCTTCTTGATCTGGATTTCAACTTGTGCCTATTCTTCTCATTCTCCCCACATATATATTGGCAAATATTTGTGCCACTAATGATTAAGAAATATAGTAGTTAGTCATAGTCTATTATTCGAAGAAGTCTGTACTCGAAAATTCTTGGATTGATCATCATCATATTTTACTTCCACATGAACACAAATTCCCCATTGCATACTCTAATGCCAAATACGTTGACATAAAGCTCATTAACATCCAAACTCTTGTAATCATATCTTATTAAATTGCATTTGTAACACCTTAACCATCTTGAAGTATGTACATATTTTAAAGAAATAGTGCTAACTTAATTTTGTCGACTTCTATTTGTAATTTGTCACATATTTCTTCATAAAACTAACACATTTATTGAAAGGGGTCAATTTCATATATGCCCAATTAAAACATCATAGTGTCATATTTACGAAAAACGTACTTTAAATACAATATACATCATGAATTCAAAAATTGTATTTGGGTATATATGGCACTTTTGATGTTTAAATTGATAGGCGAGTACCCGCACCTAGCGGCAGCAGTGTCTAGTTTCAATAAAATTATCGCGGCTAATTATTTTCTTTACGATCAACGAAAAATATGTACTTACCCGCTTATAAGAAACTGTGTAAGATTAAGATTGCATTAAACTTATAAAAAATATATATAAAGTAATCCGCGTGTATTGTAAGTTTCATAAGTTGTCCAGTTGTGTTGCCAATTATACTAATCAACTTGCCAAAGATAACTTTCAACGTTTCCATAATTTCTGCATAACTTGACTTACAATTACTACATTCCTCATTGATTGTTTGACTTTTTTTAGACATTAAACATTCAACAATTCATTTTAACATTTAACTTTGACTTTCAACTTTCACTTTCACCTTTAACCATTTTTCAATTTTATGTAGTTCAGATTATGTTTAAAAATGGTATATTTGAAATGGCATGTTTAAAACATGTGTATGTGAAAATCAAAAACTTCAATTTTGTCTTTATCCTAAGGTCTCCTCGCCAAGAGCTCCCGTGACGACGGAGAAAGACAAAACTTTTGTAGCTGGAAAGGGAAAGCCCCCTTCTTCGATCTGAGATCTCACTGTAATCGTATGGGTCATCTTTTTACCTGGTTTTGACCTAAGTAAGATCCAAACTCATAAAAAAATAAAATCAAGCTCCATTTTCTTACTAAAATCAACATGCAATGTAACCTTATATATTTAACCATCAAATACATTAGTAACCATGCATAAATGGAGCTTCAATGCGATAGAAATTAAAGCTCAAATGTCTTTCTATCTAATTAAAGGTTTAAAAATACAAATTAAAGGTATAAGCAACAATTTACCTTAAATTTTGCCTTGTATCATATTTGATGAAATCACAACTCCATTCTTCAATTTTGTCATCAAAACTTGGTCTCTTATTAAGGTTTTGAGGGTAAATAACTAAATTACCAAGAGTCATAAAATATATAAAGTATTGTCATCACAGGCCCCTCGACTTTCTTTTTTTATTTGACAATAACAGCATTAATAAACACTCTATGTTCATTACATTGAATAAAATATCAGTAAATTTGATGAAAGTCAATACTTTGACTAAAAAAGTCAAATGTTTTTGTTTTTGATGATTTTAACCCAAGGAGCATATAACGATACTTTTTGTGTATGAACTACACCACTTGTAAACTCTACATAGATTCATTTGTACATGATCATCTCCATCTTCATATCAAAATCCCAGCATTTTCATCGAAAACACGGTTGACTTTGGAGAAAGTCAAATATTTTGACTATATTCCATTAAATAACTAGTCTAACTTCTAACCAGTGTTGCAAAACAAGGCATACAAGGCCGATTAATCGCCGATTAGGTGCTGCAAGGCCACCAACCTTTCCGATTTATGTAAATCGGTCAAACAAATCGGTCAACCGTGGTCAATGGTGGTCAATGACGGTTAAACTTGTCGAAAACCTTCATATCTTCAGAAAATATTTAAAACTACCCATAAAATTGTTTGAATAACTTATGGTCATTGTTTATATCTATTATTACAAGATGTTTTTCAAGAAAAATATTGCTGATAATACATAAACTTGTCGAAAATACCTAAAACTTGTCGAAAATACTAAAAACTTGTCGGAAATGCCAATCCGATCAATCACCGATTAATCAGCCTAGACCGATTACAAGCTTCTGGGGAGGTTGACGCGCCGCGACTACCGATTCACGATTTTTGCAACATTGCTTCTAACTATACATATATTCAATAAAGTAAACTTGTATTAGTAACCTAAAACTAATATTTAGGCTCAAACTCACTTCTAAGTTCTACCAACAAATTCTCATTTAGAAACACTAAAGTCAGGTCTAAAATATGTTTATTAGTAAAAATTTGGACTACAAGTTATATTTAAAAAGCTTCCTTTGGTTGGTGGAGATGGATTCGAAGAGGGTGGAAGTTTTGGTTTGGGAGTCTAGAAATGTGTAAGATACTAAGATGGTGAGGAAGTAAGTGTCATGGATGCAAAAGCCAAGACTTGTGAGAGCATCGAAAAAGTATCATTCACTAAAAGAAGCACAATGGAACTATTCAGCTTGACAACAAGTTACTAAACCTTGATTGTGTCGACTCGTCCATAACCAGTACTTCCGATAATTAACCTAGCAGATCGTTTGACAAATTTGGGATCAAAGGTTCTTGATGAAAATCATGTTACCTATGCAAGTAATGGTGCGTGTGATAAGTTTCGTTGGCGAAATATTAAGCCCTTAGAGGGTGTTTGGGGTTGCTTAGAAATAAAATATAAATATTTTTTTTAGCGTTTGGACAGAGGGTAAATGATTGTGATGTAAGAGCAAACTACTGAGCTTCAAAGTTGCTTAATCAAACTGATTATCTAATTCTAATTATTTTACCTTAAAGATTTCACTAAATAATCAGCAATACTAAACACTAGCACAATTAAAGGTGTCCTATAAGAAATTGCTCATCGCCTTCAAAAAAACTTATTTCAGATAGCCACTTTCTGAATGCTAAACTTAAAATGACTTGACAAAATCGTATAACCATGTTTGGATAAGCAATCCCAATTCCCAAACACCCTCAAAACTCATCCCCTAGTCATCAAATTGTTTCAACCCTGAAATATACATAAAAAAATATCGGGAGGCCTAATAGTATGACTAATTTTGTGCCTAAATTGATGTCCGAGAATTATGCATGCCAATCAACACTTGATGAAAATGAATAAATTACCTTTAAATCCACCATAGCTGAACCCAACAACCGCGCCTTAAATGCTTGAATCTCGGCCTTACCACCTCCTCCTCATTGTCAGAATCATTAACACAACTCTTCTTCACATCAGCAGGTGCTGGAACAGCTTCCAAAACCCGATTCGATGTATTATTCAGTCTGATTTGGGGTATCATGCAAATCGAAACCTAATTGTCTTAATGAAAATGTATTTTTAAAACTCTTTTGAATAGACTGAGTTCATGAAGAAGATGCCATCAAACTTGTTAATGAATTCGGAAGTATGACATAATAGGTCCTTCATCTCTTTCCTTTTATTTATTTATTTCTCACACCAGCTGGTATTATTACAATACTGTAGGTTCAAATTTTCAGATATGTGGGTTGCTTTTAAAACCTGTTTATGTCTTTATGAAACTTACATTTACTTATTATGAAACCTAACTACATAAACATGTCATGCTCGGGTGAAGGTGTTTTGACATGAAAAATCCAAACCAAAACCCGACCCGCATTTGGTTCTAACAGTTCCTTGATATGAAATCTACAATAACAGAACAAGAACTTTCCAACTTACCCTCTTCCCATTGCCACTTAGTGAACCAATGCCCCATCCCATGACCATCTGCTTGAACCCTTCTTTTGCCAGCATCTTTTGTGATCCCTTTCGCAGTATTGACTTTAGGATTCATGAAACCTTGTGACGTTTCTTGAGTCTTTGATTTTCTTGAATTTTTCCTTGATGAGCTTGTCTCAGCTTTGTTAGTTCTAGCAGCCTGTTTAGTTTTGTCACCACTGCTAAATTGACCCCTAAAAACACAAGAAATACAACAAAATTACAATTGAAAAGAGTTATTTGCATATAACCCTTAATATCAATAATATAGCAGAACTAACTTACATGTAATCGATATTTGATGTACTGGGCTGATCAGACTCTATTTTCTGCATTTAACGGGAAAAAGTTGCACACGGGGTTCGAACAAGCTCTTGGATCCTCAAATCATTATGGAAAAAATACTGATGTGCTGGCGGGCGAGGATCATCTAAATCTATTACACTGTCCATAACATGACTATTATGGTTACTTTTTCCAACATTACTCTGAGCTTTACTTTTTTCTTTTAGAGAACTAAAATATTCCTCACAAACCTCATCGAGTGCTGGTGTCGGGATATGGAAACTCTTCTCGTGTTCAAAATCTTCCCGTAAATCTATTCTGGTGAAAGTATTGAGTGACTCATTTACTTTTCTCTGCTGATTTAAACCTAGAGAATGCTCCTTGTTCAAATAAGATTCCGACTTACTGCTGGTCTTGTTAGTAGCAACTTTACTGATTGAAGGGATATCAGAATCATAGTCGGAATCAATTAGCTGTAACTTTCTAAGAGGACTCGCAGTCAACTTTGGAAACGGTTGTTTGATGCAGCTTGTGATTACTGATTATGGAGCGCCTGTGACATTTGAGACATTTCTTTCTTTCCTGATTCTTTTGTCAAAACACCAAGTCCGGTAAGCTGGAGTTTAGAATTGTTACAAACTGAATGGTGTTGTGTCGATAGATTCTCATCTGCATTTAGCAATAATAACAATCTGTGAATATGGGAATGATAAACAAGCGTATGTGACAATAATTAGCACACTGGTTTAAGATACGTCTGACTGCAAATTACTTTATGGAATCTTGAACTGGCACAAATATTATCCCTTTAACGCAAAGTTAATCAATGTAGGGATCCCGAATACCTTTGTGATCTTTCTTGGATTACAAAAAATCACAAGTTGCTCCATATTTAAGCGTTTATGTCTGAGCTAGAGCTGACAATCTAGATCCAACGGGTCTAGATGGGTTTATACAAAAAGTACTAACTTGTACGTTGACGTTGGTCTAACAAACCGGTAGACCCAACATACTAATTCTAATAACTTTAGAAGTAACCCAACTAGACCCATGAGATGTCTAGACAAACATTAACGCACAAGTTCCACTTTCCCATATAAACCCATGTAGACCCATTGGGTCTACATTGTCAGCTCTTTTAACGATTACAACTTTCTTGTTTAGCTTAAAACATAAGTAATAACCATCCAAATTCCAAAGGGGTTGTAAGCTAACAGCACCAATTCCCTAAATACACCAGACTTGCTACATTATCATAAGACTAACTTAATAGATTACACAATGAAGTAATCAACGGTTACTCGTAAGTCCATCCACCACAACATACGTAAAACTAAGTCCAGTTTTTCGTTACTATTAGAGTTCAAAATAATGTTATTGGCTGCCCTCGATAAGAAAAACAGAATCACACGTTGTTCTCTCTATGAAATCAAATTGAACCTACTGAAAAAAGCCTCAGTGGTGTTTAGGATTGCTCTTAATCAGGGCGGAGCAACGATATGAGCCACTGTGGCACGTGCCACACATGGTTTTCATGTGAAGTGTAGTTTTCAGTAAATGTTTTTGGTTTTCTTAAATTGCTACACCCATTTGAAGTGAAAATTGTTTCTTGAGCTGTGTTTTTAGGAGAAAATATGAAGATGATGGAGATGGAACTCAAGGATGATGATGAACAGTCATATTTATCAATGTTTTGTTTCATTTGTCTTCTGGTTATTTGTCTTTTATCTTTTAGTGTGGAGAGTGGGGCTATGCCACAGGGGTGATTTGACCGAACATTTCTTTATGTAGCTTTCATTTTGTGAAAAGGTATAGATACAAACATTTCATAAAGTATTAATTTTTTTAACGAGTACTGTTCAACGAAATTTATTATCCAAGTACCTTGTCTAAATTAGGGGTGAGCAAACGGACCGGATGGATTGGACCGACCGAACGAAACCGAACGGACGAAGGACGGCCGGTCGTCTCGGTCTCACTGTTTTGGCAAATTCGGTCTCGGTGCGGTCCGGACCACAAACCGAAATTTAGCCTTGTTAGACGGACGGACCGGACCGACCACATTCGGTCTTGGTCTTGGTCTAGGGTTTTTGCGGATTCGGTGCCCGGTCCGGTCCGGTTTTCACCCAATGAGCAACCCTAGTCTAAATTATCTGCATCCGAAAACGAAAACCACAAAAAACCAGTTTTACTTTTAAAATGGACTACTAAAAGTAATAACTATTTGTGAAGTGAAGCGAGCCGAAAATCGTGCTACACACACTTTAAATTCTTGTATCCGCCACTGCTCTTAATATCTGATTATTACATTTTGAAACAGCAAAGAATCAGTTAATATTAGTGTTTGGAACTGATTGTGACCATGATATCATTTTTAGACAAACTATTTCAAAATTCCTTATTCATACCGATTCGGATTACTTTACCATTAAACTTCATTAAAAATCAGCATTACCAAAGTAACACTAGCACAACTTAAAGTTACCTTAGAAAAACTGCTTATCAAAACTTGTATATTTGCTTGTAATTAAACCACGAAATCATATAGTAAGCAGTTTGGATAAGCAAAACACTATATGAAACCGCAATAGACAGCTAACAAACAACTCCCATAAAATCAATCACCAAAATGTAGTATATATTACCTTCAGCATTATTACCCTCCGGGAGCGAAAAATCCTCGATATCATCATCATCAACAATACCCGAACCCGAACCCAAACCCAAATCCAAATCCACTGTACTCTTACACTTTCCGAAACCCGAAATCCCCCTATCCTCCGCACTACACCCGCGCCTTAACCGATTGAATAATGTCTCAATCTCAAAATCATCATCATAATTTCCATTATTAACAACATTCTTCTCGTTAGCTACTGATGAAACCCAATGCGATGTGTTAGGGTGTGTTTCAAAATCGGGTTTTCATTTTAACCCGCTTTCTACCCAAAACAAACAAACAAACCACATTTTGGGGGTTTTCGATAACTAGGATAATTGTACCAAACCACACTAAGGTCAAGGGTACTCATAAAACTTTCACTAAGTAGTTAAGAATGGAATATAGCGTGTATATTGATATCAGCTATACTACTAGATAATAAGATGAACGATCACCTGAATGACTTTCTATATATTTGCTATCTCAGTAATAGGTCTTCAAAGTTTCAGATGTGCGTAGTTTTTTTATGTTTTTGGTTACCCAAGTTTCCGACTTGACATTGCAAGCCGACTAATCCCAATGCGACTACCGTTTTGGATTGCCCGGAGTCGGCGCAAGTGGACCTCCGTGGCCACAAGGGATAAAACTTTCACTAATAAATATACTACTAGATAATAAGATGAACAATCACGTCAATGACTTTCTATCTATTATATCTGAGTATCAGGTCTTGGAAGTTTCAGATATGGGTAGCTTCTAAAACTTGTTTATGAAACCATACTAATCTTTTTACTTTAAACATGATACTTAGTATCCAATTCATAAAGGATGCAGTTTGACTTTTTTTTTTATAAAGTCAAGTCATTAAGTTGAGATCAATCACCAAAACAAATCAATAAATAATCTCATATTAACAAACAAATTCAATAAAACTATCCCAAATAAAGAATTACTTATACCTTTAGCATTATTATCCTCCTGCGACGAAAAGTCCTCA
This sequence comes from Chrysanthemum makinoi, assembly GCA_910596185.1. Classification (NCBI taxonomy): domain Eukaryota; kingdom Viridiplantae; phylum Streptophyta; class Magnoliopsida; order Asterales; family Asteraceae; genus Chrysanthemum; species Chrysanthemum makinoi. The sequence continues at coordinate 29,426,141 of OU343222.1, read as the reverse complement.
ATACATCATCATTAACAACTGAACCCAAATCCAAATCCACTGTAGTGTTACCCGCTTTCTACCCAAAACAAACAAGCCACATTTTGGGGGTTTTCGAATTCCTTGTGGTAATTAAACCATCAGTTTTAGCCTATGAGCAACGAGAAATCCTCATCGTCATCAACAACCATCGAACCGAAACCCAAACCCGAATCCGAACCCGATTCCAAATCCACCTTACCCGATCCAGAACCCTATCCACAACAACAGTTAATAGTTGTTTGGTAAATTCATTTGGGGGTGATTTGGGTATCAAAATCGAAATTGAAACCTAATGAAAATGAAGGTGCTTCATAATCACCTAATGGGTTCGCAGAAGGGTTAAAAGTGTATCAATGAGGTTCAAAGATCAATCAAGGGTTCACGAAAGGGTCAAGATCTTATCCAGATGGTTCATAATTCGTGAGAAGGTCCAAGGTTGCATCTGGAGGGTCATATATTACTTTTACGCAATAAGTGACAATCTTATTTCACCTTTAAGATATACACCAGTTACTTTAACTTAATGCATATATCTTTTATTTTTCATCACCAATTGACTAAAATCAAAACTATCGAAAATTTTTCTTTATCTGCAATGAATTTTCTATCAGTGATGTTTTAACACCTCAATCGTTAACAATGGAAGTACAATGGGTGCATGTGTAAGCTGTAGCTAAACTTAGCGTTGTGGCCAAAATGCAAATAAATAAACTTAGCGTTGTTGCCAAAGAGAAAAACTACGACTTTCGAATAAGATATCAACTTCATTCTTCTCCCGGGTCATTCTTCTTGACCCATTTTCAACCCAAGTATAATCCAAATAATAACTGACACCAAATTGTAGGTCATGTTTGATCAACAACCACCAATATTGCATCAACTGAATTCTAGTATAAACCAATTAAAAAGTATAAACTGAAACTTAACATTTACCGTTTGTAGCTCAACCATGACAAAGACACAATATGACTACTCAATGCCTTTCAAAACTGCAAACAGTACATGTTCTTATCACTAAAATATGTGCGTCCATACAATTCTATGAAAACCTCAGTGAAATTTGATGAAAGCCAGTAGTTTGACTCAAAAGTCAAATATTCGCATGGTTAATGATTTCATCCAGATGTAGAGCTTACTTATGTGAATCAAAATCTTATATATGATATTACATCACTAATAACACTTTCTTAAGTTTATTTTTAGCATGATCATCTCCAACCTTTTATCATAGTCCCACCATTTCATCAGTTTGACTTTCTAAGAAGTCAACTGTGTTTACTTAGACTTGATGAGTTGCTCATTGATCCTTTTCCCTTTCTCGATATTTTCGTCATCCTTGTAAGTGACAATGCCTCTTTGCTTCAGAGCTGCATAAAGATGATCGACAAAGTTTTTACGGGTGTCTTCACCCTTGAAGCTTAAAAACACATCATACTTAAAGCTCCTTTGAATGTTAGCACTTGAAGAAGAATCCATTGGAAGCAGGTTCAAATTGTTAAAAAGATATTAGTTCCAGCTGCAGTGATGTGTTTGTGTGGAAATTTTGTGGAATATTGATGTTAGAGAAACAAAAGCCACTAATATGGTCTTTTTGGTCAATGATAAAAAAAGAAGATAAGATTCACTCTTTGAACTTTCAACCATATGACCAATAAAAACCATTTATAAAGGCTTTTAACATTTTTACTCTCTATTTTTTGAAACTAAATTATTTTTTTCCTCAAGAAAGTTTGATTATTGTAACAACAATATGTCATTAGATAGTTGCAATTACATGTCCTTTTCTCCACACGAAACATCTTAAACTACATTCACATTATTCACAAGCAATACTATTTGATTTGATCAAGGTCAAAACAGAGAGGGGTCTATGTTCACTTGGGAAACTTGAGAATTTTTTTGTGCCATGATGCATAAGAGTCTGACTAATAACTAGTGATCGTTTCCGGAGTTGTCTCTAGACATTCCAAGATGCTTATCTAGCGAGGTTCGAACAAGTTTCTCTAGATATTCCAAGTTTAAAGTGAAGCAATCTACTAACGGGAAATACCAACATTGAAATGAACTTAATAGTTTAAAACCTTTTAAGTCAAAGTTTGAAAATCAAACCTTCATTATAGTCATAGAGTACTGGTTTTGCATAAATGGAGCTTCAGTTAAAATCAAACTTCATTTCTTACTAAAATCAACATGCAATGTAACTTATATATTTAACCATCAAATAGAGTACTGGTTTTGCATAAATGGAGCTTCAGTTAAACAAATTCCAAAAAACATAAATGTCTTACTATGTAATCAAATTTTTAAATACAAATTAAACGTGTAAGGCAAAATTTACTTTAAATTTTGCCTTATCTCATATTTGATGAAATCATAACTTCATTATTCAAAATTTCATCAGAACTTGTATTGTCATAACAGGCCTTTCAACTTTCTTTTTTTATTTGACAATACCAACAGTAATAAACACTCAATGTTCGTTACATTAAATAAAAAGTCAGAAATTTTGATGAAAGTCAATACTTTGACTAAAAAAGTCAAATGCTTTTGTTTTAATGATTTTAACCCAAAGAGCATATAATAATACTTTTGTGTATGATCACACATTACTTGCAAAATCCTCATAGATTCATCAGTACATGATCTCCAACTTCATATCCAAGTCCAGCATTTTCATCAAAAACACAGTTGACTTTCTAAAAAAGTCAAATACTTTGACGGTTTATTAATTAACTCATCTAACTTCAATTATACATAATATCCATATTGAAAAAGTAAAACTTGTATTAGTAACCTAAAGCAATCTTAATTTAGGCTCAAACTCACTTCTACCAATATGATATCCAGTTATAAATGTAAGAGTTCATAAAAAGCTTCAAATTTTCATTTACAAACACTAAATTCAGGTCTAAAATATGTTTATTAGTAAAAAAGATCTGGACTACAAGCTAAATTTTATAAAAACTTCTGCTTATATCCGTGTTTAGCGTGCAAGCGACTCAGAATACTTCTGAAGCTACTAGTGTCAACTGTATTTGAACAATCCCATTCAGACTCTTAGCGTCTCAAGATGAGTATATACCAATCCCACATGTAAGACACAGTCAACACACATTTATTCTTGGTGGAAGTTTTCTTCGCCTTTCTATTTATAAATCCTCCACTCTGCTGTCAAAACAACATATATTCTTCAATGTTAACAGAAATCAGATTTGCTGAACATCAAAAGCATCATTATTTAGCTCATAGCATATTTACGAAATAAAAATTTTGAAACGATGTTTACAGATTGTAATTTGTAAAGCAAAATCAGTGAGAAAGTTGGGAGATATAATTGGTCAGAAGTACCTTTTATAGTGAATGTAACTTTGCAGTCATTTTTGCCCTATTTTACTTACATAAACACAAGTACAAGAAATATCTATTTACATCTTACAACAAATAAAGATATGCAATCAGAAAGTAGGGTTTAGCAATTCCAAACACGAAACCCAAAACCGACACGAAAAAATAAACGGATAGTCTGGTCTAAACAGTTTGATGGCCATGGGTGTTAAACAGGTTGATCCACCAACCCGTTTGAGTTTTATGATTTATATAAATCTATTTTCATAAGGTTAAATAACGATTCAAATTCTTTACTTGATCAAAGTAAAATTAAGCTACGGTAGTACAACTCCAGAAAGTTGGGATATATAGTTTTTATCCTCACATGGATAACATTACATAAAGTACTAATACCGAAAGTAGAATGACCAATCTAACTTTGAACACTTCTTTACACAATCGTGACTTTGCTAGTTGATATTAGGGTTAAATAAAGTTCAAATTGACCGTAAAGTATTTGATCCAAATTAACTACTAACTGATATTCAATGCAACCTGAGCAATGCTCGGAGAGATTGATGCGAGTTGAGCAATTGCTTCCAATGCACAACCGACCTTGAAAGATCAAGTTGAAACAAATTTAATAAAACCTAAAATCTATATGATAAACCATACCATAATGGAAACCATTCAAGTTGTGAAATTGCTATAATGACTTACCCGTCAGATTTCACTTGACTAACTGTTATGCGCAGATTGACGAATGATCTCCTAATAGCAGATTGACGAATGATCTCCTAATAGCAGAAATGGATTGTTAGAAACATAGTAAAACACATAAATTGCAGAAACAATGAATATTTTCATAATCAATTAAAAATTTCAAAATAAAGTACACATGTTAGAATAGCTCTTCATGTATTGGCTCCTTTGGCATGTGTTAGTATGGGTTATATGTAGCAGACTATATCATCATCAACATAGGTTGTTACTCCCTTGAGTAATAAACCATGTGTATCAAGAAGCCGCTTCGACCCAACAATACGTAGACCTCTCAACCTAAAAATGCTCTGTGGAAGACAGGTTATGCCTGTACCTACTATGTTTAACTCCCTCTAGCATCCATTTCCTCGAGCAATTCAACAACTTCCAATACAAGCGGCGGAGATGTAACTTGTTCATACATTTCATCTTACAAATGTTGTCTGGAATATCTTGTAAAAGTTTACACTTGGTTAAGATTAGCTTCTCTAGAGATTCTAATCTGCCAATATCATCAGGTAACTTCTCAAGAAGCCAACAACATACAAATTCAAGCGATTTCAGTTGATTCAACATACAAATGCTATCTGGAAGGATTTTAATATCTTTTGATGAAAATTTTAGCTCCTCTAGAAATACTAATCTGCCAATATCCTCGGGTAACTTCTCAAGAAACAAACAAAAGTTAAGTTCGAGAGATTTGAGATGTTTCAACTTAAATACGCTATCTGGAAGATTTCTTATGTTTGTAAATGAAAAAATTAGTTCCTCTAGACTTTCTAACTGGTCAAGGTCCCGAAGTACCAATGGAATACTGCCTCCAAGTGTAAACTTTCTTAAACCTTGTAAACTACAAATACTTCTTGAAAAATTCTCAAGGTTTGTACAAGCACATAGACCCATCGAAATAAGCCTTTCAAGATTTCCAAACGATGAAGCTGGATCTTCTTTATAATAACATTCAAACCGAAACTTTGGAGAATCATTGTCGGAGTGCAACGCAAACATCTCGGGTTTTACAATCGGATGCAACTCGAGATAAAAACAAGCCTCACTGGTTGAACGTTTGTCAAACACAAAAGACTTAAACCTCCGACAACCACTTAAGTCTAAGAAGAGAAGATTTTTCAGACATCCAATGGGAGCATTAATTTCTACCAAATTATAACTATTTTTAAGATTTAACCTTTTTAGATTTGGAGTCAGCCCAAGGTCAAGGGTCCTCAACTTTGAATGACTGAGATTGAGCTCTTGGAGCTGTAGACTTTCAGCAGGCATATGAAGCTCTACGAAATCTTTGACCATCGAGTTTTAGCGCCTCAAGATTCGGAGTATTCCCGAGGTGAAGGTTTTTCAACTTTGAATAAGTGAGACTGAGATATTTGAGCTTTGTACTTTCAGCGAGCATTTGAAGTTCTACCAAATCATTACACCCTTCGAGTGTAAGATTCTCAAGATTCGGAGTATTCCTGAGGTCGACCTGTTCAAGCTTTGGACTTTCATCAGGCAGTTGAAGGGTTGTCAACGTTGAATGATTCGGAGTATTCCCGAGGTGAAGTATAAGAGTCTTAAGATTCGGAGTCTTAAGTTCTACCAAATCATTACAGCCTCTAAGTATAAGAGTCTTAAGATTCGGAGTATTCCCGAGGTGAAGGGTTGTCAACTTTGAATCATAGAGGTTGAGATATTTGAGCTTTGAATGATGATCAGCAGGTAAATGAAGCTCTCGGAAATCATCACATTTGTAAATAGTCAACTGCTCAAGATTTGGAGCCAACCTAAGGTCAAAGGTCCTCAACTTTGAAAACCTGATTTTGAGGAACCTGAGCTTATGAAGAACCTAACATAAGTACAAATTAAACAATTAATATTGGTGCAGTAACAAACCAATAGATGTACAGGATCATAATGAATCATGAAAAAACAACAATCTAACCATTATTCATTCTACCTTTTCTTCTCCATCTTCCCAAAGTTGAACAATCTTGCTGCGATACAATTCAAGTCCAACAAGATATTTTCCATGAAATGTATTCGGTAAACTCGAAAAAGGAAAACCAATCCATCTCATAAATCTTATGGAACTTGGAAGGTATTCGCTAACTTTATTAAATTCCCAAACAATATTCCTCTTAAAATAATAATCCTTAGAGAGATCCATATAAACAAATCTAAGATCCTTCATTTTTGCTAGACCTTTTACTGACGAATCACAAATTCTCAAAATGGCCGACGATACAATAATCAGCAATGATCAGTTTTTCTAAAAAAACTGTAAGAAGTTGAAGGAATTTTCATGTGTTTATTGTTCGTTTAGTGATTTAGGTATGCTTGAGCTGTTAGATAACTCTAGTCAGCTTGAGGTTTTGTCTTTTAAGAACGAGGTTATTTAACTATCCTGACGTCCGTCGAATTTCCGTTTATTAAACTTAGGAGGAGTGTTTTTAATGAACGATTATTCATATCGTTGATTAGCGAATTTGAAAAGTTTGAAGTTCATTTGCTGTTGTGGAAAGTGGACAGGGCGTTGGAGATGATTCGAGATGATAACTGTTTAGTCGAGGTTCATTTGGAACAACTTAATGTGACTGTTTCGTCGTTATCTAAATGTCGTGATTTAAATGCTTTACGTATTGTTGATGCACCAATGTTGGATTCATTAGTGTTGCTGAGACTTGTAAGGGGTTTTTTTTTTTTTGGGTAAAGGGGAGTAATCCTGCACCCTGGTAAATATAACCAAATAAACGTTTAAGTACAATGGATATGAGTGAAGTCCCATATCTCAGCCCGTTACATAGGCATAAAGCTTACATAACAAGACACTTCCTATTCTCTAAACAAGAAAACAAACCACTGCTCAAATGATAACATATGACACAACAAAATTACTTCCTAGGACCTTGAAACTTTGTGCCATACATGGCATTAAAGGAATCCAAATTCCCCGGAAGATCACGAACCTGTTTCGCATAGTCGCCGAAGTCATAGTCATCATACTCATCTTCAAACTCGTGTCCACCACCAAAAATATTAACAGACTCATCAAATGGGTTAGCAACAACCTCATCTTTAGAGTCAGACACCACAATCTCTCCCACTTTAGAAAAAGGGTTGACTCTCTTAGTAGAAGAGGTAGCCGGAATAGGTTGACCATCATCATCCACAAGAGTAGCTTTCCCATCAATAATTAGCTTTTCAAGCTTACCAATTTTCTCAGCTATGGGAGTAGAACCAACATCCATTGATCCCATTGAATCACTCACAAGCTTGGCGCCAAGAAGTCCCATTCTCCTAAACTTAGACGCTCACCAAGGTCCTTCCCCCGAGCCATCAATACCGCTTCCTTAGTAGTACCAGAAGACTTTCCAGTCTTCACCGTTTCAGTAGAAGAATCAATAACAATACATGGGATGCCCGATTCATCTTCCACCTCAAGAGTCCCAAAAGAGTTTGACGTAGTAATTGGTGTATCATTAGAAATACCACTAGCAACTGCCGGTGTCTTCGTCTTAGCAACATATACCTGCTTCCTAGGTGCAAATCTAGGACCCTTACCCATATTAATACCACCAATCATCTTCGTACCTTTAGGTTTGGGTTTCCGATTACGCACCACCTTAAAACCCTCATCAGTTCATCCACGTAGCGGTGGGGAACATCATTAGTCTCCTTAATACTCTTAGGACAACAGGCATTATCATGCACAAATACTTTACATTCGTAAATGTGGTGGCTTCCATTCATATTCCACCTTTATATTAGCCGTAGTGAAGCCACTATCATCCTTATTAGGGATCGCCATAGTCACCACATGTTTAAGCTCGAAATCGGATGATAATTCCACAAGAGCACGTGCAAAACTAATACGACCCCATGAATCAACACACATTGAACTAGTAAAAGCATCTAACATAATCGGCTTACCCACTTGAGTAGCAATTAAGCTCTCCCATCTTCCGAATATGCAAGTAATGGCACATTATGCAATTTAATCTAAACGGGAACTCGAGTTACCTCACTTTTAGATAATAGCACATCAGGAGTCCATTTAGTGAGAATGAGAGGAGAGTTGCGAATAATCCAAGGGCCCCGTTGAAGAACATTCTCAACACCCTCTTTAGAATCAAATTTAAAGAGGAAGACACCATCATCATTCTTCATTAGTTTCTGAAAACCAAACTTACCCCACGTTTTGGAGACGTAGTTCTTAACCAAATGAAAAGCAACATTCTTGCCAACAAAGAATCCCACAAGTGTATTTTCATACCGATTGAATACACCCTCCATAGCAGCCTTTGGAAGCACAGTATCATGATTTTCAATGCGAGTCTCATTCACCAAGGAACGAAAGTTAACTTTCCTAGAGACACGTTCCGGGTTTAATACATTAGCAAATGACCTCACTTCATTATTATCACTACCAATCACGTTAGAAGTACACTCATTCACCTCGTTAGTACCAGAAGTAGAAGCAACATCGCACATTTCAACCCACCCACAACCGTAGCACGATAACTTGTGTTTTCAGTATTAACATTACCCCAAACAGAATCAGGACCAGCCTTCATACTATTAATATCCAGCGATGCATACGGATTGGATTCCTTTTGCACACCACCTTGATCGGCCAGGGCGAACTTCGATGCATCCTCTTTATCGGACACCTTGGTGGCTGTTTTAGCAGCCTTCATCGACGAACCTTCATTGTTTAAAAACCCTCTCCCTCTCTTAAACCCCACTAACAATCCTACAAATCGACCCACACAATACCCTCACCTACTTCAATCAGCATTAACCACAAAACGAACAAAGGAAAACCCTAACTGATCGTTAGGGTTTAATAACGCAAGCACCAAAAATCTAACCAGCCCCCATGATTGAGGATCCAATAAAGGAATTAATAACGATTAGACCAACCTTGAAAGAATCAAGATCGATTAGAACAGGTTAGATCCAAAAGCGATTACTACAAACCCTAAAAAAACGATTTTTCTAATCTGTAACAAAACAAGGAAACCGATGCACAAATTCAGCCAAAGACTAAATAACAATGAAGATAATCAGTAACAAAGGTAAATCGATGCACAGAATCACAAGATTTGAGGCAGAATTAGAAAAAAAAAAAAACGAAGAGGTTTTGGGTTGGAAAAAATCGCCTAGAGAGAATATTTTAGGGTTTTTCCATAGTGTGTGTGTGTCTGTTACAAACATAGGAGATGAAATAGGAACGGGAGTGAAATAGGAGATGAAGGCTTGATTACTGGTTAATGAACTAAAATTTTAAACTAATATAGAATATTTTTAAACTAATTTTCATATTTTCTTTTAAGCATCGACACGTACCATTAGTAAGAATGCTTATGCGTCCGAATTTTATGCATTAGCAGTGTTAAGAGGCTTCTAACTTACTTACATTGTTTCTAAAAAAAGTATTAACTTCAGTCTAAAAACAAGTTGAAGGACTGCAAATGCAATGTTCATCTATTTTAATAATTCTATGGTTAAAAGTGATCTTGTTGACCCGGTTTTGACCCAGATAAGATCCAAGTCCATAAACAGACAATATGAAGCCCAATTTTCTAACAAAATTGAGATGATAAGCTACATGTTCAATATCATTAATAACTCTCAGATATGTTCATTACTACAGGTCAACTATAATATATGATTGTCAATACTTTGACTCAAAAAGTCAAATGGGTTTGATTTTGATAAGATCAACCCACTATTTTCAATACCTTTAACAAATATCCTACTTAAAGATCAAATCTGTTAAAAAAAGTAGTCCAACTTTTAGATAAGCTTTTCTTCACTATAGTGATATAGTCCATCTGTGGTAAACATCCATACACCCTGCCAACTTACCCCTAAACATGAAGGCATGCAAGTTTCGTGTGGTACCATACAGATAGAAGTAATGTCCTTTTCTTTAACAACAAAGAAATAGATTTATAACAACTAGCTAGGAGATACCAAAACATAAAAAACAAAAACAAAACCTGACAAATTAACAACAAAGCGTTGAGAAAACAAGGAAAATGCTAACCAAACGGAGCCTATACTAAGAGGCTAAGATATGGTGCATAAACAGAAATGAGGGCGTGCACATTTACATAATTACATGTATGGAATATCACAACATCATTATAGCTAGGAAAGCAAAACCCGACAAACACATCCATGCCTTTGAGACCAAACTGATTTAAACATTCCACTGTGATGTCGTTTTATTTGATAAGTTCATGTTCATCTCATGTTCCCAGCTTCAAACTCTGATGATAACGTCTTATTCCCGGAACATTTTAAGCAGCTTCTATCAATACCAGTAAACACTATATATTAATTCTGTTACTGACTTGGATTAAAAAAAAAAAAAAAAAAACTCAGTGAATTTAATCAAAGTCAATAGTTTGACTCAAAAGTCAGATATTTTAATGGTTCACCATTTTGCCCCAATGTAGAAGATTTTTATGTAAAACAAAACATGCATATGATTTTAAATCACTTTAAAAACTTTACTGAATATGATTATAAGATTATTATCTCCAACATTATGTAAAATCCAATCATGAACATAGTTGACTTTCCGAAGAAGTCAACTGTGTTATCTGAACTCCATGAGTTAGCTACCTAACTACAAAAATGAAAAATTAAACTGCTTATACAAAGTAGTTAACTTTACTCACTACACTTCTAAAGTTAATATATATACCTTGATTTGACTGTATGTAGCTTGTATTGGAGACATGAATCAGTAGTCCCACCTCCTTGTACTTTTATTTACAGACCTGTGTGATTGCAAACAATTAACATTGATTAAGCCGGGACAAAACCTATTAAGCTAGAGATTACAAATCGAGCTCAGTATGGCAAACGAATAGAGCACGATAAAACAAATAGCAAGACTAAAAAAGCATGTTACAATGATAAAATCATTTTATAAGAAAAAAATGGCAATTTAAATATTGCTTTTATGGTCATCATTTCAGATTCTTGAAGTCTTGATGAACAGAATTTAAATATATGTTGGAAAACGTGAAGCCTGACTTGATTTAACTAACAAATGTTATATTCGCTATTTTTCCCAAATATACAAACTTTAGACAACCGATATTTGTAAAATAGCTATAACTAGAAGAAAGATTTGGAGTACGGTCAACTAGCACTAATCTTTCTAGGCTGCATTTTGCTAAAAATGATACTCCTGCAAAAATTGTTATATGAGAGGTCATATTTGTCTTCAATATTGGCAGCAGGGTATAATATGAGAGTATGATTTATTTGTATATGTATCGTTGACGAGCATGTGACAAGAGTGACGTTTACATGGGTTTATATGAAAGAGTAACATAATTATGCCAAACTGTGGCTAATACGAAGGTAACACTACCAAAGTAATATGAAAGCAGCTAGTAAAATTTCTGATGATTTTGAACCTTTAGGTGAATTCTTATACCCTTTTTAACTGCTGTCACATGGAAAAAAAATAGCAGTGTCATCTTATTTAACTTTCTGTCCCAATTTGAATTTTCCAACATTATTCTGTAATGGAACTACTGAACATATAAAATAGCTTCATGAAACATGATAAAACACTACTGGCAACCAATTCAAGTTGGGAAATTTACAGATGACTTTACACAGGGTGAGTTCCGTCTATTCACATACACTAATTAGCCTGTAGGGTATATCGTAAATCACCTTGTGTGCTGAATTGCTGATTGGTGATTGCTTCATGTTCATAAGAACTCCTAATTGCAAATAACAGATAAATTGTTAGGATTGATTATAAAACACATGTCAAATACAGAAGCATCAGTCATTGTAAGATCAATTAAAAAATACACATTAAAGTAAGGCCGGGTAACAAAAAACAAAATAATACCTGTTAAACTACTTGTAGTTATTTATGTGTTCTCTGCGCTTTGTGCCTGTGTTATTCATGGCTATATGTAGCAGAAGATTTCGTTAATGCCTACCGAGGTTCTTCGTAATTTGGGTCCCAAACCACATGAATCGAAAAGCCTTTTTGACCCAATAATACGCAGACCTTTCAAATGATAAATACTCAGTGGAAGACGGGTTACGCCTGTACCTTCTATGTTTAACTCTTTCAAACATCGTAAAAGGCCAATTTTCCTAGGCAATTTCTCAACTAGAATACAGCCGGTGAGATGAAAATACTTTATACATTTCATCCTACAGATACTGTTTGGAGTATCTTGTAAAAGCTTACAATCTGTTAAGATTAGCGTCTCTAAAGATTCTAATCTGCCAATATCCTCAGGTAACTTCTCAAGTAGCCAACAAGATTTGATTTTGAAAGATTTGAGATGTTTCAACTTACAAATGCTATCCGGAAGATATTTAATCTCTGTAGACGAGAATGTTAGCTCTTCTAAATATTCTAATTGGTCAATGTCTTTGGGCACTTTTGGAATACTGCCTTCAAGTGTAAGCTTTCTTAGACATTGTAAACTACAGATGCTTCTTGAAAAACTCTCAAGGTTTGTACAAGCACATAGACCCATAGAAATAAGCCTTTCAAGATTTCCAAACGATGAAAGTGGATCTTCTTTATAATAACATTTAAACTGAAATTTGGGAGAATCGTTGTCTGTGTGCAATGGGCATACATATGTGGGTTCTGCAATCAGATGTAACTCAGATAAAGAACCAACCTCAGCTGGTTGATACTGTTTGTCAAACACAAAAGACTTAAACCTCCCACAACCACTTAAGTCAAAGAAGGCAAGCTTTTTCAGATATCCAACCGGAGCATTGATTTCTACCAAATCATAACAATGTTTAAGATTTAACCTATTGAGATTTGGAGTCAGCCCAAGGTCAAGGGTCCTCAACTTTGAATGACTAAGGTTGAGAGATAAGAGCTTTACACTTTCAGCAGGCATTTGAAGTTCTACCAACTCAGTACATCGTTCGAGTATTAGCTTCTCAAGATTCGGAGTATTACCGAGGTGAATGGTCTTCAATTTTAAATGACTCAGGTTGAGATATTTGAGCTTTAGACTACCATCAGGCATTTTAAGCTCTACCAAGTCATTACAGCCTTCGAGTATTAGCTTCTCAAGATTCAGAGTTTTCCTGAGGTGGAGGTTTGTCAACTTTGACTGCTTGAGGTTGAGATATTCGAGCTTTACACTTTCAGCAGGCATTTGAAGTTCTACCAACTCAGTACATCGTTCGAGTATTAGCTTCTGAAGATTCCGAGTATTCCCGAGGTGAAGGTTTTTCAACTTTGAATGAGTGAGGTCAAGATGTTCGAGATTTGGAGCCAACCTAAGGTCAAAGGTCCTGACCTTTGAAGACCTGATTTTGAGGAACCTTAGGTTATTTAGAACCTAACATAAGTACAAAAAACAATTAATATTGGTGCAATGACAAACCAATAGATAATAGGATCATAATGAATCATTCTTCTACCTTTTCTTCTCCATCTTCCCAAAGTTGAACAATCTTGCTGTTATCCATATCAATTCCAACAAGATTTTTACCTTGAAATGTATTCGGCAAACTCGAAAAAGGAAATTCTACCCATCTCATATATCATAAGGAACTTGGAAGGTATTCGCTAACTTTATCAAATTCCCACAGTTGATCAATATTGTCCTCAAAATAATCCTCTTTGAGATCATTGTCCTCAAAAAATTCCTCTTTGAGATGTATGTGAATAAATCTAAGATCCTTCATATTTGCTAGACCTTTTACTGCAATTTCAGCTCTCAAATCATCTGAGTCTAAGTATACACATTTAGTTGCTTGGGTACCCTGAAATCGAAAAAATAAAAGCCCTTAATTTAAGAGTGAATGAAGATGAATTTAGGGAAAACTTTTTAGAGAGACACACAAAGAGGAATTGTTATGTGTTTTTTATAAGAAAAGTGAAGGTAACTTATTATTTTGTCTAATATAATACTTAAAAGGACAATAATATCCTTTTATTAAATGGTCAAACATAAGTTAAACTAACAGTTAGAAATTGTGGACCAAACCCAAATGAGTCTTTCATTTTAGATCAAACCCAAAACTTTTTAAACTACTGGAGCAAAAATGAAATATCCTGCTAACCACAGGAACAAAAAACGTTTTAACTGTTAATTTTATTAAATCATAACTTAATTCTTACCAGGTCATTAGTCAATATATCCTCAATTTCCTTACGAATCCACAATCGGCTATGTCTTTGAGGTTCATCGGGGTGTGACCGACGAACAATATTCTTACCCATTTCTTCTAAATGATCATGCATCCCCAAGGCCGACGTATATCTAGAAATAGTTATAAGAGATTTCTGCTCAAGAACTCTTAAACCAACTTCAGCATGATATCCACAGCTTTCAAGCACTCTAATTGCTTTTTCTTTCAACCAACCCTTCATTATGCATGCAACATCTAAAAATATTTCTTTGTATTCCTTCTCTAGACCATCAAAGCTTATTTCCAACCTATCCATAGTTGCCGTTAATGGAATTGTTTTTAGCCTTTCTATGGCATCTATCCAAAAATGCTCACTTTGACCACAAAGAAATGAACCCATAACTTTGATCGTTAAGGGAAGACCATGAGCATATTGTACAACTTGTCTTGATAGCTCTTCGTACCCTTGAGTTGGAATGTCTCTTTTAAATGCATACCTACTGAAGAGGCAAATCGCTTCCATAGATGATAACAGATTGACGCATGAACGGTTCACCCAAAGGGCTAACAACACTTGCTCATCTCTTGTGGTAATGATGATTCTACTTCCGCTTTAAACCACTCGGGCTCGCCGCTAACGCCTCAGCCGGTCTATACGATCAACATCATCTAAAACAACAAGTGTCTTTCTACGACTCATCATGTCTTTCAACATGTTTTTCCCGTCATGAACACTACTAAAAGTGACGTCTTGTTTATTTAACACATCTTTTAGTATCCGTTTTTGAAGCTTCTTTAAACCGGACAAAGAAGGCTGTGAAACTTCCCTTACATTTTGAACAAAGCTTTTTCCTTTGAAATGATTAGAAATATGATCATAGACAGCTCTGGCTAGAGTTGTCTTCCCCCCACCTCCCATCCCCTTGATTCCGATCATGCGAACATCTTCTGTGCCAATATTTAAAGATGAAAGAACATCTTTGATTCGGGTCTCCATACCCACTAAGTTTTCATCAGTGTTCGAAAGAGTGGAAGATTTCTTTTTGAAAATAACATCAACAATTATTTGGATCAGTTTAGATTCATCCCTGTATCATTAAATAAAGATTATATTATTAGCTTGCTCAAACTGCACATAAACAATTGGGATTAACATGTATAAATGCAGGTTAGGCAAAATATCACAGAGATATGATGAAGAAAATTGAATTACCCGTTAGCTGTGGCCTTCAACTCCCACCCAGCCAGATTAGATGCTTCTTTCATAGCCTCTCTCCATTTTCCAGCAGCCTCCTTCTTTTCGTGTTCGGCAAAGGCTTCTTTTACTGCCCCACTTTGATAGCGGACTTCGGTGGGCTCCACGTCAAAAAAGACAGGATAAACATTCTGCTCGGTCGTCTTGTTACATTCCATAATCTTGACAAGCTCATCTAGGCACCAAGATGAAGATGCATAAGTCTTGGAGAAAACAATGATGTAAAACCTTGAGTCCTCAATGGATTTGATGAGTTGCTCCTTGATTGTTTTTCCTTGCTCGATTTTATCGTCATCCTTGTAAGTTTCAATGCCTTTTTGCTGAAGCGCTTGATAAAGATGGCCAACAAAGTTCTTGCGAGTGTCTTCGCCTCTAAAACTTAAGAAGACATCATATTTAAACCTTTTCTCAGTAGAAGTTGAAGAAGACGCCATCGAGGTATGCTTGAATGATGTTTCTTGGGGGTAAATTTATGTGAGCAATTGATTAAGAATAAATCTGAACGAAATGATTAAGCAGATCTAAAAGAGTTTATATTAAAAGACTGAGAAATTTTGGATTGAGAAAACAAGAGTACAAGACTAATATTCCCTACTTTTTTTTATATGCATATGATGCTGTAACATATATATATATATATTATTTTTTTTTGAAAGGCCAATATATTGAACAAAAAAAACCAAAGGATAATCCATCACAAGGGACCCACAAACAAGAAAACAAAATGAGATATGTGGCCGGCACCAAGGGCCCAGGCATATATACTACTAAAAGAGTCATTTGCATTTGCCACCAAGCCGCTGCTATATGGTCTCTCAATCCGATTTACCCATTACAGCTTCCACTTTTTCGACCTTCTACTAATCCACTCGAACGTCGTCTTCACTTATATATATCAATCAAAACCCGCGAACCAGTCTCAACCTCACCCTTAAAATCCCGAAATGCGAAACATCAGCACTCTCAGCATTTACTGTGAACATGACCTGTGCACCATTCAACCCATTTAATGTTGACACTTTTACCTTGATGTTTAAACCAGCTAAAGAAGATGACATCTGAATATCGAACAATAGATCATCCTTAACGTTTTGATGATTCTCAGAAGTCACTCTATTCCTGAATTTCCACAAAAAGTAACATGTAACCCAAACAACAGCTTGCCAAACAGGTTTTAATTTACTAGAGATTAACCCGCTCACATCCAAATTTAAAATATCTCATAATGATACTATTTCAATAAGGATCATAATTCGGAAAGATCATCCTTTAATTTATTCTGCAATGGTCAATTATTTGCTATGTTAAAATAAAATATATCACCTTTGTAACAATGAGATATATAAGCAATTAAAAACTTATTAAACCTTAGTTACTTGGCATTTTGCTATATAGGATCGATGGTTATCGCACTAGCAATGTGAACGTGATCATTTTAGGGTGGAAATTTTTTGAAATGAGATGGTGACACAATAATGAAAAAAAGACCATAGGATTGTTAATTTACGCGTTAATGGAAGTTAAAAATTTGTTCTTTTATAAATTACAATCTAATATTATATATCTTTGTCTTAGATTTATTTATTTATTATTAAAATCATATACTACCATGTAGTGGTTTAAAGGTATCTTTCTTTTATAATATTTTAGTACTTTTATAAAATTTTCACAAAATTATTGATTTTTTCTTGGCTTATATGTTAGGTGCTATTGATATGTCTCAACATGCAAATTAAAATCATATATATTCTAACTTATTTTGTCATAAGGACTGTTAGTTTATTATACGTTAGCATAGTGTGTTCTTTTCACAATTTTAGCGTACTTACACATATCTTGAGACAATAGGAAGCTGTGTGTTACTTTATTTTGTGTGTTTGCACAGCTGCAAAATCTTAGAGAGCTAGGTGTGCAACGTTATACACCACGTTATAGGGCAATTTGGTGCTTATAACGGTTCCATCCACAACGCACCTTGTGCATATAACACCATGGGTACCGAGCACTCTTAAATCTTAATACTAGTTCAAGTCTACAGCCGGTCAATGATTATCTTCAATCATGCTAAATGTAACTTGTTGAAACAAACAGACCTTGATAGATCTTGAGCTCGTGGATCGTTATATATGCCTATGTAATCACAAGCACAATAAAAGACAATCTCTACTACTTATATTTATCAGCGGAATATAAACACAAGTAACAAATAACTAAGAACTCTGTGATCCTCTATGGATCGTTATATTAACTAAAACTGTGTTTTTCCAATCGGTACATAACTCATTCTAATGTGTTCCTTTTATAGATAAGGAACCCTAAACAAAATCGCTAAACCGTTTCCCAAGAAACGTATAAACATAAAACTAAATAAGATATACACAATCACTTCCTAATAAAGCTCATGTATATCCAAACTAAATATACTAAACACGGAATAATCACTTCCACAGAAACAGACTAATAACTATTATACTTCAGCAGATTATGTCTTCGGCAGAATCCACTCTTCTTCAGTAGAAACCCTTCGGCAGTAATTTCAGCATAATCCAAACTTCACATAATTCCCAACAATCCTCCCCTAAACTGGAATTTGACTTGGTTAAGTTCTAGTTTCTTGATAGATCTTTAACAAAACAGCTCCAGAGGATTGTGCACGAACAACAGCAACAAAGAATCCAAATAAGAACATCTTTATGATGAAGAAACTCTGAAACTCCATATCTTTGCAGCAACAAATGACAATAGGTACATCAAAACAAATTAGTTTCATACTATTCTCATCACATCCAGGTGTGTTAACTCCTGTGAGAGGTGAATCATGGAAAATAATGGATTTGATGTCTCTTTACCAATAGCCATCACTACTGGAGTAGCCATATGTTTAAGTTCGTAAACTATGGTACACTGATAACCATCTGATTTATTGGCAAACCAGCAACCATATAAACGGATTTGAAATGTCTTTACCTGTAGCCGTTTGCTCAGGACTAGTCAATTCTTAGAATTGGTGAATTGATAACCAAATATGGAATGCCACTGCCTTTACCACAAGCCATATACATGTGGGCTAGTCAATTCTTGGATTCCAAAAAGGAATAAGCCATGGTGAATTGAAAACCATACAACACTCAGCAATTAAGCATGGGTGGTTGCATACCCTATGATTTTTAGCAAACCATTACAGCTATCAACAGATTTGATGTGTCTTTACCAAAGCTGTACCCTTTGGACTAGCTAACTCTTTGACATACACAAGGTATATCTGGTGAGTCAAGAACCATCAAAAGTATACAACAAACCTGCAAGAAAAGTCAGACAAACCCAAAATCATTTTTTTTTTAACTAATCAAGAAAGAAAACAAAAATTACAAAATAAACAAAATAGTACAATCAAGATGAACCTTTATGTGACAGAAGCTGATTTTTAATCAAACCAACACATTGAGAAGCATGAAGCTCATCATTGCCAACTGAATTAGGAGGCACTTCCAACTTTTGTCTCAACAACCGTTCCATAAAAGTAACTGATAAAGGATAGAGCTTATCCGATAGCATACACAAAATCATACCACAGGTGGTCTGAACCACATGAACGCAAGGCAGAGGATAAAACCTCCAACTCTCAATCTCCCACAGATGGGAATTCTTCCAGATAGAATACCCTTTACCTTCTGAAGAATTAGAATCAAACAAAACCTGAAGATCACCCAACAAATATAAACCAGAACCTGTTGGTGGATAAATATTATAATACTGAATGACATGTTCATACAGCATTTTCAAATCATGTCTAGTCACCAAATGAAGAATGTCCTTCAAGAAATTGAACTGAATAGCAGTATCATCCAGTCGATAAATAGTGTTAAGCTTCCCAGCTTTCCAATTAACCAATACCGCATGAGTTCCTTCAGGAAAAACTTCAACAGGTCCAACTTTAATAAAGGTAGATTCATCAGCCTTGAGATCTAAATAAGTATTCTTTGAAGAATGTTTCCTAGCCAGTCTGACAGAACTCCTTAAGGAATCAAGTTTCCTTTTAACCAAGCTTTTCTGCCTCCTACCAGCTATTGTATCTGTATCAAGCTTTAGAGCATCATCCTGACCCAATGAGTTACCCAAATCCACACTTGGCAATGCTTCAGAAGAAACCAAAGAAGACTCAGCAGAAACAACCACATCAGAAGAAGGATTAGCTTCAGAAGTTGTTTCAGAAGTAACAACTGAAGAGATCACTAGAGGCAAAGCAGCATCAAAATTTTCCACTATATCAACTGTTTTATGTCTCTTAGCTTTAGGAACATCTGACATTGAAGCAATTCTTTCCAATTGAGAAGAAGAAGTAGAACCAGAGGAGGAAAACTTCATAATCATATTATACTGTCTAATCAAAGCATCATCAGACAAAGCACAAATTTGCTTCATTGACATACCAGAATTATAAATAGTAGAACTATGATTCTTTACAACTCTCCTCATATGATTCCTCTTCTGAGCTATAGTCATGGGTTTTTCTCTTTTGGCTTTATGTCTTTGAGCAATAAGAGCTCTCCTCTTTGCAGCCGCTTCTTGCTTCCTTTGATTACCAAGAGCCACCATTTGATCCACAAAATTTTCATTCTCAAAAGATGCTCCTAATATAAGTTTTGCAAGATTTGGATCAGATGCACCTTGAGTAGCATAAGCATCCCATTGATCATCAGTGATCTTAGGAAGTAATGTATCAAGCTCTAATTTTCTTTCAGGAGACAAATTAGAATCAGACTGAGCTTGAAGAAATTTAGCAACAACATGACTCTTCTGCATATTTTCATACTCAGCAAACATCCTAGCCTGAGCTTGATTTTCTTCTTCAGTCACCAGGCCTGAATCAATCATATCATCAATCACAGCTTCCTGTCCTTTGTCAGAAGTTGTCTCAGCAGAACCAATTTGAGCTTCAGAAGGAACAATCAAACCAACATCAGAAGAAACATGTTGAGACAATTCCTCAACAGGTGTAGAGAAAACTTCAAAGGAAGAATTCAACGTATACATTCTCCCAGCTATAAAAACTTCATCATCATCTGCTGAAGGTAAAACATTTGGTTGTTCTTGTATAAATGAGGTTTGACCATGATCAGAAACAACCTCCTCAACTAGAACATCAGCAGATGCATCAACAACTTTTGGCTCCTTTGAAGTTTCAGCAGATACCTTATTCAAATATTGTCTTCTTCTTTTTCTAGCAAATATAATAGGCACCTTGCTCCTTGAAGATTCAGCAATTGGAGAAGAAACATCAGATATAAGAGCTGCATCAGCCAAGATTCCAAGGGATGCATGAAGATTCTCTTCGTCCTCCTCTTCAGAAGAAACCAGAACTCTCTTTTTACCCCTCTGACCCAGTAATTCCTCCAAGTTCTCAACTTTAGTCTCCAATTCCACAATCTTATTACCGAGAATAGACTTTGTCTCTGCAAGCTCCTTCTTAAGATCAGCTACCTCACCTGCATACTTGTTCATTAGAGCATATATTGAGGTAAGTGTAACAGGATCCTCATCTGCATCAGCTGATTGCTCAGTTGTAATTGGAACTTCATTTGACCGTTCAGGAGTAACATTAACCTGCTCAACATTCTAACATCCTTCACCAAATGGATTCCTAATAGGACTCGGTGTAGGCAATCTATCAATATCAACCTGAACTTCATCAATATCAACCTGAACCTCATCAATAGAAACTTATGTAGGTGATTGACTAGGACATGGTCTAGGTGAAGGTATGGATGCCTCAGCAACAGCAAAAGGGCCCTCATCAACATCAACTGAAAGATTACCATCAGTAGTATTGGAAGAAGGTAAAATAACAACATTAACCTCATCAGCGGTCTCATTCTCCTGAGGCAACATGGCAGCTAATAAAGGAAAATGTGTCCCCTCAAATTTAGTTCTCATCGAAGCAAATAACTTAGAAGTTAAAACACCTATGGGATAAAAAGCTTGGGTGTGGGTAGAAACATTCAATATCATCTGTAAAAACCTAGGGTACATAAAAAACTTGCCCTTTTTCCTAGTTATATTCTCAACCATATTATCGAAAATAAACTTAGAAAAATTATAAGTCAAACCCTTAGATAGACAAATAATACCACATCCCAATTGAGTCGAAAACTGATCCCATCCTCCAGACTTATTGCTTACACACTGAAGCAACGTATGAACCAAAAACCTCCACATAGGACAAAGCTGATTTTTTAACCACATATCAGTCCTTGTACCTTGATATCCAATCGCCCTAAGCCCATCAAGTACCACCGCAGAATCAGAATGATAAACTCCATTCTCATCATTCAAACGAAGTTGTCTTCTTATCAGTTCTTCTGTCACTACATACTCTGTTCCGTCAACTCTTGCAACTATCTCTGTATCACTTCTTTTTATAGCCGATGCCCAAAATTGAGTAACCAAGGATTCATATATAGCATTTGGAGAATGCGTTAAAGCATACTGAATCTTTGATCTCTGTAAGAATGTAATCATCGGCCTATACAACTCATCTCCTCGAGCAGTTCCCAGAAAAGCGACCTTGTTGTGATCATGTTTGAATTGAAGCGCCATGAAAGATTTTGAAAATTAGGGTTACGATTTACACAAATGGAAGTGTTTTGAATGAGAGTAACAAGTGAATCACTTAATATGGGACGAATATATGCCAGTAGAGAATAAATAGAAATTTCCCAATTTTGGTCAAAGTTGACCAATGATGACGTGGACTTCTACTTTTACTCAAATTCACTTTCAACTTCGGTAGAAACGAAAACCATTCTGCTGAAGTATACCAATCAGCAGAAACAGATCAAGTATTCAAGAAGCTTCAGTAAATATCTTTTTACTGTTTCACCTACTCGCATTAAATCTCATTACCACTTGAAACCGTCTATAAAACAATCCCAATGCACATATACCTCTTCATAAAAAACCCCCAAATATCATTCCAAACCCTAATTCCACCAATACTCCAAAATTAGCCATCATAAACTATGAGTACCAAACCTGAGACCATAGATCTCACAACACCATCCTCATCATCATCATCATCCTCATCAAGTGAAAATACAAATCCATGGCTTCATTACTTTCCAAAACCATATCCACAACCAAAGAAATCACCCTTTCTCCCTTCATCAGAAGATGATAGTGTAGAGAATCCAAGTGAATCTGCTGATGATTCTGATGACTCCTATAAGGAGAGAACATCTTACTCCCAACCTCCAGCACCTCAGCCTCAACGAAGGCCACGAGCCAAAAATCCACCACTTCTAAAAGATAGAGAGGTGGTTCTTGGTCTTTCTGCATCAGGTTTTGGTGCATCATCACATATCGTATAAGGGAAGAACTTAAGGAGGGTAGATGGATCGCATTTTGGTTGAAATAAATAGATGAAGCACAAAGGACACATTGTTTTTCTCCATCATCATATGTGGTCATTGTCATCATCAACGTTTGCATCAATCCATCCTCTCTATTTTGATCCTTAGCATCTTCGTCATACTGGTCATGTATCTCCAGCCATCAAGATAGAATGAATGGGTGGTTATGCAAGACTTCACAAATGCATATCCAGTATTTAGTGTGAAAGATGTGAGCGATCATTCATATCCAACAGCCTGTTAGATGTTGGAACAGATGATATGTAATAGATTAGGATTAGTAGATCATGTAGATGCATTTGATGTTGTTAGTACTCTGTAAGCTGTAAGCTGTAAACTGTTTCTTGAATGAATGAATGATCAATTTGCTTCAGTACTTCTTTTGAATGAATCATATAACTTCAGTACATCATCTTTAGAGGAAACAAATGACTCACTTCAGCACTTTGAATTCAGTAGAAACAAGCTTTAGCCTTTCTGACCATATCCCAAATGAACAATCACTCTGAAAGACAAAACAAACACAGAAAAACACACAAACCAACAAGAAGAAACACACTAAGATTACATTAGCTGGTTAGAGTTAGATAAAATCAAACAAATATACAAAATTACATAGCAAAATGCAAAGTTATACACAAATCCTCCCCTGAGGCATATGCCTCCCCTGAGGCCTATGCCTCCCCTTAAACTTTGCAGTTAAGGGTTAAGCATACCGATATGGACCACAAGGTGTTGAAACCTTGGTCCATCAAAAGCCTTTGTTAACAAATCTGCCACATTATCATCAGTATGAATTTTGACCACTTTAATCAAATTTTTTTCATATGCATCTCTTATAAAGTGGTGCCTGATTTCAATATGTTTTGTTCGATTGTGAAAAACTGGATTTTTAACAATGCATATGGTACTTTGATTATCAATAAAAATTGTTGTGTTCATGAAATTGTACCCATAATCCAACAACTGATTTTGAATCCAAAGAACCCGTCCACAACAATTTGCAGCTAACGTACCTGCTTCGTAGATGAGGTAGCCACAATAGTCTGTTTCTTGCATTGCCAAGAAATCAATTTGTTTCCAAGGAATTGGCAACCGCCAGTGGTGGACCTCCTATCCGTTAGCACCAAAGATAGTCACTATCACTATAAGCTTCCAACTTAAAATGAGACTCTTTTGGGTACCAAAGACCTAGAAGAGGTTGGCCTTTGAGGTACTTAAAGATCTTCTTTACAGCATTGAGATGGGAAGTCAGTGGAGTAACTTGATGTCGTGAACAAACACTCACAGCAAAAGTAATATCGGGTTGAAGCTGTTAAATACATCAAAGAGCCAATCATAGACCTGTACAGATGAACATTCACAGGTGGATCAGCTTCATTGTTGGTCTTTGTCTTTGGAGCTTCATAAGGTGTAGTGGCAGTCCTTACACCTTCCATACCAAACTTCTTCAAGATGTCCCTCACATATTTGTCCTGACTGATAAAGATACCATCAGGTTTCTACTGAACTTGGAGACCCAAAAAGAAAGTCATCTCTCCCATGGCACTCATCTGAAACTCACCCTTCATAAGCTCCTCAAACTCCCTGCACCAAGCTTCCTTTGTGGATCCAAAAATAATGTCATCCACATATACTTGCACAAGAATAATGTCTGTGGAATTCTTCTTTAGGAAAAGAGTCTTATCAATTGCACCTCTTCTATAACCATGCTTTAGAAGAAATGTAGAAAGCCTAGCATACCAGGCTCTGGGTGCCTGATGTAGTCCATAGAGAGCTTTGACTACCTTATAAACATAATTAGGATGATCTGGATCTTCAAATCCTTTAGGTTGAGTGACATAAACCTCCTCTTCAATTTCACCATACAAGAAGGCTCCTTTAACATCCATCTGATAGACCATAAAACCCATATAGGATGCATAAGCTAAGAAAATCCGTATAGCCTCAACTCGTGCCACTGGTGCAAACACTTCATCATAATCTATCCCCTCCTCTTGTCTATAACCCTGTGCAACTAATCTGGCTTTGTTTTTAATGACAACACCTCGTGCATCTCTCTTATTCTTCATAATCCATTTAGTCCCAATTGCATACTTACCATCAGGTAGTGGTACCAATATCCAAACCTGCTGATTTTGAAATTGTTGCATCTCATCCTGCATTGCTTCAAGCCAGCTTGAGTCTTCAAGAGCCTGAGCAACACTTGTTGGTTCCACTTGTGAGAGAAAACGAGCAAACAAACAATGTTCATAGTCTGTGTGATTGTCTCTCTGCTGATTTGAGACATCAGAGATAAAACCCACCTGTCCATATTTAGAACGTGCTACAGTACCTCTTGTTCTAACAGGTGCATTAGGATCACCAATAATATTAGTCTGTGGATGAGCATTGTTGATCCTAATAGTAGTAGTGGTGTTGACATCAATGGAGGAATCAAGATTAGTCACAGTAGGTTCAAAGTCGTCATCATCATAGGAAGGTGTGTTGAAGATTCCCGCTTAGGTTGATGATGACCAAGATCTGAAGGTTTTGGAAACCGTGTATAAGGTTCTCCAAGGTCTGTTGACACTCTAGTAGAAATAGGAGTAGAGTCAACATGTCTTTCAGCCGAATTGGAGAGGTGAGGAGAAACAGAATCACTTTCAGCAGAATTGACATTTCCACTGATTGCTTCACTTATACTATCTTCAACATTCCTCTCAGCTTCTAAATTGGCTGCATACTCTTGTTTCTTCATCGGCAAGGTCCTCAGCATAATGGAATTCATCTTCACCCACATCATAGAATCTTTAGAAGTGTCACCTACAAAATTGTTAAGGGAGAAGGAAGGCACTACAATGGGTTGTTCATCATCATCAGACCCACTGTCAGAATGAGCATCCAAAGTTCCTGCACTGGTAGTTGGAGATGCTTGAGAATCTGCATTTTGGTTAGCCATATGTCTAGAATAACCCAAGTAATCAGTCAAGTAATCAAGGTCAAATGACCAAACATGACCCTGTCCTTGAACATTAGGCTTGTCTTCTAGATACCTCAGATTCAATGTCTCCTCAATCTTCTTAGCAGATACATTGTAAACCCTGTATGCCTTACTATGAGCAGAATACCCCACAATGTAACCATCATCAACTTTCTCATCAAATTTGCCCAACGGATCACTTGTATTTAAAATTGTCACTTCACAGCCAAACGGTTTAAGGTAATGAATAACAGGAACTCTCCCAAAAAGAAGTTCATATGGTGTTTTAAGGTGTGGTCTAGTAATGGACACTCTATTGAGTACATAACAAGCTGTACCAACAACTTCAGTCCAAAACATGGTTGGAAGTTTAGAGTCTGCCAGCATTGATCTTGCAGCCTCTATTAAGGTCCTATTTTTCTCTTTTGCCACCCCATTTTGTTGAGGGGTTCTTGGAGTGCTATAGTCCCTTTTGATTCCCTTTGACCTGCAGAGTTCTATAAGTACAGCATTCTTGAACTCTGTCCCATTATCACACCTAATTCCTTTCACCTTTTTGTTCAACTGATTTTCAATAAGGGTAACGAAGTCTTTCAATACTACAGATGTTTCATCTTTGGTCCTTAGAAATAATACCCAACAAAATTTGCTATAACCATCAGTGATCACCAGACAAAAATATTTATGATCAATGCTTCTCACTTGAGTTGGACCAAACAGATCCATATGAAGCACCAAAGGTTCAGAATAATACTTTCTGCCGTAACAGAACACCTTTGTAGGAGGCTCTGTGCTTTCTTCCTTTGTTGCATGCAACACAGTTATGATCATTGATGAAAACTTTGGAAGGAAGACCTTGAACAAGGCCCAGTTTAGAGAGCTGGTTGATGGTCTTGAAGTTGACATGGGCCATCCTTCTGTGCCATTTGGTGGACTCATCCATGGATGCTTTAGCCACCAAACACGTTAAGTCACCTGCTGGTTTGACATCAGTTAAGTTGAATGTATAAAGATTATGACTGCAGGAACTTTTAGCGAATTGAAGTTTCTTCTGGGAGTTTGAAGTCTTTAGATAACACAAGACATTCATCCTCAGTGAAGAGTACTTTGTTCTTGGTGTCACATATTTGTGAGACTGAAAACAAATTGAAGTGTTGAAGTTCCTTGACATAGTATACATTCTCAAAGTCCAGCTGAGGTGTTTTGATGGTCCCTTTCCCGTAATTCGTCCCATCACTTCCTCCAAAGTTTACATTGCCTCCTCCTTCAATTGGTACAAAGTTATGCATCATATCCCTGTTTCCTGACATACTTCTTGAACAACCACTATCAACAATTCCAACATCTTTATGCTTAAGGGGATGATCCTACAACAACAACAAAAATATACAGAAAATTAGTACACTGAGGAGGCTCAAGTCATTGCTGACTTGAACCTGCCTTGTGGATCATATGAGTTATGCCATGTAGAAGTATAAGATCCACTATTGTTCTTGGGTTTCCATTGAAACTTAGGTCCCTGTTTATTCTAAGAACAACCTGCTGAGGTCTTGACAGCAGTGTCCCAGTACCCTTTTCCATCAGTCATTGGGTTAACATATCTAGGCCAAAAACCATTTTTAAAATATTCACTAGTTGGTTGAACATATGGTTTTACGATTGGTCTTCTCCAAGGAAAAGAATTATTATTATTAGTAGCTTGTGGAACATAAGGTGGTATATCATTAACATTGGTCCACATTGGTCTAGATTTCCTAGTATCACCACACCTATTCATCCTTTGCTCATGATAATCACAATCCTTAATTAAATGAAATTTACTTCCACACACAAAACATGTCTTCTGTTTAGAAGATTTATTCAAACCAAAAGATGTGTTATTACAAGCAGAAGTATTCAAACCAAAACCACGAAAAGAATTGTTTTTAACAGTACTATTATGCAAAGAATTAAAAAGTAAGTCTTCAGAGGCAACTGTCTTGGAAGTAGATTCCTTGGCAGCAACTCTGACACTCTTATTGGTAGTCTTGGGTGCAGGCAGGGGTGAAGACTTGGGAGGTCGACTTGTCATTTGAATCACTCTGTTGAACCTTGCTTGGAGGACTTGTCACTGTTAACACAAGAGACAAGGTCATTAGAAGAAGTATCAGGGTCTGGCAAGTCCTTTGAATTTTTGCCATAGAGATGGTGTGATCCATCAAAGTCATCAGGAATGGAAAGGTCAATGGGCATATGCTCACCTCTAATAGGTCCACGTACAGCATGTAGGTCACCTTGTTTTACAAAATTAGCTAGGCCTGCTGATGTAGATTTACGTGTGTCATCCCTAGCTTCTAAGCCAACATATTTTTTAAAACCTAAGGCCACTGTAGAATTAGAAGCTTGACTACTATAAATAAAACCAGCTAACTTATTTCCATTCATTATCCATTCTTTATGCCTAGCAATTTCCTCATTAAGTTTCTCCTTAAGCTCTAGATTTTCTGACTCTACATCTGCTCTTAACTTCTCAGACCATTTTAACTCATTTTTAGCACATTCGAGATCCCTTTCTAAAACACCTATTTTCTCATCATACGCTATTTGATTCTTCTGAAACCAAACCTTTTGTCTTTCTAGTGTTTTTAAAGCCTGTTTATAAGCTTCAACTTCCACATAGCATTCATTATATTTAGGTTCCAAAATATTATAAGCTTCTTTGAGTGTATTATAACGCTCACTACAACCAAACAAACAGTTTTGTACCTGAGAGATGCCCGTCAAGGCAATCTGATCATGCCTATTTTCTGAAGTACAGCTTGCAATCAAAACAACATTATAATTACCAGGACCATCATTATCATCCTGCTCATGTTGCTTCCAGTCCACATTGCTATCCAGAGTGACCAAAGCAGCTGAACCCTTTGAAGCTCCTGCCTCCTTCTGATACTGCTGATAAGAAGAGTATCTTGTCTCATCACCAGCTTTCCTATCTTTGCATTCTCTAGAGAAGTGACCCATCTGTTGACATGTGAAGCATTTAACCTTCCTCTTGTCAAACCTTGCTGGATCTCGTCCTTTGAATCCAAACCTTCTTCTAGCTTTTCGCTCAAAATTCTTGATATCCATGGAAAGCATGGCCAACTGCCACTTCAGCTTCATCTCTTCCATCTCAAGTGGGTCCACTTGATCAAAATCCTCATAGGCCAGATCCTGCTGAGGATCATAATCAGCAAAGAAGGATCCAAGAACATCTTCCATTATACCACTTGATTTAGGATGAGAGCTTGATGAAGGAGCAGCATAAGATGATGATGAATATGGGCTTGGACCATAACTTGTCTTTGGAGTAGAGGCTTCAACGAATGTTGTGTGACTAGCAGAAGAAGATGATCGAAAAGGGCTTCTTACATTATGTTCAAGAGCTTTAAGTTTGTGGTACAGCTCATCAAAGGTAATCATGTCCAAACCACCTTTAGCTTTTAAAGCAATGCTTACGTGTAGCCAGGATGGAGGTAAAGACCTCAGAAACTTAGAATTACAATCATCATTATCTGGCTTTGCCTGCAGCTGATTCAACAGACTTAAAATCTTGTGAAACTTGTCATATCCCTTGTGTATTCCTTCCTCTTCAGAGATTTGAAAGTCCTGAAACTGTTGTCTCAGCATGGACTTCTTCAGTCTCCTAGACTCCTCATTCCCACCGAACTTTGCCTTAATTGCTAACCATATATCCTTAGCATCTTGCATGAAGTGAAAATCACTCAAGTGATCCTCAGGAATAGCTTGAAGAAGAATGGTTTTGACCTTGGTTTCTCTCTGAACCGCCAGCAACTCTTCAGCAGATTTGGGGGGAACATTCATCATCTTACCCGTAGCATCTGTGGTAGTTCTCTTCAAACTGTTTCCCTTCAAGACTATCTCCCATAGATTCCAATCAATGTTGGAGATCCAGTTCTGCATCTTCATCGCCCAAAGATCATATTCCTCCCTTTTAAGGTAAGGAAACTTAGCATTGCTATTAGAGAGACTTAGTTGTTGCAGATGGGTGGAGTTTTGGTTGTTGGTGATTTCAGTATCAACATCTGAACCAGGCATGATGATTTTGTTATGGTTGTATGGGTGTTCAGAAAACTTGTCCTTAGTATCGTAGAGACTCTCACGGGCTCGATACCACTTGTTGATAACAAACAGACCTTGATAGATCTTGAGCTCGTGGATCGTTATATATGCCTATGTAATCACAAGCACAATAAAAGACAATCTCTACTACTTATATTTATCAGCGGAATATAAACACAAGTAACAAATAACTAAGAACTCTGTGATCCTCTATGGATCGTTATATTAACTAAAACTGTGTTTTTCCAATCGGTACATAACTCATTCTAATGTGTTCCTTTTATAGATAAGGAACCCTAAACAAAATCGCTAAACCGTTTCCCAAGAAACGTATAAACATAAACTAAATAAGATATACACAATCACTTCCTAATAAAGCTCATGTATATCCAAACTAAATATACTAAACACGAATAATCACTTCCACGTAAACAGACTAATAACTATTATACTTCAGCAGATTATGTCTTCGGCAGAATCCACTCTTCTTCAGTAGAAACCCTTCGGCAGTAATTTCAGCATAATCCAAACTTCACATAATTCCCAACATAACTTTTATAAAATAAGGAAAGCAAAACTACATGAAAATCATACTTTTAGATGTAAAATGCTACCTCAAGCGTGCCTATATTTCGAAGTTCCGATATTCCTACACCAACATGGATAGACAAATACTTTGACCACTGATAGCATTGAATCTCTAGCTGTTATGTTGAAACTATTAGATAATGTAAAGTGCTTAGGTTTATTATTAATAATGTGAGATATATGTAGAAGCATATGGGTAAAAGGGACCTTCCACTTTAGTAAAATATATTAACCAAAAAACCGTTTAAAGTACAATGAAATGTGGCTGAAATGCCACATTAACCTCAAGCAACCACTTGAATAACCACTAGATCATTTATGACATGCCACAAATGAACAACTAGTTACCAACACCTAGAATAACCACTAAAAACATAAAAAGACAAGCAAAACAAATAAACAAATCCACATAAAAGATTACTTCCGCGAATAGCCTTGAAGCTTGAAATCAAACTGATTGTTAAATTCCTCAAATTGCTTAGGTAAGTCATAGACCTGGTTGCATAATCATAAAAAAAATAGCCTTCAAGCTTGTTATGTCCTCCTGCTGATGAAAATAAATTGCCCATAAGATCATTTGGCTAAAACACCTCATCATCACTCTCTGAATCAACCACTTCACCCACCTTAGAGAACGGGTTGCCCTTCCTTTTACCATCAGCCTTCAAAATAGGTTTACCATTATCATCCACAAGGGTGGCTTTCTCATCAATAATAAGCTTTTCACGCTTTCCAGTTTTCTCAACAATAGGAGTGTACTTCATAGGCGATGGAGAAACAAATAGTACATACTAACTTGATAAGGAAGCAAAAAAGTTTGACTAATCCATTCGACTAATACACCCCCAAAGTTTGAGCGGGAGGCCTTCGAACCTTCAAACCGGAGCGAAAATGTTTAAACAATTAATGCACTAGGGAGAGACCCTTTGTAATAATATGGGCATATTGAAATCTGGATGGAACATGCATGACGCGCACAAGACCCTTTGCCATAAAATCATGAATAAAATGAATGTCAAGCTCTATATGTTTGGTGCGCTGATGTTGAATTGAATTATTGGAGAGAACATATAATTGGCAATATTATCACAGTAAACCAAAGTAGCATTAAAACAGGTGCATGAAACTAACGCAAAAGGTTATGTGCCCAAGCAGTTTTGGTAACAACATTAGCAACGCCTCGATATTCAACATTAGCAACGCCTCGATATTCAACATCATCACTTGAGCAAATTATCCCCAATATAGCTAGATATGGAAGGTCGAGTGAAGCCCAGTCAACATCAGTGTAAGCAGTTCGTTGAGTGATAGTAGAAACATGCAGCTGTAAAACCAGAAACAATAATACCTCTAACATACTGAAGAATACGCTTGAGAGCAGAAAAATATAGCCCCCGAGGATCATGAATATAAAGTTACACTTGCGGAACAACATAGGAAAAATCAGGTCCTGCAAATGTAATTAACCAAATAGCACCGGCTAAGCTGCGATACAAAGTAGGATCAGAAGGAGGGTCACCATCAAGACCAAGCTTAGAATCAGTATCAACAGGTTTCCAGCAAGGATTACACTTCTGCTGAGCACATTCAAGAAGCTCCTTAGCATAAGTATTCTAAGATAAAAATAAACCTGCTGAAGAACGTTGAGCAGACATACCAAGAAAATAATTAAGAGAGCCCATGTCAGTCAGCAAATTCTCCATAAAGCGAGGAGATAAAAAAGATGCAAAAGAAATGTGAGGATAATATCATCAACATAAAGAAGCAAGTATGCAATATTTGTATTGTGATGAAAGATAAACAATGATGAGTCGATTTTGTTGTGGTGAAAACCAACTTGTATGACATAAAAAGCAAAGCACTAAAACCAGGCACGAGGCGATTGCTTAAGCCCATATAAAGACCTTTGCAAATGACAAACATAATTAGGATTATGAGGGTCCACAAAGCTAGGTGGCTGATGCATATAAACAGTCTCTGATAAATCACCATGAAGAAAAACATTCTTCACATCCAACTGATGAATAAGCCAATTCCTAGAAACTGCAGGACTCAAAACAATGTGTATGGTACCTGGTTTGACAACCGGGCTAAGGGGTTATTTGATAAAACATTATGATTTAGCACTGAATGAATCAAAACACTGAATAATTCAAAGATGCTGAATGAAACATAATTTTGAGTGAAAGCGTTTGTTTGATAAGTTCTCTGAATAATGGCCAATAATTATATATTGTGAAGAATTATTAATTAACTTTAACATTTTAATATGATTTAACACCTTACATATTATTTTTTATAGGTTTTAGAAATGATGCAATTCATAATATTAATTAACAACGAGAGTTAACGACAGGGCCGTCTTTGAGGGTGTGCAAGGTGAGCGATCGCTCAAGGCCTCAGAATTTTTAGGGCCTCAAAATTTATCCCGTTAATAATTATATGCACGTGTAGACATATTTTTCACGAAGAAAAAAGTATTTAGATGATAAAATATCTTAAATGAGTAATATGTTAGAACGGTTAGATAACTAATTGCATTATATCTTATAAACGGTGACACTTTATATATAGTATTGCTTAACTAAATGCCTCATTATATAATTTCGTATAAGGCCTTCAAGAATTTTGCCAATTTATGGGACGGCCTTGGTTAACGATATTTGATAGTCACGTT
Source organism: Chrysanthemum makinoi (assembly GCA_910596185.1). Classification (NCBI taxonomy): domain Eukaryota; kingdom Viridiplantae; phylum Streptophyta; class Magnoliopsida; order Asterales; family Asteraceae; genus Chrysanthemum; species Chrysanthemum makinoi. Next base: position 29,392,881 of record OU343222.1, on the reverse strand, counting down.
CTTTTTACATGTGTGTTTGTCACTCTTTTATATAAGAAATATTCAGAAATGTTTAGAATTCATGCAATACATATATTTTATTTGAGAAGAACTTGTTGCTTAACATCCTATTAAAATACTCTTCTAATATAGTTTTTTACCTATTAGGGTCATGAAGAGCATGAACATGAGACCGATGAATGGGTGAAGTGGTGATAGTGTTAAGAGACAAATAGTCAATAGGCTTTGTGAGGCCATGTTTAGCACGTGTGACCATAGGGTGTCCAGTAATGATTGCAGATGAGTATTTGGGTTTGGGTTAGGTGATAGTGGTTAGGTAGTTGATAGTGATTCGGGTGTGTGTTGTTGTAGTGTCGATTGTAGGCCGAGTGTAGTCTGTTGGGCCGAACCAAATTGGGTCGGACGAGGAGGGCTGGAAGGTGATGTTGGTGGATTCAAAGGTGTCGTGGGAGTTATGGGGTGGGTGACTTTGGTGGGGTGAGCTCTTGGGCCATAGGATGCTGGTCCACTTAAGGTTTGTCAACTTTGAATAACTAAGGTCGAGATATTTGAGCTTTAAACTTTCGGCATGAGCTCTACTAGATCATCACATCCATCGAGTATTAGCATCTCACGATTTGGAGTATTCCCAATGTGACGGTTTGGCAACTTTGAATAACTAAGGTCGAGATATTTGAGCTTTAGACTTCGGCAAACATTTGTAGCTCTACCAAATCCTTACACCTATTCAGTTTTAGTATCTTAAGATTCGGAGTATTCCTATGTTGAAAGGTCCTTATTTTTCCCTTAAAATGTGTCGGTAAATTAATTTTAATCGTTACCACTATAATCATTTGGTCATTAAGTTATACTTAAACTATGACTCTAAAAAACTATTTTTTATACTCCGTAATAGTTAGTGTTTGAAATATGATGCTATTATTTCGAAATAATTACAAAAGAAGTTTCCAATGACCTTCTCAAAAAACCACTATAAAAACATAACACATAAACCTCAAAAACCTCATTCACCACTCGTGCTTCATAAACTGAAAATAGATAACAGAAGTGGTGACATCAAGAACATCATTCATTAAATCTGATCAACAAAAAATGATGAGTGACATCCTTAATGTTACAAACTTTGGTATGTTTCCCAATTCTACAATAAACCCTTTGCTAAATCCAGTTTTCTTACATGGGTGTATTTCTTTGATCCAGTTCTTGTTTTTGATATTTACATTAGTCTCATTGGTTGTAAAATGATTAAGGGTTGATCGAAACGATGTTTCGAAACAAAGCTTTGGTTGTTTGTATTACAAACAAGCTCTGTTTTCTTGTGTGACTCTTTCAGTTTTTAATCTTGCTTTGTGTTTTTGGAATAGTTTCTATTGGTATAGAAATGGTTGGAATGATGAGAAGATTGTGACTCTTTTGCATGGTGGTCTAGGAACACTTGGTTGGTTATTTGTCTGTTTATTTGCATACAGTTGTTTGGAATTCGTCGACAGAATCTAGGAAGTATCCGTTTGTTTTAAGGTTTTGGTGGGTGTGTTTCTTTTCGGTTTCTTGTTATTTACTTGTGGTGGACTATGTTTACTATAAGAAAACAAGTACTTCGGTTACGATGTTCTTTGTGTCTGATTCTGTGTCTAGTTTCATGGGCTTGTTTCTTTTTTTCGTGGGGTTGTCGTATAAAAGTGAGGAAGAAGGTCGAGATTGTAATCTCGATGAGCCACTATTGAGTTCGGGTGAAATTAGTAATAAGGGTGAAATTTCATCAACTTATGAAAAAGCAAGTTATTATAGCTTGTTAACATTTTCTTGGATGAATTCGGTTATTGCAAAAAGGTAATAAAAAGCCATTAGATCTTGAGGACATCCCTCAGCTCTCAGATATTGATAGTGTGAGAAAAGTGTTTCCTGTTTTGTTAAATAAAGTAGAGTCTTTAAGCAATGGGAGTACTCAAATCACAACATTTGGTCTCATGAAAGCGCTACTCTCTATCGTGTGGAAGGATGTTGTGATCACGGGTTTGTTAGGTTTAGTATCTTCCTTGGCTAGTTTTGTCGGTCCTTACCTCATAGACTCATTTGTTCAATACCTGAATGGTAACCGAGCTTATGAATACCAAGGTTTTGTTTTAGTGGCTGCATTTTTCGTGTCTAAGATTATAGGGTGTTTCACACAACGACATTGGTACTTTAAGCTTCAACAAGCTGGAATTAGAACCCGATCAGCTATTGTTGCTATGATTTACCTGAAAGGTTTGACCATTTCTGGTCAGTCAAAGCAAGGGAACTCGAGTGGTGAAATCATCAACTTCATGGCTGTTGATGCAGAAAGAATAGGAGACTACGCTTGGTATATGCATGATTTCTGGTTAGTGTTTGTGCAAGTAGCTATCGCGTTACTACTTTTATATAAAACCTTAGGACTAGCTGTCATATCTTCATTTATCGCTACAGTTCTCGTATTGTTGTCTAATTATCCACTAGGAAACATACAAGAAAAACTTCAAGATGATTTGATGAAATCGAAAGATAAACGGATGAAATCAACATCCGAAATCTTAAGAAACATGAGGATTTTAAAACTTCAAGGTTGGGAAATGAAGTTTCTGTCGAAAATCGTCAAACTTCGTGATGAAGAAGAAGGGGCACTAATGAAGTATATGTACACTCTGTCCATGACTTCATTTATTTTCTGGGGTGCACCAATTATTGGGCGGTGGCCACTTCGCTACATGTTTGTTTGCTGGTATCCCGCTCGAATCAGGGAAAGTTCTTTCTGCACTCGCAACTTTTGAAATACTTCAAGAGCCGATTTACAATCTTCCAGACTCGATTTCAGTGTTTTTCCAAACAAAAGTCTCACTTGATCGCATTGCCACATTCCTTCGCGGACGCATAGATTCTAATGCTATCAATAAGGCTCCACATGGTAGTTCTGAAACGGCTATTGAAATTATAAGTGGAAATTTCGCGTGGGATAGTAGTGTGTCTTCTAACCCGACACTCAAAGATATAAACATTAGAGTGAATCATGGTATGCGTGTTCTGTTTGTGGACCGTTGGGTCGGAAGTCAAGCTTATTGTCGTGTATATTAGGTGAGGTGTCTAAGGTGTCAGGAAGTGTGAAAGTAGAAGGTACAAAGGCGTATGTAGCTCAATCACCATGGATACAAAGTGGGAAGATTGAAGATAATATCTTGTTTGGTCGGGAGATGGATCGAGAGAGGTATGAGGAGGTTTTAGAAGCATGCTCGTTGAAGAAAGATCTTGAAGTTCTTTCCTTTGGTGATCAAACTGTTATTGGTGAGCGTGGGATTAATTTAAGTGGTGGTCAGAAGCAGAGGATACAGATTGCTCGGGCTCTTTATCAAGATGCTGATATTTATCTTTTTGATGATCCATTTAGCGTTGTTGATGCTCATACAGGAAGTCATCTTTTCAAAGTAAGCGTTTTTTGATAATCCTTTTAGTGTGTATTTAAAAGTTCTGTCACGTTATTTGAATGTTCATGTGTTTTTTTCTTCAATGACAGGAATGTATGTTGCAATTTTTGAACTCGAAGACTGTCATTTACATCACACATCAAGTCGAGTTCTTACCTGCTGCAGATCTTATTCTGGTGAGTCTTTGATTTTCATTTAGTTTGTACATATCAGCACATAAAGGTAGTGTATTTCATAATTTCCTATAAATCCTAAACTGAAAGAAAATGTCTAACGGACTGAAATTTCTAATCCCATTGTTTCATACTAAAATTATGTCCTAAATACATGTCCATTTATCTTGTACATATGAACACATATCTCACTGATGTAACAACATTATAATTAGGTTTTGAGAGATGGAAGAATCACACAATCAGGAAAATACAATGACATTCTAGATTCAGGAAGCGACTTTATGGAACTTGTAGGTGCACACAAAGAAGCCTTATCATCCATTGATTCCATAGGAACAACCGGTGATCAAGCACAACCAGGTAATTCCACAAAGAACACAACCAACACTCAGAATGATAAAACAGATGATATCTCGGGTTCAAAAGCACAACTTGTTCAAGAGGAAGAAAGAGAAAAAGGAAGAGTAGGTTTCTCAGTGTTGGATATTTTAGTGTAATTGGATTAACTTGTTTTGACCAATTTCATCATAATAATACATCATTTAGGTTTGGAGGTGCGGAGTGCACACCTACTTGAATTTATTATGATCTTAGGGGCGAAGCCCCTAAGGATGGGGTCCGGGGGCAGCGCCCTGGTAGCAGGTCCAGGGCAAAGCCCCCGGCCGGGTCGAGCTGCCAGGTCACCTGGAAAACTTTTTATTTCCACTGAAGTTGTTATGTAAAAACTTCTGCTGAAATTCGTGCTGACGGATTCTGCTGAAGTTAAGAATCTGCTGAAGCTATGATTCTACTGAAGCTTTGATTCTGCTGAAGTTATGTTTCTCAGAAATTAACTTTCAGAAATTGAGGGACAAAATTTGACAACTTGGAAACCCTAAAACTGCCTTTGGCAGTTATCCCGTATCATAGTTATATACGGTTTATTTGGTCATATATTGACTACTGGTTCATGAAATCTCACACACAAACATACAGAAAATTCTAAACTCTGAACTGTATCCGATTGAATAGTTTGGTAGAACCACCGAATTGATTCGATCTGAAAGTGTTTACACACCTTTCAGAGTATTAAGCATATCCACAGTGTTCGTTATTACTACATATCCCCTACAAAGATCGAATCAAAAGATGACGAACCCTGATTCTGTGAAAGATCTGAACAAGACGTTTGCAAAGTTGGAGAAGTTTTCTGGGCAGGATTTTCGTAGATGGCAAAAGAAGATGCATTTTTATCTCACGAATCTGAAAGTGGTATATGTTCTGAGTACCCCATGCCCTGAGGCTGTTGAGAATGAAACGCTGGAATAGACTCGTAATCGTTCAAAGTGGGAAAACGCAGACTACATATGTCGTGGTCATATTCTTAACGGTATGTCTGATTCCTTGTTTGATATTTATCAAAACGTAGAGTCTGCAAAAGAATTATGGGATACCCTAGAAGCCAAATATATGGTAGAAGATGTGTCTAGTAAGAAATTCCTAGTTGGTAATTTTAATAACTATAAAATGGTAGACACTAGGCCTGTCATGGAACAGTACCACGAATTGCAAAGGATATTAGGACAGTTTGCACAATATGATATGAAAATGGATGAATCAATTTCTGTCTCTAGTATCATAGATAAATGCCCCCTCTTGGAAAGATTTTAAAAACAATCTCAAACATAAGAAAGAGGAATTGAATCTGGTTGAACTTGGAAGTCATTTCCAAATTGAACAGTCCATACGTGATATGGAAAAGGGTTCTGTTGGTGGTACTAAAACCATGGCTGGTTCTTCTGTGAACATGGTGGAGGAGAGTGAATCCTCTAAGGCTGGTAAAGGGAAACGAAAATGGCAAAGCAATAACAACAAAGGTTCTGATAAGAAACCAAAAGTGACCTGTTGGAAGTGTGGGAAACCCGGACACTTTAAGAAAGATTGCAGGTCTAAGGGTGGAGGTAAAGGAAAAACGAGGTTGTGCTAGTGGATCCAAGGATCCTGGAAAGCAATCAGGTTTGTTTTTAGTACCTACTGATCATTCTGTTGAAAATTATTATGTATCAATAATTTCTGAAACATTCTATGTACAGGATGATGATTTATGATGGTGGGTGGATTCAGGAGCAACATGTCACGTGTGCAAAAATCTTCAATGGTTCAAGGACTTTAAGCCAATTGAAGATGGATCTTTATTAAAGATGGGCAATGTTGCAACTGAACCGATTAAAGGACTAGGATCAGTTAATCTAGTCTTTACTTCGGGAACTCTTTACTTTTAAATAATGTTGTGTATGTACCTGGAATTCGTAAGAACTTAGTATCTGGTATTGTATTAAATAATTGTGGCTACAAGCAAGTCTTGGAAAGCGACAAGTATATATTGTCTAGACATGGAACCTTTATTGGCTTTGGTTATTTGAATGGCATGTTTAAATTAAATTTGGATGTTTCGTTTCTTAATAATTCTGTTTGCATGGCTTCTACTAGTTCTAGCAATAATTGTGGTAAATCTGAATTATGGCATGCTAGACTAGGACACGTACATTACAAGAGAATGATAGACATGTAAAAAATGAGTCTAATACCTGCTTTTGAATTGAATGGTGAAAAGTGTAAAACTTGTATGTTGACTAAGATAACTAGACAACCTTTCGCCAAAAATATCATTAGAGATACTAAGGTATTAGAACTTGTACACAGTGACTTGTGTGATTTTCATTCAACACCTTCACTTGGTAATAAAAAGTATGTAGTTACTTTTATTGATGATGCTACTAGATACTGCTATATTTACTTGTGTCATACAAAAGATGAAGCTCTTGATAAGTTTAAAATTTATAAAGAGGAAGTAGAGCTTTATCATGGTGTGAAGATTAAAACACTTCGCACTGATAGGGGAGGTGAGTATTATGATCCAGTATATTTTCAATCTACTGGTATAATACATCAGACCACTGCTCCATATACACCACAACAAAATGGTATATCTAAAAGAAAGAATAGGACATTAAAAGAAATGGTTAATTCCATGATATGCTATTTTGGCCTAAGTGATGGATTTTGGGGTGAGGCTATGTTGACAGCCTGTTATTTATTAAATAGAGTTCCTAATAAAAGGAACAAGATAACCCCTTATGAACTTTGGTATAAAAAGGCACCAAAACTGAGTTATCTCGAATTTGGGCTGTAGAGCTGTGGTAAGATTGACTGATCCTAAAATAAATAATATAGGTCAAAGAGGTATAGATTGTGTATTCATGCTATCTGAGAATTCTAAGTGCTACAGATTCTATGTCATAGAACCTAATGATTATGTATCCGTGCACTCTGTTATTGAGTCACGAGATGCTGATTTTGGCAATGAGGATAGGTTTACATCTTACCTAAAACCTAACCTGCAGATATGATTGCAAGTTCTAGTAACTTTGGTGCATCTACCAAGTGACTTTTTCTCTCCTGAGCCTTCGAGCCTAGGAGGAGTGTAATAGCAAGAAAAACCAAATCTTTTGGTGGCGATTTCCAACTATATTTGGTCGAAGGATCAAGGAATGAAATTCAATTTCAATATCAATATTGTTTTAATGTTGATGAAGATCCTAGGACCTACAGTGAAGCTATGGCTTCAAGGGATGCGCTTTTGGAAAGAGGCAATCCAAGATGAGATTGATTCTATAATGCACAATAATACGTGGAAACCGCCCGATTTACCACCGGTTTTAAACCATTGAATAGTAAATGGATCTTCAAAAGGAAGATGAAGGTGGATGGAAGCATAGACAAGTATAAGCCGATTGGTTATCCAAGGATTTAGACAAAAATAAGGTATTGATTTCTTTGATACTTATGCTCCTGTTGCTAGGATTACCACCATTAGATTATTGTTAGCACTTGAGGCTATACATAATCTTGTAATTCACCAAATGGATGTTAAATAGCCTTTCGAATGGTGAATTGGATAAAGAGATTTACATAAGACAACCTGAAGGTTTTGTCATGCCTGGTAACGAAAACAAGGTTTGTAAATTGGTTAAGTCTCTTTATGGCTTGAAGCAAGCTCCTAAGCAGTTGCATCATAAATTTGACGATGTTATCTTGTCTAATGGATTTGCATTAAACCAAGCAGACAAGTGTGTATACAGCAAGTTTAATGCTTCTGGTAAAGGAGTAATCATCTGCTTGTATGTTGATGACATGTTGATCTTTGGTACTGACCAAGATCAAGTTGATACAACTAAGGAGTTCTTGTCCTCTAAATTTGAGATGAAGGACATGGGGGAGGCTGATGTGATTCTTGGTATTAAGATCATATGTGGAGAACATGGCATTACTATCTCTTAATCACATTATATTGAGAAGATGTTGGATAAATTTAATTTGAAAGATTGTTCTCCAATAGGTACTCCTATGGATCCCACAACAAAACTTATGCCTAATAAAGGTGTTGCTGTGAATCAACTTGAATATTCAAGGGCTATTGGATCTTTAATGTACGCCATGATTAGTACTAGACCTGATATAGCCTTTGCTGTTGGAAAGTTGAGTAGATATACTCACAATCCAGGTTTAATCCATTAGCGAGCAATTAATCGAGTATTTATGTACTTGAAAGGAACAATGGATTATGGTTTGACTTATACTGGATTCCCTTCTGTTCTTGAAGGTTATTTAGATGCAAGTTGGATTTCCAATCAGGAAGATCATTCTTCCACAACTGTTGGTATACCTACTTGGGGTTGTTCCATTTGCTGGGCATATAAGAAGCAAACTTGCATAACTGATTCAACAATGGAATCTGAGTTTGTGGCATTAGCAGCAGCTGTTAAAGAACTGAATGCTAAGGAACTTAATTATGAAATTCCATTGTGGCCTAAAAACGATATCATCCATTCTATCAGATGTGAAGTCAAGCACTTTGGCTAAGGCATACAGCAAGTATATAATGGTAAAGTCTAGAACATAGGTGTAGACATAGCATGTTACGTGATCTTATCACGACTGTTTTGATAATCTGTGGTGTTTGTGAAAACACAACACAATTTAGCCCATCATTTAACCAAAGGTTTGAATGAGATCTCGTGAAAAATTCGGCTATGGGATGGTTAAGTCCATCGAAATTCTGATATCAAGATACCCAATTCCCCACATAGTATGACTCTAGGTGCTGAATTCAATGTGGAAGGCTTAATATTAGAGATTGGAACACATTAGAGATTCAA